>CM063174.1:133398995-134598995 GCA_031835075.1 Saguinus oedipus
CATATGTTACTTGAAAGTATTTTCTCTCATTCATTAGGTTGGATTTTTCACTGCATTGAATTTTTCCTTTGCCATGAAGAAGGCTATAGGTTGATTTAGTCCTACTTTTTAATTTTTGTTTGGTTGCCTGAGCTTCTGGTGTCAAATCCATGAAACCATTGCCAAGACCAATGTCATGAAGAATTTCTCCTATGCTTGCCTCTAGGAGTTTTATAGTTTGAATCTTACATTTAAGTTTTCAATCAATTTTGAGTTGATTTTTCTGTATGTTGTAAGATAAAGGTCCAACTTTCTTCTTTTTTCATGTTGATATTCAGTTTTCCCAACACCATTTGTTGAAGAGACTATTATTTCCCCATTTTGTATGTGTGGCACCAGTTTCAAAGATCAGTTGACCTTATATACACACATTTACTTCTTACTTTCCTATTCTGTGCCATTGGTTCATATGTCTATGTTGGTACCATGCTATTTTGATTACTAGAGCTTTGTAATATGCTTTGCAATCAGAAAGTGTGATGCTTCAAGCTTTCTTCTTTGTCAAAATGCCTTGGTTATTCATTGTCTTTTGTGGTTCTATACAAATTTTGAAGTGTTTCTACTAGGGTAAAAAAAATTCCTTTGAGATTTTGGTAGGAATTACATTGAATATACAGATTACTTCCATTGGTATGGACATTTTTACAAAATTAATTCCTCTAGTGTATGAACATGGGCTGTCTTTTCATTTGTTTGTGTCTTCTTAAATTTCTATTATTGTTTTGTAATTTTTGTTATATAAAATTTTCACCTCCATCGTTAAGATTATTCCTAGGCATTTTATTTTTTTTTAGTGCTATCCTTTATAGGTTGGTTTTCTAATTTTCTTTTTAGATAGTTGTCAGCATATAGAAACACAACTAAGTTTTGTATATTGATTTTGTATCCTGCAACTTTACTGGTTTTGTCTGTTAGCTCAAACACTGTGTGTGCTTTGTGTGTGTGTGCGCATGCATACGCATATGTGTGCATGTGTGTGTGTGTAGTATTCTGGGGTTTTCTCTATAAAAAAATCACATTTTTGGAAAACAGGGACAATTTAATTTATTCCTTTCTGATTTGCATGGATTTTAGTGATTTTTCTTGTCTAATTGATCTGGGTAAACTTTCAATACTACATTGAATAGAAGTTGAGAGAGTGGGCATCCTTACTTTGCTTTTGATTTTAAAGAAAAAGCTTTTATTTTTGCACCAATGAGTATGCTTTTAGCTGTAGGCTTTTCGTAAATGGTCTTATTGTGTTGAGACATATTCCATATATTTCTACTTTCTTGAAAGGTTTTATAATGAAAGGGAAATAAATCTTGTCAAATACTTTTTATGCATCTAAAAAATAGATGATCATGTGATTGGCTCTTATCCTGCTCACATGGTTTAATCACACCAATTGACTTTTATATGGCCAACCATCCTTGTATCCCAAGGACAAATTCCCCTTGGTCATTGTGTATGACCCTTTTAATGTGTGGTTGGAATTCAATTTGCTTGTATTTTTTGGAGGATTTTTGCATTCATATTGGTTCTATATATTGGCCTATAGTTTCCTTTTTTAAATGGTGTTTTTATCTGGTTTTGATATCAGAATAATGCTTGCCTCAAAAAAAAAAGAGTTTGGGTGTGATCCTTCCTCTTTAATTTTTTGGGAGAGTTTGAGGACTGGTATAAATTATTTAATGTTTGGTAGAATTCAGCAGTGAAGATATCAGGTTCTGAGCTTTTCTTTGTTTGGAGGTTTTTAATTACTGATTCAATCTTCATATTGATTATAGGTATGTTTAATTATTTTTATCACATAAGAAATAGATAAATCTTAAGAACATGTCATTTGCCAAGACTAAATCATATATATTTTCATTTTTCCATGCAGAAGGTTATGATTTGATTTAACTCTATGTTCTATTTTTTTGTTGTTGTTGTCGCTTATGCTTTTGGTATATCATTGTGTTGCTGTTAATATACTTTTGTTTCAATTTAGTTGTTGTCGCGTATGCTTTTGGTATATCATTGTGTTGCTGTTAATATACTTTTGTTTCAATTTAAAGAATTCCCTTCAGAACTTCTTGTGAGGCAGTTCTAGTGGTGATAAACTTCTGCAATTTTTATCTGGAATATACCTCACTTCTTTTCATTTTTGAAGGATAGTTTCACCAAGTGTAATATTTTTGATTGGCATTTTTCTCTTTCAGTACTTTGAATGTATCATCCTACTCTCTTCTGGACCGCAAGCTTACTGAATAAAAATCTGCTGATAGGCTTCCCTTAAATGAGACAAGTTACATTTTTCTGGTGCTTTCAAAATTCTCTGTTTTTTCCAGTTGATAACTTGATTGTAATGTGTCTTGGTGTAACTGTCTTTAGGTTTATCTTATATGATATCATTTGAACTTCTTAGAATAGATGTAGGTTTTCTTCCCCAGATTTGGGAAGTTTTCAGTTATTTCTCTGAATAAGCTTTCTTATTCTTCTCTCTCTCTTATTCTAGATTTCCATTATGTGTATATTCACTGTTTGATGGGTCTCATAAGTTTTTAAGCTTTCTTTACTCTTTCACATTCTTTCTTCCTTTCACTCCTCTGACTGAATTATTTCTAGTGACCTATCCTGGAGTTCAGTGATCCTTTTTCCTGCTGATCAGTAAGCTGTTACACTCTTCTAGTGAAATTTTCGGTTCAGTTATTTTGTTCTTTAGTCCCATGATTTTCATTTGGTATTTTTTATATGTTTTTCCTCTTGGTTAGAATTCTTCCTTGTCCATGCATTGTTCTCTTGCCCTTGGTGAACATCTTTATGAGAATTATTTTTAATTATCTGCCAGGTAAATCATATAGTTCCATTTCATTAGAGTTGTTTTCTTGATATTTATCTTGTTACTTTGAAACACTTTTGCCTGATCTTCCTTTTTTTTTTTGAGACGGAGTTTCGCTCTCATTACCCAGGCTGGAGTGCAATGGCGCGATCTCAGCTTACTGCAACCTCCGCCTCCTGGGTTCAGGCAATTCTCCTGCCTCAGCCTCCTGCCTTTATTTATTTTATTCTATGTTTTATTATCTGTAAATTAGATAAAGCAACCACTTCTATTCTTCACAGACTGGCCATGGCTAGGAGGTGAGTCTCCCAACACTCAGCCTGGCCAGAGATTCTGGCAACCTTTACCAATTCTAGAGAGAAGCAGGCATCTATGGTTTTCATCTGCTCACAGTGAGCTGGCAGGTAGGGCTAAGGGAGGGCTATTGTGTCTAAAGGCTGAGCGTCCATCTCCATTCTCCCCCAGGTGGTCTAGACCATGGTGAACCCATCAGAGCTTCCATGCGTTAGAGCTTCAAGGTTGGTGAGACAGATACTTAAAAGGCTTAGAGAAGCTAACACACTGAACACATGGATAAACTCCTTCCCACTATAAGGGGAAGCTGAGAACCAGAATTTTTCATCTGTTCACTCTGTGCCAAGCATGAGGGAGGATCACTTGTATCTAGGAGATCAAGCCATTTCTCCCATTCTGCCCTGAGCAGCTAGACTGGTCCAGACCTATCAGAGCTCCAAGACTGGCAAAGACAGAAGCCAGTTCTCTGAGGAGTCCCCATGAAAAAGTTGGCGTGCTAGACACAAGAACCAATATCTTCCCTTTCCTAGTTAAATCTGGGAGCTTGAGGGACTCTTCCTGATTATGTAACTCTGTGCTGGGGGCAGAGTGTCTGGTAAGAGCCTGTCCTAAATCTCCCTATGGGCTTAAGTGATTCTGGCATATTTTCCTAGGGCACAAGAGCCTTTCAATCAGTTTCTGATTTCTCAAAAAGTGAATTTGACCATAGATTGTTACCGAATTGATGCGTCTGTGGAGAGAAGAAGGTTCCAGGGCTTCCTACTTTACCATCTTGCTGATGTCATTTCTTACTGGAGACATTTGTAGTACAAGTGGATCAGATAAAGTTTATTTTCTAGCCTTTTATGTAAATCCAAAACACAAGTTGAGTTTTGGAAATGTTATTGATGTAGGTCTCCAGCAGGACAAAATAATAAAGGTTTTAGGCATGTGAATCAGCACCATCACTCTGTTTCATATATTTACTTACTTTATTTCACATGATGAATTGCTTTTATTTGCATTTTGTATGCATCCACATTTCAGCATTTAGGAGTCCTAAACAGAAAGTGTAAAAACACAGCAATTTGCCAGAAAGTCAAGCCCGCCAATTTCAGAATTCTGCTGTGTACACTGAATTCTTCCTGAATCCCTGCTGAGAATCTTGAGAAGCAGCAGCTCCTAAACCAAAATATGTGCTGAATTCAAGGTTATTTCTGTTCAGTTTTAAGATTCCAAACTAGACCCCAGTTTGCAAGGGCAACCAAATGAGAGCTCTGCTTAAAACTTCTTCAATTTTTAAAAGCAAAAGAAATGACAGGAAAAAGAAAGCAATTTGAAGAGATCATGTGTGCTTACTAGTGTCTTCGTGCTGCCTTTCTCCCAGTTAAATCACCAAGGACTCTGAGAGCTGGCAGGTCGGAGTAACGCTGGGGTTGACTGTTCTTTTTATCTTATCAAAACTTGAGCTAAAAATTGTATCAGCTGATGATGATAGCAAAGGGTGGCAGGGCTGAGAACCTAATATTCATTTCCCAGGCTGGTGGAGAGTGAATAAATGTAGTTTTAAAACTAAAAGGGGAAGGTCACAATCTCTTTTCAGCCTTACCTGATTGCTTCTGGCCAAAGCAAGGAAGTGAAATGGAAAGTGTTGGGTAGTGACAGTGCAAAAAATTGAGGAGGAGGGAGGAAATAGCAGCACCTCTCCATAAAGGTGGGGGAGAAAAGATGTAGCAAAAGCCCTGAATTCCTCACGAAAGGCCAATCTCAGAGGGGAGCAGAGGAGGTGTAATCTATGATTCTGCCAAGGTAGGAGTAGGGGAGAGGATGGCTTGGAAGGGACATCATTTAAGACCCAAAGAAAGAAACCAAGGGCACAGACAAAGTGCTCCACACACCAAGCAGTAATCTCACAGGCTGCAAATTTGAAACTTTTCCATCTACTCTAACAAGCCCCCGCAGGCTAGAGGACTGTTGCAGGTAGGGTGGGAAGCAGGCAGAGGGTCCCCAGGCCATGTCAGCAGCAGCAAGGTGATGGTGTGATGTGTCTTTTCACAATTGAGTTGGATGTCCCCCACCAGTAATGATGGGAATTAATTTAAATATACTTTATTGATCCCAGAAGCTCAACTGCATGGACAGTTGGTTACACTTGACAGGATAATTTGTTACAGCACGACTTACATATTTCAAATGGACAAAAATTAGTATCATTTATGGTATCTTGTTATAAATTTCCTTTGAATAGGAGCTTCCTTTCCAGCACTTTGAGGTCTAAGATGTATCTAGAAAATCCTCTACTGTGGAAAATGAAGGCTGCTTAAATTGAGTATGGGGGAAGGGGAAGGGCCTGTGGCTTTTCTTTTTGATTAATTGCTGGAACATTGTCCTTCAGGCATCTGCGGGAGTTTTATATTTTCTTTAGATGTCATTAGGCGCCAAAGCTCTTTCAGGACACCTTTGAAGCTATGTGAATTCTGTCGTTTTGCTGGCACTATATGGCTCTAGGGTCCACAACTCAATCAGAACAATTAACTCCATTCATATTCACTTTTTTTTACAAATCTTACAATGGGGGCTGCTTCTGGGTATAGAGCTTCACTTTCTATTTTAAAGCTGTGCATTCAGTTTTCATAAACTGTCATTTAGAGGAATAAAAAAGTATCAGAGGAGGTTCAAGGATATAAACTGAAACACGTAAAAAGAATAGCCTTATTTCAGAAAATACGGCATTGGCAAGCTTTTTTACATAATCAGACTAATATTTTTTAACAGGAGGCACAGTGAATTTCAGACATTGACATTTATAGCCATCCTGTAAGTGTTATGTCTTAATCACCTTCTGGACCTCAGCTAACTGTGTCATCTCCTACTCCTTTCTGGCCTTTGAGTTTTTCCATCAGTTGGAAATTGCCATGGACTTTTACTCCAGAGCCCACAGTGGTTCCCATGGATGGGATCCCCAGATTGCATCACTGTCACTCGAAGATCAGCCTGTTTCAGTTATTGATAAAAAGGAAGAACTAGAAGATGAAAGGAGAAATGGAGCACATTTATTTGTAAATTACTATTTAAACTCAGAACTTAAATAAATTATCAACCGTGCTTTCTTGATCCCAGAAGCTCAAAGTTCCAGCACTTAGAGGTCTAAGATGTATCCAGAAAATCCACTAGTGTGGAAAATGAAGGCTGGAAATGGAGTTGAATTGAGGACTATTTTACCAGTGTTCAGATTATGTGTTTTTGGGACTTACAGGATGGAAGAACAGTCACTAACAAAGAAACAGTAGACAAGATTGTGAGATAAAAAAGCTGAAATAGAGCTTTAACTTGGCAGTAACCGCATTTTAGATAGAAGGCTTGACATCTGATTATCATTCTCCCTCTATTCTCTTTGCTAACCTAAGAGCTCAAACAGTAAGAAGAGTTTGAGGTTTGTTTTTTACAAAGCACTTAGAATAATACTAGGCATCAAGTAGACACGAAATCCCAGCAAGTATTGTTATCCACATGTGTCCTGGGCTAAGTATTCAGGTACTACATCATGCAGATTTAGCACCATTTAACCAAAATAAATGGAAACATCTCTTAAGGATCATTCATATGTTAGGTTTCTACTTGAGAAAACTGCAGTGATCCACCTTCTCTGGAAATATGACAGCCTTTCCCTCTTTCCCCTTTGTTCGATCCTTTAACAAGTTATTTCTACAGATATATTTTCCTTCCTTCCTTTCTTCCTTTATTCCTTCTTTCTTTTCATTTTTGTTGTCATGTCCATGTTAGAAAGCTAACCTCTTATGCCTTAGCTAAGAGAAGCAGGACTTATATGAAAGAAGTCATTTGTAAATGGCCATTTTCAATGTATTGTTGAAAACCTCACTCTAATCCTAAGACAGTTCCTTCATGAATCTTATCCACGGAAGAGAAGAAATGAATTAATCTGAAAGCAAGGGAAGTGTTCCCTAAGCTATGAGTAAACCAAGTATTGTAAAATGTATCTTTCTTTACTCTGTGGCATTCTATCTACTGCTTTGGAACTTTCTGGCACCTTGCTTTCTCCTGATTTGTGGATCAGGACATCTTTTACAGCTGAATTCCTTAGACTTTTCTTTTACTTTGTAAAAACTAAAATATATCTGTCAAAATTTCCAAGCTGTATTCTAATGACATCTAGACAACAATGGGTCTGAACTTTAAAAACTGAATGCTAGAACTCAAATATTGACGTCAGAAAAGCCAGCTGCCAAATAAACACTTGTCTAATGAATGGAGAAAATCTAAAGTAGACAAGTCAGAACATAATTTTCAGTATTTATTTTGATATTAAAAGTTACTTTTTTCTTTCTTTTTTTAAAACTTATCTCTTGATAAAGCCTTGGTATTTAAGAGGAAAAACAGGTCTCACTTGTATGAACATCTTAATTACAACTTTTACCTAAGATCTCAAAGACCATTGAGACGTTCTGCCAAATTTCCTATCAGAAAGCATGATGATTTATGATCTGGCTTTTCACAAGGATGAGTATGCTATGAACTAAAGAAAAGGAAAGGTCATTATGGAAATCTGGCCTAAAGAAGCAGGATGAGCTTAAGACCTGTGTCTATTAACAATATAATTAAGGAATTGTTGTCTATAAAGCTTGGCTGGGCTGACATGTTCATGTGATACGCCATCTGCTTTAAATAGCTTTCATGAAATCAAACTGAGAGGAAGTCTAAAAGATTTTCTTTGTATTATCGCTTCTAAATTTTGCCTAATACCTAATACTTTTGTTTTCTTTAGGTAGAAAAGAGGCAGGAACTGAGTACGTAGCTGGGGAACTATGACTCACTTAGAATCCTGTGTTGGAAGCTTCTAAATGCCCTAGATAAGTGTGGCAGGTCAGTGCAAATTTCCCTGGTGGGGTAACTTTTGGTCAACCCTGCAGCACTTCACTAGCATGATATTAAACCCACACAAGGTTGACAAGCTGTGTCCTTTGTCTCTAACCACCCAGTTTCACCTCTGCTTCCACAAGTCCAATTGTCTCTGATTAGCTGTTTCAGTGGCAAATGAAATAAAAATCCATTATATTAACCTGTCATATTAAGAAACCCTTTTTGCTCTGGCGCATACATTTGGCACAGCTGTGCATTTTGCATTTAAATATCACTCCACCAGTGGGCTGCTCGAAACTATTGCTTTTCTATGGGAAATTAAACAGGGAGCTGCTTAATGCTCCTTGTTAGTTTTTTAATAAAAATGAAAGTGAGAAGCCCATAGTAGCGGGAGCAAATGTCTGCAGGACCCATGGCTGTGCTAAAAGCAAAGAGGAGGAACCAAAATGCATATTACTTTCAACTACCCCTGCACCGGTGGCTTTGCAATACTCATTCCACTGTGGCCCTAGGAAATTGCCCCTCAAATGTTGTTTAGAGGTTATGTTAAATTGGGAGAGTCTTCTCCTGGGATCATTAGGCAGCTCTCAATTTCGTTTCCTAATAAAATATTGAAAGTTACAATTTAGGGGCAGAGCTGCAGCTATTGAATTTGTGTGACTTCTGCAGATTAAGGAGTCAAGAAAAAAGGACAAAAATAAAGGGAATGGGGAGAAAGACAGAAAAGCAGAAACTAAGAGATTCAGACACAGAAAGAGGAAAACACAGGAAGAAAACAAGAGAGACTGGGAGAGAGACTGAGAGAGAGAGATCCAAAGACAGCAGAGAGACACTAAGAAAAAGGTCAAGCCCCTGAACGTGAGTATCTGTCATGGCATTAAACAGAAGCAGTTTGTCTAGACTTAGCGCTTGGTCTCTTCACCCCCATTTCTAGAATCAGATATCAAACCTTTAGTGAAAGTAATTCCAAATAGATCTAATTGCAGCATGCTTATTTCAAATGTGGACCATGTCTGTGAGAGTGTAGCAGAGATTTGTAATTGTAAACATGAAATTAGTGATGAGCAGAAATGTCCCAAAGCAATAAAGTTCTATTTCTTTTTCTTCTTTACCTTCGTCATTTCTATGCTAACATGCACACAATTAAATCTCTTGAAATGACAAAAGCTAATGATCCAATTTGAAAAATAGTCATATGGACTAACAGATGACTGTATGACAGGTCAGCCACCTCTCTATAGAGGGTCAGAGAGGAAATATTTCAGGCTTTGCAGGCCACAGGGTCTCTGTTGCAGCTATTCAATCCTGCATTGCAAAGTGAAAGCAATCATAGACAATAGTAAACATGGTGTGGCCGAGCTCCAATAAAACTTTTTTTTTTTTTTTTTGAGACGGAGTTTCGGTCTTGTTACCCAGGCTGGAGTGCAATGGCGCGATCTTGGCTCACTGCAACCTCCGCCTCCGGGGTTCAGGCCAACCTCCGCCTCCCGGGTTCAGGCAATTCTCCTGCCTCAGCCTCCTGAGTAGCTGGGATTACAGGCACGTGCCACCATGCCCAGCTAATATTTTGTATTTTTAGTAGAGATGGGGTTTTACTATGTTGACCAGGATGGTCTCGATCTCTTGACCTCGTGATCCACCCGCCTCGGCCTCCCAAAGAATAAAACTTTTTTTACAAAAACAGATATCAGGATGGATTTTGCATAAGAATCAGGGCCTTGCTATAGCAATACTTTTCAAGTAATTCAGAAAAACATTTGTATTAAGCTTTTAGGTAGAAGCAAATGCCCAGTAAGGAGGTTTTTCCTTATAGCTCTAAGTATTTTTCATCAGAGAACAAGTGCCAGCAAAATTCCTGATATTGAAAAAATACTGACTCATTTAGCAGTCATGTGGACCACATGTGGCCGCATTTGACACTATTGAAGAAGAGCTTCATTTGATACTGTTGAAGAAAAAGCTCCAACTACGTCCCCAAAAGTACATGTCCAGGCTCTCATATCATTTTAAAAAGATTAAAATTTTAATAATCTATGGGTTATTTTAATTTCTTGTAATTTTAATACTTTCCTAGACTTCTTTGATGATTTTGTGTTCTTTTGTATTGTTTTCAAGCACTCACCCTTTCATTGTTCAATTTGTGTTTTTAATCTATCTTTTCATTAATGTCTTGATAGAAAATATTCAGTACAGGTTTTTAAATATTCCACAAAATAGTGGACATAATATTTGCACAATTGGAGCATGTATGACTATAATACGTCACAGTTAGGGGTTAAAGTTGGAGACAATGTCTAAATCACCAGAATCATTTGTGTGGGCAGATATTTCTATAAAATGTATTTTGTTTTGACATCAAATATGCAAGGGAGAAATTAAACTATGTAGAGTAAACTCTTAGGGGATGTTTCCTGGAGATTATTTTTCTCAACATTATTTCCACAAAGAACAACATAAAGGAATATACTGACTGATGTCAAGAGTGATATTCATCAGGGACATTAGGAGTGTTCTTATGGTGAAACAGTAGAGTTGGAACAAAATATCGTGTAAGTTAATCTGACAAATACCCTTTAAAAGTTAGGCAGAGAAAGCTAAGAGCACTAATCAGGACATGGACTTGAATTTTTGAACAATAAACATCATCAAAATAAGATGAAGGTTGGTGTTATGGGAAAGAAGGCCTTGAGTGAGTTGTTTGGATTCTTGGCGTTTTGAACAAAGAATTGAACAAAATGCACAAATTTTTTACTTTGGAAAGAAACACAGAAACGAAGCAGCAAAAGCAGGGATTTATTAAAGCAAGAAGGCACTCACGGGGTGGGAGTAGGGCCAGCCAGGAGATTAAGGGCCCAGTGACAAAGTTTTCTGGGTTTTAAGTGCTCCTTTTGAGGCCCCTATCAGTTACCCTTATCTAGATAAAGGATTTGGTCCCTGGCTAATTAAAGATTGAGGGGATTGGCCCATGGCTAACCCAAGGCCAAGCAGATTGGCGCCCTAAGCAGATGAAGGGGTGGCCCTTGCTTGGCCCTTGCCCAATCCAAGGCACGCTCCCTTTCCATCTGAGACGTCATGGAAGGGGGAGGGTTGTAGGGAGAGTAGCCTTTGATCCCTGCTTTCTGGAGACAGGGTTTTCCCTTTTGGTTTAGTTTTAGGAAGTTCACATTAATTGGTCTTAGGTTCTCTGACCCCAGACCCAGGTGTTTTCCCTTTGATTTAACTTTAGGAAATTATCACGAATTGTCCTCAGATTCCTTGTCCCCAGACCTTGATGGTTTTTTTTTCTTTTTTCCCTTAATTCAGCTTTAAGAAGTCACCACATGTCAGCTGCCTACGTTCCCTGACTCCAGATACTATTCTCCTGCCTCAGTAGCCTCTGCATCCTTTTTTCTAGATCAAAAGAGAAGCAAGAGTCATCTCTTTTACATCCTTGCTTTAGTAAGATAATGTTTATTTATACATAAAGACATGAATGTACCTTAAATTTTATTATAATATTCTCTATCATTTACTCAAGTAAAATAATGTATAAATTTTAAGACTCTCTAAGATAGATATTTGGTAGGGAAGAGAGAGAGAAAGTAATACACTCAGAAATTATTTCTGTGGAAAATATTCCGCTATTTCCTTACTTCTTCCTCATCTATCCCTCTGACTTGGTTAATTGTTTGGGTCACAGAAAATAATAAAGAACAGGTTTTCAAATGACTTGCAAAGTTTTGAGTTAGACATTTTCAGAAGAAAGATGATTCAACCTTTGACCTAAAAATTGAATGCAAAATTTTGTAGTCAAGCATTTCTATTCATGTGAGCCTGGAGTATGAACAAAAAGCATAAAAGACTAAAAAGATTTCAGTTGAAACAAAGGACTTTTGGGAATGGAGTCACATACTGAGCGTATCAAAGATCTCAAAACCAGGTTCCTGCTTTTCAGTTTCCTGTAGAAATGACACCTCGGAGGAGTAAATATACAGAAGAATGAAGGAAAGAGGGTATTGGTAGGAGGAGATCCTGAAAAACGTGATCAAAAAGGAGATTTTGAATAGTTCATATGGATTTTATTCTTCTTTTATCCTGAATGAGAACCAAAATGTATCTGGTTGGGAGACAAAAAGAAAGAAAGAAAGAAATATGAAATGAAACTGTGATTCATAAGAACTGACCAGCAAAGACTCTAATGGATTCTAAAGTTTTGGGTGATAAAATGATTTTTCAGACACCCTTTAATGTACTTTAACAATATTTCTGCCTCATTTTTTTATATTTTCTGGTTATATAATAAAGAGAATTATCCAATTGCAGTTTTCCTTTGCCTAGCCTTTTTATATCTTCAATGCATTTTAATGTTTCTACAGAGTCAACCCAATATGCCAATCAAGTAACAGAATTTCTAACCTATATTATTTCTCTGTTTGTCTTCTTCCCCTTCCTCTCCAACCTACCCACATACTGACAAACTTATATATCCTTTCTTTGAGTTCCCCGTTCTCCTAATTTAGAATATCATATGACTTACCAGGTTGTAATGTGGTATTCATGTTGTCTCATTTGAAATCGAAGTGAGTTATGCACTAAGGGAATTTTGCAAGTGAAATCGCGTAGACAAGATGATGACCCATCACAATTTTCCTTTCCTGGATACAAGGAGTACACTGTATTAGGTGGAAATTATCAACGTCTCAGAAAAACACAGTAACTCAAAACTCCTCCAGCACAGTGAACTGCTACGGTTGGGGCAAAAAGGAAAAAAACTGCCAAAAGAGCATCAAGGCATTTGAGAAAGTGATAAAGTCTGGAAATGCATTTATGAATGATAAGCATATGAGCTTTTAGCAACTCGTCAAAAAGTTGAAAAAAGTGCAGAGGTTATATATTTTTTTCAATTCCTTTTTATTATTATTGAATTATTCCAGCATCAGACCTTTTTCTTCAAAGGAATTTCTTAGGGTTCATTAATTACCTGATTTCATGTCAGCCAGATATTTTCCTCTCAAGCCAGTGCACGATAGCAGTTGATGCCTGGTGGCTAACCTCCTGGCAGCCAATGCAGCTTCTTCGTTTGATGATTAATTATTCATTGAGCACCTACAGTGCCGAGGGAAAAGCTTGCACTCTTGCTAGAAACTTGCAGCTTACTAGGCAACCAACAACCAAATGAAGCAAACAAAAATGTTATACATTTGCCCTTCTTCTGCATATTCTGGCTCCTCAAGTGGGGGGCGGGGTGAATTTCTAAGATGGGACTAGTGTCTACATCATTTTAGAGGTTTAGCAAGATCATTTGAAAATGACTTGACTAGTGTGTTAGTGTGATAGACATAAACCAGGGACAGTACCACTACACAGACTTTTTTTTTAGTGAATTTATATTCTATATGTGTAAAGTATTTAGTTCGGGGTATAATTATCTATCTATCTATCTATCTATCTATCTATCTATCTATCTATCTATCTATCATCATCATCTAATCACTTTCAATGGCAAAAAATTCAATTACCTTTGCACCAACCTGGTATCCATTTAATCTAGCTACCTAATCTATCTTGCATCTATCTATATTTGTTCGTATGCCATTCAGTAATGTGGGAACATGGTAGAGTGCACATACACAACCCTAGAGAGTACAGTCTGCTATACACCTGCATTGTATGGGAGAGCCTAATCCTACTAGGCTACAAACCTGTAAAACATGTTACTGTACTGAACATTGTAGGCAATCATAATACAATAGTAAGTATTTGTGTATGTAAACATATCTAAACACAGAAAAAGTTCAGTAAAAATGCGGTAAAAAATAGTACACCTGTGTAAGGCACTTAACATGAATGGACTGAAATTTGCTCTGGGTGAGTCAGTAAGTGTGTAGTGAGTGAATGTAAAGGCCTAGGACATTACTGTATATTACTGTAGACTTCATAAACACTGTACACTTAGCCTACACTAAGCTTATTAAAAATATTTGCTTTCTTCAAAAATAAATTAATCTTAGCGTACTGTAGCTTTTTTTACCTTATTAACTTTGGGTTTTTTTTTTTTTTTACATTTTTGAGTCTTGTAAAACACTTAGCTTTAAACATAAACCCATCGTACAGTTACAGAAAAATATTTTCTAAAAGCTTCTTTCTGCTTTAATTTTTTTTTATTTTTACTTTTCAAACCTTTTTTTGTTAAAACTGAAGGCACAAGCATGCATATTATCCTAGGCCCACACAAGGTCAGGATCATCAATATCACTGTCTTCCTCCTTCACATCTTGTCCCAGTGGAAGGTCTTCAGGGGCAGTGACACCATGCCATTGCCTATAATATCATCTCCTATGATAACAATGTGTTCTCTGGACCTTGTAAGACCTGTCTGAGGCTGTTTTTCAGTTAACATTTATTAACAGTAGAAGAAGTACACTCTAAAATAACATTTTAAGTATAACCAGTAACATAATCATTTATTATCTTATCAAGTGTTATGTACTGTACATAATTGTACGTGCTATCTGTTTATATGATAAGCAGCATAGTAGGTTTGTTCACACCAGCATCACCACAAATATGGTCAAGCCAATGCCCTGTGACATTAGGACATCACTAGGCAATAGAAATTTTTCATCTCTATTATAATCTTATAGGATCATTGTCATATATGTGATCTCTGACCAAAGCATTGTTATGTTGCACATGAGTGTGTGAAGTCTATGGGGTGAGACTAGAAAAATATTGACAGGGTAATGTATTTTCAACCTTTGCTTATAATGAGCAAGAGAAAATTGGCTTAGTGTTTTTGTGTAGCTTTGAATGCAATCTCCAAGCATGAGTACCATCTGAAGTGGAATGGCATTTTAAAAACAAAGCAGATGATGTTAATTGTGAAAACCTCAAACTATAAGGTAGAGACGCTCAGAGGCTTTGCTAGAGGGAACACATAAGGGTCACAAAACCATGCTGCTGAGGAATGGGATTTGGGGATCCTCGTTCCATTTTAGCACCTTATTTAGCAAGAACACTTGCTAAATGCTTTGTTGACCTGTGAGGCATAAAATGGGAATTCTCTACATAGATTATTACAACAAACCACCTTAGTTTTCTGCCTCTTGACACATGATTACAAATGTTTCAGAGAAACTCACAAATCCCATGGAGTGTACAAAGCTTTGGCCTGCTTTCTGTATTACATATTTTTTTATCAATGAAAAAAAATGGAGGTGGGAATGGGAAATAAGTTTGGATGCATAAGACTAAATAGCCCTTGTTTCATTTCTAGCTGGGGTGACTTATTGAGACCTATTCTCATTACCTTAAATGTATAAAGTTACTAGATTCATTGAGTTTTTTGAAAACTTGCCCTTTTTTTGTTTTTATTTTTCAACTGCCAACAATATAAAATACCAATGACACAACTATGCACAGAAAATCAGGAATCTTATTTAATTTCTAAGTTTTAAAAGGTCTCCAAAACAGAGCTTATGTATACATAAGAACACTTACCAAAACAATGCCTTACAATAGCAAAGGTTAGAAAATCCAGGAGTTGAAATGAATGTGATATGTGGGCCTATGTATTTCTGGTAAGGCAATAGCATTTATGGGATCTTCTGCATTTATCTCTACAGAACTGGAAAGCAACTAGCCAACTTGCCCTTATTTTCAGGAAACTCTACCATCCATACCTAATGTGCTTTGGCCCAGAAAAATTCATTCTTCTTCCTGAAGAGTTATTGAACCATCATCTTATTTTCTTTATTTTGAAAATGTCCTCTGCTTGATACATTTTCTAGTAGTGTTAAAAAATTAAAATACAGAATCCTCATTGATTTCAACTTTAGATAAGCAACATTTATTTATTTATTTTTAAAATATAAGTATTTCTCATGCAATTTTGTGGGCATACTTATGCTAAAAAATTTCACTGTTTATCTGAAATTTCAAGTTAGCTGGGCATCTTGTAGTTTTATTGGCTAAATCTGGCAACCCTAAATGTTGTAATTCTTGGAAAAATTATACCCTTGAGAGCTATATTTATGCTAGCCAACTCTATCATACTCTCCTTAACTCTCTTGATTGACTATTTTAAATAGAAAACTCATTTGTACATAATGGATGAAGATAATTTTTATGTTTCCTTGTGGCCTTAACATCTCCAAAAGAACCACATAATTTCACTTCCTGTGGTGCAGAACTCTTTAGCAGAAATCTTTAAGGTGGAGTCTCTGCCTTCTGTGGCTGCAAAGTGCAGAGCTAGGAGAAGTTCATTTGACCTCTTCACTAACCATAGCCATCAATGTATTTCTACTTCATTAATTTTCATTCCCTGAAGTCACAGCACAAATAGAAAAAACTTCAGCAGAGTAATTATGTGACAGTGGGTCCAGAGGAAGGGACCCAAAGTGACATGCATTGGAGCGTTAAAAATATTGTAATCAATGAGACTTCTTACTCAATGATACGATTCATTTGTTTTTAAACATCTTGGGGCTACATGTGGTCCTAGATTGGAGGCAGAATGGCAGCACTGGCTTTTGAGGAAACTTCATAGAATCTTGTGATCTTTACCTCTTGGAAGAATTGTTTTAAAATAGTAATTGCTTATTTCTACCTATTAAAATTTGTGATGGTCTGGTGCATGGCTATAGTCTCAGCTGCTTGGGAGACTGAGGCAGAAAGATCACTTGTGTCCAGGAGTTTGAGGCTGCAGTGAGCTATGACCACAACTAGGAACATTCATGGCACTCTAGCCTGGGCAACATAGCAAGAATCTGTCTCTAATACAATAATAATAGAGTAATCCCTGGCATATGGTATAGGCATAAGATTACAGGCTTTAATAAATACTTTTAAAAAGAAAACAAAATTTGTGATGATAAAATCTCCTCCATGAAAAAAAAAAAAAGATTATCACCTTTTCTAGACGTTTAGAAATCTTTGTCTAAGAAGCTCTTTTTTCTTGATGTTATCTACTTGGGTCTGTTTCCTTAATGTTTTTATCCATTTTTTACACAGAATGACTTTAAGCTCCAGTTTTCTTATTTGTAAAATGATGATAGTAATACTTACCTCCCTTAGTTGTCATGAGGATTAAATGAGATGAATGTCAAAGTTCTTAGCTTAGTTCTGAACCACAGCAGCTTAATAGATTATTTGATGCTGGCTAACTAAATACCTTCTGATGTGCTATTCGTACCATTTCGCAATTTAACATTCACACACTCAGGGAAAATGCTGTTTCTCTACACAAACTGATGCAGGATTTTTCTTCTTGTACACTTTGCAAGCAAGGTCCCTTGGCTGAAGAAGCCCCGCCCAGGTCTCCTTAGGCCATGCTGGCATGCCTCAGCTTGCCTGTGTTATAACTTGTACCCCCATTCAGCAGTTCCTGAGCTCTTGTACTGTGCCCAAGAAGAATGAGGATATGCTAGACATTGAAGGGTAAGGAGGATGGAGAATAATTTTATGGAGTGATGAAACAGCTTTCAGTGAAGAGGGGATGCAGGGATGGTCCCTCTACCTGAAGGTGTGAAAGACCCCCGTGTGGCTGGGTCCTGGCCTTTTATGGACTCTAGAATGGAAAGTGCATGCTGACTGGTTTGTGAGTATGAACAAAATGTTAAAGCAAAGACACCACTCAAAGGTGGGCATGGCACAACAGTGTAGAAAAACCAATTGGGAAAGCATAGGTACATATACCACAGGTGAAGGGTGCGGACCAATCAGAGGAAAGCACGCCAAACAGGAAAACAAGTTCTCAATTCGGTCTGAGGATTTAACGTGTAGCTTGGCTTTCAGGCTTTATGGGTTGGTATTCAGCTTGGAGCTGGGTTTCACTGGGGACCTGCCCCTATCTGCCTAGGCATTTGGTTGCCTCCTGCCACTCTCAGTATGCCGCTTCCGACAGCAAATTTTTTTTTTTTTTTTTTTTTTTTTTTTCCACACCAAGTGATTCTCCAGCTTCCTGGTCCCTTGCTGGATGTCCCACAGTTTAGTTGAACTTTGACCCTATTTACCTGGCATTAGCATCGGATCCCATAAGTAAAAGGGCTCAGTCCTGCAGGACTGTCCTCATTTCTGATACCAGTTGCACGTTTGAACCTCCCATACATCTGACAGACTGGCTATAAATCCAGAGTTACTATGACACACTCATCCTGTTCAATAGTTTGCTAGAATGACTCACAGAGCTCAGGAAAACACTTCTCTTATATTTACTGGATTACTACAAAGTATACAACTCAGGAACAGACATGCAGAAGAGATTCATGGGCAAGTCTTGGTCGATGGGGGAGGGGGTGTGATGCTCCCTCCTAGCACCTTAATGTGGTCACCTATCCAGAAACTCCGGGAATCTTGTAGTTCAAGAGTCTTCATAGAGCTTAATCTCCCACTCTCCGTCCTCTTCCTGGAAGTCATAAGGCAGGGCTGAGGGTTTTAACCCTTGAATTACCTGGTCTTTCTGGTGATCCGCCCCATCTTAAGGCTGTCTAGGAACTCTACCCTATGTCACCATATTAACATAAACTTAGATGTGGTCAAAAGATGCATGCTATGAGTAAGAAAAGAAGAAAAGATACTTCTTTACCTTTTCTAGTGTTTCCTGCATCTTTTCTTAGTATTTTCGGAGCCCTGTATGTACTACGAACTGGCGACAAAAAAGACCAAATGTATTTATTATATTTATTATACCATACGTACTTTCTATATAGTGATATACGTTTAATTGTTATAATTTCAGTATTATTATGCATTTCTTCTAAAAGACTTGATGGCTTGTGTTTGCTTGTTTTTGTGTTGGTAAACTTCTTTATAAGCATTTATAAGCATTCTATTACCAAATTTAAACCCATTTAGATTTCAACTGATGGAAACTTCAAATGAGAAGCAATCTGAACCTTGCCTAATAGTTACCCTTGTTTGTAACAATTAAACACATTTCAAAGAACTTGAAAAAATATCTATGTCTACAATGAAAGCATAATCTGAGTAAAGCAATTTGTTTAGAGTGACAGCCTGATTTATTACAAAAATAAATCAATAAGACAAAAGATTGTTCAAATGTTCCCCCGTCTTCTTTAAAACATCGACAGGCTGAAGAATGGGGTTTGTTCAGAATAAAATGATAGCAGACTCATCACAATCGGTAGCATTTTCAAGAATACAAGATTCTTAGAACCACTACAGCTGGGAAAATAAATAAACATCTCAAAATTAGATATAACATTGGGCTTTGTATTATATAATTTGTAATAGAGCACGGAGTTATTGTGACAGAGAAAAAGCAAAAAAGAAAAAAAAAACAAAGAGGTCAAAGGCAGTAGAAAGCTTAAAAACGAACATCAATATCCTTGTGAACTCATTTACACTTTAATTAACACAGATTTCATTTTTGAAATTTCCTATCTCCTGCAGTAGCCATGTTTTATGATTTCATGCAATTGCCCAAAACATAGGTCACAACTACTGAAGAACATTCAAACTTAGAATGCTTTTTTAGCAAGAAGTTAAATATAAGAGCTATAAATATTAGTGAGATACATACCTCCTAGTATCTCAGTGGTCAGAAAAATGAGTCCCAACCCTCAGTGAAACAGAAGAGTATTAAACAATACAGCCTTAGTTAACAGCTTTGCTCTTGGCCCAACTGCACTAGATATCAAGGGCTGTGATCATAATGTATTTAAAATATTCAGGTGCACAATTTAGTAAACCTAGTCAAACAAAAGAAATGAGTAATTACTTCATACTTAGCCTTTAATTAAAACAGAATTCTTTCTTGAAGGACAACTCATTAAAAAAAAAGTTTTTTCTTCTCAAAGGAGGGTGTATATTTTCCCTTTCTGCAGAATCAATATTAAAACCTAATGAAAAACCCTACATGCATTTCAAATACAGTGAATGAATGGAACAGACACTGCCTGTATGAATTTGACTTACAAGAATGCAGGCCTTCTACTGCCCAAGCTTGTTACAAATATCATCCAGCTCATAACCTTAGGCCAATGGAATCAGAAGGCAGTTCATTATTATGAGCATGTTTGAGATATAAAGGAAAAACCAATGATGGGTGTTTTGGATGAGTTATCAGATAGACTCAAGGAGAATATTTGGCATAAGGTTACAGCCTATGAATTAAAAACCCTAGGAGAATGTGAGTAAGAAAAAGTAGGTGGCAATAAATGGGTGAGTGAAGGGCAGTCTTATACAGTAATCCCCCTGTATCTACGGAGATTGGTTCCAGGATACCCCCAGCTACCCAAGATACTAATAACTGCAGAAGCTTACATCCCTTATATAAAATAGCATAATATTTGCACATAACCTATCCACATTCTTCCATATATGACTTATCATACCTGGTAGAGGGTAAATGCTATGTAAATAATTGCTAGACTGTATTTTTATTATATTATTTTTATTGATTTTTCTGAATATTTTTGAGCTGTGGTTGGTTGAACCCTTAAATGTGGAACCTGTAGATATGGAAGGATTATTGTATAACATTTCTAGAAGCAAGTGCTACCATATGGGATACAATGATTAAAAAGACAAACTTTGGATTTAAACACCTCCTGGTTTGAAACTTGACTCTTTCCTTTACTAACTGTGGGAATTGTCAGTTTTAGAAGTCTCAGAAACTTCATCTCTGAAGCAATAAAGATGATTGTGATAGATCTCATAAGATTTTATATCACAAAGGGAGATGTGTAAGCAGAGACTATAGCACTCATTACACATAACAGTGATAGGTCTTTCTATTTCATGGGTGGGCCAGATCTATTTCAAAAGCCCTTGGAATGAGCAAAAAACTTGCAACTATGCAATATGCAAGGAGAAAATAAAACTGCACTCAAAGGTGGATAATGATGCTCATTTAAAATAAGAAGTTAACATGGAAGAATTGTAATGATAAAACACAATGAGTAATTACTTCATTAATATATAAATGAAATCAATATATATTCAGTATGAAAAATACCCAACAAAAAAAAATCATTATTTAAAAAAGACACCTGCACTCTTATGTTCATTCCAGCACTATTCACAGTAGCAAAGGCATGGATTCAACCTAACACTAATCCATCAATCGTTGATGGATTAAAAATGTGGTGTATGTGCACCATGGAATCCCATGCAGCCATAAAAAAAATAAAATCATCACCTTTGCAGCAACATGGATGGAGCTGGAGGCCATTATTCTGAGTGAAATAACTCAGAAACCAAAAGTTAAATACCACCTCTACTCACTTAGAAGTGGGAGCAAAACAAGGGGTCACATGTACGTAAATATAGAAATAGTAAACACAGGACTCTGAAAGCGGAATGAGGGTTGAAAAATGGGACACAATGTTCACTGTAAACTAAAATGAAAAAAAGATAAGAAAAGAATTAGAACTATATAATATAGAAAATGAAAATCACCTCCATAATCCCAGTACCTAGATATAATCACTTTTAACATGTAGTTATGTTTTTGAGTCAGACTTTTAAAAATTTATTCAAAAAAACTCTCTAATTTACATACTTTTTTGTAAAAATACAACTGTATTATGAATAGTTATCTTGCTTTTTTTAGATATAGATATAGATATTTTTCTTTTTTTGAGATGGAGTCTTGCTTTGTTGTCCAGGCAGGAGTACAGTGGTGTGATTTCAGCTCACTGCAAACTTCACCTCCCAGGTTCAAGCGCTTCTCCTGTCTCAGAGCCCAAGTAGCCAGCACTACAGGGACATAACACTGTGCCTGGCTAACTTTTGTATTTTTGGCAGAGATGGGGTTTTGCCATGTTGGCCAGGCTGCTCTCAAACTCTTGACCTTAGATGATCCACCCACCTCAGCCTCCCCAAGTGCTGGGATTACAGTTGTGAGCGATAGTACCCAGCCTGGATATGGATATTTTTCTATGTCAATAAATACATTAACATTATTACGTTATGTGCTCCATATTACCCCATTGGATGAAATTTTCTATTTTATCTAATCATTAGAAATGAACATTTAAAGCATTTTCAAAATTGTGCCATTATAAATATTAAAATAAAACTTCCATTAGTCCATAATAATGTAAACAAATTATTTCAAAATTTGGAGAACAGATTTCAAAATATGGAGAATAGATAAATATCTTGTGAAGAAGAATTTCAAATAAAGATATTTCAACCTTGAGGTAGGTGTCACAGAGTAGACTTCCTTGCAAAGAGTACAGTATGGAAAGAGGAACAGAAAGTACTTTTATAGTAGAGAAAGCTGATCAACACTTCCTCCTCCAGGTGATCAAACTTAACATTGACAGTGATTAGTTATCTTGTTAGTATGCACCTCTTTTAGTCTCTTAGGCTGTGTCTTAGTCTATTTGTGTTGCTACAAAAGAATACCTGAGGCTGGTAACTTATAAAGAAAAGTAGTTTGTTTGGCTCACTGTTGTTCAGGCTGTACAAGAAGCATGGTGCTCTCCATCTGCATCTGGGAGGAGCCTCAGAATGCTTCCACTCATGGCAAAAGCCAATGGGGAAGATGTACACAGAGATTACATGGTGAGAGTGAGAAACAGAGATAGAGAAGATGTTAGGCTCTTTTCAGAAACCAATTCTGGGAATTGAGTAGGAATTCACTCACTACCATGCGAATGGCACCAAGCCATTCATATAGGATCCACTCCTATGACCCACACACCTCCCATCACGCCACACCTCCATGTCAAAGGTCAAATTTCTACATGAAATTTGGTGGGGCAAACAAACCATATCCAAACAGTAACAGGATGCTATAACAAAATACCAAAGCCTAGGTGGCTTACATAACAGACATTTATTTCTTACATTACTGGAGGCTAAAAAGTCCAAGATCAAGATGCTGACATATTTGGTTCCTTGTGAGGGCCTTTTTCCTGGTTTGCAAGTGGATTTCACATTACTTTCACTATGTTCTCTTACGGTGGAGAGTTATGGGGCACTGGTGTCCTCTTCTTATAAGGACACTGATAAGTGTCCTCTTCTTATAAGGACACTGATCCCATTCTGGATGCTCCACTGTTATGAGCCTAATCTAACCTTTAATTACCTTTCTCAAAAGTTCCACCTCCAAATACCACTACACCTGGGATTAGGGTAACAACACATAAATTTTAGAGGAAACCATTCAGTCCATAGCAGTACCCTGTTATAAAAATTGTACTTTACTTCTGTGGTGTTCTTTTCAAAAACATGCAACTCCAATATAAACATGAAAAAAAATAAAAAAAATAAAAAAAAAATCAGACAAATACTAATGGTGGGACACTCTATAAAATCCCAGGACTTCTCAAAACTGCCAAGGTCATCAAATATAAAGAAAGTCTGAGAGACTCACAGACAAGATGCAAAACCCATGGGTACATACGACAACTAAACGTAAGGTGGTATCCTGGAAGAGATTTTAAAACAGAGACAGGACATTAGACAAAACGTAAACAAATCTGAATACAAAATAAACTTTGCTGCTTCTTTTTTTTTTTTGAGACTGAGTATTGCTCTGTCGCCCAGGCTGGAGTGCAGTGGCACCATCCTGGCTCTCTGCAATCTCAGCCTCCCGACCTCAAGCAATTATCCTGCCTCAGACTTCCAAGTAGCTGGGACTACAGGCTTGCACCATCACGCCAGGCTAATTTTTGTATTTTTAATAGAGACAGGGTTTTACCATATTGACCAGGTTGATCTAGAATTCCTAACTTCAAGTGATCACTTGCCTCGGTTTCCCAAAATGCTGGGATTACAGGCGTGAGCCATCATGCCTGGCCTACACTGTACACTTTAGTTAATAAGAATGCACCAGTATTGGTTCATTAATGATAGCAAATATACCAGAGCAAAGTAAGATGCTCATGATAAGGGAAACTGCACATAGGGTGTATGGGGACCTTATCTGTGTCACTTAAAAAAAATTCTAAAACTCTTTTATAGTGAAAAATTTATTAAAATAAATAAATCCTCTTAAACAATTTTTTTGCTAACCAAAATATTCAATATAAATTTCTAGAAAGTGAAAAAACACTGGGTCAAAACATTTTCACTTTTGAAACATTTTAAAACATATTTTTAACTTGTCCTTCAGTGGTTGTGCTATATACATGAAAGGAGTTTGTGAGTACATATTCAGCAAAGCCATCTTCTACTCAGAATATTATAATCCTTTAAAGTATTTTTAATTAATTAGATTAGAAGTATATAACTTTTTAAGTTGACAAATATTTCAGAGATTAAGTTGACTGTCTTTTTATATGTTAATTGGCCTTTCATACAGATTTGTAAGTTTATGTGTTATATATTAATTGGCAAATTGTATATTCCAAATATGTCAGGTAACAGGAATATTTCAGCATTCAAACTGTTTCCATAGTTCAAGACAAGTGTTATTCTTGCCTCTACCCTTGTTTAAATCTGAATCTTTCTGTTGCCTGGCAGTATAGTCAGGTTGAGACCAAAGTCTCCAGAATGAAGTCAGTGAGAGTGTTCGTACTCTGCTTTATTTTTCATATTGTCTCTACCTCTGGGGAAAACACTTGAAGCTGCCTTGCAGCTATAATTCTGCTGCGAAAGATAAAGAAAGATTGTATATCCAGCCGATGACTGCAGTAGATTTATGTGTCATTTAAATTGAGAACCACGGAAGTATTAAGTATTTTTCTGTATATCATTTTTTTGTTTGCCAATGGATAATTCTGTGCATATGCAAACTAAATGTGATAACCAAATACATATGATAAATATGAGAACCAAATAAATTTGATAACTATGATAATCAGATTTAAAATTTACCAAAAAATCAAGATAATTGTGAAAAGCAAATAATTTTCAGAACTGCCCATAAAAAGATGCCAAATATTTGTCATCTTTTATTACAGTTACATACATTGCTTTTTATTGCCATTGTCTCTAGACTTTGTAATAGTTCAGAATCATATTTATGTGAACTAGAAAATTCTGCAATTGCAACAATCCTCATCAAAATAAATAGTCTCTTTAAAAATCGAGTCACGAATGATTGTGTTCTCTATAAAATCCAATTAAGCAATTTTTTACTATTAGATGACACCAAAGGCAATGCTCAAACTAGAAATGTCTACACAGACTTTCAGCATTTATACCAAAATGGATAGCTGACCAGTATTTTGTCATTTTCTTCTTTAGAAGTATCTGAAGATCTGAGATTCTACTAAAGTGTCATACTTCTGGGACAATGTCTTTTTTTCTGTATTCACTTCAGAGTTTATAAAAATTGTATCATTGCTTAGGGAAAAAAATACATGGTTTTATAAACCAATTTTTTTTTAACAGATTCTAAATTTCTACTGTGGAAGTTTTCACACTGATCAGTCTCAAAAATGGAGCATCTGCACCAAATATTGCACTATATATTTCTGAAAATGTTCAATCTGTAAAAAATCTGATAGGGAACACTAATATTTATTGGGCATGTATTATGTGATGTTCTAAAGTTGTTAAATAGTTTTATGTAATTTTCAACAACCTTATGATGTCAATTATTATTAATCCCCATTTTTACAGATGAGAGAACAAAGACATGAGGCAATTAAGTAGCCTGCCAAATACCTCAAGTTACAGATGTGGAGAAGTTGTTTAAACCATGCCACCTCCTGTGCAGACCATATTCTTGACCTTGTTTGGGCTTCCTCCTAGATCATAAGAGATATTGAGGCAACATTGGAACCCAGATGCTATTAGAGCAAACTTAAGATTGTGGAACATGCAGGGAACACAAAGCAACCATAGTGATGCAATTTAGCTTGATTATGTATATGATAAACCAGGTCTTTAGATAACCAAAACCATTTCTTAAGCACCTAATATGTGTTTCAGCAACTGCGTTACCACTTAGATAAATACAAATAGACATAGATGTTAACCTGAGAAGCTTATCTCTAATTAGCGACACACATGTATAATTATAAATTATTGTAACTATTATAAAGAGGGAACAGCCATGAGAGGTTGTAGTGGGAGGTATGTCTAGGCTATGTGTATTGCAAGGCTCGCTTTAGGGAAAGATGCTAGAACTGCAGTGATGAATGAGAAGGAGCGAATTTGCTGATGGTGGTATTATTTCAGGGTGGAGCTTGGCAGTGACATGAGTAGAAAGGTCAAAGTGAAGTTTTCAAAGTCGGGATTTGAACCTTGAACACATATTTATCTCAAGAACTATAGGCAATATTTAAAAGATTTATAGCAAAAAAATTATACATATCTGTCTATCTTTAAAATATATCACTCTTCTCTCACTGTGAGAACAGATTCAAAGTGGTCAAAATTGGAAGGGGAAAGATGAGATGGAATCTGTTGCAATAGTCCAAGTGAGGTAGAAACTTTCAGCAGAGTGGTGGTAGGGAATGGAGCACTTATTTAAAAAATATATGTGACAGAACATGGAAATTGACTTGATCTAAGAAGAAAAGATAAAAGAAGAATAAAAAATCTGGATTTCCTTTTATTTTTATTTTTTATTTTTTATTTTTACTGCAATTTAGGTTTTTGTGGTACATGTGCAGAACGTGCAAGATAGTTGCATAGGTACACACATGGCAGTGTGTTTTGCTGCCTTCCTCCCCTTCACCCACATTTGGCATTTCTCCCCAGGCTATCCCTCCCTATCTCCCCCTACCTGCTGTCCCTCCCCATTCCCCCCAATAGACCCCAGTGTGTAGTACCCCCTTCCTAGTGTCCATGTGTTCTCATTTTTCCTCACCCGCCTTTGAATGAGAATATGTGGTATTTCATTTTCTGTTCTTGTGTCAGTTTGCTGAGAATGATGTTCTCCAGATTCATCCATGTCCTTACAAAGGACACAAACTCATCATTTTTGATTGCTGCATAATATTCCATGGTGTATATGTGCCACATTTTCCCAGTCCAGTCTATCATCGATGGGCATTTGGGTTGGTTCCAGGTCTTTGCTATTGTAAACAGTGCTGCAATGAACATTCATGTGCATGTGTCCTTATAGTAGAACGATTTATAGTCCTTTGGATATATACCCAGTAAAGGGATTGCTGGGTCAAATGGAATTTCTATTTCTAAGTCCTTGAGGTATCGCCACACTGTCTTCATCAATGGTTGAACTAATTTACACTCCCACCAACAGTGTAAGAGTGTTCCTATTTCTCTACATCCTCTCCAGGATCTGTGGTATCCAGATTCTTTAATGATCGTCATTCTAACCTGTGTGAGATGGTATCTCAATGTTGTTTTGATTTGCATCTCTCTAATGACCAGTGATGATGAGCATTTTTTCATGTGTTTGTTGGCCTCATGTATGTCTTCTTTTCTAAAGTGTCTGTTCATATCCTTTGCCCATTTTTGAATGGGCTTGTTTGTTTTTTTCCTGTAAATCTGTTTGAGTTCTTTGTAAATTCTGGATATTAGCCCTTTGTCGTATGGGTAAACTGCAAAGATTTTTTCCCATTCTGATGGTTGCTGATTCACTCTAGTGACTGTTTCTTTTGCCCTGCAAAAGCTGTGGAGTTTGATTAGGTCCCATTTGTCTATTTTGGCTTTTGTTGCCAATGCTTTTGGTGTTTTGGTCATGAAGTCCTTGCCTACTCCTGTGTCCTGAATGGTTTTGCCTAGATTTTCTTCTAGGGTTTTTATGGTGTCAGGTCTTATGTTTAAGTCTTTAATCCATCTGGAGTTAATTTTAGTGTAAGGTGTCAGAAAGGGGTCCAGTTTCTGCTTTCTGCACATGGCTAACCAGTTTTCCCAACACCATTTATTAAACAGGGAATCCTTTCCCCATTGCTTGTTTTTGTCTGGTTTATCAAAGATGATATGGTTGTAGATATGTTGTGTTGCCTCCGATGCCTCTGTTCTGTTCCATTGGTCTATATCTCTGTTTTGGTACCAGTACCATGCTGTTTTGATTACTGTAGCCTTGTAGTATAGTTTGAAGTCTGGTAGTGTGATGCCTCCCACTGTGTTCTTTTTGCTTAGAATTGACTTGGCTATGCGGGCTCTCTTTTGGTTCCATATGAAGTTCATGGTGGATTTTTCCAGTTCTGTGAAGAAATTCAATGGTAGCTTGATGGGGATAGTGTTGAGTCTGTAAATTACTTTGGGCAGTATAGCCATTTTCATAATATTGATTCTTCCTAACCATGAACATGGAATGTTTCTCCATCTGTTTGAGTCCTCTCTTATTTCGTTGAGCAGTGGTTTGTAGTTTTCCTTGAAGAGGTCCCTTACGTTCCTTGTAAGTTGTATTCCTAGGTATTTTATTCTCTTCGTAGCAGTTGTGAATGGCAGTTCATTCTTGATTTGGTTCTTTTTAAGTCTGTTATTGGTGTATAGGAATGCTTGTGATTTTTGCACATTGATTTTATATCCTGAGACTTTGCTGAAGTTGCTTATCAGTTTCAGGAGTTTTTGGGCTGAGGTGATGGGGTCTTTTAGGTATACTATCATGTCATCTGCAAATAGAGACAATTTGGCTTCCTCCTTTCCTATTTGAATACCCTTTATTTCCTTTTCTTGCCTGATTGCTCTGGCTTGAACTTCCAGTACTATGTTGAATAGGAGTGGTGAGAGAGGGCATCCTTGTCTAGTGCTGGATTTCAAAGGGAATGCTTCCAGTTTTTGCCCATTAAGTATGATATTGGCTGTTGGTTTGCCATAATTAGCTTTTATTACTTTGAGATATGTTCCATCAATACCGACTTTATTGAGGGTTTTTAGCATAAAGGGCTGCTAAATTTTGTCAAATGCTTGCTCTGCATCAATTGAGATAATCATTTGGTTTTTGTTTTTGGTTCTGTTTATGTGTTGAATTACATTTATACACTTGCATATGTTGAATCAGCCTTGCATCCCCGGAATGAATCCTACTTGATCATGATGGATAAGTTTTTTAATGTACTATTGCAATCTGTTTGCCAGTATTTTATTGAAGATTTTTTCCATCTATGTTCATCATGGATATTGGCCTTGAAGTTTTTTTTTCTTGTTGAGTCTCTGCTGGGTTTTGGTATCAGGATGATGTTGGTCTCATAAAATGATTTGGGAAGGGTTCCCTCTTCTTGGATTATTTGGAATAGTTTCAGAAGGAATGGTACCAGCTCCTCTTTGTGTGTCTGGTAGAATTCGGCTATGAAACCATGTGGGCCTGGGCTTTTATTGTGTGGTAGGCTCTTAATTGCTGCCTCAACTTCAGACCTTGTTATTGGTCTATTCATACTTTCAGCTTCCTCCTGGTTTAGGCTTGGGAGGACACAGGTGTCCAGGAATTTATCCTTTTCTTCCTGGTTTACAAGTTTATGTGCATAGAGTTGTTTGTAGTATTCTTTGATGATGGTTTGAATTTCTGTGGAATCTGTGGTGATTTCCCCTTTATCATTTTTTATTGCATCTATTTGGTTGTCCTCTCTTTTCTTTTTTATCAGTCTGGCTAGTGGTCTGTCTATTTTGTTGATCTTTTCAAAAAACTAGCTCTCGGATTTATTGATTTTTTGAAGGGTTTTTTGTGTCTCTATGTCCTTCAGTTCTGCTCTGATCTTAGTTATTTCTTGTCTTCTGCTAGGTTTTGAGAATTTCTGATCTTGCTCCTCTAGCTCTTTCAATTTTGATGATAGGGTGTCAATTTTGGATCTCTCCACTCTTCTCATGTGGGCACTTATTGCTATATATTTTCCTCTACAGACTGCTTTAAATGTGTCCCAGAGATTCTGATATGTTGTGTTTTCATTCTCATTGGTTTCAAAGAACTTCTTTATTTCTGCCTTCATTTCATTGTTTATCCATTCAACATTCAAGAGCCAGTTGTTCAGTTTCCATGAAGCTGTGCGGTTCTGAGTTATTTTCTGAATTCTGAGTTCCAACTTGATTTCACTATGGTCTGAGAGACTGTTTGTTATGATTTCAGTTGTTTTGCATTTGCTGAGGAGTGCTTTACTTCCAATTATGTGGTCAGTTTTGGAGTAGGTGTGATGTGGTGCTGAGAAGAATGTATATTCTGTGGATTTGTGGTGGAGAGTTTTGTAAATGTCTATCAGGTTTGCTTGTTCCAGGTCTGAGTTCAAGCCCTGGGTATCCTTGTTAATTTTCTGTCTGGTTGATCTGTCTGATATTGACAGTGGAGTGTTAAAGTCTCCCACTATTATTGTGTGGGAGTCTAAGTCTCTTTGTAAGTCATTAAGAACTTGCCTTATATATCTGGGTGCTCCTGTATTGGGTCCATATATATTTAGGATCATTAGCTCTTCTTGTTGTATCAATCCTTTTACCATTATGTAATGACTTTCTTTGACTCTTTTCATCTTGTTGCTTTAAAGTCTAGTTTATCAGAGATGAGAATTACAACTCCTGCTTTTTTTTTCTCTTTTTTCTTTTCTTTTTTTTTTTTTTTTCCTCCATTTGCTTGGTAAATCTTCCTCCATCCCTTTATTTTGAGCCTTTGTGTATCCTTGCATGTGAGATGGGTTTCCTGGATATAGGACACCGATGGGTTTTGGTTTTTTATCCAATTTGCCAGTCTGTGTCATTTGATTGGTGCATTTAGCCCATTTACATTTAGGGTTAATATTGTTATGTGTGAATTTGATACTGCCATTTTGATGCTAGCTGTCTGTTTTGCCCATTAGTTGATGCAGATTCTTCATTTTGTTGATGCTCTTTAGCATGTGGTATGTTTTTAGAATGGCTGGTACTGGTTGATTTTTTTGTGTGTGTAGTGCCTCTTTCAGGAGCTCTTGTAAAGCAGGCCTGGTGGTGACAAAATCTCTGAGTACTTGCTTGTTGGCAAAATATTTTATTCTTCCTTCACTTATGAAGCTCAATTTGGCTGGATTTGAAATTCTGGGTTGAAAGTTCTTTTCTTTAAGGATGTTGAATATTGGTCCCCACTCTCTTCTGGCTTGTAGAGTTTCTGCTGAGAGATCTGCTGTGAGTCTGATGGGCTTCCCTTTGTGGGTGACCCGACCCTTCTCTCTGACTGCCCTTAGTATTTTCTCCTTCATTTCAACCCTGGCAAATCTGACGATTATGTGCCCTGGGGTTGCTCTTTCTGGGAAATATCTTTGTGGTGTTCTCTGTATTTCCTGGAGTTGAGTATTGACCTGCCTTGCTAGGTTGGGGAAATTTTCCTGGATAATATCCTGAAGAGTGTTTTCCAGCTTGGATTCATTCTCTTCATCACATTCTGGTACACCTATAAAATGTAGGTTAGGTCTCTTCACGTAGTCCTACATTTCTTTGAGATTTTGTTCATTCCTTTTTGTGCTTTTTTCTCTAATCTTGGTTTCTCATTTTATTTCCTGAGTTGATCTTCGACTTCTGATATTCTTTCTTCTGCTTGGTCAGTTCGGCTGTTGAAACTTGTGCATGCTTCGTGAAGTTCTCGTGTTGTGTTTTTCAGCTCCTTCAATTCATTCATATTCCTCTCTAAGTTGTCCATTCTTGTTATCATTTCCTCAAATCTTTTTTCAAGGTTCTTAGTTTCTTTGCATTGATCTAGGACATGTTCTTTTAGCTCACTGAAGGTTCTCATTATCCACCTTCTGAAGTCTGATTCCATCATTTCGTCACACTCATTCTCCATCTAGCTTTGTTCCTTGCTGGTGAGGAGTTTTGGTCCTTTGTAGGAGGTGAGGTGTTTTGGTTTCAGGTGTTTTCCTCCTTTTTGAGCTAGTTTCTTCCCATCTTTGTGGATTTATCCACCTGTCATCTTAGTAGTTGCTGACTTTTTGATTGGGTCTCTGTGTGGATGCCCAGATTGTTGATGATGAAGTATTTCTGTTACTTAGTTTTTCTTGTAACGGTCTAGCCTCTCTGCTGTATGACTGCTGAGGTCCACTCCAGTCCCTCCTTGTCTGGGGTACACCTGTAGCAGCTGGGGAACAGTGAGGGATTCTACCAGTTTCATCTTCTGCTATCTTTGTCCCAGAATGAAGCCTGCCAAATGTCAGTCTGATTAGTCCTTTTTTGAGGTGACTCTTTAGATATACAGGGGTCAGGGAGCTGCTTGAGGAGACAGTCTTTTCTTTATAGGAGCTCAAGTGCTGAGCTGTGAGCTCCATTGTTCATTCAGGGTTGCTGGGCAGGTGTGTTTAGGTCTGCTGCAGCAGAACTTATAAAACCCATTTATTTTCCCCTCAGATGCTCTGTGTCAGGGAGTTGGGGCTTTCTTTATGAGTATCCGTTGCACTGTCCTGCCCAGCTAGGAGGCAGTCCAGTCACTATTTGCCTGCCAAGCCTCTGCCCTCCTACCACAGGTTCCTCCCTGCTGCTGTGGGGCTCTGCCCTACTGTGGTGGGCTCTGCCCTGTTGGCTGAGTCTCTCTGTTATGGCAGGTTTCCCCCGCAATGGCAGGCTGCTTCAGTAGGGGTGGAATGCATCCGTAGTGGTGGACGCCCTTCCCTCACTGAGCTGCACCATCCTGGATTCAGCTGAGCCTGCAGTAAAACTCTCAACCCCAAGCGTTTCGAATCGCAGTTTTGTTTGTCCCTGTAGGGGTGGGACCCACCAAGCCTGATCACCTGGCTCCCTGCCTCAGAGTCCTTTCTCTCTCTCTCTCTCTCTCTTTTTTTAGTTGAACGGTTGACTCTCTCACAGGTGTTTCAGTCACCTGCTGATATAGCACCGGGATCTGTGTGATTTCCCGTGCCGTGACCCACTGCACCGGCTCAAATCATGCTTCCCAGGAATCTCCTGGTCTGGCTTACTGTCCAAGTCCCATTTAACCAGATGGATATGTTAATTTGCCCTCCAAAATCTCAGATTGCTGGTTTAACAGGGCACCCAGACCAGTGAATTTTGTGCAGGGTGCCACTGCACCTTGGCACTGGCCAAAACGACTGCACAAGCTGCAAGGGCTCTGCTGGTGTCCCATGTCTCTCCTACACCTGGCAATTTCCCCTTTCTGTGGGCAAAAAGGTCCGTCTGAAAATGCAGCTAGGACTCACCCTCTGTGCCTTCACTGAGCTGCAATCCTGAGTTGTTCTTACTGTGCCATCTTGGAAATCCCAACATCTGGATTTCTAATTTGCTTAACAAGATGGATCCTGGCTCATTCACTTCAACAAGGAATGCTAGAGGTGGTCATGGTATTTAATAAAAAATATCAACTTCATCTTTGGATGTGATGAGATAGAGCTATCTTTTGAAATGTCCAAATGCAGCTGCCATATAAAAAGAAGGTGATGAGTCTGGAATTCAGAAGGAAGCTCAGGAACAGAGAATTAAAAAATTAAATAAATTCATAGATGTGGATGTGAATGTGAAGGGAGAAAGCATATCATGAAAAGGTGGTAAGTAAGGATCAAATCTTGGGGATGGAGACCTAAAATGTCTCAAATCGAAGAGGTGGAGGAAATAGTAAAAGTTAACCTGGATGAACCAGAAAGGTGGGATGCGGGGTGGATTAGAAGAGTATATTGTTCAGGCCCGGCACGGTGGCTCAAGCCTGTAATCCCAGCACTTTGGGAGGCCGAGGCGGGTGGATCACGAGGTCAAGAGATCGAGACCATCCTGGTCAACATGGTGAAACCCCGTCTCTACTAAAGATACAAAAAATTAGCTGGGCATGGTGGCGCGTGCCTGTAATCCCAGCTACTCAGGAGGCTGAGGCAGGAGAATTGCCTGAACCCAGGAGGCGGAGGTTGCGGTGAGCCGAGATAGCGCCATTGCACTCCAGCCTGAGTAACAAGAGCGAAACTCTGTCTCAAAAAAAAAAAAAAAAAAAGAAGAAGAAGAGTATATTGTTCATGAAAGCTGAAGGAAAGAAAATTTTGAAAGAATGAGGATGATTAATAGTGCCTAATGCTACTATGAATTCAAGTAAGGACTTAAAAATGTCTATTGAAAATAACAACCTGGAGATAACCAATAATCTTTTTTTCAGATAAGCTGATGTAATATCTTTATTATTGTTTTACTTCCTCTCTGTCTCTCTTCCTCTTTCTTCATAAATTGTGTGCATTATTTTGGTTAAGAGAGGTGTAATGGAGGTAAATTGGAAGAGGATATAATCAGTGGAATAGACTACCTGTAGCTTGCACAAGGCAGTATGTATCATGTTGTAAGTAATCTGTATAATCTTAACATTTATTTAAGTCTTCAGCCTTAGAGAAATGTGCTTATTCTCAAATTAGCTATAAATGGCCTATAGACAAGGCATTTAAAATGTGATTTTCTCAGCTAGCAAAAATTAACCACACTTACTCTAAGTCAGTACATGCAAAGAAAGTCATGCTGTTCATCTGGTTGGTGACTGAGTAGCCATTATCCTTTTCTGCATTCTATCATGCTGTTTGTGGTGAAAAGTTTGGTGGCATTTTAATATGAAAATTTGAGGACTGTCGTGCCCAGGAAGGAAGCTGATTCAAGGGAGATAACACATTGAGATAAACTGCAGAGACAACCGAATTGTTGTGCGGACAGTGTGACTTTTTGATGCTTGCAGAGAGAGTAGTGGCTTGCCTTTAAGCTCTACTCTGAATCTAAGCTAAGGCAATTTGCTTTCTTTCACCTCTCTGTCCTCTCTAATAGTAATTATATGCATTCTTCTTGTTAGACATGACCATTATGTCACATGAAATTGTGATTCTAATTTACTGGGAACTTGCAGAAATTTTTAATCATTACATCACATGAATTAAGTCCTGCAGAACTCCATGAAAGAGGCTAATGCCAAGAGATTGAGGCACTGTTATAAACAAAATAAATGGGGAGATTGGGATTGGAATTCAGAGCACTGATTCCATTTTCTCCTCACTTAGCTACAAAACTAATACTATGGCTAATCATGGCCATTCAAAATAGCAGCAAACATATTGCTGAAGGAGGGTTTGGGTATGTGTCAGGCACTGTTTTTTGGCCAAATTTCAAATTGGATAATTCTGTACCAACTTTCTGAAGCTTTCTGTTATTTTACTGAAGCAATATCTATTCCTCTTCATCAATCAGTGTTATTTGCTGTTAAATATTCTCCATGGTATATTTCAAAGCTGCTTCACTGATATTCTTCAACGGGAAGTTCTAGTTGGTTTAGTTGAAAGGTGAGGAAGCTATCCAATATATGTAAATTGAGCATCTTCTTTGAGTGAGACACTGAATCAATCAGAACATCTAGAATTGTGTTCTCACAAACAAAATTTTATATTTAACCAGTGGAGCTTTTCCACAGTGCTTTAACTTCAGGCCAAACGTTGACATCCATTACTATCAAATAGGCAACTCTACTGGTTGTGTTTTCTGTTTTGAAAGGCACTAACAATATTTAAACTTGTATTTTCAACATAAACCTTTCAACTTCTTTGCCTATCTCTTTCCTTCTATATACTTTTAAGAGGAGCACTCAAAGCTACATGGATGAAAAAGCTATCTTCACTTCATGTAATGACCAACATCTTAAGTGGTTTCCAAGCTGTGTTGATGGATACTGCTTATCAAGTCATTTCTGTCTCTGTTTAAGATATACAAAACCAAATGTACTCTGAGAGACAGCAAAATAAATCAAATAATATGTGTTCAGTCCTTTTTGAAATGCCTAAAAGAAACAAGAGCAGCACTTAAAACACACGCACACACAACACCAGTGCTTTGCTGGTTTTGTTATTTTTTTCTTTCTTTATCAGGCTTGAAGTGATCTCTGAAAAGGAAAAAAAAAAGGCTACTTTGGACATTTCTATATCAACAAGATAGCTATTTTGAACTAAGTAGTACCAGCAAGGTAAATACAGAAAATAACTTTAAATGGACACATTTACCTGTAAGAACTAGAATGCAATTGATACACTTACAAAAAGCAGATTCTAAAGTAGAAAAAAAAAATAATTACTCCACTTTTCCCAGGAGAAAAAGGAATACAAATGTACAGAAAGCATTAGCCTCTTTACATTAAAAAGATTGAATGCATTTCAATGACTAATTGGTAAAGTATTCATTTTGAGAATTATTTAATGATTTTAAATCTAGTCCTGTTTGGCAATTATATAATAAATATTATGTATTTAATTACTAGAATAAAACTATCAAATGCACTTAAAAAATCAATATGCTACCGAAACATCTCCATATAACCGGACTCTCAATGCTATTCAAGCACTAGTAGACACATCTAGTACTTTAATCTAGTTTTAGCTCTGCTTCCTCTTAGAAACATTCAGTCAGTAGAAATTGATGCAAACTTTCAAATAGCCCAAACTAGCTGGCCTGTAGCATTCTAGCCAGTGGCTAATGTCCAGCCTCTTTGTCACTCATGGTCTTCAGCAACTGTCACTTTCTCACCTTTATCATTTGTTCAGTTCACTCCCTCTGCTTAAAATGCAGCTTTATAAACCCTCCTCCTACTCCTTCACCACCTCCACCTCCTCATCTTCCTCCTCCTCCTCCCCCAGTTCCTCCTCTTCCTCACTTCTTCCTACTTTTCCTCTACTTCTTTTCCTCCTTCTTGTCTCCTTTCTTCATATTTTAACCTACTTACTCCAACAATACTATCTTTACTTCAACCAGTCAAAAACTCTCAAGTCTTTCTCAGAATTTTGAAACCTTTCTCAGGCTCTAGAAACTACAACAGGGCTTTACTGTGAATGCTTTCTGCTTGCTATTGTAATTAATTAAAATGTCTTTTAATTGTACAGTTGTTTGCTCGTCTACCACCTATTAGTTTATGTGTGCTATTTATACCTGCCCTACAGTAGACCATCCTCAGATATTAGTGATATTTTTTCAAATAATCATTTAAGAGTATCCCTTTTTTGTTCTTTTTCTCAACCATATTAAATTATATGTATAATACTTGTTCTCCATGATGAGTGATATGAGATAAATATGAGCCGATTGTTTTTCAGGCCAAAACTTACAGAAAGACTGGGGATTAAGTATTTTCTTATAAGTGTCTGTTCCTAGTGTGCAGTACTGGAACAATTCAGTGTTTACCCTGAAGGTTTAATATCAAAATTGTTATCATAGAGTCCATTCTTGACACTCTGATCTAAATTACTTCCCCAGTTTTAAATTTTTATAGCCCCATGCACTTCTTTAATAACTGGTAGGTAATTGTATATTTATATTTGCGATTTTAAATGTATTTGCTGCCTTTCATTCTAGACTGGGTTATAAGGGCTGAGACATACTTATGGGTAGAGGCGTTTCCCCAAAATGTAACTCAGTACTTTATATATAGTAAAAATGCCAAACAATTGAATGAATGAATAACATTTCAATGTTTTCTTGTTAAGGGAATTTTCAAGAAATTGTCCTCTTAAGATAAACCGAATTGTGTATGGGTGGGAGAAAGCGATGCTCGGGGCATATAGGAAGCACGCAGTTCTGCATTGGCCTTTCCTGGTCAAAAGTGGTGAAAATGATTTAACCTGTTATTTCTAGTGAAGAGAAACCCAAGTTGTTTGGGATTACTTGTGAAGCATACAGAGAGAAAAGGTGTTGGCATATCATTAGACTTACCTAGTTATGTCCAGTCTTAGAGATGTGATCAAATGAGAGATCACTCTTTTTAAATTCCCAAATGGTAGGAAGATCTCAGAGGTCTTTAATGAATTCCATAAACTTGCTATGTGAAAACTGATGGGATCTGCTTCAGAAATGGGGAAGACGTCTTCTGAAGGCTGGTGGCAATGTCATTTTATTGACAGTTTTAGGATAGCCTTCAAAAGTCAACTTTCAGCGATTGCAAAGCCTCTTAGATCTGCTGTTGTCAAGTGATGATAAATACCAGATAGAGGACAAAATCAGGGCATGGATAGCCCATCATGGGAATTAAGGTCATCATGAGGTATGCCTGCTTAGCCAGTGCTTGGAAAGGACCCCTGTTAAGGAAAAGAGATTCCACACCTTTAAGAAGCCCATTTTTTTTCTTTTTTTTTTTTTCTCTTATTTTAAGACAGAGTCTTGCACTGTTGTCCAGGCTGAAGTGCAGTGGCTTGATCTCGGCTCACTGCAACCTCTGCCTGCCAGGTTCAAGCAATTCCTGCCTCTTCCTCCTGAGTAGCTGGAACTACAGGCATGCACCACCATGGCAGGCTAATTTTTTGCACTTTAAGTAGGGACACGTTTCACCATGCTGGCCAGGATGGTCTTGAACTCCTGACCTCGTGATCCACCTGCCTTGGCCTCCCAAAGTTCTTGGATTACAGGTGGGAGCCACTGTGCCTAATCCTCATTTTTTTTTGTCCGGCCAGACATTTTATATTGAATAACAGGGGGGGAAAAAAAGTTCAAATGGTACATTAAAAGCAAAAGCAAAACAAACAAACAAAAATGTAGCACTTAAGTCTTCACAATCCCCAATCTTCATTTTTTTAATAGAATTGTTTGAATAGTTCCCATTGGTTGGGAGTAGCTATCACTGAGATGTCTGAAGTGGCAAAGCAAGTGGCTGAAAATGGCTCCCCAAATGGCCCAATGAGAGGTAATATACCTTATGTCAATCTTCTTTACTAAGGACCCAAGGTTCTATGGCATCCTGGTTTAAGTAGCATGGAGGAATCTATTTTATTTGACACTATCAATACACAAAAACTTGCAATTTTCATTTATTTTTCTGATGTGAATTCATGATGTGTATATAATCAGAGAAATAAATATATCTATATTTATATCTATAGCTAAGTTGATAAATAGATATTATTGGAGCTAACTATTTAAGTTTTGTGCAATCAATCTTAATTTAGACATTACTATTTCTTCAGTTTTACACATTTGACTCTATCAGCCTTCTTCTTGGTCTTGGACACCATAATATTTCTCTGTTCTTCTCTTTGGCATCTTGTTCCCCACCATCTTATTTCCCAGTTAACCCTCCACACAGGCATCCTTTGGGAAAGCTACAACAGGCTATTCTCAATTTTTACTCAATATCCCTTAAGTCTTATACCATATACTAATTTTGCCCAGTTGCTAGTAAGAGAAATAGAAAATAATAATGAGTCAAACAAGATTGAAGTTTATATTGCTCTCTCATAAAAGAAGTCCAGGCCAGGCATGGTGGTTCACACTTGTAATCCCAGCACTTTGGGAGGCTGAAGTGGGCGGATCAACCTGAGGTTGGGAGTTCGAGACCAGCCTGACCAACGTGGAGAAACCCCATCTTTACTAAAAATATAAAATTAGCCAGGCATGGTCGTGCATGCCTGTAATCCCAGCTATTCAGGAGGCTGAGGTAGGAGAATTGCTTGAACCCGGGAGGCCGAGTTTGTGGTGAGCAGAGATCCTGCCATTGAAGCCTGGGCAATAAGAGTGAGACTCTGTCTCAAAAAAAAATGTCCAAGTATAAGTCCTCCAGGACTGATAAGGAGACTACATATTGCCACTAAGGATGCAAAACACCTTTAATATCCAGCTCCTACATTCTTAGCACCCAGTTTCTACCTTCAAGGTCAAGATCCAAACAACTGTAGCTCTTTATTCATTGGATTTGATTCCTAAGCAGAAAGAAGAAAGAAATGGAAAGGGATAGTGGCAGAGGTGCACACAGTCACTCCATCCATTCCTAGGAGTTTTTTCAGAAGTGCATCCACCTGCTCTCACTTATGTCTAATTGGCTGCATTAGCTACAAGAGAGCCTGAATAATGTAATCATTTAGTTGGGCACACAGTCACATGAAATAAAATAGTAATTTATTTCTACTGAAAAACAGAATAGACTTTTAGGTAAGAAAACATATCTCTGTTTAAAGTGTTTTTTCTCCTTTAGCATAAATACAACAAATTCTTCTAGATTTAGGATGGTGTTACATCCTGAAAAACCCATCAACAAGTTGAAAATATCAAGTTGAAAATGTCAGATCGGGTGTGGCGGCTCATACCTATAATCCCAGCACCGTGGGAGGCCAAGGTGGGTGGAACACCTGAGGTCAGAAGTTTGAGACCAGACTGGCCAACATGATGAAACACTGAAACACCGTCTCTACTAAAAATCCAAAAAGTAGCTGAGTATGGTGGTGGGCACCTGTAATCTCAGCTACTTGGGAGGCTGAGGCAGGAGAATTTCTTGAACCTGGAAGGCAGAGGTTGCAGTGAGCTGAGATCATGCCATTGCACTCCAGCCTGGGCAACAGGAGTGAAACTCTGTCTCAAAAAAAAAAAAAAAAAAAAAAAAAAAAAGTCACATATTGAAAATGTCTCTAATACACCTAACCTAACAAACACCACAGCTTAGTCTACCTTAAACATGTTTGGAACACTTACATTGGCCTACAGCTGGGCAAAATTACCTGGAAACAAAGTACACTGTAGAGTATTGGTTGTTTGCTGTCATGATCATGTGATGGACTGGGAGCTGCTGCTTATGCCAATTCCCAGCATCATGAGAGAGTATCACCTGGCATATCACTAGCCTGGGAAAAGATCAAAAGTCAAAATTCTAACAATGATTTCTACTGAATGCTTTTGTACCATCTTAAAGTAGAAAAACTTGTACCATCTTAAGTCAGTACATTGTACCATCTAATACAATGATTACTCTGGCTTTCATTGAATTTTTACACTCTCTCTTTAAATTTGTAATTACCTAAAACATTATAGTGTCAAGATGTTTCTACTCTATTTTCTGTAACTTTTAAATTTGAAGAAGTGTGCTTCAAAGGCATCAGTGGTTTTGGAAAATTAAGAGCTTTCCCCTCCCTGTTAGGAAATGTGTTAACTGGGGCAAGTTAACTGTGTTATGTTCCCCAGTCATTCACCCCTCTCTTCTGTTTTCAAGTAGAGGTTTGCATAGCTTGGCATATTGCCATATTACTTGTATTGTCATGCTGTAAGTAAAATATACTTCCTTTTGTCATTGTCAAGCTTGGCCATGTGACTGAGTTCTGCCAGTAATAATGAACCAGAAGTAGTGCAAGCCTATTCCTAGAGGAAGCTTTATTTGCTGTTGTCTGTTTCCACCAGCTGCCCGGCACTTTTCCCTTTGCTATAAGAATAACACATTTCCAATGGAACACTTCGTTTTTCAGCCTGTGTTCTGGCAGGCGACAACATGTACAGCAGAGGCACAACTCACCACAGCCAAGACATATAACAGGAGCAAGAGCTAAACTAACGTTATTGTATGCTACTAAGATGTTAGGGTCACTTAACAATAATTTCATAACCTAGTGAGAGTTAACTATATACAGGTACATAAGAGGCTTTTATTCTAATACACAAGTATATAAATAAAAATTCTACTCATTTTGGTCGGATGCTATTAAAATTTCTTGAAACACACAATCTAAAAGATTATTTGCACCTGGGAAACATCTTGCTTCCTTCCCCTCAGGTGGGCTTTATCCATCACCAGATGCCACACTGGATAAGTTTATCTCACAGAGTGTCTGCCATTATTCCCCCACACAGCTGTTGAGAGGAGGGAAAATGAAAGGTCTAGAATTGATCCTTTCATCTTCTCTCTTTTTCAAATGTGAATTCTCATCCTTTCTCCAAATTTTTCTATTAATAAAAGCCCACAAAATGATGCATAGTGGAATTCAAGCAAAGGGCATCCAAGCAGGACTTTCATTCTTTCAGAAGTAATTGAACTAAATCAAAGTTGCCTGAGGAAGAATGAAATGTGATATTCCTTCATTGCACCCCACCATATTGTGTGAACACGCCTCTAAACTTCTAATAAACAATTTTGCTGCTACTAATTAAAAAATAAGAAAAAAGTTAGTAGATTTTTTTTTTTTTTTTTTTTTTTTTTTTGCTTTTGGGGGCAGCAAATGCAATTGCTTAAAAAAGCTACTATATGACTTGGCAGGCTGCATTTTATCAGAATTAAAAACAATTCTTTTTAACATTAAGAAAAGATAATTTTAAGAAAACTAGCTTAAATGTACTAGATTTAACTCTTTGACCCGATATATATACATATACCATTTTTGTTTTTCTTTTTCTCATTACACTGATTCAACTTAAGTAATTTACTCTTCATGCAATTCAAATTGCTGTCTTCCTTTTAGAAATAGATTAGTCACAACAAAGGTAGAAAAGGAGATCTAGGACTCCTTTTGATATCCGCAGACATTCTTTAAAAATAGCAGTCATAGGTTCTTGAAAAGGAAACTAATTTAGGGAGAATGTATAAAGGGAAGACAGCACCGGAGCTTCTTTGTAATCTCCATATAGAAGCCCATGATTTCCATGACTCTGTTTTAATCAGGACTAATTACTTTTAGAAAGTAAACCTCTTCGGGTAGAAGACATTAGAGAAATATTTTATATAAAATCCTGTGAAACACTACGGTGTAGTGGAAACAATGCTATATGCTCACCGTGGTAGGCAGAATAATGTCTCCCCAAGATACTCGTAACCAAATCCCCAGAACCTGTGAATATGCTACCTTCTGTGGCAAAAGGGATTTTGCAAATGTGATTAATATCCTTGAAATGAGGATGTTATCCTGGATTATCCAGGTAAAACAATTCTCAAATAAGGTTGGAAAGGATTATTGTTAGGGAAGAAATATCAGAGATGAAAAGTTCCTGCCTTTGAAAATAAGGGAAGGGACTGAGTCAATAAATGTGGCCTCTAGAAGCTGGAAAATGCAAGCAAATGGATTTTCCTCTAGAACCTCCAGATAGAAGAGCACAGCTCTGTTGACAGCTCGATTCGATACCTATTTCAGACTGCTATCCTCCAGAACTGTAAAACAATAAATCTGTTTAATTTAAGTGACTGAGTTTATGGTAATTTGTTATTGGTAATACACTTAGCAAACACCATTGCCTTATCTTCCTGCATACACAGCTAGACCACATTTCCAGTGTATGAACTGCATCCCCTTAGAAGGGCCCTGGGCTTGCTTGAATTAATGTTCAGTTGCCACACTGTCCTGGAATTCTTAATGCCTGAAGAGCAGTTTCATATTTTCATTTTGCACTTGCCCCCCAGTTATGTCTATTGTCCTATTGGACACTAGGATTGAGATCTGACCAGTGACATAGTTTGAGGGGTAGGCCCTAATATAAAATAATAAAATAAAATAGGATGAAAATAAAAATTTCCCAATTCTCCCCTTAATCTCTCCTTCATTTGCCAGCAGGAATTAGAGAATCCAGTAGGAATGCAGAGTTCCCAGGAAGTGCTGGGCCCACTATATTGAAAAAACAAAAGTTGATCCCCTGAATCACAGTGTGGACCAGCGTCCCCTACTGTGGAGTATGATAGAAGCCAGAAATAAATTTTCATTATGATAACCTCTGATATTTTAGAATTGTTTATTATAGCGTTTGGTCTGTCTGAGTAAAACTCCATTTATATTAAACCAGGAGCGCTACCTAAATTATTACCTGAGCAAGAAATAATATTTCTAGATGTAACAATGGAAATAATACCTAAAAAGTTATGCTTATTCAGTTTAGTTGATAAATAAAAATAATTCTGAAAAAGGTTAGAAAAACCTTGATCTTTTTTCTACTCTATCCTACTTCCTTCTCTAAAGTGTAAGGTCTACAGGCAAGAGAAATAAAATGTATTAGAGATTTTTTTCTATAGTTCACGCTATGAGAGGTAAGCCTTTTTCAACCATGGTATAGCTTAATACTTATTAACACGAACACAAAAGCCAATTATTAATACATACTAGTAACATTTATTTTTAACATATGTGTTGAGATTGAAAACCTTTGTTACTATTTTCTGATTATTGATTTATATGAATATTGTGCAATGGAATTTCCTTCTTATTGAATCACATTTTCCTAGAAAGAAACCCAGGATTTCTAGAATATGTTAAAATTCCTAACTGACAAGTGGTAAGGATATTTTAGGAGTCTCTGCAATCAGTATTTATTTTCAGGATTCTTTACTGTTTATGAGAAATGGCATTTAGGTAACAATGTGAGTACTCAAAGTGATCATAATTATTATTATGGAGTAAATTCATAAATTCTACATATTTTCAAAGAAAAATAAAATGTATATGTTTACAATAAAATATAACATGAGTTAATGTTAATGTTTAAACAATTATATGGTTTAGAGAATATTTGAATTGTTTGAATTACTATTTGTACTTGCTTTGCTCTATCCTGAAAGCCTTGTCACCAATTACTTTGCAGCCTTATTTATTTATTTCAACACCTCAGTACCAAGTGTTTATCAGAATATGATTATGGACAAGGCTTTACAGTATTTTATTTTTGCTTTATATGTCCCAGTTTATTTACTTGAAAGCATTATTGAAATAATTATAGATTCACAAGCCATTGTAAGAAACAGTACATAAAGGACTTCGTGTATACCCCTCAGTTTTCTTTTCTGGTTATATTTTGAAACTGTAAATATATAAATATAAAATAATAGCGTTGGCTTTGATATATCCTATATCTTTAATGATTCTCTTGTTTTACTTGTGTGTGTTTAACTCTCGAATTTTATGGATTTGCAGTTTCATTTAGATTGAAATTATTTGGTAGTTATGTAAAATATTTATATTTGTAAAAATTTAAAGCTATTTCACAGGAAACTTCCATAGAAGCCTAACTTTCATTTTCATCTATCTACCATATTAACTATCTGTCTTTACATCTATCTACCTCTGCTTGGGAAGTAAGCAATCCTTTCCCCGGTTTAAGTACTACTTTGAGAGAGTTATACCTTCACAGTGATTTTCTACCTATAAGATTTAATTTCCTGCTGGACTTAAGTGTGCCCCCTCTCCAACCCCCTCACCAGAGGACTTACCTTTTTTTGGTAGTTATGTAGAAAAACAAGAAAAAAGCCACCAAGTCAATGTTTAGTCTGTTTCATTATTCAAAGTAAAGCTTCCCTGAGGCAAAGCTTACTGTTCCCTTCTCCTTTCACTGCTAATTAAATTAATAGCAGTTCTTCAAATGATTTAAGAAAATATATACCCACTATGATTTTAATGTTTCCCCAATGATTACATGTTGAAAATACAATCCCCAATGCAACAGTGTTGAGAGAAGGGACTTTTAGGTCATGAGGACCCTGCCCTCAAGAATATATGACGAATGTCAGTTATCACAGGAATGGGTTCCTTATAAAACTGTGTTGTGTCCCCCTGGCTCTTTCTTGCTTTCTTGCCCTTCTGCTTTCCGCCACAGGATGACAGAAAAAGAAGGACATTGCTACATGCAGCCTCCTTGACCCTCGACTTCAAAGCTTTCACAACTGTAAGAAATAAGTGGCTATGTTTTTTTATAAATTGCCCACTCTTAGGTGCTCTGTTATTGCAGCACAAAACAAACTAAGGCAGTACTTTAACATAAACCTCCACAGAAAGTGGTTAAATCAAGATGGGCCATGATTGCTTTTTCTCCCATTTTTTTAAGTGTTTTCTTTGGTTATTTATTTTCATTATCGCCTTTGTTCCAGACTTCTAATCAAGAACACAGAATTACACAAAATGGTCTCACTGACAAATAGGATTCCAGGCAGAAAAAGATACCTATATAGTTTAAGGTTTTTAGCTGTTAAAAGAATTAAATGCTCAGAAGGTATTTTGCTATTATTGGCATGGTTAAGATGACTTGGATATTTTGGTTTTTGAACAAATGAAATATGTGTGCAATGTCTCAGTAGTTCCAAACAAGGATTCTGCTTTCACTTTTCTGCTCCACTGAAATGAGTGATTTTACTGTCAGTGAAACCTATGACAAGGTTGGAAGGGAGATTGATTTTTGGATGAGTGGAGTGATATTAGAAAGCCGACTGAGATTCACAAAACATAAAATTGCACATCATTGCGCATTAAAATTACACTTACAGCCATCCAGGAACAAACAAATATTAATTGATTGAGTACTGGGTGCCTACTATTGACTCAATAACAAATGATATGGAAAAACACTTCTCTATAGACAAAAAATTATACCTACTATAACATTATAGTAAACATTTTAAACAAAATATGTTTAAATCCTTACTAGACATGGTAGTAAGGATTTAAACATATTTTGTTTAAAATATGGTTAGGATATTCTATTAACTTTTTTAAAAACCTGCCATTTTAAACAAAATATGTTTAAATCCAGAATATGTTTAAATCCAGACATGGTAAGGATTTAACCATATTTTGTTAAAAATTGAACTTAACTGATTTTTAATCATGAAAGGTTAGTTACTAAAATCAGATGAAACATGAGTTTGAGTAAGGTGAAAGAAACCCATGTTTCAATTGTTTGTTAGGCAAGTGTGATTATGGTTTTAGTTTTCAATTACATTCCTGCAGAAAAGAGTAATGTTTATTGATTTTTAAATTACCAGCAGTAAAATTGACAATAGTTATGTTTTTATGTTGAGAATATTTTAATGGTGACTTATGTTTGAAAATTGCAGACTTAACACAAATACATATTTCCTCTTTCTCTTGACATATCATTAGAATAATAGTAAAGCAATAAATTAAATATTATAATTCAGAACTATAAAGAAAACTAATGGCAGCCATGAAAAAATAAAAAATATATTAGCAAGTTTCTGGAAGACGAAAAGCAGTAGACAGTGTTGACTGATGACAGGTGAAAGCTGCAGTCTTGCTGATTAACTGGGGATTGGAACTCATGAGGTGGCTAAACTGTCTGCCAGGCAGTGCAGAAGGCAGGGGCACAGCAGTGATTGCCCATCCCCACCTATGATTCCATCCCACAAATGGGACCATTTAGAAGCAATATAGTAGGGATGACTTTGGCAGAAATTTTAGGAATTAATATTTCTATTCTTATTCTTGTAATTAAAAGTTCCTCTGCAAAATAATCATGTGCCTGACCCTTACCCAGAAGATACATCCTCCAGGTGAAAAACTTACACAGGTATATGCAACTATAAGTCAACCTTACTTTATCTTATTAGTAAATGCAAATCATTAACCATGTGCCACCATGAAAGACACTAACATGAAAGGGAAAACCAAAATAAACAAAGAAAAAACTTCTAAGGAAACAGAGAAAAATAATAATGCTAACATAGAACCAATATTCTAATTATCATCTCATGGGTGGGGCTAAGACTTTTATCCGTTTAAAAAGATGCAAAACAGACTGGGTGAGGTGGCTCACACCTGCAATCCCAGCACTTAGTGGGTCGAGGTGGGAGGATTGCTTTAGGTCAGGAGTTGGATACCATCCGGGCTAACATAGTGAAACACCGTCTCTACTAAAAACACAAAATTTAGCCGGCATGGTGGTAGATTCCTGTAGTCCCAGCTACTCAGGCAGCTGAGGCAGGAGAATTGCTTGAACCTGGGAGGCAGCTGGGAGCACCCCACTGCACGTTAGCTTGGGTGACAAAGTGAGGCTCAGTCTCAAAACAGCAACAACAAAAACCGAATGATAACAAAGTGACCAGGGTTTCTGAAAACTAAAAACAAAATTCAAAATAATGAAAATTTAAGTTTGAGGAAATCTCCATGAATATAAAACAAAACTACACAGAGGTAAATGTGTGAGAGAAAAGATAAAAGACAAATAAGGATCAGCTATGAGAAAGTTCAGATAAAGTTATGAATACTAACAAAATTATGTGAAAATTTCTCTGAGATAAAGGCCTTCATATTAGAAAATCCTGAATCATAAACACAGTGAATGGAAAGTTATCAACACTTAGACACATAGCAGTAAAATTACAAATCACCAAAGATAAAGAGGAAATCTTAAAATTCTCCACACACACAAAAAATCAGCCTTACCTACAATAGAATAAGAAACAGCTTAACATTATTGTTCTTACAATTGAGTCATATTTCCTTGACATTAAGTGAACAATGACTTTCAACTCAGAATATATTACACTGTAAGCTTTCTGGACTAATTGATTTTTGTTTTCTAGCTGCAATGAATTTTGTTTTTGTATTGAGATAATTGTAGATCTGCATGCAGTTACAAGAAAGAATACAGTGAGTTCTCCTGAACACTTTTGCCTCGTTGTAAGGTTTTGTAATATATAGAAAGATATCACAACCAGGGTATTGACACTGCTACAATTCAACAATCTTATTCAGATTTCCTCAGTTATTTTACCCTTGTTGTTTCTCTCTCTCTCTCTCTCTCTCTCTCTCTCTCTCTGTGTGTGTGTGTGTGTGTGTGTGTGTGTGTGTGTGTGTGTGTACATTAAGTCTTGGACAATTTTATCATCTGTATAGGTTTGTGTACCTACCACTATAGTCAAAATAATGAAGAATTAAAACACCACAAGAATCTCTCATGTTGCCTTTCAATAACTAACCCCATTATTCTACAGTTTCATCCCTATCCATCTCTTACCCCTGGCAACCACTAACCTCTCCTCCACTGCTAAATGTGTCAATTTTTGTTTTGATAACTTTTGGACTACTTACACTATCTGTTTCATCTTGACTGAGTTTTGGTAGTTTGTTGTATTTGAAGAATTGGTTCATTTTTTTAAGTTGTAGTATTTACGAGTTTCCATTTTCTGTAGTATTTTATTTTTGATGACTATAGAATCTGTACTGATATCCTGTTCCATTTCTGATGTTGATTATTTGTATCATCTGATTTTAGTTACCAGTAATTTACAGAAATTAACAATTTTATTAGCTTTTAAAGAAACCTGACTTTTTTCATTGATTTTCTCTATTGCTTTATTTTTAATTTATCGATTTCTGCTTCATTTCTATGTTACTCTTTTGCTTGCTTTGGGTTTATGTTGCTTTCTTTTTTTTTTTTTTAAAGTTTCTGAAGTAAAGGCATACATTATTGTTGGATATGTTTTTAGTTTCTAATATGAGTATTTACAGCCACAAATTTCCCTCTCAACACTGCTTTAGCTGCATCTCACAAATTTGATGCTTTGTGAGTTCTTAAAATTCAGTTCTATGTATTTTTAAAATTTTCTTTAGCTTTTTTCTTTGTCAGGTTATTTAGAAGTATGTTATTTAGTTTCCATGTGTTTGTAGATTTTTCTGTTGTGGTTCTCTTATTGACTTCTACTTTGATTCAGTATAGTCAGAGAATACACTCTCTATGATAAATTTGTTTTGTAATTGATATTCAAGCATATTTATGATAGCTGCTTTAAATTTTTCAAAAATCTTTAGATACATTTTATGACCCAAGATATGGTCTATCTTTCTATCTTGATAAATGTTCTATGAATACTTAAAAAACTGCATTCTGCTGCTGTTAGGTGGAGTGTTTGGATATGTCAATTAAATCCCTTTGGTTGATTGCCTTGTTCAGATCTTCTATATCTTTGATAGTTTTCTGCCTAGAAGTTGCATTTATTGCTGTGAAGAAGGAGGTGTTAAATTTCCCAACTATAATTATGGATTTGTCTATTTCTACTTTCAGCTCTCTCTGGTTTGGTTTCATGTGGATAAGTTTCTGGTTTTTTTGGTATGTCCATATTTAGGATAATTTTATCTTCCTGGTGGGTTTGATACTTTTATTATTATATGATGTCCTTCTCTGTCTCTATTAATTTTCTTTGCTGAGGGATCTATTTTATCAGATTTTAATATGGCAACTCCTGCTATTTTCCATTAATATTTGCATGGTATATCATTTCATATTTAAAGAAAATATATATTTATATTTCTTACTCATCAATTGACTGTGTTGTTGAATTTGAAGTGAGTCTGTCATAAACAACAGGATGTATCGTGGGACCCGAACACCACTGCCGAGTACGATGTTTTCTGAACAGGATTCGCAGGATTCAGCACGTAGTCATACTCATAGTTATAATTGATTATAAGCAAGAGATTTTTAGCCAGCCAAGGACAAGGTACAAGCAGTGTAATCCAGAGTAAAAGAGGTGAAAGCTCTTAGAGGAGTTCTTTACTAGTGGAGTCACACAAAAGTGCTGAATTCCTCAAGCAAAGTGTGACAATATGTGTGAAATGTTTTTTGTTTATTTTTACTAAAAATGCTCTTTAAAAACCCTCAGTGCCCAGATCTTCTGCCTAGGGTGTACCAAACGTCCAGACTCCCAGAAGAAAAGCAGGTGTTCAACATAAACCATATTATTGTGTACAATTTGGGCACAGTGAAAAACTTATCAGATTTGAGTGGAAACTCTACCAAAATCCAAGTTTCCAGAGAACAGGCAAGAACCAGTCTTACAAGCTGGTCTTTCTAATGATTGCAACCTCAGGCTTAATATGTTAATTATTTGCTGCACATAGTATGTTGTTCAGATTACTTTCGCCCCACTCCATCAACCTTTGTTTTTTGATTGTTGTTTTAGAGCACCTATTTTTTTTTTTTTTTTTTTTTGGAGATGTAGTCTTGATTTGTTGCCCAGGTTGGAGTGCAGTATATTTAAGTTAATGATTACTATGTCAGAGTTTAAGTCTGTCATTTTTTCATTTTCTATTCCTTCTGGTTCTCATTCCGGGGTTTCTCTTTTCTTGCCTAACTGTATATTAGCAAAAGCAGTTTTAAAAGTATTTCATCTTGATTTATTTGAAGTAGTTTTGAGTATATCACTTGTTGTAATTTTTGTAGTGGTCACGATGAGTATTAAAAACCACATGTGTGATATAGTCGGCTCCTGCGATGAACGTTTCACCACTTCACATGCAGTATGGAAATCTCACTTCCATTGAGATCCTCTTCTATATATTTGTCTTGGGTTTGAGATGGTGTTATAATTTTTGTTTGCATCATCAAATATGATTTATAAAACTCATGAGAAAAACATGGTCCATTGTACCCTATTTCTTCTCTTTCACTTCCTTCTTCATGATGTTCTATGATTCCTTTTTAAAAATCATTTCCTTTCTATTTGAAGATCCCTTTAGCCAGTCTTAAAGAGAAATCTTCTATTGACAAATTATTTTAGTTTTAGTTTACTTGAAATGCTTTTATCTTCTTTTTATTCTTGAAAGGTAATTTCACCAGGCATTATGAAATTAGTGATTACAGTTCTCTTCTTTTAGCGCTCGAAAAACATTGTGCTACTCTTCGTGGCCTCCACAGTTTCAGGTGAGAAATCTACTACAATTTAAATTGCTGTTTATCTACAGATAATGTATGATTTATCTTGGCTACTTTCAATACTTTTTCTTCTTTTTTTACTTTTCAAATGTTTAATTACATTATGTCTTAACATGGATTTGCTTTGGGGTTACCTGTAAAGGGTTGGCTCAGCATCCTAGCTGTAGATTTGTGTCTTTTGCCAAATTTAGGAAGTATCAGACATCATGTCTTTAAACACTCTTTTAGTCCTTTTTTTCCCTCAATGATATGAATATTGGGTCTGATTGTTGGGTCTTTTGTTATAACCCACAGGTCCCTAAAGATCTGTTCAGTTTTTTTATTTCTGCCTATTTTCTCTGTATTGTAAAGATTACATCAATTCTGTTGTTTCTGCTTCCATTTCACTGATTCTATTACCTATCATCTCTATATTACAATTAAGCCCATTCAAGGAGTCTTTTTTTTCCCCTCTTGTATTTTTCAATTACATAATTTCAATTGGGTTCATTTTTATAACTTATTTCTTTGCTGAGATTTTCTATTTTTAAATTTGTTTTGTGATTGACAGTTCAAGCATATTCATGATAGCTGCTTTAAAATTCTTATCAGATAATTTCAACATATGATTCATTTCAGTTTGAGCATTAGTTGATTGTTATCTCTTATTCAAATTGTATTTTTTTATTCTTTGTATTATGAGTGATTTTTTTTTTCTATTGTATCCTAGACATTTAATCTATTATGTTAGAAGAAACTGTGTCCTTTTTATTTGTTTTTAAAAAGATTTAATAGGCAGTCACCATGTTTAGATAGAACATGTGGGACTTGGCGCATGTTTGTGGGCTGTGGTTCCAATGTGGTTTTATTATGAGATCCTTTGTGGTGTTCCTTTAATCTTCCTGGTTTATCTGGTCCTCTAGTAGCTCCCACTATTCTCAGTGGTACTGCCATGGGTGTGAATCCATTTCCCTTAGTCTGGCTGTTTGGCATATCTCAGCCTAGGAAAAAGTGTGGTGTGAGTTTCCTACTGGTACACCCACTCTCATAGTGTTTCTGGGTCAGGTAGGAGATTCTTGGGACTGCAGGGACACGAATATTTGTCAGACTGAGGCCCTTGCTATAACTGGGTACCTTGTTCACTTGCTCAACTGAGTGTACCTTGGAAGGAAATGAAAATCTGGATCCTTCTGAGACAAAAAGCTTCCCAGACAAGGTTACTCGTGATGACAGAGTCCCTTTTACAGGTTCCATCTGCACACTTCGATGTCTCTGGGCAGGGTAGAAGAGTTTAGATACATTGGGACTAGGAGCATTCCTGGGCCAGGTCATCTGTTATATTTTGCCTCCTCTACTAGCTCTACTTACCTGATTTTTTATCTTTAAGGGTGTAAGGAAAGCTTCAGGCCTAGTGGTCAAGAAGAGTATCTCCCTCTTTTTTCATTTCTGCCTATTTCTTGCAGGGCTCCCAATTAATGCCCCTTTCTGGTGGTGTTAATCTCCCCTAATGTTGTCAGAGGCATTCCTATTTGGGAAAGAATGTCTATTTGCCTGTATTCTGTTGCTAGGTTAGGGCTCAGGAAGTGCTGGGTCTGGGTGACCTTTCACTGTTGGGTAGGGTGACACAAGATGCCCTGCCACCACTGTGGTGTCTCTTCAGTACTAACTTCATAAAACTGCTGTGTGTTTTCTTTCCACCTTTCAGAGTTCTCCTTTGCTTATGTCTTGCACCATTTCCAGAGTATATAGCTGTTCTCAGTGTATAGTTGTCCTCAGATTTAGGGAAAAACAAATCTGCATTGTCTTTTGCAAACCAGAAATCTCCCAATGACTCTTTAGAATATACTAATATTATTTAAAAATTAATAAAAGTAACTTTATAAAAGAGTAATTGCATGATTTACTTTGAAGTAAATAAGTAATTTAAAACTTATTTTAGCTTAGGCCTGTTTTAAAACCTAAGTACTTTTTTTTAAAGTCCACACAATTTTCTGTAACTTCTCCATTGCTTTCTCAGATTAAGATGTGTCTGATCACTTATTTAAATAGTAATAGCAGGTATCATCTTAACAAGACCCATGCAGAGTAACAATGTTTTCTCCTTTGACAGTTAAAAACCAAGCCAGGGAGAGGTTCACTGAATTATGGAAAGTGTGAGCCTAGATAGTGCTGTCAGGAAACTGAAACTCAAGTTTATATCTATCTAGCTATCCTAGTTCATTTTCTGTGGCTATAACTATTTGACTCATGGCTCTAGAGGTTGGGAGGTTCAAGAGCATGGTATTGCCATCTGGTGAGGCTCTTCCTGCTGCATTATGACATAGTGAGAGGCAACATGTGGTGAAATAGAGCAAGTAAGCCCCAGAGAACTTGCTTGTATAACAAAGCCATTCATTCCCATGATAGTGACATTTATCTATTCCAGAGGGCAGAGACCTCATTAATCTATTAATCTGTTTATGAAGGCAGAGGGATTAAGTTTCCAGAAAGCACATGAAGTTTTCAGGGACACATAAGACATAGCACTTGATTAATAAATGTTTTGTTCCTTACATTTAAATTTCATAGCTTTAGACACAGCCTTCTACAAACCTGTACAAATATATTTTTAAAAATTTACCTGGAAATCATCAATATGCATGAGACTAAAAAAATAAATGAATCTATTTCAATGGGAGTATGAGATTATGAAACATGGTTTAATGTTAGACTTTTATTGCCTCAAATCTAAGTTTCTCCATTTACTGTCAATAAACCTTAAATAAGCCACTTAATCTTTTTGAGTTTCAGTTTTCCTACCTCTAAGTTGAAGTTAATCTATACCTCATCATGTCATTTTTGTGGTTAGCTGGAAAAACATTGCAAAACCAACTTGAGTTATTCCTGACACAACAAAGATAGTCAATAATGATATACAATTTATATTATTATTATTGATATGATGGTGATAATTATAATAATGATGAAGAAGAAAAAGGAAGATAGAAAAGATTCTTCAAAATATTGAGGCATAGAAATAAAACATTCTAGCTTCACAAATCAACTAGAACAAATTATCTTCGTATGGTTAGGAGATATGAGAAATTGAAATATATGATGAGAAAGGTATAGGTTATAATAAATAAACCAAGAAGAAATAAAAATAGTTTTATAGATTCAAATCAAAATTTTCTCATCAGCATTCACTTTATGTATAAATGCAGAAAAGGGAAAAGAGCATATCAGAAATTCAAGGAGAACAAAAAAAGTTTGAATTTAACACATTCAAAATATTCACAAAATTATAGCAACTAGTTATAGGCTAAGAATGAATCACCGGTTCGACTTTACAGTTGTGGAAACTTCATAAATATCTTACTAAGTAAAGTTCTACAAGAAAGAAAGTAACCATCATCTTGGAATAGCTGAAGTATTTAAACAATATTTCCATTAAATAATAAACTAAAATTTAAATGCTGATGGCAAATGTAAATGGGGAAAATTACGTTCTCGATCTGCGTTTGCTGCCAGAGATCATATGCAAATGTCCAGCACATGACACATACAAGAAATTAATGGAATATTAGAAATAATTTGACCTAATACAGTTATTTACTGATGCATAAATGAAGGCTAAAAGTGTGTATGATGAGAAATGTGACATTTCTCACTGATACAAATTCCTGAGGAAAAAGAAAAAGAAAACAAAGCAAAGCACCCAATTTTTGGAATTAGATTTACTTATAATAAGAATTACAGAAGACCATTTGTGGAAGTAGTAACACAGATGTACCAATTACGATTATACACGTATCTTGAAAGTAAACTATAAGTAAATTTTGGTTATATGAGATAGATTTTCCCCCAGGCACTTCAACATAAAACAAACAAAAACACTTTGCAGTGCAAATAATTATTTTATAAATGTAATACTTTTTAAATTTTCTCTTTTAAAATTTTACTATTTGTAATTATTCATCAAACAATCATGTATTGACACATGCAATAGATACATGTTGGACACGGAACATATACCAATATGTATGGTCCTTCCTAACAAGTAATTTAACAACTAGTGAAAGAAACAGGTACACCATTAGCTGTAACATATAACCCTTATAGTGTTTCCATAAGAAAAACAGAAACAAATGCTAAGATGATGCTGGGCGCATAGTTATTTGAAAAGACTTAAGACTTTCCAGAGGAGTGGTTACCCAAGTATGCATAAAGAATAAGTACAGATTTGGTGGTGAAGATGGAAGAAGAGAAAATTGTTCAAACATAAGCAAAAGCATAGAGGTACAGAAGTAAGTTGTGTCAATAACCTAATCACTGGGGTGGGGTTGTAGGGACTCAAGGTTCATGGGACTAGAAGGCCATTGATATCAGAAATAATGCTAAAACCTTAGATTAGAACTAGTAGTTTAAGCTGACTGATGCATCTTTAAGAGTTAATATTTATTCTAAGTATAAGGAGAAGGCACCAATGGTTTATGTGCAAGAAATGGCAATCAGATTTTTGGTTTTGGTAGACAGGTGACAGCTACATAATGGATTGGATGAATGGGCAGAATTCAAGACAAGAGTTCATTTGGAAGTCAGAATAAGTCAGAAAGGATCAAAAAAATATTAAATATCTAAATTCAAATAGTTATTGTGAAAATAAAGGAGAATGGGTGGTGAATGACAGTAAAAGGATACATTCAATGAAAGAGAATATTTGCAAATTATATATCTGTTAAGGGACTTGTATCAAAAATATAAAAATACCACTTCAAATGCAATAATAAAAAGACAATGTAATTAAAATAAGAAAAAATATCTGAATATTTATTTAAATAAGATATGTAAATTACAAATGAACACATGTAAAAATGTCGTATTAATTAGCCCTTATAGAAACAGAAATTGAAGCAATAATGAAAGGATACTTTACAGACCTAAGGATGACTATAATCACAAAGAGATAATCAGTTTTGGTGAAGATGTGATGAACCTCGTATCCTCATACACTGCTAGTAGGAAATAAAAATGGCACAGCTATTTTATAAAAAGTTGGCAGTTATTCGAAACATTAGACATGGAATTACCATGTGACCCAGTAATTTCAATCTTAGGTGTATATCCGAGAGACATAAAGGCAGATGTCTGCACAAACACTTGGACATGAATGTTTATAAAACATCATTCATAAAGTCAAAAAGTATAATGAACAACCCAATTATCTATCAATTGATGAATGGGTAAACAAAAAGTGGTCTATATGTCCATACAATACAATATCATTTAGCTAAAAATGAAGGAAGTATTGATATGTGCTACAGCATGAAAAAACATTGAAAAAATAATGTTACATAGAAGAAGCAAGTAAAAAAAGACTACATACGACATGATACCACTTACATAAATTGTCCAAAAGAGGCAAATCTATAGGTAGATTAATTTGTCCAAGAAGAGGGAGACTTAGGTGGGAGTGGAGAGTGAGTAATAATTAATACTGGTTTTGAGGAGATGATGAAACATTCTAAAATTGAGTAGGATGATAGTGGTATCACTCTGTAAACATATGTAAAACCTTTGTATTTTATACCTGAAGTGCATGAATTATATGATACTTTAATTACTAATATATCTTGATAAAATTTGTAAACTGTGTGGATTAGATTGATATTTCACAGTTAAAATTGGCAGAATTTAATGACTTATAAGCTTAGAGTGTTAATGAATAAGGTCGTTGATAAAATTTAATCTTCTGATTAATCTGTGTAACTGTGGACATGGCATTGCTACTATCTATAATTTTTTTAAAAATCAGATAGAAGAAGGTGTTTGAGGAGATAAAATTTTATTTCAGATATGTTGGGTAGAAACTTTGGTTTCTTTAATCTTTCATTGCCATCCATGATACTAGTAATTTTGAAGAGGTCCTGGAAAACTGGATATTCACATGAAGAATAAAACTAGAAACTTTTCTTCCACCATGTACAAAAATCAACTCAATGCAGATTAAATAGTAAATATGACCTAAAACTATGAAACTACTAGAAGGAAACATGGGGGAAACCCTTTATAATGGTCTAGGCAAGGATTTTTTGGATAAAAACTCAAAAGCATGGGCAACAAAAGATAAAGAGAAAAATGGAATTACATCAAACTAAAAAACTACTGCACAACAAGAGAAACAATCAACAGAGTGAAGAGAGGCAACCTATAGAATGAGAGAAAGTATTTCCATTCTAAAACTATACATCTGACAAGAGGCTAATATTTAGAAAATGTAAGACTCGAATAGACATTTTTCAAAAGAAGATACACAAATAGGCAACAAGCATATATAAAAATGGTCAGCATCATCAATTATCAGGGAAATGCAAGTCAAAACCCCAATGAGATATGACTTTATCCTATTTAGAATGACTATTACCAAAAGACAAAAAAAAAAAAACAAAACAAACAAACAAAAAAAACAAATGCTGGCATGGATATGGAGAAGTAGGATTCTCTATCCACAACTGATGAGAATGTACATTAGAACAAAGATTCGGGAGAACAATATGGAGGGTCCTCTAAAAATTAAAATTAGAACTATGTTAAGTTATTTATTTTCATTTTAATCCCATTGGTTCATTGTTTGATTTACATTTTTAAAAATGTGTTGGTATTTTTAATGTCCTCAAATTCTCCTTATCATTGTGAATGATGCATGTGCACCTGAAACATGTATATTCTTTGTTGTTTGAAGTGTTCCAGAATTAGGTCATATTGATTGATAGTATTATTCAAGTTATTTTTTACTAATTGTCCATCTACTTTTTTTTATCAATTAATGAGTGAAGTGTAACTATAATGTTTGATTTCTCTATTTTTAAATCTTATCCTGTCAATTTTGCTTCTTATATTTTAAAACTCTGTTTTTCAAGTAGATACAAATTTAGAATCACTATGTGTTATTTGTGAATTAAACCCTGTATTATCATGCACTTTCTCTCTTTATACCTGATAATAGCTTTCATTTTAAACCTACTATGTTATTAATGTAACCATGCCACTTTAAAATAATTAATGTTTACATAGAACATATTTTGCCATCCTTTTTTTAATCCAATATGTATCTTGATGTTTAAATTGAGTTTCATATGACATATATATTTGGGTGGATCTTGCTTGACTTATTAGGTATGTTGCTTTAAATGTTTTTAAATGATAATTCTTGAGTAGATTTTGTCATCCTCAGCACCAGTGACATACTTTGTTTAGACAATTTGGATTCTGTTATAAGGAACCTGTCCTCTACATTGTAAGATGGGTAACAGCATTCATTGACTCTAAACTTGCTTGGGTTTCACTTAACTCTTTGGGTCTCTGTTTTCTGTGTGCTTGTTTCTTAGGAAATTTGGAAAATCGTTGGCCTTATTCCTCTATACATTTTTCTTCATTCTTTCTCTCTACTCCTTCTTGAACCCCAATTACATATATGTTATTTTGTTTGCTGTGCTTTCATGGCTGTTGGATGTTTTGTTATATAATATTTTCTCAATCCTTTTTCTTTTTAGTGAATTATCAATGTAGATAATTTCTACAGCTGTATTTACAAGTTTCCTGATTTTCCTTAAGTGTTTCTGTCAGCTGATAAGTCTATTGATGGGATACGTTATCTCTGATATGGTGGGGGTTTTTTCATATAATTTTTATTTAGTAATTTCTTATAATTTCCATGTCTCTGCTAGATTTTCCATTTATTCATTAATATTTTCCAGATTTTTTTACAATATCTTTTAAAATATCATTTATAGTTATTTAAAATTCCTATCTGATATATCCAATATTTCCTCATTTGTGAGACTTGTTATTGTTTGATTTATCTGACAGGAAATTCCATTTTCAGTGTGCTTCAAAATGTTTAATTAAGTATTAATTATTACAAGAGAACAGTACAGGCTGAAGGAACTAATATTTACACCAGAAATGGACACGATTCTTTTTCTGGTAGCCACTAATGTAGTGGGATGAGTCAATTAGCAGGTTTCTGAGATTGATTTTTGTTGTTGTTGCTATAGTCACCGTCAGTGCAGCAGAGACTTCGATTTCAGTCAATGCTGATAAATTATTCTTAATATTCATGCTGTAAGCTTTCAACAGTCTCTGAGTTTGCAACACATAGGGGTCTCTCTCTTCATGTTCTTGATCCTCCACCATTAGCAAAATGCAGTTGCTTGTTAGGTGTGTTACTTGATTGAAGGCTTATGTCAATGTTCTTGGGGGCTGGGATTGGAGCAGGGTTCCCCAGTCTCTTGGCTCAGCCTCAGTCACAGACAGACTAGTGTTCCTGGGCCTTGGGTGTGGGGATTTTTCTGTCTGTATCTCTGACCCTTTTCCTCATAAGCAGCTAAACTCTTCCTTTTGTCTGTTTTGAGAAATGAACAGCAGGTAGCTTCCTGCCCCATCCCCATAGTAATAAACTTCTAAGATTTCCTGGAGCTGTGAAGCAGGTGCCTTATTTAGACGTAAGCTGAGTTATGCAATTTAAAGCAATTGCCCCCATTTATCCAATGTATACTTTAGGCCCTCAACACTGGCCTTCTCTCTCTTATTTTACCTGTCTCATCTAGTCTGGTCATTTGTGTATGAACTCCCGCTACAAGTAAACTTATGCCACTGTGAAATTTTATTAGGTAAGAACTGCTGTATGTAACACCTTCCCATCATTAAAGACATATATTTTAAAGGATAGAGTTTAATAATACTGTTACTACTAGTTGTCTAGTATAAAAAATAATTCTAAATTTTAGTTACACCCAAGTCTTCATGAATCATTGGATAAGTCACTTAATTTCTTTGAACAGTGTTTCCTCTTTTGAAATTAATTCAAATAAAATCATGTACACTTTTGTGTAAGTCACTCTGATGATTCAAAAATGATTGAAATGCAATGTTTTCCTCAAAGGATTTTTTTACTACGACCTCAGAAATAATCCATATCTGACTTCCCTCTATGGTCAAAACTTATCAGATTCAACATACTTGTGTTAAAGGAAAAAAAAAAAAACTTAGGTTAAAAATAAATAAAATCATTTAACCACACTAGATAATATTTAAAGTTAATAAAGAAAATATTGTTCAATTCAATATGACAGAGTTCTATTGATTTTAGTTTACATGAGGAATTTGATTCATGCTTTATCTCTTTTAACTAATAGAATCTGTTTATCTGAAGATTCAGTTATCCCAAAGCCTCCTGTTTATTCCTTTTCAGATAAATGGAAATTTTGTTTCAATGATGCTAGGTTTGACAAGTAAAAGAATCTCTAAAAGTTAATTTGGAACACAGTACTTTCAGAAGTTAGATAGTGAGTACTTTTTAGTATTATTGAGATGGGAGAGTCGCCTTTACTCCTTCAGGGGACTCATAAAGTGGGTGGCTTGTTTACTCGGCTGCCACACTCAATCCCTTATAGGAGGGAGCACATGAGTGGATGGGTGTGGGAACTGGAGCGAACAAATGCTGGAACCAGCTGGTCAGTCCTCTCTGGCTGAACCAGGTTCGGTGTGGGCTCTACAGTAGCATCCAAGCGTATTACAATACTCTTTTAGCTCTGCCATCTGGAAGGCGGTGTCTGCGACCCCTGGAGCCCTGGAGGGTGTGTGTTACAATCAGTGCTCTTTTAGCATTTGCTGTTCGTGGACAGTTAAGTGTTAACCAGCTCAGTGGAGGGTCAGGATAATAGCCTTTTAAACCCTGCCCTCTTGGAACCTGAGTTCTTGTCCAGTGTCCAGGAAGAATAAGGGAATAAGGTCACACAAACAACTTGAAATGCTGTAAATGTGGAGGACTTTACTGAGTCATGGAAGTGGCTCTCAGTAGGAAGGGGAGCTGGAAAGGAGGTGGAGTGGAAAGATAATCTTTCCCTGGAGTCTGACTGTCTCCTACCAAACTTCTCTCTGACTGTAGTCTCTGACACCCAGCTGCTGCTTCTCCCCTCTACATTCAGACACTTCTCTCTTCTGTATGTGTATTTGCTGAGTCTGGGGTTTGGGGTTCTTATAGGCTCAGTTTAAGGAGTGGGGCAGGCCAAAGGCAAAATTCAGATGGGAAAACAGGGGTAGTTCTCACTTTGGGCTAAGGCTTAAGGGTGGAGCCTTCATGAAGGACTATGCCCTCTTCCACCCAGTATTTCCCTGCCTCCTGTCCATATTATTATTATATCTATTTCACAGAAATGGTCACATCTCATTTCTCCTTTATTATTATTATTTTTGGCATAGTGTCTTACTCTGTTGCTGTTGCCCAGGCTGGAATGAAGTGGCACAATCACAGCTCACTGCAGCCTCTACTATCTGAGCTCAAGTGATCCTCCCACCTCAGCCTCCTGAGTAGCTGGGACTATAGGCACATGCCATCGCACCTGGTTATTTATTTATTTATTTTTGTATAGATAAGTTCTCACCATGTTACCCTGGCTGCCAGGATGGTCTCAAACTTCTGGCCTCAAGAGATCTTCCTACTTTGGCCTCGCAAGTTTTGGGATAACGTGTATGAGCCACAATGCCAGGTCAATTCTCATTTTAGTTTGAAAGAAAATAGAAAGTGTAATGAATTACCTAAGTTTATTATTTTTCAACTTTTGTTATATTATATTTTTATTAATACAGTTTGTTTTTCTTAAGATGTCACAGTGAAGACTACTAGTCTGGTTAAACACTCATAATTACTCATGATGCCTTGAAATGTGATGGTTCATATTAGTTAAGTAAATGGCATTCTATTTTATTAAAAAATTATTTTCAGGCCAGGCCCAGTGGCTCATGCCTGTAATCCCAACACTTCGGGAGGCCGAGGTGGGTGGATCACGAGGTCAAGAGATCGAGACCATTCTGGTCAACATGGTAAAACCCCATCTCTACTAAAAATACAAAAAATCAGCTGGACATGGTGGCACGTGCCTGTAATCCCAGCTACTCAGGAGGCTGAGGCAGGAGAATTGCCTGAGCCCAGGAGGCAGAGGTTGTGGTGAGCCAAGATCACGTCATTGCACTCCAGCCTGGGTAACAAGAGCAAAACTCCGTCTCAAAAAAGAAATTATTTTCAATGAGTATGCATTGATAATGAAATAAACTATATTGTATAATCTTAGTTTATTATAAGATGATTTGTTTGTGTATATGAATGTGCACTTGAGAGAGAGTGTATGTATGTGTATCTACACATCTATCTACATATTTTAACTTTGCTTACCTAGGGAGCACTTGGTATTGTGAATTATTTTTTCAGTCTCCCAGAGGTTTTTTTCCTCCCATCACCAGCTAATTCTGCCTGACATAAACGGAGTTTCCTGCTTGTCAATTCAATTCTGACACTAACTACCTGGTCATAATCAGACTCCAAATGTTTAAGGGCTCAGTCCCACATGACTGCTCTCATGTCAGACATCAGTCACATGTCCAGGCCTTCTATATTTCTAAAAAGCTGGCTGTAAATCAGGAGTTCCCAAGACTCCCTGCTCAGTTTTGGTAATGTGTTAGAGCAGCTCACAGAACTCTAGAAGGTACTTTACTTATGTGTACCGGTTTATAATAAAGAATAAAAATGAAGTCAAATAAAGAGGCATATGGGGTGAGGTCCAGATGGGTCCTGAGTATAGAAGCCTCTGTCCCTGTGAAGCTGATATGCACTACCTTCCTGACACATGGAAGGTGTCAACCTGGAAGTTTTTTAAACCCTGCTATTTAGGGATTTCTTTGGAGGCTTCATTATGTAGGCATAACTGATTGAATCACTGGCCATTGGTGATTAATTCAATCTTGAGCCCCTGCTTCCCTCCCTAGGAGCTGGGGATGGGGCTGAAACTTCCAAGCTTCTAGTGAAGCTTTGGTCTTTGTGGTGATCAGCCCCCTTCCTAAAACTATCTTGGGGCCACACCAGTAAGAATGCCTGATGGAATAAAAGATTCTACTCCTAGTCTTACTAGTTAAGGAATTCCAGAAACTTTAGGAGCTCAGTGCCAAGAACTGAGGACAAAGACCAAATATCTCTCTATGCTATCACATTTTCTATATTGTTTTTTTTTAAATTGTAGCTTATGTACATTGCTTTTCTAAAAAGAAAAATATTTTAATTTATAAAATCTACTATTTAGCAAAATGTAGCCTTCATATAAAGTCTGTGTACAGTAAATTTTAAGTGGATAAATATTTGTTTGCTTCAATGAATGACTCAATCAAATTTTTTCTCCAGAAATGTTTAAAATACAACAGAAGGCCTTAAGGGTGAGTTGAATCAGGTTTCCATGGTCACTTATGTGGTATGATTTGAGGGCCACAAAACCACCACCTCCTCACTCACACCTCACTCTTACCATCACCACTGTCTTTGCCACAGAGATTGAATTACCAAACAATACCCCCATTCTACATAGCATGGATTTATCTTTAAGTTAGTTTTCTGCATGGGGCTGCATGCAAGAAAAACAACGCTAAAATAAACTCTGAAAAGCTATATGGTCTGAATGTTCCTGTCTTCTCAAAATGTATGTGTTGAAATCCTAACTTCCACAGTGATGGTATTAGATGTGGTCTTTAGTGAGTGATTAGATCATGAGGACACGGGCTCATGAAAGGGATTAAAGCACTTAAAAAAGAGGCCCAGAGAAGCTTGTTTTTCACTTCTGCCATGTGAAAACACCACTAGAAGGTGCCATCTATAAAGCACAGTGTGAACCGTCACCAGACACCAAATCTTCTTAAACTTTCCAGCCTCTAGAACTGTCAGCAATAAAGTTGTTGTTTATGATTCCCAATGTATGGTATTTTGTTATAAAAGCTCAAATACACCAAGACAGAAAGTAGAGAAAGTTTGGACTTAAATCTCACAAATATCAAAAAAGATTTCATTATGTCTTGTCTTTAATCTCCTAAACTCTGAAAAATCTCTTTGAAAATCAGGATTTGCTGACTTTTGTCTTGTAATCCTTTAGCTATCATAGTTAATTTTTTTATTTATTTAGTAGCTTTTTTTTTTTCCAGTGAAAATCCATCTGGCCCCTTTCAAGTCTCTTCAGTATGGATCTACTCAACCTGGCAACCAAATTAACAAAACAAAATTCTGGATCAAGCAACAAAACCTTTTTCTGTCTCTGAAGGCAGGGCAGGTGCTAAAGTGTTATTACTCAGGTGTATTATTTTAGTTGTTGTTTGAATAACGACGTTTGGATTAAGACAGAACAAGGCCCAGTTATGTTTAAATGTTTAGGTCACATTAAAATTTACATTTAAAAACTCACTAACTGCTTAATTTTGGTGACAACAAATGTAGGAAAGACACAATTTTGTTCTTAAGAAACTTATAATCTGGTAAGTAACAAAATGATGCAAACATACTGTAATATAGAGAAATTAAAGATCACAAACTGATGCCATCCATCAGTTTCATAGGTTATCAGACATATTCATAAGATTACTTGGCCTTGTACTAAGTAGACCACTTATGAAAGAAAATATTTTTTTTTTCTGGAGAGATGGGACAAAGATTCAGAATATAAGATGTTCTCTGAGGGCTCAAAAACTGAGAAACTGGAGGAGGGAGAGTAGTTCTGGACTGTTCTGTGTGCTTAGAAAGTCAGTGTTGAAAAGAGGTAGAAGAAACGTCAGTGAGGTTAGTCCTGGTTAAGCCAAAAAAGAGCAAACTTTGGATTCCAAGGTGATGTACCAAGGACAGAGGCAGATTAATGCAGGCTTTGGCTACTGTCAAGGTTAGTTGGGGGATAGTTGAGGACGAGAATAGAATTATTTTGAAACCCTGAGATGTTTAGCTTCATGTGGTCAATGCAAATGTTGCGTCATTTAACTTCACATCTCCTTAGTGTACTTTCAAGAAATTGGTAAGTTGGTTTAGATAATTCTAATAATACTAAAAAAAGTGCAGGTCCCTCCACCCCCCAAAAATACAATAAAAATTAGAAAAACAAGTTCTTCTTTGCATGCGGTCTCTGTACCAAGCGATGTGTTTCAACTGTGGATTATGAGAATGTTTACTTGAAATCTGGGCCCAAATCATTGAGAGTGCTGAGAAAAAAATTTCAACTCCAAGATTCGAAGCAGCTGGCACAGCTGTGAAGCCAAGTTTGTGGGGCTTATTAGGGCAGCAGCTGGGCGTGAACTGAACATTGCAAAGATAATTGCAATGCATTGGAGGAAAGAATACCATGAAAAGCACTGCTGAATCTTCCCTTGGTGAAACAAGAAAATAACTTAAAAAAATTACTTAGTGATCAGCACTTTAAATAATAATGTCATTTTAAGGCATTCTGAAAACTTCATGTTCTTCATGACCCCCTCACAGATCATTGTCAAGTCATATTTTCAGTTGCCTTTGATTTTTAAACTGGGCATCAGAGTGACTTAAGTAATATTTCAATTTCTAGAGAAAATTTAATTTGAAATACGAAAAACAAATAAAGTCCAACTCTACAGCATAACCTTTAGGAAAACTAAATTAGGGAATTTGACATTTCCTATGTGTTCCTATTATTTGACCTGAGGGCAAAGTGCTGAAAGTGGACTTGGGAGATGGAAGTAGAAAGTCTGTGATAAAGATGTATTGAAGTTTACCTGGGTTCAGTGATCTCTCTAAATGTTCTATTGCAGGATATTTCTGCCTTAGGCTGATTATCAGAGGATTCTGGAATTTTTTTTTAAATATTGCCCTGTGATGTTAGAAATACATCAGGTCATGAATGAATAAAACCAAGGAGTATACGGTAGAAAGGCTGCATTGATCTTATTAATCATCTACAGCAAATAAAGCTTGGTTATCATCTCACACCTCCCTTTCCTAAATCCTGTATCTATTTCTCCTATAATACTATATCTCACCTCTTTTCCAACTGTCATGATTCTTACGCTTGAAAAAAGTAGATGATCATGAAAATATGAATTTAATTCTCTCAAAGTAGTAATACAATTCAACACAGATTTGTATTTGATAAGTGCCTTCATCTATTTTACTGAGGTATATGAGCAGGTTCATTATTTTTGTGAGAAGCTGATGTTTGTTTATCTGAGGAATAATTGTATGTTGCATCTGAGCATGACAAAGCTTCTAAATATTAGCTAATAACTCAAGGCAGAAGTGTACATCTTGGTCAGGGTAGTGAAAGAGGAGATTCATTCAGGACCCAGAGGATCTTATGTCCTAATGGCATGTACATATGTGTTAGGCAAACTACCCTCACAAATATTACTGAATGCAGGATAACTGTACTTAGTAAGTATATATTATGAGATGTATTTGGTAGTGTAATTACATTCTGAGATGAAAGATATGTACCAGAAATTAGGTTGTGGAATGTTAATAAAAATTGTACTATGCTTGGAAATTGGCAAAAGTGATCGCTGGGCATCCTTTCAGTGGAGTGATGAGTTTTGTCTGGTAGACTTTTGGAAGAATACTTGATTCAGTAGAAGTGTGCACTTTTTATTGACTTTCTAGTAGTTAAACTACCTTACAAGTTTTTGAGATAAAAACAAACTTACAGAAAAATCGTAGTAATGAAAATGTTCATTGTATACAATAATGCAAATGAATTTTGTCAAGATACACTTGATTTCTACCCTGTAGAAAAGATAACGCCAAATGTTACAGATTTTGTGCCATGTAGAATCTATTTTGCCTCTATTATTTAATTTATTTTATTACTTCTGACTGCCTATTCATACCTCTGACCTTCATAATCTCCTTTAAACTAACTTTTAATATCTTCCAGATTCCCATCTGATTTAGTTTGCTAAGGCTGTTATAACAAAGTACCACAGATTGAGTGGTTTAAACTCAATATATAGAAATCCAATACAAAAATGTATTGTTGTACAGCTCTGGAGCCTAAAATTCCAGGACCAAGGTATCAGAAAAGTCGATTTATTTTGAAGCCTCACTCCTTGGCTCAAACCATGGCATCCTTTGCCCTGTATCTCCTTGTGGTTTTCCATCTGTGTCTCTCTGTCCTAATCATCTCTTTTTTTAAGGGCACTGGTCACACTGAATTAGAATCCACCCTATGACTTCAGCTTAACTTAAATTACCTCTTTAAAAACCCTATCTCCAAGTACAGTCACATTCAAAAGTGCTAGCTGTTAGGCCTTCAACATGACTTTTGGGGAACAAAACTCAGCCTATGGCACCATTATTACTTAACAGACTGAAGAAAATCTCTGAAAGGAGCTCATTGATATTTTTGCATGGGAATTATTTTCATTTTTCTTCTTTGAATATTTTAGTTTAGCAAGAGAAATGGTAAGGAACATGCTAGATCTTGTTAAGTCAGGTTCTATCTCTCAACTCCAGAAAAGCAGGCTTTGCCCTAGTAGGAAATGTATATGGTTTTAAACCATTTTGCTCATTGCCTATGTTTGGGCTTAACATATGTTGCTAACATTAATTTTCTTGATACGCAGTAGTCTGAATTGGATAGAATCCCAGAACAACCAGAAATCTTCAAAAAGATTGTAAAAATTGTTGCCAGGAGAATTATATGGAAAACAAGCTGGCTTTGTGGTGCAATGGATAGTGCATTGGACTTCTAGCCCAGCCTGGTGTAGAAAATAAATTCTCATGTTGGAAGGAAAACTTCAGTTACAAATTACCTTCGATTCTTTCTCTTCTTAACCATTTGAGGAAAACGGAGGCAGTAAAGGGAAGAAAATCTGATATGTGTTTTGATAACAGTCTAGCTCTCTGAGGAATTCTATAATTAATTGTCACTTTATATTGTCTTTCTTTATTGAAGGTAGCTTTATTAAGGCCCACTGGGACCAATAGTGGTTGGAATGGCTGCTAACCTTTTCCAGGAAATGAAGCTGATTGTATAATAGGGAGAGGACAGAAAAGTAAGCACAGGTATTGAGCTTGCTAGGCTCAGCTCCAAGGTTGAATAAGACAATAAGCTTCATTCTAAGGACACACAGCTGAAAAATATCTACATTTCTTGTCATATACATTGTCCTTTTGTTGAAGATTTGGGATTTAGTTCTGCTCACATTAAAGATCAGTATCTTCAAATTGTTATGCTTAATTATTTATTGAGTGTAAACAGCAGAAAAGGTAATATTTGGGAAATTTCCTACAGATGTGTCAAAAGTGTTTAACACTGATAAAAGAAACAAAAGAAAATAAAAAGTCTTAATCTTAAACTGTTACAACTTTCTAAACTGGTCTTAAATTTCCCAATAACAGCATACCAAACTATCGGTAAGATGATGCCAAATCTAAGAGTTTAAAAACTTTTAAATGGAATACATTTTGCCTATAAATTTAAGTTGGGGAACTCCTCCACATATAATCTCAAGTTAACTTGCAATCTATCAGTCAAGCAATCGCTAAGTGTGGATTTACTCTGCAATGAACCAAGTGACTCACTTGCACTCTCATTTACTCTCTCTCAGCCTCAATTTATGTATGGGGTAACAGCAATGACAAAACCTCTCATATAGGATTATTATAAAGTTTCGATATATTAACCTGGCCTGCAAAAGTACTCAATAAATCACATCTTTTCTACATAAATAAATATATACATTTTATTGTGGATAGTCAGGGCATAGAAAGATATTGGAGTACTATGCTTCAATTTTTATTTCCTGAAGGTAACTTAGGCGTTGGCTTACATGATTGGGGTTGGTATACATGACAGGAGTCACAGAAATATGTTAGAAAGACTATCGAATCGTGATAATTCAGATAAAAGATTATGAAGCCCTAACTTAAGGCAGTAACGGTAGGATAGAAGAACAAATCATACCTATGAGAGATGTTAAGAATCTAAAATTTTCCAAACTTGATCACAGAATGGTAGGGTAGGTGGAGAGAAGAGAGAAGTCAAAGATATGTTCACATTTCTGGAATGTAAGATGGGGAATAGAAACAATTCATAGGTTTTAAATAATCTGCCTTTCCCTTAACTCTTTGACCTCTTTTTCTAGCATAAAACATACAGCAAAAAGATTTTATAAAAATATAAACTAAAATATATCACTAATCTCCTTAAATCTCTCCAATGTGTTTCGTGGCTTTAAAGATAAAATCCAAACCCCAAAATATGTAATAGGATTTCGGTGACTGTGCTCACGCCTCTGAGATTAGATTATGCCAAGCTCCTCTTCATTTTTCATGCCCAAGCCGTACAGCCTTATTTTCACTTCTAAAACACAGTTAGCACTTTTTAAACTCAGGCTTCCCCAGCTTCTAACCCTCCTCCTGGACCAACTCTTCTCCATCGGACATTTGACTTCATGTTAAATATTATCTCCTCAGAAAAGACCTCCCTGGCCAAATAACCTAATGTAGAACTATAATTGCTTTTTTTTAATCACAGCATTCTATTTATTTTTCAGGAGATAATCTCTTATAGCATGTTAAAATACTTTTATTTACTTATTTATATTTAAAATATTTTATATACAAAATTTAAATATTTTACATATAAAAATATTTAATTTATTATATACCACTTACAAAGATTTTCAATGGCATGAATCCAGAGACTCTGTCACTTTTTTTAAGCCACTATATGTCTATCACCTATCAAAACACCTGGCATATCGAAGACAGGTTATATATACTTACCTCTATGAAAGAGTAGTAGCACACTCTAGTAGCACACATAGAAATTTGGCCGGACAGATGTGACAGCATTTTGTTGTGGTTGATGGGAAGATATAGTAATGAAATTAGCCTGTTGTCAAGGATTCAGCAAATTATTCTCAGTATTTTTTTGTGTGTGTGTCTTTTGACATTGCAAAGACAGCACTAACATTTAAAGGATGGCATAAGAAGAGGAATTAGACAAAATCTGTGAATCCTTCATTTAGTACACAGAGTAAGAAACAAAGGAGACTTCTAAGGAAATATAGATCACCAAGGATGAAACATGAAGAATGTTGAATAGCTAGGCATGGTGGCTCATGCATGTAATCCCAGCACTTTGGGACGCCAAGGTGGGCAGGTCACTTGAGGTCAGGAGTTCGAAACTAGCCCAGTGAACATGGTAAAACCCCTCCTTTCCTAAAAATACAAAATTAGATGGGTGTGGTGGCGGACACCTGTAATCCCAGTACTCGGGAGCCTGAGGCAGGGAAATCACTTAAACCCAGAAGGTGGAGGCTGCAGTGAGCCAAGATCGTCACACTCTAGTCTGGGTGATAGAGCCAGACCCAAGCCTGGGTGATAGAGTGAGACTCTGTCTTTAAAAAACAAAAAAGGAATGTAGACTAGATTAAGAAGTCAAATCAATTAAAGGCATAGCCAAGGGATAGAAGATACTAGATATTTATATTAAACCCAGAGGGATTTTACCAGACTAAATATTTGAGAGAATTCATATCCAATTCTCTTCTCCGAGGTTGATTGGATCTTCAGAGTAGATGTGTGTACGTGTGTGTGTGTGTGTGTGTATTTGTGGGTAAGTAAACAGAAGAAGATAGCAGGAAAAAAAAAGTGCCAGTGTAGCTTTTTACTTTTTAAACTACAAAGGCCTGCTGTTCCGAAACTAATCCAATGAAAGCAACAGCCTTTAATGCTGTCCTAAGTGTCCTGGGTGATAAAAAACAAGCAATACTTAATCACTCTACATATGGGTGAACTTTGATGCTCTTAGATCACTTACGGAAGACGTAACATGTCCATCTTTTTTAAAATAGGTTTGTTATAATTTTAATGATCTGACATGAAAGTATTGTCTTTAAAATTATTATTTCATTATAGACTGCATATTTCTAAAAATAAAAAAAAAAACCCTTGATTGTGGAGCTCTTCAGCTAAAAATGTAAAGAAATTTACACATGGGTTTTAATATAAAAATTTAGACACTTAAATGGACACTCAATCCATCTCAATGCAGTGCCCTCTTAAACTACATAATTACAACTACTCTTCTATTGCCATCTGCCATGAAGATGGTATTCACTGGAAAAGAACCAGATGTGGTAAACAAATTAACATGTGCACCATTGTCAAATGCTGCTGTTCCAAAGTGTGTCAGTAACATGGCAATTAATACCTGTGAACAGCTGTTTTTTAAGAGTATGGAAAGTAATTACGTTGCCTCACAAATGGACAACTCCACAGATGTTTCAGGTTGTGCTCAGTCATTGTCATTTGTAAGATACATTTTGGAAACACTGTCAATGAAAGCATGCTGTTTTGTAAAACTTTGCTAGATGATACAACAAGAAAAGAAAACTTTCTGAAATATTTCAAGTGACAACACAGATTTTAGGATGAGCAAGATATGGTCTGCAGTTCTTCATCTGGATTTAAGCAAATCAATGATTAGAAACACAAAGAGCCTTCCCTTGCCTACTGCTAGCTGGATATATTGTGCTATCCACCACAATTATGTGAACAATCATTTCTTTGGAAAGATGTGAAATAAAAACAACTTCGCTTGTCAAATCTCTTCTTTATGCATATCTTCAATGGCAGTGATGAAAGAATTTTAAACAGGCTAATAAAAATGTGTTCAAGTGTAACCATTCATTCTTGATCAAAAAAATCAAGCCTGGCAGACTGGATAGTAATCTATTGATGTTTACAAGGTTATCTTCATGGAATATCTTTTCCTTTTTTCTCACTTTTTGCATGGTATTAACATTTTTGATACAAAAAGGCATGCATCCCATCCTTATTATTGCCGACAAAATTAAAGCTGCTGTAGAATCTGGGGGTTAGGCAATTAAATTAAAAGGCAATATTTGGTTTATTTTCTGCCAAACTAAAATACAAACGCCAACCAGATTTATTATTCAATAATCATTTTTAAGGAAAGTGGAAATATTATGATAAGAAAACAGAGTTGACTTTCTCAAAATAATAATTATATTTTTTCCTTCCAGAATTATTTAATCATTATGAAAGTTATTTTTTCTTATGTATATTTAATTATGAATTATTTATTCTTCATCAAAATAAAATGTAAGCTTTATTATTACCCCCATCACACAGTTCCATTTGCCTATTGACCCTATTCCAGAAACCTCAGAAAATGTGTTCAGATCACATATAGTGCTGCAAGAAAACAATTTCAATTAACTGCTTCACATGGTGAGGAATTATTGCAATTGTGATAGTTTATCACAATAAATTCACACCCATGATTGTGAACTAAAGAAAGAAGATTCCAAGGTAAAATCAAAGAGGAATATATTCTATTTTTCAATTAACCAAAACAACCAGGCTTCATAGAGACAATATTAGTTACTTTCAACCAAGGATTTGTAAGGTAATACATTTGGAGATAGCAATGGAAGAAGAAGCAGATTTAGGCCAGGAGTGGTGGCTCACCCCTGTAATCCTAGCACTTTGGGAGGCTGAGGTGGGTGGATCGGTTTAGGTTAGGAGATCAAGACCTTTCCTGGCCAACATGGTGAAACCTCATCTCTATAAAAATACAAATATTAGCTGGGCATGGTGGTTGGTGCCTGTAATTCCACCTACTCAGGAGGCTGAGGCAGGAGAATTACTTGAACCAGGGAGTCAGAAGGTACAGTGAGCTGACATTACACCACTGCACTCCAGCCTGGAGACAGAGCAAGTCTCAGCCTCAAAAAAGAAAGAAAGAAAGAAAGAAGCAGATCTAAAACCATCTAAGACGAACCTGAACCCTACTTTTCTGTTCTTGTCTCTCAGTGTAACACCTACACTTTCCTAGCCACTCTATAATTTTAGCTGTTTTCTCTTAGAATTCTAGTTGGAAAACAAAACAAAACAAAACAAAAAAAGTCCATGATAAATCCCTCGTATAGTTTAGATCTGTGTCCTTGTTCAAATATCATGTTGAATTATAATCCCTAATGTTGGAGATGGGGCCTGTAAGAGGTGATTAGATCATGGAGGTGGTTTCTCATGAATGGTTTAGCACCATCCCCTTGGTACTACCCTTAGGATAAATGAGTTCTCATGAGGTCTGGTTGTTCTCATGATCTGTGTGGCATCTCCCTCCTTTCTATCTCCCTTCTATTCTCACCATGTGACATGCCTGCTCCCCCTTCACTTTCTGCCATGATTGTAAGTTTCTTGAGGCCTCCCCAAGAGTTAAGAAGATGCCAGCATCATGCTTCCTGTACAGCCTGCAGAAGTGTGAGCTAATTAACCCTCTTTTCTTTATAAATTACTCAGTCTCATGTATTTCTTTATAGCAACACAAGATCAAACTAATACAATTATTTTGGTCTTTTATGTCTCTGAAGAAAGAAATAGATATCGATTGAAAAATGTAAAAAAAAAGCATTTGTGGTTAAACATATCTAAATTATTTATTTGCATTAGTATAAGTAGAATAACTAAAATTTTTATTTATATATTTTATTACTTTATTTCCATGATAAAATAATAGAGACTAGATTATCATTCTTTTATTTTTAATTTTTAAAATTTTTATTGCATTATAGGTTTTGGGGTACATGTGCAGAACGTGCAAGATAGTTGCATAGGTACACACATGGCAGTGTGTTTTGCTGCCTTCCTCCCCTTCACCCACACTTGGCATTTATCCCCAGGCTATCCCTCCCCAGCGCCCCCCCAGCTGTCCCTCCCGCATTCCCCCCAATAGATCCCAGTGTATAGTAGACCCCCTCCCTTTGTCCATGTGTTCTCATTTTTCTCACCTGCCTATGAGTGAGAATATGCGGTATTTGTTTTTCTGTTCTTGTGTCAGTTTGCTGAGGATGATGTTCTCCAGATTCATCCATGTCCTTACAAAGGACACAAACTCATCATTTTTGATTGCTGCATAATATTCCATGGTGTATATGTGCCACAGTTTCCCAGTCCAGTCTATCATTGATGGGCATTTGGGTTGTTCCAGGTCTTTGCTATTGTAAACAGTGCTGCAATGAACATTCATGTGCATGTGTCCTTATAGTAGAACGATTTATAGTCCTTTGGATATATACCCAGTAAAGGGATTGCTGGGTCAAATGGAATTTCTATTTCTAGGTCCTTGAGGAATCGCCACACTGTCTTCCACAATGGTTGAACTAATTTACAGTCCCACCAACAGTGTAAGAGTGTTCCTATTTCTCCACATCCTCTCCAGCATCTGCTGTCTCCAGATTTTTTAATGATCGCCATTCTAACTGGCATGAGATGGTATCTCAATGTGGTTTTGATTTGCATCTCTCTAATGACCAGTGATGATGAGCATTTTTTCATGTTTGTTGGCCTCATGTATGTCTTCTTTTGTAAAGTGTCTGTTCATATCCTTTGCCCATTTTTGAATGGGCTTGTTTGTTTTTTTCCTGTAAATCTCTTTGAGTTCTTTGTAAATTCTGGATATCAGCCCTTTGTCAGATGTGTAAACTGCAAAGATTTTTTTCCCATTCTGATGGTTGCCAATTCACTCTAGTGACTGTTTCCTTTGCCTTGCAGAAGCTGTGGAGTTTGATTAGGTCCCATTTGTCTATTTTGGCTTTTGTTGCCAATGCTTTTGGTGTTTTGGTCATGAAGTCCTTGCCTACTCCTATGTCCTGAATGGTTTTGCCTAGATTTTCTTCTAGGGATTTTATGGTGTCAGGTCTTATGTTTAAGTCTTTAATCCATCTGGAGTTAATTTTAGTGTAAGGTGTCAGGAAGGGGTCCAGTTTCTGCTTTCTGCACATGGCTAGCCAGTTTTCCCAACACCATTTATTAAACAGGGAATCCTTTCCCCATTGCTTGTTTTTGTCTGGTTTATCAAAGATTATATGGTTGTAGATATGTTGTGTTGCCTCTGATGCCTCTGTTCTGTTCCATTGGTCTATATCTCTGTTTTGGTACCAGTACCATGCTGTTTTGATTACTATAGCCTTGTAGTATAGTTTGAACTCTGGTAGTGTAATGCCTCCCGCTGTGTTCTTTTGGCTTAGAATTGACTTGGCTATGCGGACTCTTTTGGTTCCATATGAAGTTCATGTTGTTTTTTTCTAGTTCTGTGAAGAAATTCAGTGGTAGTTTGATGGGGATAGCATTGATTGTGTAAATTACTTTGGGCAGTATAGCCATTTTCACGATATTGATTCTTCCAAACCACGAACATGGAATGTTTCTCCATCTGTTTCTGTCCTCTCTTATTTTGTTGAGCAGGGGTTTGTAGTTTTCCTTGAAGAGTTCCCTTACATTCCTTGTGAGTTGTATTCCTAGGTATTTTATTTTCTTTGTAGCAATTGTGAATGGCAGTTCGTTCTTGATTTGGTTCTCTTTAAGTCTGTTATTGGTGTATAGGAATGCTTGTGATTTTTGCACATTGATTTTATATTCTGAGACTTTACTGAAGTTGCTTATCAGTTTCAGGAGTTTTTGGGCTGAGGTGATGGGGTCTTCTAGGTATACTATCAGGTCATCTGCAAATAGAGACAATTTGGCTTCCACCTTTCCTATTTGAATATCCTTTATTTCTTTTTCTTGCCTGATTGCTCTGGCTAGAACTTCCAGTACTATGTTGAATAGGAGTGGTGAGAGAGGGCATCCTTGTCTAGTGCTGGATTTCAAAGGGAATGCTTCCAGTTTTTGCCCATTCAGTATGATATTGGCTGTTGGTTTGTTGTAAGTAGCTTTTATTACTTTGAGATATGTTCCATCAATACCAAGTTTATTGAGGGTTTTTAGCATAAAGGGCTGTTGAATTTTGTCAAATGCCTTCTCTGCGTCAATTGAGATAATCATGTGGTTTTTGTTTTTGGTTCTGTTTTTGTGGTGAATTACATTTATAGACTTGCATATATTGAACCAGCCTTGCATCCCCGGAATGAATCCTACTTGATCATGATGGATAAGTTTTTTAATGTGCTCTTGCAGTCGGTTTGCCAGTATTTTATTGAAGATTTTTGCATCTATGTTCATCATGGATATTGGCCTGAAGTTTTCTTTTCTTGTTGAGTCTCTGCTGGGTTTTGGTATCAGGATGATGTTGGTCTCATAAAATGATTTGGGAAGGGTTCCCTCTTTTTGAATTGTTTGGAATAGTTTCAGAAGGAATGGTACCAGCTCTGCTTTGTGTGTCTGGTAGAATTCGGCTGTGAACCCATCTGGACCTGGGCTTTTTGTGTGTGGTAGGCTCTTAATTGCTGCCTCAACTTCAGACCTTGTTATTGATCTCTTCATAGTTTCAGCTTCCTCCTGGTTTAGGCTTGGGAGGACACAGGCGTCCAGGAATTTATCCATTTCTTCCTGGTTTACTAGTTTATGTGCATAGAGTTGTTTGTAGTATTCTCTGATGATGGTTTGAATTTCTGTGGAATCTGTGGTGATTTCCCCTTTATCGTTTTTTATTGCATCTATTTGATTGTTCTCTCTTTTCTTTTTTATCAGTCTGGCTAGTGGTCTGTCTATTTTGTTGATCTTTTCAAAAAACCAGCTCTTGGATTTATTGATTTTTTGAAGGGTTTTTCGTGTCTCTATCTCCTTCAGTTCTGCTCTGATCTTAGTTATTTCTTGTCTTCTGCTAGGTTTTGAGCTTTTTTGATCTTGCTCCTCTAGCTCTTTCAATTTTGATGATAGGGTGTCGATTTTGAATCTCTCCACTCTTCTCATGTGGGCACTTATTGCTATATATTTTCCTCTAGAGACTGCTTTAAATGTGTCCCAGAGATTCTGGTACATTGTGTCTTCATTCTCATTGGTTTCGAAGAACTTCTTTATTTCTGCCTTCATTTCATTGTTTATCCAATCAACATTAAAGAGCCAGTTGTTCGGTTTCCATGAAGCTGTGCGGTTCTGAGTTAGTTTCTGAATTCTGATTTCCAACTTGATTTCACTATGGTCTGAGAGACTGTTTGTTATGATTTCAGTTGTTTTGCATTTGCTGAGGTGTGCTTTACTTCCAATTATGTGGTCAATTTGGGAGTAGGTGTGATGTGGTGCTGAGAAGAATGTATATTCTGTGGATTTGGGATGGAGAGTTCTGTAAATGTCTTTCAGGTTTGCTTGTTCCAGGTCTGAGTTCAAGTCCTGGATATCCTTGTTAATTTTCTGTCTGGTTGATCTGTCTGATATTGACAGTGGAGTGTTAAAGTCTCCCACTATTATTGTGTGGGAGTCTAAGTCTCTTTGTAAGTCATTAAGAACTTGCCTTATATATCTGGGTGCTTCTGCATTGGGTCCATATATATTTAGAATCGTTAGCTCTTCTTGTTGTATCGATCCTTTTACCATTATGTAATGACCTTCTTTGTCCCTTTTGATCTTTGTTGCTTTAAAGTCTATTTTATCAGAGACGAGAATTGCAATCCCTGCTTTTTTTTGCTCTCCATTTGCTTGGTAAATCTTCCTCCATCCCTTTATTTTGAGCCTTTGTGTATCCTTGCGTGTGAGGTGGGTTTCCTGGATACAGCACACCAATGGGTTTTGGTTTTTTATCCAATTTGCCAGTCTGTATCTTTTGATTGGTGCATTTAGCCCATTTACATTTAGGGTTAATATTGTAATGTGTGAATTTGATACTGCCATTTTGATGCTAGCTGGCTGTTTTGCCCATTGGTTCATGTAGATTCTTCATTTTGTTGATGCTTTTTAGCGTTTGGTTTGCTTTTAGGATGGCTGGTACTGGTTGTTTCTTTCTATGTGTAGTGCCTCTTTCAGGAGCTCTTGTAAAGCAGGCCTAGTGGTGACAAAATCTCTGAGTACTTGCTTGTTCATGAAGGATTTTATTTTTCCTTCACTTATGAAGCTCAGTTTGGCTGGATATGAAATTCTGGGTTGAAAGTTATTTTCTTTAAGGATGTTGAATATTGGCCCCCACTCTCTTCTGGCTTGTAGAGTCTCTGCCAAGAGATCTGCTGTGAGTCTGATGGGCTTCCCTTTGTGGGTGACCCGACCTTTCTCTCTGGCTGCCCTTAGTATTTTCTCCTTCATTTCAACCCTGGCGAATCTGACGATTATGTGCGTTGGGGTTGCTCTTCTTGTGGAGTATCTTGGTGGTGTTCTCTGTATTTCCTGAAGTTGAGTATTGACCTGTCTTGCTAGGTTGGGGAAATTTTCCTGGATAATATCCTGAAGAGTGTTTTCCAGCCTGGATTCATTCTCTTCATCACATTCTGGTACACCTATCAAATGTAGGTTGGGTCTCTTCACATAGTCCCACATTTCTTTGAGATTTTGTTCATTCCTTTTTGTGCTTTTTTCTCTAATCTTGGTTTCTCATTTTATTTCTTTGAGTTGATCTTCGACTTCTGATATTCTTTCTTCTGCTTGGTCAATTCGGCTGTTGAAACTTGTGCATGCTTTGCAAAGTTCTCATGTTGTGTTTTTCAGCTCCTTCAATTCATTCATATTTCTCTCTAAGTTGTCCATTCTTGTTATCATTTCCTCAAATCTTTTTTCAAGGTTCTTAGTTTCTTTGCACTGATTTAGAACATGTTCTTTTAGCTCACTGAAGTTTCTCATTATCCACTTTCTGAAGTCTGATTCCATCATTTTGTCACTCTCATTCTCCGTCCAGCTGTGTTCCCTTGCTGGTGAGGAGTTTTGGTCCTTTGTAGGAGGTGAAGTGTTTTGGTTTCGGGTGTTTTCCTCCTTTTTGCGCTGGTTTCTCCCCATCTTAATGGATTTATCCACCTGTCATCTTAGTAGTTGCTGCTTTTTCAATTGGGTCTCTGTGTGGACGCCCAGATTGTTGATGATGAGGTATTTTGGTTACTTAGTTTTCCTTCTAATGGTCTAGCCCCTCTGCTGTATGAGTGCTGAGGTTCACTCCAGGCCATGCTTGTCTGGGTTACACCTGTAGCAGCTGCGGAACAGTGAGGGATGCTACCAGTTTCTTCTTCTGCTATCTTTGTTTCAGAATGATGCCCACCAAATGTCAGTCTGATTAGTCCTTTTCTTGGGGTGACTCTTTGGATATACAGGGGTCAGGGAGCTGCTTGAGAAGATGGTCTGTGCTTTATAGGAGCTCCAGTGCTGAGCTGTGAGCTCCGTTGTTCATTCAGCGTTGTTGGGAGGATGTGTTTATGTCTGCTGCAACAGAACTCATAAACCACCCCCTTTTTTTCCCCCTTAGATGCTCTGTCTCAGGGAGTTGGGGCTTTCTTTATGAGTATCTGTTGCACTGTCCTGCCCAGCTAGGAGGCAGTCTACTCACTATTTGCCTGCCGGGGCTCCGCCCTGCTTGCATGGGTCCACCCTGTTGCCACAGGGCTCCGTTCTGCTGTGGTGTGCTCCGCCCTGCTGGCAGAGTCTCTCTGTTATGGTTGGTTGCCTCGGCAACAGCAGGCTGCGTCAGCCCTGGGTGGTACTTCAGTAGGGGCGGATTGTGTCCGTAGTGGTGGACGCCCCTCCCCCACCAGGCTGCACCGTCCTAGATGCCGGCAGGAAAACTCTCAGCCCCGAGTGCCTCCAATCACTGCCCTGCTTGTCCCCGTCAGGGTGGGACCTGCCAAGCCCAATCACCCAGCTCACTGCCTCAGAGTCCATCCTCTCTCTCTCTCCCTTCCTCTCCCCAAGATAAATGGTTGACTCTCTCACTGGCGCCCCAGTAGCCTGCTGATAGGGCACTGGTATCCGTGCAATCTCCCGTGTCACTGCCCACTGCACTGGCTCAGATCACATTTCCCAGTAATCTCCTGGTCTGGCTCATTGTCCAAATCCTGTTCAATCAGATGGCATGCCAATCTGCCCTTCCAAATCTCAGATTGCGGTTTAACAGGGCACCCGGACCAGTGAGTTTCGTGCCCGGTGCCGCTGCACTGCGGCACTGGCCGAACCGGCCACAGGAGCCAGCTGCGCTAGCGTCCCATGTCTCTCTCACACCTGGGACTTTCAACATTCTGTGGGCAAAAAACGTCCATCTGAGAATGCGGCTAGGACTCACCCTCTGCGCCTTCACTGAGAGCTGCAATCCTGAGTTGCCTCTATGACACCATCTTGGAAGCCTCCCCCTATCATTCTACTTTAAACAATTAAAACACAAAATATATGAAATGATGGAAATTGGACAATAGACATAAAGAGGAAATAATCTCTGAAGGAAGAAAAATTAAAGGATGGCAAGCCCTTCGATGGTCCCAAAGTACCACAAACAGAGCATTTCCAAAATGACAATTGAAAGACACAGTTCAGATTTCAAGGAGGGCAAGGTAGGTAGAATTTGCAGGGTGAACTGCCATAGAGGATAGAGCTGAAAAAAGAGAGACGGGGGAGAGAAAAGAAGAGAGAAAGAGAGAGAAAATGAAAGAGAGAAAGAAATTTCTCTCTGCAATTATGGAGACATTTCCTATTAAGTTTCCACCTGAGTAGTGATCAACACAAGGATATGTGGACAATACTGATGCTGGGAAAAGAACCCCTCAAAATGAGCCAATAGAACCACCTTCAGAGTTCACATAGGAACAGGAGCAGTTAGTTCCCGTCAGACACAATGGAAAAGCCTTCTGATCCATATGATATTGAGTAGAATTTTCAGAAAGATATTGCCTCAGTAATGAGCACATGTTAAAACTAGACTAAACTGATCTTGGTCCACCCAGCATAGCAACCCTCAAAAGAATTAAATCGTTTCCAACTCATTTAACTGTATTCATAAAAATATTTAAAGGAATACAAAAGCTGTACACCAAAGCACAAAATTCACAATGACTGGCATAAAACAAAATTGCTTGGCATGCATAATAGTCAGGCAAATAAAACCCATAATGAGCAAAAAAAAAAAACCCGATTGACAGAGACATAACAACAGAAGATATGAATATGAGAATAATGCGCAAAGAAATCAAAACTACAATTATAAATATATATTTGCAATAAGATAAAGGAATTATGAATATAAAAATGAGAAGCATGTGTGTTATAAACATGGCCCCAATCGAACCTCTAGAATTACAAAATTTAGTATCTGAAATGAAGAATACATTGAATGGGATTAAGAGGAAATTATATGTAGCAAGAAAAGATTAGTAAAATTGAAGACATAGCAACCAAGTTTATACAAAGGTGAAACACAGAAAATATAATTTACAAGTTTACATACTAATGTACGATGTTAATGTTAGAGGAAAATGGATGTGGGGTATATACTCTCCATACTATTTTTACAACTTTTTGTAAATTTAAAACTATTCTAAAATATAAAGTCTATTTTAAAAGTTGAACAGAGAATCAATGTGAGCCAAGGGACAATATCAAACAGACTATATTAATGTATTTAGAGTCACAGGAAAGGGGATAAAATGAAAAATTATTTTTAAAAAGGTCAAATATTTTCAAGTTTGATTAAGTTATAAAACTCCATATTCAAAAAGCTCTTCAAAGCCCAAGTGGAGAAACATGAAGAAAACCACTCCAAGTCATAGCATAATTAAATTGCTTAAATAGTCTATGATCCATGTGACAAGAAGCAACTTCTTTAATCCTTCTCATTTTCTGCACATTATGTTATAAACTTGCCTCTGAGTTTTCTAGACTCAAATTTTGCCACATCACCATGTTACTGTCTAGCTATTTTGTACTGCTAGAATTCTGCAGAAAACTTTATGGTCTCATATGCTTACTTCTGCATTAAATGATTTTCCTGTTTTCGTGCAGTCCAGGACAACCTATTTGTTCTTAAGCATTCTGTTTAGATGTCACCTCTTCTTTAAAGTCTTCCTTGAGTTCCTTCTATGTGCTGTGTACGTATTCAGAATGTGCTTCTCGAATGAATGAATGAATGAAAAGACGAATGGATAAATAACAGTAATTGAGACAAAGTTAATTGCTGCATCTAAGTCAGTTCATTGGTACAAACTCCTTCCTCTTGGAATTCTCTTGAGAAATCTAAATCTTTGCAGTAGTAGATGACTATCCATTTTGGTTTATGGTGTAATAGGAAAAGATGAATTATTATAGAGAATACCTAACCTTCTCAGGCTTTTGCCACTCAGGTTTTCAGCTCTCTGATGGATGATGGTTGAGAATGAACACATTTTCTTACAGTTCTTTCCATTTCTGCAGAGGAATCTATATACAGACATAGTCATGTGCATGTAGGTTTCTGTAGCCATGAAGACCTTGACATCAAAATGTAGCCAGGTCTCATTGTTATTATGGTTATGGCAATTTAGACTTCATGTTAAAAACAATAATAAAATCATTGGTAAGTAATCATCATAATAATTATTTATTTTATAAGCAATGTTATTCTAGGGACCAAGGTCATGACTGAGATGAGGCAAGTGAGATTCAAAATTTAAGGAGGTACCAATATCTCTGCAATGAAGGTAAGTATATTTTAAGGCAATGTTCTTTTTTAAATAAAAACTAATAAAAAACTATGATAAACAAAATATCAAAGTTTTAAGTAAAAATAGACTCAGTATGAATGATTTTTTTTTTTTTGGTTATTGCCAGCAGTCTCCAATACAACTTGGTGTGATGCTTTTACTGATTTTGCTTCAGAATTACGGACTGACAAAAAACAAACTGTGCCAACAGACATCACCTGAAAACCCATTTTAAAAGATATTCATGATCTAGTTGTGGGAGTTACCACATCCTTTGACATAATCTTTTTTTTTTTTTTGTAGTATAAAGGTGCAAACAAATTTCATGCTACAGTCAGTGTTCACAGTAAGATCACAGTTGTATAGAATATATAAAGATCACAGAGGATGTAGGCTCTTGTTTGGTTCTGAGTTTCCTTAAGAAAACCAGTGATCTCTCTGGACCACAATTTTCTGACCCTCAAACAATTAGAAATAAATACACTGCAAAAAAAAACAAAAACAAAAACAAACTCTTCCTATGTTTACCTCAGAGGGTTAATGTTCTTTGTAAAACAAATGAAATAAAACTATTTTATGTTGACTGACTTTTATTAATGTCAACTGCAAGTGTTCTCTGTTTCAAGGTTAAGACTGATTTGCCAGAGAAGTTCTGAACTTAGCTAACTCAATGATCGTAGAGCAATACTTGCAGAAATATAGCTCTGCTTGGCTGTGTGTAAGCCAAAAATGTTTGACAGCAAGATAATTAGGCAACTTCAGAGCAGCATGTCAAATGGAGCAAGAAGGAGTACTGTAGATTCAAACTTACACACCCCTTTGAGCCATATGGCACAGCTGTGGAGTGTGAAATATGTCAGACCAACAGAAGGGGCCATCGAATCAGAATTGCATTGATTGATCTTGAGCAAACACACCAGGAATTTTGCAACAGGAACAAATAATACAGGTTGTGCTCAGCTTGATCATGTTACTAATTAATCATTGACTTTCCAATGCCACCTTATAGTTTACAAAATGCTTTCACAAAAAACTCCTTTGAGTCTCATAGCAAGCTTGTGAAGAATGTGAGCATTGATGTCACAGCTACATGGAGAAAACTGAGACCTAAGTAGATTTATTCAATTTCATATAGTGAGTAAGAATTGGAACTAGTTCCTAAAGCCATTTGGCTCCAAATTAAGTAATTTTTCTATTCCATAGTCTTTTGTCCATTTCACTGTCATATGCAGAGTGGAAAACACACCACATTACGCTTTTCTTTTCTCAATGACATTAGTACACATAGATGTTGACAATGTTTTGCCTTTATATTTTTACTTGTATCCTTTATTATTTTGAACAATTTCTTACAGAAAAGTTTTAAGTATTACAAAAATCATTTTTTCTTTACCATTTGAAAAAGTGGCTGTCATATGTCTCCTCACCCCCAGAAACTTCGGTGTGTGGTTTTTAGAACAAGATTATGTTTTCGACAGATCACAATAATACAACCATCAAAATTAACACTGACATATTACCACCATTTACTCCTCAAAGTTGAGTTCAAGCTGCCATCTCAGTTTAACCAATTTTTCCTAAAGTGTTTCTTATGGCAAAAGAATTCAGTTTGGAATTGTATGATGCATTAATCTCTTTAATTTTCTTTATTCTAAAATGATTTGTCAGTCTTTCCTTGGCTTTCTTACATTGGTACCTTTATTGATAGAGGCCAGATATTTTATGGAATGTTTCTGAATTTGAATTTGTCTGATGTTTACTTACAATTAGATTCAGGTTGTTCATCTTGGACAGAAATATCACAGAAGTAATATTGTATTCTGCTCATTGCATTTTATTAGGTTGCCTTAGATCTCAATTTGTCACACTTATGGTAATGTTAACTTTGATCACTTGTTTAAAGTAGTGTCTACCATGCTTCTCCACCATGCCGACATTGAATTTATTCATTTATTTTTGCACATCACTGCAAATTGTGGTTTCTATTTTTTAATAAGCTGTTACCCATTAACACCCCCCCATTATTTCTTTTGATGTTAAAAGTGCCACATATTTGGACAGTGGAAGTCCTTTACACTGCCTTCTTTGTTCTTTTGGCATCTTTCTTCATCATTGGAGCCTTTTCCTGTTTTCTGGTTTAATATGATATTTTAGGCTAATTTTGTCCTTTCCTGCCCAACATCTAAAATCAAACTTTTCTGCAGAGATTTCTAGCTCTTTTTAGATGAGAATGAAATTTAGAAATCAAGATCTGGGTTCAAGGTATGCTTATTACTATTGGGATGTCCCTGCTTCCAGGATTTGTCAATGGAAAAACCTTCAAAACACATACACAGACATGTATTTACATTTTTATGTATTTCTGTAATTTCAGATTTAAAATCATGAGTTAGCACTTTTTTGTATTGCTCTATTTTTGCATTAAAAATCATGAGTTTTCACCAATTTAGAAAGGGAGAAAACTAGTGTAAATCCTATGGTATTACATTGCAAAGTCTTTCTACATTTGTGATTTCCTTCTTTGGTAGTGAGAAACCCAGTTTCCATTATTCTCAACACAATTATTTATATGATCAGTTCCCCATCTATGCAATCAAAATCCCAACACTGCTGCCACCTTCATGCACAGATGCCTTTCTTATCTCACTTGCACTCTAACACCTCACTCCAGGCTGTACTGCTCCCCACAACATGTGAATGCCCTCATCTTCCCAACTTTATCCCAACTCCCTAAGACTGCCCTACAATGTGGAAATTCCCCACAGTTCACCTCCTCCACCCATGTCACCTGGGTTCCCATACCTCCTGACAATGTGTTCTCCCATATGGATATACTGTCTTCTTACTAGGGTTATGACGTCCATGCTGGATAGTCATCCCACGCAGGTACCTTTTTCAACTCACTTCGGCTCCCACATCCAGTGAAGAAACAGCCCTTCCGGAGACATCTTTCTCATACTATTCATAATCTCCACGCTAAGTTTCCTCCCCCATCCTGGAATTTCCTTCTCAGGCCATTCAAACACAAATGCCTCCATTGGGTTAACCCTTCCTCACCACATTTGCACTCCAAACCCCATGCTAGTCTACCTTATAATCTGTTCCCTTGTACATTGTGCCATGCCATCCTCACCTACCTTTAGCCATGACATTCCACACTGACTACTTCCCTGACTCCTATGGAAATCCTACCTCATGGCTTGTAGACAGATGTTTTGTGTGTGTGAAGGGAATGGGAAATGGAAGGGGAAGAGAAAGAACAAAGCATTGTCTTTAAACATAGACAGGATGACTTTCTCTTACCATTGCCTTTTTTGTCTTGCAATAGGCATTTTTTAATGAAACTGATTTGTGTGTTCTTTCACGTTGTTCACATGCGTTAGTCTCAAGCCACATCCCAGAGTGACATTAATGAAGTGCAGAAATCATATTTTATAATGTATTGACAATATATGATTCAGAAACTATATTTTGAATGATGCGTTTGAAAGAATACTTTATATGACAACAAATTATTAGAAATTGTTTTCCATCATGTCTACTCACTTGATGGAATAATTTTCCTTTCATAGTAATTAATTATAACATTTTAGTGCTAATTGAACAAGATTCTCTGTATTAGTGAATAAAACCAATTGGCTTTTTGCTTCTTCAGAGAAAAGCATAAAAACAATAGAAAAAATACTTGAAGCTATAACATCAGCAAAGAATTATTTTGACAGCACACTTTATAAGGAAAAGTATGTGTGAAATATGCTAGCCTAGTTGTTCTTTTCAGTACCTTATTTCATTTTTATTTTGTGACTCTTTCCTTATCGATTATGTTCTTGACCTCTTAAGTTCGTTATAGCACGTGTGTAGGTGTGTGTGTGTACCTTACTTTAAATATACAATAAATGTGAGACTCAGGTCTCCTAGTGAAGACCTTAAGTCTTGTACATTGCAATGTCTAATGCATCTGTAAGTTTTGTGAGGTGAGGTCACTTGAAATCACTTTTAGGAAGGTTCAGGTCAACTTAATAGATCCCCTATTAATTATTCATCCCAACTAAGACACCTAAACCGCTTCATAATTAGGTTACTTCTAGTCCTTTGTGCTTAGTACTACAAGAAGAAGATTGAGAGTATAATGAATATTAGGAAAACGTCAGTATTGTCACCTCTCCAAAACCTCTATTCCTTCTCTCAAATAAGTACCTTAAAATAAGGACAAGGAAATTTGGAGGAAGGAGGCCATATATGCTTTTAAAATGCTGTATACCCAGGGTTTCTGAATAAAACAAAGGGTATAAAAGTACTACTTTTTTAAAGATCAATCACAGAAAATTAAATTGGTAGTGATAATTACAAGATAGATGAGAAATATTCAGATTTGCAGTTGCAGAAAATGCCCCTAGAAACTTCACCTTATTGCATATGGTGCCAGAGGTTTGCAGCTGGGATGGCTATAGCAGAACATGGTGTCTAAACGTAACTAGCAGTGGTACAAGCCCAGCCCTGCTGTTCACATTTCACACAGGAATCCCCAGAACGCTTGCTCTCCACTTGTGAAAGATTTAGCAAGATTTGTCTTGAAAACTCCAGTTAGTAAGGGATCCATCAGAAAGTGTTCACCTTATTTATCACTTAGCTTTATTGTATACCTACCTCTCATACCTCAATTATATCTGACTTACTTTGTTGTGCCTTTTATACATACAAGTAGAGCTTTAATGAGACATAAACTTGTAAGTTTGTATTTATTTTATAATTACTTTATGCAGTAGTCCCCCCTTACCTGAAGGAAATATGTTCTAAGACCTCCAGTAGATGCCTGAAATTACAGATCGTACTGAACCTGATACGTATTATGTTTTTCTATCTATATATGCCTATAATAAAGCTTAATGTATACACGAGGCACAGTAAGAGATTGACAACCATACATAATAAAATAGATCAATTGTAACAATATGCTGTGATAAAAGTCATGTGACTGTGTTCTGTCTCTCTCAAAATAGTTTATTGTACTCTACTCACTTTTTTTCGTGATGATGTAAGTTGATAAAATGCCTACATAATGAAATGAAGTGAGGTGAATGACCTAGGTGGACTATGATATATCAGAAGTCCAGAATGAGGATCATCTGCTTTGGGTGGTCCTGGATCACGGAGCCATGACTAAGTCAGTGGTCAGATGTCAGGAGCAGACAATGTCAATAACTAACAGGTGGCGGCATATACAGTGTGCATGCGCTTGACAAAGGGATGATTTGTGAATCTGTCCACATCCTGGGTAGGACAGAGCTATGAGATTTCATTACACTACTCAGAAGGGCACAAAATTTCAAACTTCTAAATTGTTTATTTCTGGTCTTTTTCATTTAATATTTTTGGACTCCAGTTGACCTCAGACAACTGAAATTACAAAAAGTGTAATTGTGGATAAAGGAGGACTTCTGTACATAGGGTTCTACTATGCAATGAGCTTTCTCTGACATTATGCAGAAACCAGCTTACTCTGATTCAAACTTGACAGCATTTATCTCCCACTGTCTCTTCAACTGCCAACTGGCTGGGCTTCTCTAGATCTCAGCCAATCTTGCTTGACTTGGTTGCCTTGAAAAGATCTGTCAGCTCCAGCACAAGTCAAACCCTACTGGTCCATGCCAGATGGGGCTTTCCTTGGGGGATGAAGAATTAGAAACTCTTAGTGCCAGTTATACTTGTTAAAGTCAAGTGAGGCTGAGTTTGATTTTTCTTGTTTTTCCAAAAGCATGATCCAGCAGAGGAGACACTATAAGAATGAGTTAAGAGATGAGATGATCCCTTGGGAAATGTTTGTGAATATTGTTGGAGAAGTGTGTTCACCTTCCCAGAACCAAAGGATTCACTTCTTAAGAATATGCGCCCAAAGGAAAGAGTGAATTTTATTCTTCAGTTGCTGGCTGCTTATCCAGAGCACTTGCCAAAGTGTTCCTGTACTATACAGGCAGAGAAACAAACAATATTAGAAAGAAACAGAAGAGCAAAGAAAGAGGAAGCTGCCTTGAGCTGCTTGTACTGATTCACATGTGGCAGTATCAGCTGACTAGACGGAAGGAATTTCTTCAGTGAGAGACTGTGGGATAGACTGACACTGGTGGGAAGTACATAGCATTGAAATGGACATAGGCAGAGCCTTATTTTTTATGTAGGAAATTGTGCTATAGAATGCCCACTTGGAGGGCATTTTATAGAATGCCTAACTGTTGTTTTCATTTTGTAGGAGTAGGAGGCACTGATATTAACCTAACAGTACCTCCAACTCCAAAAAAAAAAAAAAAAAAAAAAAAAAAGTTAGGCAATTGGTACATAGAAACAAGAATAACCAGTTTTAGTTACCTAGAGAAACAACACAAATCAACCTGACCAGACTGACCCCTCATAAGTCAAGAAACATTTTCATTTCCCCCATCTGCCCCTTCTTCCAACCAAAAATAACTAGAACTAGAAAAATAAAATGGGGAATGCATAAATAATCATCCCGTTGGCTCTTACCTTCTCCCTCCCTGTTGTAGAATATAAAGCCACAAGAGATTTCACCTGGACTGGTGAAAGGGAGAAGAAATTTTTAATCTAGTTAAATAATCAAGACAGCATCTTCAATAACGAAAAACTCTTCTAATTACTGAAAAGTGACTAGAAATATATTGAAAACTTCAATATATTAAGGGCCTCATTACATAGCAATATTTACATAAATAACACTGTTTTGGGCTTATATCATCAGACATGGATATTCTTGCATAAACTGTCTACCCTAATTAATTGACCCTGGAAATTCACTTATACTTTTTGATCTTAAAGTTTGAAAACATGGCTTTACATTTAGACAGTTAAACTTACGAGCAATGGAAATTCATGAAGGATAGTAAAGAGCTGCCTGATCGGGTAGAAATCATTCTTCTTCTCTGTTCACTCAGTATAGACAATAAAGTGCTCCACTGGCTAGATATGAAGGTCAATATTACACGGTAAAAAGCCTCATTTGAACTTAGAACAGAAGAGAACATGAAAAGACGATCTATCTCAGACATTAGGAGATAGGAAATGACATTAGGTGGCCAATGCTGAACAAGACAGGTCACAAACAGGGAAGAGAAGAACATGACAAACCTAAAACCAAATGTCAAAGGCAGAACAAGTTTTAGAATTAAGAAAACCAGAACCACAAGTCCTTAGAGGTCTGTAATGCAATTACCTTGAAATACTGCTGAAGCATGTGTTCATTTTACTAAACAAGTTTCAATTAGCGTTGAATTTGCTCATTAATGGGGCCACAGAAGTAAATATGATACTGTCAAATCCTTTCCCCAAATTGCTTATAATCTAGAGAAATGGAAATATTCAGTGTTCCCTCTCTCTCACTTCCTGTCAATAAAAATGTTTTATAAACGTTTATCTTCCTAAGGAATTTCTGGTTCTCTTAGTGCAGTTTATTTAAAACAAATTCATTCCAAATTAAGATTTTAATCTTTTTAACAGTTAAATCACATCAAAATCTTTGTCACTGTGGCAAAGATTTTTATATGCAGCCAGTCTAGGCAGTCTAAAGGCTAAGATTGACTTAGAGAGCTGTGTGGGGCTTCCCTGATTTTGTCTATTCCGGGTCATAGAATTCTGACTTTCACAATTGGCAGAGTTAGCCTCACAAATGTTGCTCAGTATTAACATTCCACAGGCATTCTTTAGTTTGGGGATATTCAAGATGAAATTCATATATGTTGATAATGACTGAGTCCAAACTATAGGAGTAGGATGAACTGTATGTGCGGCCCTTCAGCTATGCCCTCCAGTGGGGCTCTAATTTCTGTGTCACAAAAAATGTGATGAGAGCTCTTAGTGATTTCTGTAAATCTCTCGTTAGGTGATATTTTTCTCTGAAATGCCACGGCACAATTATTTCTCTTCTGATTTCCATTTATTCTGTGTTGCTGTATAGGTGCCTTATTACTTCTTGCAGACAACTTTCAGTCCTTAACATCAAAATGTTAGCCGTTTGGTTGATTGATTGATAATGACTGCAGGTGCATTCCTCTCTCTCTGGTTCAGTTAAACATGCTGTCTATACTCTCTCAGCTACATATTTCTCCCTGCCACTTTGCCATACTGCATACTCTGGTGAAAGGCTCGTTGTCACAGAGTAATTTACAGCTTGAAATTCCTTGATGAAAATGGATTCTTCAATGAATTTGTGTATTACCACTGAAATATTCTTCTTTACGTGATGAAATTGTGCATCTTGCTGGATGCCTCTCAGAGTGGCACATTCATTTCTCCAGTAGTCATGAGTATTGGCTGTAGATGGCTTAAAACTTTTTTTTCTTTAGATGGAATTTCACTCTTGTTGCCCAGGCTGGAGTGCAATGGCATGGTCTCGGCTCACTGCAACCTCTGCCCTCCCTCCTGCCTTGGCCTCCCAAGTAGCTGGGATTACCGGTGTGCACCACCATGCCCAGCTAATTTTTGTACTTTTAGTAGAAATGAGGTTTCACTCTGTTGGTCAGGCTGGGCTTGAACTCCTGACCTCAGGTGATCTACCCACCTCAGCCTCCCAAAACGCTGGTATTACAGATGTGAGCCACTATGCCAGGCCCAGTTTACAACTTTCTTACTTTGAAAATTATCCTCAGCCTGAGTTAGCTGCCTCACACAGATCTGTCCTTTCCTGTGGTCAGCTTGCATCTTAGGAGTGGTGCATGCAGTTCTCCAAGACCTGACCCTGTTGTGCTAATCTGCAATCATTCTGAGAGGCCAACTCTTCCATGCGTGCCCATGAATCTGGCTGTGGCTCTTTTGCTTCTGCATTGCACTTCAGCTTCTCCCTCTGCCAAATCCTGCTCCTTATGACTGTTGTTCCAATGTGCATTAGGAAACAATGCAGTTCTTGCATGCAAATTTCTATCTCATGCACTGCTTCTGAGGACTCTGAACTAAGTTAACTCTGGCAAGTTTGATTCTAAAGAAAAAAATTTAAAATGGGATGTTAGATCTGTATTACTCACTGGCTGACTGCATATGAATCCTAATACTGGTAGTAGGAAGAGTATTGATAAGCCTTGTATGCTAGAGCAATGCAATTATTGAACTTTACAGCAGTGAACAAGTGGAAAGTAAGGCATGGGGTAGTATCATATCGAAGGCATTTAAAAACTAAAACTGAAGAATTAAAATGTATAGCTCTGGTTGGGTACTATCCATTCATTAGAAAAAGACCAAGAAAAGTAGAGTGTAATTGATTATTTTAAGTTGGAGTATAGCAGATTATTTTTTTCATTGTTATGAACGTCATAATGCCTTTTTAGCAATACAGAAAACAGACACTACTTTTCTGATGCTTGAGAGTAGAAAAAGCTGAGGATCAGACCCAGAATTGAATTAGATGGGTAGAGAACCTCAAAAAGTGAACTCTGCTATTGTCTGATCTTTTACTGGGAAAAAGTGGGATTGTGAGATTACAGATGTTGATATCAAGATCAATGGTCTCTGAAACTTTGACTCCTGAGATCACCTCAATTTCACTGGGCTTTCAGAAGCGGCCCATTCCTTTCTGTTTAACAATTAGCATTTTATCCATGCTTAAAGGTGATCAGATTCCTCTGCTTGCAAAACAACATATGCCTTTTACAGGACATTCCCCTGCTTCTGCTCCATGCCAGAAGACTCTTAAGTAGGGTAAAATCTCATTATAAGTTGGTTGGAGAAGCTGGTTGGGCCTGTTCAGGGGAAAAAAATAACTGTGCCAAAGAAACTGCGGATACCAACCCACATTATAGACAGGACCTGGGAAACTACATATGGTATTGATAGCTGAGGGTGCTAGACCAAGGTCTGCAGACTATATACAGTTATATAAGGGATTTCTTCATACGGAAACACTCCCCTATTATACAGAATTTAATACTCTGACAAGGACCCTGTGGAATGGTACTAATATACTACTGAAATGGCTTCTGAAAGCTCAGAAAAAGTGATTGACCTAACCAAATAAAGAGAAATACAGAAATGCCCTGGAAAACAGTGGGAAAAAGGTCACATGCCCACAAACATGGGAGATTCCAGTGGACATTCTTTATAAATCTGTGAAACCCATTGGATATCTATGTTCTGTGGAAGGCCCTGAGCACGAGCAAAGCAGTAAAGAATGTGTTGGTACGTAGCATTGTTGTAAGTATGTTTCATGGATATCCTAGGTAGGCTAGAAATGATTCTAACAGATGATGCAATAGAAAGGACTCCCTGATTTTCAATAAGAACAATGGAAAGACAAATTAATAGAGGCCAAGTGGCAAAGCTTAATTTTCATGAGAAAGATGAGACAAATTATTGAAATATGCCTTAAGATCGGAGTGGAAATTTGAAAGCCAGGGAGCAGACTGGTCATCACTACAAAGGTTGTTAATAGAACACAGTGTTCCTGGGAATAAAGTAGATGGGTAGGCAACATGTTGTTGCTTAACTTATAAAATCAGAAAATAATAAATAAATAAATAGATAAATAAATAAATAAACACAAGAGGTTGAGGGAAGCTTTCCCAATAAATAGTCACAATGTCTCACCCTGTTTTCATGATCTAGTTGGTTTTCCGATCAAGAACCCACAGACTAAATGGAGGCTTGGTTCCCAGCATGCTGCAATGTTATAGAAAACATGTTAAGCAATAATTCCTCCAGTTCTTCCGCAAAGGAAGCTAAGAATATTTACCTGGTAATGATACCTGGGGATTTATGGTGATAAAATAATAAATAGAGTTGTGGATAAGATTCATTCCACTTACTCCCTAGGGTAGCATTTGTTGATGGCTGGTGGCTAAGAGTTCAGCTGCCATGGAATTATTAGAGTATTTGGACTTTTTACATGGGAACTGGTGTCCACTAGAGCAAGCATGCCACAGGGAAAAGGGAGACATTGCATGGCCTCTTCTGAATTAGTTTTGAGAGGCGTATAGCATAATTTCTTCCTTCATTCTACTGGTCACATCAGTCACAGACCACCAAAATTTAAAGGAGAGGGGATGGATGTAAAAATTTTGAGGTCATCTGCTAAAATGGCTTGATCTTCCCATTGATTCCTGTGATATAAGAGTTATTATAATGGAAAAAGATAAAAGGAAATTCATCGGATTGTCCCTTCACCAACTTGGTCAAAGTAGTAAATCAAAATCAACAGTCATGTCACAGGAGGAGTGATAGAGAATAGGGTCACCCTTGGAGTCTTAAAGGATATAGAGGATATAGTCCCCATCCTGTCCCCATTTAATTTATTACTGTCATCCCTATAAAAGCCAAATGAATTCAGGAGTTTGACTGTGGACCATCAGAAATTCAGCAAAGCAGTAGTCCCAATTGATACTATTGTGGTGGACAAGGCTGAAGCACATTAACATAACTTTACACTTATGATATATATTTATTGATCTGAAGAATGCTTTTTAAAAAATCTATCAGAAAGGTGAATCCAAGGCAGTTGGCTTTCACATAGAATGGACAGGAGTTATATTTATGGTCTTGCCCTAGGATGGGCTAACTCCTTCTTTCTGTCATACCAGACATGGGTTGTACAAATATTCTATGGAATATCACTATATGATTGACATTGTGTTAGATGGATGTGAATGAGAATTTGCATGTTGTAAAATTTGGTAAAAATCATCTTGTCCAGTAGGTGTGATTTAAAATCCTATGAAGATTTAAGGCATACCCATATTAGAGAAGTATTTATATATCCATTGGGCTGGGATATGTCAGAGTATACCACCTATAATGAAGAACAAATTATTGCAACTATCACCTCCCATCACTATAATAAAAATTCAGCCGTTGTTTGGCTTATAGAGATTATGGAGATAGCATCTTCCACACTTGGGAATACTGCTCTTACTTATTTAGTTGACACAGAAGCCAGCTTTGGATGAGGGACTATCCAAGCAATGACTTCATAGCAAGTCTAGACTATAGCACAAACTACACAGCAAGCAGGCTTGATGCTTGAGTCATGCAAGTAAGCAGACACCATGGCAGGACCAGATAGACTATGGTCCTTACACCATAGTTAGCTGCCTGTTTTTGTAAATGAAATTTTGTTGGAACACAGCAATACCCATATGTGTGCATATTGTCTTGGCTGCTTTCTTGGCAATGGCAGGATTGAGTATAGGTGGCCCTTGCTTTGCATGCTTCTGATGTGCACAAATTTCAGTTAGCAATTAAAGAATAGCAGCCTCTCAAGAACATAGTTCAAATATCAGTTCCATGGTGTATTAACTATAATTGCTTAAAGCACAAACTTTACTAACAGCTCTGCAGTTCACAAATCACTTTGCAAATAAAACACTCCCATCATAGTCAGTGACCAACTAGCCATGGCCATTAAGCATAAGCTCTTTACCTCACACACAGACAGTAAAGTATGTAGCTGTGTGACCTCTTTGTTTTCTAGTGATAAACTCATGTAGCCATTCATAAAGATGGAAAATTAAGAGACCAAAAAGATGAAGGTACTTCAACAACAAAAAAAGTGATAATGCCAGGAGTGAAACTTGATTATAACATAGAATTAGAGCAGTTAGAGCTGAGCATGGGAACACTGACACCACAGCTATTAGAGAGACTCTTGGTATGGCCGGAAAATTTTGGTGAAGGAGAACCTATCAATGAAATAAGAAAAGTGGTTGTGTCAAAAGATAACAATGTCTAAGAGGAAGTGATGCCAAGAAAAATCTTCACCAAATAGGCACTCTTGGAGATATAACCTGACATTGAAACAACAAAGGACAAAATGGTGGAAGCAGATCTGAACTTAGAAGTCTGACAATTCACAAAGACACAGAAAAGATGCTCACTTTAAATATTTAGTTATATAATAAGAAGACAGCAAGCATTATTCAAACTACTCTTGATAAGTTTTCCTAATCAATCTTTTTTCTTCACTTGAAATTAAGTTCACATGCAGTTGTAAAAAATAATGCAGAAAATTCCACATACCTTTTATCAAATTTTTCCTTAATGATGACATCTTGCAAAACTGTAGCACAATATCATAACCAGGGTAATAAATGTTTTAGAAGGAAGTAAAACATTTTAATTATCAGTATTTCTAGGGTTTGAAGTCACAGTGTGTTAAATAAATAGTAGTTTTACTACTTTTTCCATGTTCCTATACACTTACCACTGACTGGGACTATTCAAAGTTTTGATGAAATTTTAAAGGCTTAAAAAGCAATAATAGTTTATTTATTAATGATTAAGATGCTTTGCATGGCTTGCATAGTCATTTTATATGGCCTCTCACTGGCAGATAAAGCAAGGATTTTCCAAAGTTGTAAGAGAAACGTGGTCTGCAAAGCCTTATCTATTTACTACCCTGCCCTTTTGAAAACGTTTTTCAACTCTTGTTCTGAGGTATTTCTAGACAATTGATGTCCTCTGAAATGTTTACATTTGGCAAGTTATATCACGTGACGTAATTCTGAATATTTATCAAAAATTTTTAGGAACTGCCAAGACAGTCACATCTTGGCTATAAATAAGCAACTACTTGAAAGATATTTGAAGATGTAAAACTTCTAGCATTAGAGAACATTATAGTGTTCATTAAAATAAGGTAGCTTCTGTTGAATAGTTGAATGAATTGAATTCCACCCTCTATGCAAACTTTAATTAGAATATATCTGGAATTATTTTGCTTTTGCCCTTTCTGTCATGTCTTTAAAAAATGTGGTATTATAATAAATGAACAGTTCTGAGAGTTTAGGACAGTTCTTTTAAATGTGTTTTTTTGTTAATCCGTCTAGTACAGTAAAGGCAATTACATTTCACTTGTAAAAACTGTTCTAAGATGGAAAGGTTTATGCTTTTTTTACTTTGCCTATACAGTATCATTAACAAAGAAGTTTATTTTATACTCTTACATTAAGACACTGAATGATTTTAAACAGTAGAAGAAAATGCATTTCAAAGAGCTTATGTTTAATTAGTTCCTGTTTTTGAGTATTTACATACTCTTAACTATATGCAAATTTACATTATTATTTGGCATTTTTAAGAACATGACAAGTGATGTTATTAAATGTTTTCACTAATTTTTAAAAATTAAAATTAGAGTTGTAGAAGAACAGGGGCAGTATGAGTTCTGTCTGTTTTACTATCTATGTGCTCATCTCTGTTCATGGTAACTTATTGTCATCATCAGAATCTGTGTTGGAAACAGTACAGGATGAAAAAGAAACACCATGAGGAAACATTGACTTAGGTGATTCTTCTTGAACAATGTGAATATTGAGTTGGAGCTGCAAGAAAATGATGAAGATGAATGGGAGAGATTTGACCAATATAGTGTTCAAATCACTAAGAGAACAATTGAGACTTTTATTTATTTTCACCTTGCTGTGTGACTTTAGACAATGCACTTAACACCTTTAATCAGCAGTTTTGTCATCTGTAAAATGGAGGCAATAATAGTAGTTATTGGAAATGTTATCTTGCAAATGAAAAGAAGTATTGCTTCTGAAATGCTTCATATGAAGTTTAGCAAAAAGTACTCTCATAGTCATAATGTTCTATATATGAGCTCTGAGTTTAACTGGCAGTCATTTTGTAAAAGGTTAAATATAAGATGGCATGATAAGTGTTACAGAAGTCATTTGCTATAGTAAGCAGGCAGAAGGAACTTTACCTATTGACTATGATCTGCTTTCTGAGGCAGTCAGATGAATATCCTCTCAGACTTTGTATCAAATTGGTTTCCTATGTCTTAATAATGCAAAAATATTATGGACAGAATAATAGGGGGGAATTATAGATTAGGGAATGAAGTCAATAAGGAAAAGCACAAACACAGATACAAGCCAGGATAGTAGTGTATTCTATGTTGCAGGTTTCCATGCACAGTATCCAGCAGAGGAAAACCCAAAAGGAAAACATCTCCTTTTGATGATCGTATCACCAGTCCTTGGAAAGAGAAAGTCTTTTCTCATTCTACCTTGGTCATGATCAGACCAGAGAAATTTGATTTGCAGTTGCTTCTCTCTCTGTGTCCTTCGGCTTTAACTCTCAAATGTAGTAGATTGAAAATAACCAATAAAAATTAGCCATCCAAGCTTTGAGAAGCATCAATCAACCTAAAATGAGAAACTATGTGGCATTGAAAAGGATTTTGCTAAACTAAGTTACATTGGCTCAGGATGAAGAAAAAACATTTTAAATCATATTGTTATTTAAAAAACAGGCAAAAGTTAAGACTTGCCTGTTTTTGTTTCCAATGGATATTGAATTATCTATTTTACCAAATAGATAAAAGGTGACATGATAAAATAATTGAATGCAGAGTGAAATATGACTGAGAGAAAGTGAGCTGGATGAACCAAGGGTATTAAAATAAAAAAAGGAGAGGAAGTAATAACTGCATTAGTTATAGGAAGGTAGAAATTACAACACTAAGTAATCAGACAACTGAGATGCTCTCTTCTAAAGATAAATAATAGGACACAGAAACTTCAATGATCAGAGAGAGAATTAAGAACTTCTACAAATCAATAATAAAACAGAAGTCCCAAAATTAAAATGGGCAAAGTAATTTAACAGTAACTTTACCAACAAAGATACCAAAATGGTTAATAAATATTTGAAAAGGTGCTGAATATCATCATTTATCAAATAAATGCAGATTAAAGCCACAAAGAAATAACATTACATATCTATTGGAATGACTAAAAAGTTAAAGAACTGACCATAGTAAGCATTGGCAAGGATGTGAAGCACTTGCATGTTGTCAGTAAGAGTGTTAAATAGTACTACCATTTTGTAAAATTCTTTGGCATTTTTTAATAAATGTAAACATGCACCTACTGTATGACACTATATTGTATTTATACAGTGGAATATCACTCAGTGATCAAAAATAGAATAAAGTATTGATACACATACCACAAATGAATCTCTCAAAGATCATGTCAAATAAAACAAGCAAACTCAAAAGAATAAATAATATGTGCTTTTGTATAGATGAAGGTCAAGAAAAAGCTGCATTAATCCACAATTATAGAAATCAAAAGAGTGCTTATTTATGTGGATGTTGATAACTGTGAAGGGTGAGGAAAGAACTTTCGGGTATGACGGAAAAAATCTATACTGCGATTTGGGTGTTATGTACATGGCTGGATCGATGTAATACAAAACAATTAATCAATTTTGAGTGTACAATTTGTTAAGTTTTAATGAATGTATTAAGTCATGTCATCACCACCACAGTCATGGTATACAAATTGTACTATTTCATAATGTAGCTGATAGCCACACATGACTAGTGGACACTTGATATGAAGATGTATCTTAGGTGTAGGATACACTGTGAGTTTTAAAGCTACAGTACAAAAGGAATGTAAATCACTCTACAATTTTTACATCAATTACTTGTTAAAACTGTAATGTTTTGCATACATCTAGTTACGGAAACCATATTTTAAAAATCATTTTCACCTGTTTTTTTCCTTTTTAAATGTAGCTACTAGAAAATTTAAAACACATGTGACTTGCATTACAGCTCTAATAAATAGTGCTGATAAGAACATTGAATGGAATGATTGACATTGTTTGCATTAAATGTATCACCTTGTAAGTTTGTATGATATTCACCGTATCTCTTAGTCTCTACATCTATTTACTGATTTTTTCTTTAAGTTCTGGGATACACGCATAGAACATACAGGTTTGTTACATAGGTATACATGTGGCATGGTGGTTTGCTGCACCAGTCAACCCATAATCTAGGTTTTAAGCCCCACACGCATTAGATATTTGTCCTAATGTTCTCCCTCCTCTTACCTCCTAACCCCCAAGAGGCCCTGGTGTGTGATGTTTCCCTCCCTGTGCCCATATTTTCTCATTCTTTAGCTCCCACTTATGAGTGAGAGCATGTGGTGTCTGGTTTTCTGTTCCTGTGTTACTTTGCTGATAATTATGGCTTCCAGCTTCATCCATGTCCCTGCAAAGGACATGAATTCATTATTATTATTATTATTTTTGAGATGGAGTTTCGCTCTTGTTACTCAGGCTGGAGTGCAATGGGGTGATCTCGGCTCACCGCAACCTCCGCCTCCTGGGTTCAGGCAACTCTCCTGCCTCAGCCTCCTGAGTAGCTGGGATTACAGGCACGCGCCACCATGCCCAGCTAATTTTTTTGTATTTTGAGTAGAGACGAAGTTTCACCATGTTGACCAGGATAGTCTCGATTTCTTGACCTCGTGATCCACCCGCCTCGGCCACCCAAAGTGCTGGGATTACAGGCTTGAGCCACCGTGCCCGGCCAAATCCATTCTTTTTTTTTATGGAGGCATAGTATTCCATGGTGTATATGAGCCACATTTTCTTTATCCAGTCTATCACTGATGGGCATTTGGGTTGGTTCCAAGTCTTCACTATTGTAAATAGTGCTGCAATAAACAAATGTGTGCATGTGTCTTCATGGTAGAATGATTTATAATCCTTTAAGTATATGCCCATTAATGGGATTGCTGGGTCAAATGATATTTCTGGTTCTAGATCCTTGAGGAATTGCCATACTGTCTTCCACAATAGTTGAACTAATTTACGCTCCCATCAACAGTGAAAAGCATTTGTATTTCTCCACAGCCTCGCTAGCATCTGCTATTCCCTGTCTTTTTAATGATTGTCATTCTAACTGCTGTAAGATGGTATCTCACTGTGGTTTTGATTTGCTTTTCTCTAATGATGAGTGATGATAAGCTTTTTTTCATGTTTACTGGCCCCATAAATGTTTTCTTTTCAGAAGTGTCTGTTCCCATCCTTTGCCCATTTTTTTTGATGGAGTTGTTTGTTTGTTTTCTTGTAAATTTATTTAAGTTTCTTGTAGATTCTGGATATTAGACCTTTGTCAGATCGGTGTATTGTAAAAAATTTCTCCCATTCTGTAGGGTGTCTGTTTAATCTGATGAGACTTTCTTTTGCTGTGCAGAAGCTCTTTAGTTTGATTAGATCCCATTTGTCAATTTTAGCTTTTGTTTCCATTGCTTTTGGTGTTTTAGTCATGAAGTCTTTGCCCATGTCTACGTCCTGAATGATATTGCCTAGGTGTTCTCTTAGAGTTTTTATGGTTTTGGGTTTTACACTTAAGTCTTTAATCCATCTTGAGTTAATTATTGTGTAAGGCATAAGGGAGGGATCCAGTTTCTGTTTTCTGCATATGGCTAACCAGTTTTCCCAGCACCATTTATTAAGTAGGAAATTCTTTCCCCATTGCTTGTTTGGGTCAGGTTTGTTGAAGATCAGATGGTTGTAGATGTGTGGTGTTATTTCTGAGTGCTCTGTTCTGTTGAATTGGTCTATATATCTGTTTGGGTACCAGTACCTTGCTGTTTTTGTTTCTGTAGACTTGTATTACAGTTTGAAGTCAGTCTACCTTTATTTTCTTTCCAATTAATTGAGTATTTAGGTTTCTATTTCATCTCCACTATTGGCTTATTAGCTATACATGTTTGTTTTCTCTTTTCGGTGAATTGATCTAGAGTTTATACCAGATGTGTTAGTTGCTCACAGCCTACAGTGTAATAAATGCTGTCTTTTTGCATCCTTAAAACAGTACCCTGCATCCTCCCACCTTCTGCATTGCTGTTCTCAGGTATATTAATTTTATATATGCAAACACCAAAATATTTTATTTTTGCTACAAATTAAAGTTGTATTTTAAAGAAAATTTTAAAAATATGAAATGTCTTTTGTAGTTAAACACATATTTACTATTCTTGGTATTCTGAATTTCTTCTGCCAGAATAACCTCTCAAACATATCTTGTAGTGTAGGTTTGCCAGTGATAAATTCTCTTACCTTTTATTTGCCTGCAGAGTCTTTATTTTGCTTTCATTTTTGAAAATATGTTTTGCTGGATTTAAAATCCTAGATTGGCAGTTATTTATTTTAGCACTTTAAATATTTAATTCAGCTTCTTCTGGCTTGCATATATTTTGACAAGAAGGCTGCTATTACTTTAGTCTTTTTTCCTTTGTACTTATCTTTTTGTTGTTGTTGGGCTAGTTTTAGATTTTCTTTTTTTCACTAGCTTTTAGCAGTTTCATTTTAAGTACCATTTTCTTTACATTTGTTCAGCTTTGGATTCTTAGATTTCTATGAATCTCTGAGTTTATAGTATTGATACAATTTTGAAAAGATCCATATGGTTTGACTGTGTCCTCACCCAAATCTCATTTTAAATGGAAGCTCCCATAATTTCCATGTATTGTGGGAGGAACCCAGTGGGAGATAGCTGAATCATGGAGACAATTTCTCCCAGATTGTTCTCATGATAGTGAATAAGTTTCATGAGATCTGATGGTTTTATAAAGGAAAACCCCTTTTGCTTGGTTCTCATTCTCTCTTGTCTGCCACCATATAAACCATGCTTTTCACTTTCTTCCATAATTGTGAGGCCTCCAAGGTCAATGGAAATGTGAGTCCATTAAGTCTTTTTCTTTATAAATTAGTCATGGGTATGTCTTTATCAGCAGTGTGAAAATTGACTAGTACAATGCAGCCATTTATTTATATTCTAATACATATTTTTCTCTGCTTCCCATTCTCTCCTTTTATGGGGAAAATTATGATTATTATAGTCCACTGATATTTTCTCACAGATCACAGATTTCCTAGATTTTTGTTTTCATTTTGTTTCTAATATTTCTTTCTGTATTTTATTTTGGAGAGTTACTAATACTAGGTATTTAATTCTACTGGTTTATTCTTTAATATCTAATTGCTGTTAATTTCATCTATTTTTTTTTTCACTTCCAACATTAAATTTTCCCCGGCATTTTCATTTGTCTTTTTATTGCACCATTCATTTTTTTTGTATCATATTTGTGCTTTCCTCCACCTTTCTGAACACATAGAAAACATTTTAAAATCTCTGTTTAACAATAACATTTTGGTTAAAACTTACAACTTAAAAGTTATTTATGTATTTTTGGGTCTATTTGTATAAATTAATTTTTTTTTTTCTGATTCTGGGTCATATTTTTCTGCTCCTAGCATCTGTGATAATTTGGACGTCAGAAAGTACAGAGGTTACATATTGGGGTTCTTGGTAGTATTTCATTCCTTCAAATAGTGTTGAGCTTTTTCTGGAGTGTAGCTAAATTACTTGGAATTCGTTAATAGTTTGAGACTTGCTTCTAACCTTTGTTAGGTTAGTACCAAGCAGTCTTTAATCTATGGCTAATTTAGCTGTACTACTAAGTTGGTATTTTCTGTGATCTGTCTGATACCTTGTTTACTGAGACTTTTTGACTCTGGCTAGTGGTAATACAAACTACTTGCAGGGCTATGTCTAAGTTTTGGAACTTATTGAGCCTACCTTTTTTAGGTAGGTCTTTCTGCAAGTTTGTGTAGTTCCTTTAACACACGCATTGATTAGTACACATCCATAGAGTTAGGGGGCCCCTTCTGTATGTCTCTATACCCTTCTTTCTATGTAACAACTTTCTCTCCATTTATTGTGCCACCTGTTATAGCCACTATGACTTCCCTAAGCTCTGATCTTTGTCTCCTCATGTTACTGACCACCAGGGTCTTTGTAGGTTTCCACTCCTTGTACTACAACCTAGAAACTGCCTCAAGGCAAGAAGCTCAGGCAATCACGAAAGTCACTTCATTTATTTTTCTTCACTCAGGCTGTCCTCCTATGCTACTTGTTGGCCTATATCTGAGAAACGTTGTTTTTAATGTTTTACTCAGTTTTTCAGGTGTTTGAGGCAGAAACATAAATTCAATTCCTTTGAATTTATCCAGGCCTGAAGTGAAAATTAATAATTATTTTTGATTAATTTATTTCCATATTCAGCTGACTTTACAGTCAGATTCTATTTTTAAGAGGCTCAGACATTCTTGTTAGTTGATGCAGAGAATTCAGGAAAAAAATGCGTCCTGGGAAACATTGTAAACTTTGAATAGGGAAAAATAAAAAGGAATAAAAATGTTGGAAAATAGCTTGTTAAGTATTTGAATATTTGCATAACGAATTTATTAGTTAATTGCTTGGCAAAATTTTGGATTAGATATTAAGAAGTACTTTTGAGAGTAAAACCTTTAAGAAATAATGCAGATTCCTAAGGTACATTGTTCCAATATCACTTTTTCCATTAAGAGTTGCCAAATTGGCCGGGCGCGGTGGCTCAAGCCTGTAATCCCAGCACTTTGGGAGGCCGAGGCGGGTGGATCACTAGGTCAACAGATCGAGACCATCCTGGTCAACATGGTGAAACCCCGTCTCTACTAAAAATACAACAAATTAGCTGGGTATGGTGGCACATGCCTGTAATCCCAGCTACTCAGGAGGCTGAGGCAGGAGAATTGCTTGAACCCAGGATGCAGAGGTTGCAGTGAGCCGAGATCGTGCCATTGCACTCCAGCCTGGGTAACAAGAGCGAAACTCTGCCTCAAAAAAAACAAACAAACAAACAAAAAAACAAAACAAAACAAAAAAAAGTTGCCAAATTAAGGTATTAACTTTTCTTTCATAGATCCTTTAAACAAAGCTCTCTGAAAGCATAAGGCTGAACAGGATAACTGAGTTTCTCTAAGTTCTGTATTTTATTTATTTATTTAGAGACAGGGTTTCACCATGTTGTTCAGGCTGATCTTGAACTCCTGACCTTATGATCCACCTGCCTCAGCCTGCCAAAGTGCTGGAATTACAGGCATCGCCACCACGCCCGGCCTAAGTTCTGTATTTTATGATTCACTTTTCTCTTCCTCATCTAAGAGTGCTTAATCAGCTAATTTCTATTTAACTGATTAGCTCTCCCTGTGCCTGGCTCACTGAATCATCCAGTCACCATCCACACTTTCTCAGTATTGACTTATGATACATATTCTCCCTACCCTTCACCTGCTCTAGGGTGTCCTATGCCACAAAGCCTTTTTCATGAAAAAAATCCTTATTTATCAAGGTATATTATGATTTAAAATTTCAGTGAAAATGAGTATTCTACATGATGGAAATGTTTTTCTCTGTTTACCCGCACTCTAAAATGCTCATCAGCTGTGTTTTGCATTATTTTTTGCCTCTTAAGCAAAATACTATTTCGTATTTTTGATGTCAGAGTTACCTACTTATGAACATCAATGACTGTGTGATGTTCTCACATGCAGTATCTGACTTATTTGACTCCTATTTTATATAGCTAAATTTAATTTCTGGATGAATGTTAAATCTATGTCTAGGTGAATGCCTATAAAATGACATAGGCTACTTCTATCAGTTGAATTAATGATGGTATTAACCATCATATTTGTTAATCTGTCTATATATTCAATAAATATTGAGTACTTACTATGCTTCAGAGACTGTATGTATATCTGTGTACATAATAATCAAAACAAATGCTAACTATAAATATTGAGGCTTGGTTTACATTCCCACTCTTGTTTTCTTTTTAGAGATGGAGTTTTGCTCTTGTCCCCCAGGCTGGAGTGCAGTGGCCTGATCTTGGCTTACCACAACCTCTGCCTCCTGGGTTCAAGTGATTCTCCTGCCTCAGCCTCCTGAGTAGCCAGGATTACAGGCATGTGCCACCACACACAGCTAATTTTGCAGTTTTAGTAGAGATGGGGTTTCTCCAAATTGGTCCAGCTGATCTCGAATTCCTGACTTCAGGTGATTTGCCCGCCTTGGCCTCCCACAGTGCTGAGATTACAGGTCTGAGCCACCATGCCCAACCCCTACCCTTGTTTTTAAAATTAATTTAGTTTTCATAATGAGTCAAAATATCATATTTAATTTATAATAGCACAATTTTATTTTCACTTTTATAATTCTAAGCATAAATTATCAAAGGGCTTAGAGTCAGGATTTGGATAGTTTTGAAAAACTAATTCAAATAATAATTGAATGTAATCTTTTTCTAATTTGCTAGAATTTTTTTTAAGAAGATGTAAGCAAGATTAGCCCAACTGCAGCAGAAATGCAGTCCCAGTTTCATTTTGATAAGTTACCCCAACTTGATGCTCGAGAAGATCCTTTTGATAGTGTGTTTGAGTGCTAACATCACTGCTGGAATAATATTAACTGATGAAGATTGTATTTATGCGTATAGTAAGGGGTAGAATTGGGGAGAAATTTCCTTCCACTAACCCCCCTTCAACAGAAGTGATCTGTTTTATTGTGGCAAGTTGGCACTGCACATTTTTCACAGTCAAGCCCTGAAAAACCATTGTGATAGAGTATTTCTGTAAGTGGTTTCAGAGGATTATTTATGGCCCTGCAAGGATGCCAGATTGCCTCATTTTGAGACAATTAAAACAGAAATTTAGGCAGTCGTTATTTGCATCTTTAGGAAGAAAACCCATTAACACAAGGCCAGGGGATCACTGGGGCCCAGATAAGCTACCTTGAATAATAATCCTGTACCCAGGTAAACTCTAGCAAGCAGAGTAGGTGAAGTCTGTTAGAGCATTCTGCATGTAGACAGGCACAGAAACAGAAGCTGTGAGTCTTTTAGGTTGATAACTAATATATTTTTTATGAGACATACATAAATGAAACTCCAGAGAGAGTGACAGAAAAGACTGATCAGACAAAGTAAAATTGGTGACAAGAAGATTGGAAAGTGGAACTAAATGTAGAGCACATAAATCATGGGGAAGCCTGTACACGGAGGTACAAGGAAGCAGACTAACTGCCAGAAATCCACATTTTTCTAGAGATCAGCTAAGAGAATTATCAATGCGAATATTTAAATTCTTTAACATTTTACAACATATGGGGAAAGCCAGTTGTTGACTAGAAAAAAAATGTTATCCCTCTGCCAGGAGGTCCAATATCACATTAGGAAATAAGCATGCATAGATTTGGAATAAATAAGACAGGAGGAATACTTTCAAATAAAATTATCAGTCTTTGATTTTCATGTTAGCAATTAACATACCAATTGATTCACTCTCACAGCTGATATTGACATTGATATTCCCACTTGTTGAAAGAGAGATTTAACTAATGTCAGATGAGATAAGACCAATGTATTTTAAGAATGAGGAGCAAAGTATTCTAATAGGGATAGATGTGTTTAGAAACAAAGGTAAAGTGAAGAGATTTTTTTTCTTTTATAAAATATCTCCTATTTTTGGCTGAGCCACTTTTCATGTGAAATTCCTTGAATAAGTTACATGAAAATTCACCATGTTCGAGAATGTGAAAGGTAGTGGAACCACAAAAAAATAAGATTTGGTCTCTTTTCTCAAAGAACTCACATTTGAGGGAACAGATAAACAAACAGTAGGAATTGTATTTGATATGTACAATGTATGTCTTAGGTCTCTGGGCCAGCAATAAAGAGGTAGACATATAGAATAAAAACATATCTTTTTCTTCCCCATGAGTAAGAATACTTGTCTAAAGAGTCAGAATACTAAATCATTTTATCAATTCAAACTTCCCTCCTGAAATGCAGTAAAATCAAGCCAAATTTTAAAAGCACTAGTGTTGTTTATTTCTAATGACATTCACAGAAAGCTTAAACATTTTCCTAAGATAATTATTCTAAAGTCTATATATACTTGTAATTAGAAATACTAACCTAAATCTCACCTCCTATAACAAGTTCGTTTCATGTTGTTCAGCCTCCATTCAAAAAAAAAAAAAATTAATCAATCAATGACAACAGACAACTGGATTTGCAATTTTAACTTAAGTGGTTCACAAATAATTTGTGTGGTGTTTACACAACACAATCTTAAAGTTTACAGAACTTTAAGATTCTAAGAACAAATATATCAGTAGAGACAGAACATATATTTGAAATATTTCTTTTTGTATTTTGAAGTGATGCAATATAATTTATGTGTATATATGTATATATCTATATAGTGATACTTTTATATATAAGTGAATATATTATATATATATATGTGTGTGTGTGTGTGTGTGTGTATGGACACACACATCCACACATTTATGTATGATGGAAAGCGAAGTTAGAAAGCTGATTAACTTACTGCTTAATTTAAATCCTTTTAACTCATTAAAAATTTGTGCTTTTATATATTTTATACCACTCCCAGGGAACTCTTGAGATCAATAATGTAAAATCCTATACTCATAATTTTATTCATAGAATCTGCAAGTCTAAAGTATCCTACTATAATTATGGAGTGGTTAGTTATACCACAAATTTTTTAAATCATTTTTTGCTTCATATGTTTTGAAGTTATGTTAATTGGTGTATAATGATGCATATACTCTATTTTAGAGACTGAGTAGATGCTCTTTAATCCTGTTACCTCTTACTGAGAACAGAGATTGACTATACATCCCAGAGCTCCCTGTAGTTTAAGTCTATATTCTGCCTCTGGCTAAAAGAGGAGACATCTGGACCCACAAAAAGGCCAACATATTTACGTTAGCTCTTTCTCTAACTCTTCAGAATGTGAAGAAGGGAAAAGACTCTGGAGGAAGGTTGTAAAAGATGGAAGGAGCAAAAATGGAAGCGCTTGGGACACCTAAATCATTGCATGGAAGCCTTCCATAGAATATCAGTTGAACTCTAACTTAATCAAATAAACTTCAAATCCTTTAAAAACACTCCTCTGCGTTTCTTTATGTCAACCACCAAACCAATCTGTTGAATTTAGATAAAGTAAAATTTGGTATTTGGGAATAAGAGTGTGATGGTTATATTGAGTGTCAACTTGATTGGATTATAGATGCAAAGCATCGGCCGGGCGCGGTGGCTCACGCCTGTAATCCCAGCACTTTGGGAGGCCGAGGCGGGTGGATCACGAGGTCAACAGATCGAGACCATCCTGGTCAACATGGTGAAACCCCCTCTCTACTAAAGATACAAAAAATTATCTGGGCACGGTGGCACGTGCCTGTAATCCCTGCTGCTCAGGAGGCTGAGGCAGGAGAGTTGCCTGAACTCAGGAGGCGGAGGTTGCGGTGAGCCGAGATCGCGCCATTGCACTCCAGCCTGGGTAACAAGAGCGAAACTCCACCTCAAAAAAAAAAAAAAAAAAAAAAAAAAAAGCATCTGTTTGTGTTTGGGAGGGTTTTGCAAAGGCGATTAACATTTAAGTCAGTGGACTGGAAAGGCAGACCCAGCCTCAATCTGGATGGGCACAATCTAATCAGCTGCCAGTGCAGTCAGAATGAAAACAGGCCTAAGAATGTGAAAAGACTGAACTGGTTTAGTCTCTCAGCCTACATCTTTCTCCAGTTTTGTATGTCCACTGGGATCCGGGTCTGTGGCCCTTAGTGCTCCTATTGTGCCATTCTATTCATATTCCTCATTCTTCCAGTCAGTGCTGGACGGAGATCAGACCAATCAGTAGTTTCCTTGATAAAAGGGCAGGATGCTTCCTGCCCTTGAAGATTGGACTTCAAGTTCTTTAGTTTTGGGAACTCTTGGATCTTTCACCACAGACTGGAGGCTGTACTGTTGGCATCTCTACTTTTGAGGTTTTGGGACTCAGACTGGCTTCCCTGCTTTCAGCTAGCAAATTGCCTATTGTGGGACCTCACCTTGTGATCATGTGAGTCAATACTCCTTAATAAACTCCCCTTTATTTATACATCTATCCTATTAGTTCTGTCCCTTTAGAAACTCTAATACAAGCCATATAAATTTAAGTTTTGTTTTCGACATCAAGCTTGAGGGCATTTTATCAAGGAGACAACTGGTTGGCCTGATCTCTGTCCAGCACCAACCAGCAGAATGAAGAATATGAACAGAATGGTGCAACAGGAGCACCAAGGACCATGGACCCAGATCCCAGAGGATAACAGGTCCAGACAGGCAAAATCTAGAACCAAATGAAAAAATAATAGAGCAAACACTGCTTAGCTCCTATCTCCAAAAAACAACTTTTCCATCAGACTTGTTTGTTTTATAGTCATTCTATATTTTGGTGGCAGAGCCTATGATCTTGTGGCTCAAGGGAGCAGGTGCAGTTGATGTACCATAAATACAAAGAGATCAGGTATGTGAACCAGGGTTCTGATACCAATTTTACTACTTATTAACTGTGTAAACTTAGAACACTATTAAAACCTGCATACTCTTCTCAAATAGGGAAAATGTAACTATAATCCCATTGGATTATTATGACAAGTGGAATATTAAAGGTGAAATAAGTAATCAAGATTGCATGTATTCTTTCCTTTCCTCTTCTCTGATAAAGACAGAGCAAGGACTGGATTTTTCAGAGCCTCTTATGGTCACTAGCTGCTGATTTATTGATATTCTTAGCAACATTAAAAAGTTATGTTACAGTAGAGGATCAAATTGGGAGATAAATGGCATCCGGGCTGAATTGCTACAGCTGCCTCTAATATAATTCCTTCTATTTTGAACCCCAACTTTTGTGGATTTCACATACGTGATTAAGGGATGGGAAAGTGCTGTAGAGATAAGAATTTGCTGCTCAGCATAAGTGAAAAATGCCTGCCTGTCTCACCTTCCTGCCAACTCACTTGTACAACTCATAATATCTCTGTGGTTTTACTCTCTTCATTTAATAACTCTCAGCACTTCATTCTCTTCTGTTGCAGGAAGGAAAAAGATAAACTTTCGTTTGAATAACATCTTGAGTAAATTAGTGCGTATAAGCATGATTTGTATAATTACAGCTGTTAGTAATTAGCATAAATAGAGATCATGTCACAACTAGCAAATGTAGCTAAATCACATAAGGATTAGCCTAGAAAAACCTACATTTGTGTAGGAAAAGAATGCATTAGATAAATTTTGGAATTGTATTATAGAAAACACTTAAAACATATTGTGCTTCATATCTAGCTACAAATAATTATAAAAGGTTTCTTAGGAATACTTTTGTGTATTTCAAATATTTTTTAAAACCAAAGAAATAAAATACCCCAAATGTAAACTTTATCTCATCCTTTCATTTTGTTTTAATGTGATTTATCCAAAAGTAAAAATCCAGGTATAAGACATAATTAGAATGGCTCTAAGAAAGCTGTGTTTTACACTGTGTCTTTGAAGGAATTTTTGTTTTGTTTTTAGTATTAAATAGTTTCATTCTTGTAAATGCTCTGACGGAAATTGCTTCTTTGTGTGTTTACCATTTACTATTTTATGTTGCTATTTAAAACCAATTATGACTAGAAAATTTATCCACCTAAGCTACAAACTAAGCTGCAAGCTTCACGTCTTTTAATTTTTACATTCTTCATATCCACAGTCCCAAATATGATGAACTTTAAATAAGTTGTAGTTGCTGTAAATGTTGTTTAAAAAGTGAGAGAAATGTTTACACCATATTTATTTATGTTTAATTTGTCTCAAGAGATAAAATTAATGTAAGCAAAGGATAAAAATTTTTTGTTTAGTATTTTAGAGTTTAGAAAATATTTTCTCATGCACTACTTCTTTGGATCTTTCAACAGCCTCATGGGCCAATTATTTATACAGATGAGGGCAAAAACTCAAAGAGGTTAGAGACTAGCACAAAATATTTATAGAGTGTTCTCTGAAACACAGCTGGTAGAGATATAAATTAAACTCATGAACTCCAGTTTTTAAATAACTAAATACCTGAATTCATGTAATTGAAGCTCCATTTTATGTCCTGAAAAGTTATAAAATCTTAAAAAATAAACCTACTTATTCTAATGACTGACAGATACATAGTTAAAACACCACTTACTCAAAAAAAAAAAAAAATGCTGTGTAGTGGATTCTCATTATTGATGCCACTTACATTCTGTAAAGTCACTGCAAACACTGGACTTATGGCTCCTAGGGAAACACAGGGTAAAATTATTGCAAGCCTTGGCCACAACATTTTCACCAACCAATCAATACGTAATCCTGTTTTATATGTGTTTTTATTTAAAGACATCTTATTTAATTTAGATTGTGGGTTCAATAACTTAAACTCAAGGCAAATAGCACTAAACCTCATGCCCGAACAAAGGTTTTCTAATACGTGTTTTCTCCATTAAATACATCACAACATTCTTCTACTTAGGAAGACTAGATAGCACTTCAGCACTATGCTTGGGGCCATTTTTACAGCAATATCAGCAAGAAAATCCACAAAAAAAATGTAAAAAAAAAAAAAGCATTAAGTAGACCACAAAAAGGACACTTGCCTGTAGCTTGGAAGCTGAAACAAGAGAAGGATTGTCTACCTGATCACCCTTGGTTGGGAAAGTATGTGCTGGGTGAGTCTCACCTCTCTGTACCTGTGCATGTCTTCAAATGATCGTAAAATCACTGTGGGTATTGATTTGGGAATTAAAAATACATTTCTGTCACTAAGTAAATTAGCAAATACAGAATCCGTGAATACAGGATCAACTGTATCAAATTCCCAAATGAAATATTGTGCTAAGCATGAAGACATGAAGATGAATACAATACTAGTGTTGATTCTGAGTTTAGAAGTTCAAATTCTCTCTGAAGAGATGGATTATCAACCAAGAATGATGGTTCAATGGAATTGTGTTCTTACTGCTAGAGAATTATGAAAGAGGAAATAGCTCAATCTTTAGTTTGCATGTCTTTCACTCTTTTCTTTCAATGTTATACATTGAGAACAGCATGGCTAATTCTACTACAATTATCACTTTAAATTTAGAAACCAATTATTCCTTGTTGGTATGAACAAAATCCACAGAAGCCTGGCTTATTGTTCCTCTATCTTTTTAGTGCTCAACAAGGCAAATTAAGGCCTCATGTAAATCTGAATTTGGAAAAGTGAAATATTCCTTACATCCCTGTGTTACTACTGTACATCCCATCACTATTATATATTTCCACTGAACTAGTTCTATAAACTCTATTAGAAAAAATCACCAATACCCTCATAGAAGGCAGTTGCAGACTACCACAGTATTATCATTTCCCTTTTCTTCTTTAAGAGAAAATTTCTCTTCAAAAGAGAAGATTTGAAGTCACATATAAATATGTTCTATGTATTTCCATAAAGTCTAAAATTCCTCATATATTTCAATTTCCCACTTGATTATATTTCTTTGGATACTATAGTGCTTTCTAAAACAAATGTATTTTATGTATAGATTTGAAACCTAATCCCATAAGAATCAATTCATTTCATACTGGTATACCAGGAAATCTAAAATTATAGGTGCATTTTCTAATTGTTTTACCTGGTGCTGCACCCTGAAAAATAAAATTGCCATTATTATGTCACTTTTTATCTGTAATATACCTGTTTTCCTCTAGATTCTGCTTATTCCCCCTTAATTTTCCCTGAGAACTGTTTTGTCTTTCAATGTACCTTCTTTTTTTTTGTACACACTCCCTCCAAAACACACTAGCAACAATCTCAGAACTATTAAAAACTCTACTATTTCACATGTATTAGTCCATTTTAACACTGCTCTAAAAACTACCTGAGACTGGGTAATTTATAAAGAGAGGTTTAATTGACTCACAGTTCCTCATGGCTGGGGATTTCCCAGGAAACTTGAAATCATGGTGAAAGGCAAAGGAAAAACAAGGCAGTCTCACATGGCAGCAGGAGAGACAGCGATGAGGGAACTGCCACACACTTTTAAACCATCAGATTTTGTGAGAATTCATTCACTTTCAAAGGAACATGATACTGAGTGATCTAATCATCTTCCACCGGATTCTAACCCCAGCAGATAGGGATTTGTAATTTGACATGAGATTTGGGTGAGAACACAGAGCCAAAACATATCAGCACATAAATAAGACTCCTTTGTGATTATCTTCAGCAGAACTCTGTCTTTTGTTAGAAACCTTTCTTTCAACCTTACCATTAACCTCACTCATTTAGAGGGCAGGACAGGGTTCAAGCTCAGTTGAGTGTAATGAGAATTAACTTTTAAGTTCCTAAACTCTGGTTTGCTGTTCTAAAATGCCATTATTTCCTATCAACCAAGTTTAAATTTCATGATGAACTATAGATCCCTTTTTACCTGTCCCAATTTTTAAGTTGGAGCTCATATTATTATTGTATAGATTTTTTCTTATAAAAATATACATAGTTTTAATGTTTTCATTGAAATCAGGTTTATATTTTCACTAATACAAAGACTCTCTGGGTTGGAATCCTCTAAATTTGGAATTAACTTCAGCTAATATCTGGAAAAAGTAATTTTTAGGTGACCTTGATACATATATTTACTTTTCATTGTAGTACACTCAGCCTCCAAAAACCCAGCCATCCTACCCCCAAGACTGTAAGCTAAAACACTTGGAATCTTACTTCCTCACCCTTCTAAAGGAGTTGTTATTTGATCTCATTTATTTGTTGAAATGGGGTTCTTTTTTGTAAAAACTGAAGACTTTTTAATTGATATTTATATACATTTCTAATTAAATTTGGTATCTGAGATTATGCACTTTGGTGAAGTTTGTACTACCAATTATTTACCAGTATTCTCTCATTTAGAAAATTGAAAATTGTTCTGGGATGTGTGGGCAGTAAAAATGTATTAATATTTTATAGTTTGTGTCATTAGAGGGAATAGAGGCTTTTGAAATGTCATCTTGTTAATCAGTTGATCTTTCCCCTCAATAATTAGGTCTTTCAATTTACTTCTGAAATTACTAGAAATGATAATTTCAGGTAATGTAAAGTAAAATTCGTTTAATGTGAAAAATGACATCTGAAAATAATACATTTTTTTCTTATATTGAATTCAATTCTCTCACCATTTTGGTAGCTAATTTATTGCTAATATCATTTGAATTTTTGATCTTCTAATTTTTAATGGTTTAAAATTGAGATAATTAGTGAGTACATGATAATGACTAATTAGAATATGAACAGCATTATGCCTGAAGCACAAATAATAAGTGGAAAATGTGTTGAAGTTTTTAAATGTTTGGAATTATATTGATATTTGAGAAATGCAATTATCATTTTCAATAGCAATTTTGCTCTTACAAAGACATTGTAGAACAATTGCAGCTTGAAACCTCCAAATTTGTTCAGATGTGTTAAGATCTCACCGTGTTCTTTTAATTTTGGTATATCTAAATGGTAAATTTGGAGCAGATATTTTTGTCTATTTGTACAAAGTATCATTTGGGGTTACATTAAAATATGTATCCATCTCATTATTTGAAATATATTAGACAGAAGACATAATTCATTATAAGCCAGTTCATTAACATTTGTGAGGTTACTAAGTATTCTGTAAGAAATTTAACAAAATTAAAGTTGACTTTTTACTTATCTTCTCACCAAATGATTATAAGCTAAAATTATATTTATAGCAGCCATACAATATATTTATGTAAAGAGCTATTTGGTAAAATTTAATACTAAGGACTGTGAAAATACTTTTGAATTTAGTTGAATTATTGGTCATTAGTAAGGATGGTTTGGGAATTGCAGTTAGATTGTAATCATTGTTTTGCCACTAATTCTATACCAAAGTTTTAGATTAAGCAGGTATCTATTAGTTATGGTTGCTAAAATTAAACTCATTGGAAGCCTTAACTCTATAAATTGTTCTAGTATTTCAGTAATGTCTAATTTAGGGTTGCTCAACTTTCAGACTTCCCTGTATGACATCTCCATGTTTCCAATTTCAATTAAACTCATATTATGCAATTGGAATTACATGTCCTAGAAAAAGCAAAAAGTGAGACTTCAAACTTCAATTAATTTGATTTTCATAGATAAAAATATATACCACTTAAAAAAATCTCTCTAATACATTACAATAATTTGTGTAAGTATTTACAAAAACCTACAGAAAAAAAGAACAAAAAAACCCACTGTTCATAAATATATTTTTAAAATAAACACAGTATAAAGTATATTTAGTTTGTGTAAATATTGATCTCAAAATTAAGAAGAATATTTTCTGAATGTGACACATAACATTGTATTTCATTTTTATTTCACTGTGAAAATTGACCAGATCCCCTAAGTTATGTGAACAGGAAGAAATTGAATCAGCCTAAAAACAAAGAAACACAGAATATGCACTATAGAGCTGAGAAAAAGGTGATGGTATTACCAATTTCAATTTCTTACTACATGCTAGCTGAAAGAAAAGAAAAAAGATGCCAAATCAAAGAGGATATCTATGATATAGCCAAGGTCAAGAACTACAAGTTTCATTGGAAGTCACTACGTTTTCTTCTAACCATAAGCATTTGAATGTTTATATGCATTTTCTTCTGATTTATCAGAAATTTAATGTAAGCATATTTATTGTGAAATTTTGAAAGCATGAATTATCATAAATAACCTATATATAACACTGTCTATCCAACCTCACTGTTGTCTGAACAGAGGAAATCAGGTTGACAACCTGAGTAGACAGGCCTATCTCACATCCTAACATCAAGCCCTGGAAATGAGAAATCTGAAAAATGTCAATATGTCAGAACACTCTGGAAAATAAAGGGATCAACAGAGGAAATGTAAAATAAACATCAATGAGATGCCTGAATAAAATGAATCACGTTACAAAAAAAAAATACAAATTATCTATATTGATTCACAAATCAAGAGAAAATCTGATTGTGAAAATAACCATAAAAAAATATCCCAAATGAAAATCAAGTTTTATGTATAACTATACATTAGTTCCCAGTGGGTATGGCTGAGTTTTATAAACCTTAAGAATAGGTAATTCTTAGAAGTCGAAACCGAATCACTCTCTCTATATATACTTGTACTTGTGCTATCAAAGTGTAAGAATTTCTATTCATTCTTTCTCACCAACATTTGGTCTTAAATTTATTTCTGTAAAAAAAAAGAAAAATGTCATATTTTATTATTTCAACTTGTATTTCTCTAATTACTTGTAGGATTGAGCATCTGTCCATATGTTTACTAGTCACCACTTTTGTTAACATGAATACATTTTTTAATGCTACAGCATATAGGATATAGTTAATAAATACACTCACTTTATTTGTTGAGTAGGAACAAAAACATATATAGCAATAATAGTTATCAAATTCTGTATCATGATTATCTCCTAGGAGATCTTAAGCTAGAGTGAGCTTTAACTATACTGTGTAGATTAGACATTTGTTCACAAGCATTCACTTTCTTCTCTCTCTGACATCCAAAAAAAGAGTAAATTCATTACTCTGTTGATTTTGTGCTGGGTCAGGTGATCTGATTTGATTAGTAGAATGTGGATGGGAGTAAAATATGTAATTCCTTAACAGAAATTTCACGTTTCCACTCACCTCTCCCAGAGTTTTTATTTCCTACATGAGAAGTAGATGTTTCAAGTAGCCATTTAACATGAGTACAAAATTGGTATAGGTAGAATAGACTCCCACTCAACTGCAGTCTTTGGTAGAGCTAAACCAGCCACCCCTCAGACAGGTGAGCAAGAAATCTACATTACGTAAAATATTTCTGCAAATTAATTTAAAAATGACAAAAAATATCAAGAGGTATCTCAAAGAAGACAAAATGTAAATGACCACCATAAAAAAAAATGTTCAACTTTGTTAAGGCAATGAAGAAAACATCAGGTAGATTATAGTCAAAATGTCAAAGGAACATTTTTTTTCTACCAGAATGGAAAAATTGATAGCTTGATTATATAGTATTATGGCGGAATTAAGTTTCATGTGCCTTTATTGGAAATGTTAATTATTACATTCTTTTGGAACACAATTTGACGCTATTTGGTAACCTTTAAAAAGTTGCAAACCAAAAGCCTCAGAATTTCCACTTCTAAGACTCTATCTTTAAAAATCCTCGTGTACACACCTGTAGACTCATACTCAACTCTACTTACTGTAGCTATATTGGTGAGAATTTAAATATATCTTCCTGTCCTTTCATTAAACAACATCGAGAACAGGCAAAATGACTTAGCTACTTGCTTCAGGAAGATAAGACTAAGAACCAAATACAACAGCTTAGCTATCAAGAATAACAGATTTCTCATCAAAAAATTTTTCTAGACCCTCACCCCTCTAAGACCACAAATCCATAGGTGTTAGATTATGAATTCTGCCCTGTTCCATTCACCTACTCACTATATAAAGCTTTCTTAAAAAAAAAAAAAAAAAAAAAGTTGCTCGCCCAGGCCCTAAAACCCTCATCTTCCTTTTCTTAGGCATTCTCTAAGACTGTCAATTTGACAACTTTTCTTATTATAGTCTATCTAATGAATTTACAATTACAGTGGCCTTCCCTCTGAGGTTTATCTTTCCACAATTTTAATTGCCCATAGTCAACTATCTTCGTGTTGTAGGATCATCCAAATCATGTGATCTTGCTAACCTATTGTCAGAAGGTAAATAGTAGCCTAATACTATGTTACAATGTCTGCATCATGGCTTCATTTTAATACATAGGCACTGTATCATCTCAAATCATCACAGGAAGTGTGAGTACAGCACAATAAGATATTTAGAGAGAGAGAGAGAGAGAGAGAGAGAGAGAGAGAGAGAGAGAGAGAGAGATATTACATTCATATAACTTGTTGTAGTACATTGTTATAATTGTTCTATTTTGTTGTTAGTTACTGCTTTAATTTCTTAATTATTATTGTTGTTAATCTCTTATTGTGCCTAATTTATAAATTAAACTTTATCATTATAATGTATGTGTAAGAAAAACATAGTGTATATATGGCTCAGGACTATCTGGGATTTCAAGCATCCTCTGGGAATCTTGAAACATATGCCCATGGATAAAGGCATACGGTATTTGGTTACAGATTTTCCTGATGGTCTTTTCAGAGTTTAAGGTCAACATTTGAAATAGTTTGCTAGAAGATACATAGTTCTGTAGTCAGGTTTCCTGGGGTTAATTCCTAAAATTATATCTTTTTAGCACTATGAACTTGAGAAAATGTTGCTGTTGGTCTGTAACATAGGGATAATAATATAATTTGTTTACAGAATTCTTGTGTGTTATGGACTGCATATTTGTGTTCCTCAAAACTCATTTGCTGAAACCTGTTATTTGTGCTGCTATTACAAAATACCTCAGGGTGAGTAATTTATAAACAATAGAAATGTATTTATCATGTTTACAGAAGTGGAGAGGTCCAAGATCAAGATGCTGACAGATTTCTGGTGAGGGCTGCTCTCTGCTTCCAAGATGACATCCTGTTGCTGCCTCCTCTGGAGAAGAGGAATGCTGTGTCTTTACAGGGCAGAAGATAGAAAGTGACATAACTCACTCTCTCAAACCCTTTTTTGTTTGAGAAAAAAGGGCTGTGCCCTCACGTGACTTAATTACTGCCTAAAGGCCCTACCTCTTAATACTATATTAGCCACTAAGTTTCAACACAAAAAATTTTGGAGAATGCATTCGAATCATTGCAAAACTCTATCCCCTAATGAAATGATATTAGAAGGTGAGGTATTTGGGAAGTAATTAGGTGTAGATGAAGTCACAAGGATAGAGCCCCCACAATGGGATGAGTGTCCTTATAAGAAGAGAAGAGACTAGAGTTCTCTCTTTCTTCCATGTGAGGATATGGAAAAAAGGCTGCCATCTGCAAACCAGAAAAAGTGCCTCTAACACGTACTAGATCTGCTGGCACTTTGATCTTGGAATTTTCAGCTTCAGAACTGGGAGAAATATGTGTATGTTGAGTCAGCCACCGAGTCTATGGTAATTTTTTTTATATCCTGAACTAACTAAGACCTTGTGAAAAATAAATTAATTTATTTAAATCACTTATATGGATATGAATAAAGAGTAAGATCTCAAAAGGTATAGGATATAAATACCAATCAGTAAATAAATGATCTAAATCTCTATCAACAGAATAACTAAGAAACTACAATATATCCGTAGTATGTAATAATCATAAAGAATACAAACATATAGATTTGACAGCAATGAAAGATAGATTAATAATTTAAGAAAAGTAAATTGTCAAACAAAGCATATAGTGTATTTATGTAAAGATATGAAACAGCTATACATTTAATATGCAGTCAGTGTAGGAAAATATTCTGTAAGGATGTCTTCGAACCAAAGACTGTGTTCCTTTCTAGAAAGAGAATTGAGACTAAGGACAACTGAAAGTGATTGCATCCTGCTTTATTCCCCCAAATAACATATTTATTAATGTATTAATTGTAGTAACATTTATGTTTTATGTATTAACTGATTTTGTTTCTACAAACGACATATTTTAATTGAAGATTTTTTAACATTGTGGTGATGAGAAACTGTATATATAGGACTTGGAATTTTTAAAATGTATCTAAAATGACTTCCTTTTTCATTCAAAATTTTCAAGTAATCTATAAATTAATAAAACAAAGTAGCTTCAAATATTGCTACACTTATGATTTTCAAATGCTCCTTTCATGAAGGAGAATCAGCAGCTGTTTTTACTGAATAAAGCACTAAGCAACTTTAAGTTATAAAGTGAAGAGTAATTCTTTAACCAATGCAAACATCAAGAGGAGTTTAGGTAGGCAAAATCTCATTCTGCCTGGATGGTTAGATTTCCAGTTGCATCATTTAATTGTTGGCAAATTGACCCATATTGCTGTAATGAATACATTTCTAGAAATTACATAGTATTTTATATTTGAGTAGAAGAAAATATTTTCCTCAATAAATCAAAGTAGCACATTTTATCTAGTTTTCATACATAACAGGGAGAAATTTAAATCATTACACTTTAAAGATTTTTAAAAACTCCTATAGAGTTTTGATATCTATCCCTTGAATATGATCTTATACCACATTATAGGTATAGATGGTTATTCCCAAAGGCAGTTTATGGATTTGTGTGCAATTTTGTTTCTTAAAAATGATAATTCATTGCTTTAAAATTTACAAATCTTCTCATTCAGATTCTTGTTTGATCTTTTAACACATGTAATGCCAATGGAACACATTTGCAAAGGCAGTAGCTTTAAATAAAAATACTGATTAGAGAAACCTGAGTTCTATATTTAATTCTTCTAACTACTGGCCCTACTATATAGTTTATAATTTTATTTCTGTGCACTTCAGTCTCCTCATCTTAATATAAACTTTAGTCTTCCTTCTTTCTTTTCCCCTTTCGCAAATATGAAATTAAGTTTATGATATACTAGATTCTGGAAATGGAAAAATGTAAGACGTGTTCTCTCCTCCCAGGTTGTTAGCTGCTGAGATGGGTATCTTAATCAATCATCATTAAATACTATAAAATATGATTTTCTCAGAAGTGTGATCAAACTACTATGAGAGCCCAGAGAAGGGGAAAGTCTAGCAGTCAGGGAAGGTTTAAAAGTTTAATACGCAATTTACCTGCATATAAGCGTGGATAATGTACCAGCCATAATAATGTCAGAAAGAAAATGACATTCCGGGCATAGGAAAGTGCATTCGCAAAGGCATGGGGTTGAGACGTTGATGATGAGATGTTTGGTGAGACCAAAATACAGACTGAAGGAGGACTGAACCAGTGACAGAAAATGAAGCTGGAGAGGGAAATTAGAGGTAGAAGAAAGAAGAGCTTGTGCATTGCACAAGTACCTGTATTTAAACTTACCCTAGGGAAAATTGAATCAGCTGAATACTTATGGGAAGTCATATGATGATTTCCCCCCCTAAAGACTATCAGACAAAAGTATAGATGAGTGCTAATGAGACCGAATACAGGCAGATTGCAAAGAAACGGAGAGATATGAAACAGGCCTATGGAATACAAAGTTAATTATATACTGAAATCTGAATACCAAAGTAATGTGTGGATTTCAGACATGTTAAAAAATATAGAAAAGCCTAAGAAAGAAAATAAATATATCCTCAATCTCACAGCATAGATATCTGTGATTAACATTTCAATATATATTAATTTCTAGGTTGTTTTCCATATGTACACGAGAATTTTAAAATAAATATGTCATCTATGCGAAATATTCTGTAGATAATATACTGAGACATTAAATATTACATGAAGTACCATCCATTACTCCCATTATTAGAAATAGAGGATTTTTTACCATTTGAAAAACACTGTGATAGACATCTTTATGCTTACACATTTATACCCTTGTCTGACTACTTAGAATAAGTGACCAGATACAGAATTTCTAAAGAAAAGATAATATACATCTTAAAGGTATTAAAAAGTATCTATTCAAAATTCCTTTTCAGAAATCCATTTACATTGCCACCAGCACTCTTTTTCCTGCAGCTTTTGAAACAGTATTTTTATTTTTCCCTGACAATAGGCAAATATGATCTCTCACCACTTAATTTGCATTTCTTTGATTACTTATGAAGTTCAGCCCTTTCGTGTTTATTGTAACTTTCCTGTTCTTCCAATTTTTCTATTGGGATGTTTCTAGTTTTATGTTTGATTTTGAAAGGCTTCAGGATCTTTCTGTTTAGGAAGAGCACAAGATAACAATTGGAATCAGTCATTCAACCATGGAGCACTTGTAGAGGCAGATCAAAAGGTCTTAAGGAGTGGAAAAACAGTAACACAGCAATACCAGGTTAAAAAAAAAAAGGTAAGTGTGCAAAATTTTAATGGAAAAGTCACAGCTATGCAAACTTCCCAAAGACATGCCGTAATGAAGGTAAAGTATGAACAACTAGCTATTTTCAAGGTTCCAAGTGAACGAAGCAATAGAAGTGAGAGTCCTTGTCCTTGGGAATGCAAACAGATCCCCTGGGGTTTAGGAGAAAAAGGGGTATATCTGGATGTGATCAGCATCCAGTTAGCAATGCCAATTTTCTGTACTCTACTTCTCTCTCAGGATGCATCCGAGAATAAACAACCAAGTACCAAACTGCAATAACCTTGAAAATTACTATAGTTACTAGCAACCTACTAAATTTCAAGAGAGGTAAAAAAAACTAATCAAGGAAAAATTAACAAGGTTAACTCATATCCACCCTGAATGTTAGTTCCTTAAAATGTAGGCAACTTACTCCACAAAGCAAGCAGCCTCTCCTGAAATTCTCCTATATGATTTTTTGACATGGTTAATAAAATACAACCAAATGTACTGACTTGAGTTACCATCATCACAATCAAAGTTTGAAAAATGTGTACTATGCAAGAGTTTCCTCATTACTCTTTGTTTAGCATCACTATGGGTTAAATTACCTTAAAAAATGTTATATAGATAGAATCACAAAAGATACGCCCTTTGTTATCTGGCTAATTTTGCTCAATATATTTTTGAGATTTATCCATGTTGCTGTATACATTAGCAGTATACAGCAGTAATACGTATTTTTATTGTTAGATAGTATTTTATGGTACAGATATATCACAGATTATTCACCAGCTAATCAGTAGATGGGCACTTGGGTTGTTTGCCATTGGGGCCTATTAAGAATGAACTTGCTAGGCATAGTCATATACAAATCTCTTGCTGATAAATTTATTTCTCTTGAGTATTTACCGAGGAGTAGAATAGCTGGGTCCTATGTTAAGTATAACTTCAACTTATATATGTATGCATATATGTATATACAACTTATATATACATACATAAGTTACATATACAGATACACACGCACGTGCTAGCACACACACAGACACACACACACATATATATGCTGTTTTTTCAAAGTGACTACACCATTTTACTTTCTCCTCAGAAATACATGACAAATTCAGTTCCTCCAAATACTGACCAACCACTTGCTGTGGCTAGTCTTTTTATTGCAGCCATTCTTATTGTTATGTAGTGATATCTCACTGTGTTTTTAATTTACGTATCATTGATGATTAACGATATTGAAAATCTTATCACCTTTGTTCAATGTTTTCTAAGTATTTCTCTGCACCTTGTCTGCGTTTGGTTCATTTTTTAAATTCTTTATATGATCCAGAAACAAATCACATGTCAGATAATCATATTGCAAATAATTTTTCCCAATCGGAGTCTTATCTTTTCATTTTTGTAATGAAAACGAGGAGAATTTAGTTTTGGTAACATTGATTTTATCAATCTTGTCTTTTTCTATTTTGAGCCTTATGTCCAATGTGAGAAAGCTTTGCCTACCACAAGCTCCAAAAATTTCACCTCTGTAGGATTTTGTAGTTTTAGATTCTTACACGGTGATCTGTAATCAATTTTGAGTTAATTTGGCATATAGTGTTAGGTAAAAGTTGGCGCTTGTTTTTATTTATATATGACAATAGGATAGAAATAATAATTGAGAATTTAGAAGTCAACGCAGCTAAAAAATAATTTGAACCTTTTGATTTATTAGCTAAAATATAACATATCTAGATAGCCTGGTGAAAGTTTAAAAATGTCCAAATTAGGAGAATGCCTAAGTTCATTTAAGAAGGGTAAAATAAACATGCACAAGAAAAATATCAGGTTGATGTCAAACTCCTTCTACATCATTAACTCCAGAAGATATTGAAATATCAAAAGAGTTTTGAGGGAGAAATATTGCCACCAAGAACTTTATAACTGCTATGTTTGAAGGAAAATGAAAAAAATTCTCAGATACACATGTCTTAACAATGTAATTTGAATGCTTTTAAAAGGTGGGGAAAAAAGCCCTCAGACATATTCTAGCTGTTTAAAAGCTGCATCAAAAATAAAGAAGGTAAGAATTTGTAAGTCATGGCGGCAATAGTATGATGGTCAATATAAAGTCAGTTAGGCAGAGTTGAAATATTAGGACTTAAACAAACTGAACACAAATATCACATTAATATTTGGAAAAAGACATGCACAATATAAAAATAATGCAAATCTGAAGCTAAAAATATTAAAAAATTATATTAAATAGGAATAAAATTATGAGTAGAAATAAATGTGTGCTAAATTTTGTGTCTTTTTAGAAAGCATCCGTATAAAATATATCAATTTAACTGTGATAATAAGAGTAATGCAGGTTTGAGTTTGTCATTTAAAAATGTTAATCACTAATATAAATAGAACTATGAGGAGTCATATACCTATCAAGTCAGTAAAGAAAGAGAACAAAAGAAACTATCATCTACATCCTAAAAAGAGGAAATGTAATGGAAACACATAAAATAATAAAGCATGATTATATGATTAAATACATAAATTTGATAATTAATAAAAATATGGTAAATTCCCTTAATAAATTTTAAAAAGATTTAAATATTTGTCAACAAACAAAATTCAGACACATTCTGATGCAGGTGACTTGGATTTAGTTTTTTTTTTATACTTGCTAAAAATTTCAGAAATTTTTGCTATAGATACAAAGTGAAGGGTTTAACAAGAGGCTTGTGACTTTATTTACTCAAATATCTTTTGTCATCTACTAGCTGTTTACATTAGACAAGTTAATTCACTTCTCTGTGCTGTGGTTTCCTCAACTGCAAAATGAAAACAATAATAGTACCCAGTGCCTACCTCGTAAGATTGTTCTAAGGTTTGCCTGAATTAAAAGATGCAAAGTGGCCAGGCATGGTGGTCACGCCTGTAATCCCAGCACTTTTGGAGGCCAAGGTGGGCAGATCATATGAGGTTAGGAGTTTGAGACCAGCCTGGCCAACATGGTGAAACTCCATATCTACTAAAAAAATTACAAAAAATTAGCCAGGCCTAGTGGCCCTTGCCTGTAGTCCCAACTACGTGGGAGACTGAGGCAAGAGAATCACTTGATCTTGAGAGGCAGAAGTTGCAGTGAGCTGAGATCCTGCCACTGCACTCCAGCCTGGGTGACAGAGCAAGACTATGTCTAAAAATAATAATAATAATAAAAGATGCAAAGTGCTAAGGACATTGCCTGTTTATAGTAAGCACTACATTCATATTGCTATGTAAAGAATTTCAGTTGGAAAAAGTTTGAAAAGAGAGAAGTGGTACCAGGTGTAAAATCATCAAAACTATGCTTGAACTGGGGCTGGCTGGGTAGTCCATTTTTGATATCAGGTGCAGAAATTCATTCCTAAAAGTAATAGCTCAAGACATCCAGTAGGGAGATATTGGAGGCTCTAGTAAGATTTTCTGAAGCTTTGTGAATATTCACCTGACATAGTGCAGAATTTGAGGGGCCAGGAAAGGAAGATTTGGACTTGAAGATTCTAACATCATTACGTTCAGTACAGTCTGTTCCACTGAGGGACTTTGAGAATAGAGGATATCAGCTATCAAGGACAAAAATAGCTGTTCAATTGACAGATGAGAAAATTCAAATGTTTTCAAATGTTTTTTTATTTCTCCTTTGAAATAACATAGAATAGTTATTTATATGTTTGAAATAACATAGAATAGTTATTTATGATGTGTGAACAAGCAAATAATTATCTTCTCTTTAAGAAAATACAAAGATGATGAATAATGTTTTGGATGCAAAAATGCTTCATTTGCCAGCATGACTGGCACCCTCTAAATGACTGAATAGGCAAACAAATAAAATGGACAGAGAGTGAGGCCCCAGGGCCCATTTAGCTTCTACCATGATTAGGGATTGTGTGCTCCCTTTCAGAGAAATGCATTCCACATCTGAGGGCAGACTAGTATAGAGACAAAAAAAAAAGTAATAGCAGATCACATTGTAAAATAGGCCTTTGTGCTGATATTTCTCTGAGAAGAAGAAAGGGGGAAGGAATATTTAACATATATAAAAATCATGCCAGAGAATTTTGAATGAGTCAACAGAAGAAAATGCAAAGTGAGAAATTTGATACACAAAAGTCGTATGATTTATTGAAATAAAAAAGCAGTAAAAATACTTTTCATGCATGTGGATAGGAAAGGGATATTAAATACATTAGAAAAGAAAAGGGGGCCCAAAGTGGCTCCGGCCGGATGTCGTGGAGCTTGCGAAGGTGAGGCCAAGAGTTCAAGGCCAACCTCAGCAAACTTACAAGCTCTCATTGATTGGCAAAAAAGAAAAAGAAAAGAAAGGAAAAGAAACATGTGCCGAGCTTTTTGAAGAGGTGTATTACCTGTGGTTCAACCCCAGATAAGTATTAATTGTCATAAACATTAGTTACGTGTGATGAATATTAGCTTCATGAAGAGTTCTGTAGACTCTCCCTCCTCAAACAGCAGGACAAATTCAAGAAAGCTGCAGCTTATATGCCTGCTGCTGAAGGTGCAGGGTTAAGGAGAAACAATACAAACATCTGTGGCAGTATAACTTTCACGTTTCAACATTTAAAAGGAAAACAACCATGCCTAAAGGGGAGTTTCTCATTCTTTCTACTCATGTTGAGCCTTTTGTGAAGGGAGTACACTGATGAAGAGAATATTATTTAGAGTGTCAAAAAGCACAGATTATGAAAAGAGTATTATGCAAATGAAAAAGTAGAAAATAAAAAGAGAAAAGTAGACATAATTTGTACTTTTATAGTGATTAGGAATAAAATAATCTGAGCAAGTGGAAGTTTTAAACCTGTCTAAGGGGAAGAAGAATATCAGCGTTAAGATGAGAAGGGATGGTTTACAGCTTCTTAAAACCTTCCTAAATTTTGTGTTTGAAGAAAATGTAACAATTTGAATGAATGATTGTAGGTCATGGGTAGAGGAAGGGGATAAAGTAATTCAACCTCTCAAGGTAGTAGAGCATAAGATTTTTAGACCCAGTTACTTTAATAAAAAAAAAAAAAAACTAAAATTACCAAGAAAAAATATGTACAGAGGAAAGGAAAGATGTGCTAGTTAAAATTTGAGACTAAATACTCTGTGTAGCATATACATGCAAAAAACGCCAAGATAAATGGATAAACGTTTCCAAAATTAATTAGTCAATTAATAGAAAAAGAATAAAAAACTAAAAGGAAACAAACTTTTAGCATGCAGTGATTTAGTTTTAAGTAATTGATATTTAATTTCTGTAGAAACTTTGTTGGACTGGCTTATGGGAGTTAGATTGTAAATATGTATAATATGTAAATAACTTTTAATATACTTGAAGGATTTAAAAAGAGGGATAATAGATGTGAAACTGCCTTACAATGAATATCATTATAGACACTGGGAATGTTGAAAGGAATACCCAAAGAACATTTCCAATTCTTGTCTCATATCTTCTGCTTATATGTATTTAATTTCCCACAGAGGGTCGCTTTTGAAATGTAAGCCATTCGTTATTGAATTTACTTTTTCAACTTATCTTCTTTCAAAGCATTACCTCCCAGGATTTTTATATAGTGGAGATTCATTTGCCTGCTTTTCTATGTATATGTTTATTGTTTTTGTCATCCAAAGATTCTAAAAGGCAGGAAGCATAACCATTTACATTGCCTCCTCCGGAAGAAGTAAATATTATTATACGATGATTGTCAGAGATTAATTCACTAGGTGATATTTAAAATAATTCCATCTTGGAAAAGCAATTCAATTTCAATTTCTCATCCAGCTTTTATCTTCTGGTAAGATTCATGACAAAATTGGATAACTCTTTTTAATATGTAGTCAACTCTCAATTACCCTGCGAATCTTGCTTGCAAACACTGAAGGGTCTTCCAAAGATGTCAATTTGATCACATTACAATGTGATCACAATGACTGAGAACCACATTCCATGGCTCATAGTCATTGAAGAAAGGGTTTTATAAAATATGGATCCCAAATTTATGGCTTTAAAAAATACTCAACATCACCATGGTATAACTATGAAACTCCTTTTTGTTTTTACTTTGATTCGGTTTTGCCAAAACTACTCATTATAAAATTTCTTCAGCCAGTCTTATGTACTTTCACATTCTCATTATTTTGCTTAGAAGCCACTTGCTAGAATGGCACCTTATTGAAATGTTTCTTTATAGCAGTGATATCCACAAGTTTCTACAGAATAAACATTGGTTCTTCATATTGATATTTTAGAACAAATTTTATAATAAAAAGATCAAGATTATCTTAAATATACATCAGAAACTAAGATTTAGGGGACAGAAAAGATAACAGGCAATAGTCTGAAATGGAAACGGAACAGTGACCCAACTGCCAAATTTGGTGCATTGGACTTCCTAAGAATCTCTACAGCATTTGCATTATAGTTACAAAGCTCATTCCAGCAAAGCTATCTCCAGTAGGCAATTTCCTCTGTAGAGAACATGTGCAGTTTCATTTTACGTGTCTTCAGACTGACCCTTTGCTCATTATAGTAGTAAAAAACACAGCCCTGGATGGAGATTTAATTTGCTAATGAGACACACAATGTATGAACAAGCATATACTTCTGTGTATGTACACCCAGAGGACTGCCCAGAACATGCTTTCTAGTGACAGTTCTCCCCACTTTCTTATGAATAATCATGTAAGACCCCCATAAACGGAATCATTTCTCATGATGTTCTATCTATTCTGCATCTAACTTTCAGAGTATTCTTTGTCCTTTGCAATAAATTGCACTATGCTGCATCTCCTTTGCTGTGTGTCTCTTGTTTAAATTCTTTTAAACCAAGAAGACTAAAACTGAGGTTTCACAACAGCTGTCAACAACTACAGACCATCGTCATCTCTTGCCTGGATTCATGAGAAACACTTTGCTATCTGGTTCCCAGTCACTCCTCCTTTTCTTATGTGAACTCTGCCTTCATCCCTCAGTGCTAACGTCAGGTGGCTGAATAAACAGTTTCCTATCATCTACAAGCCTTTGATCATCTTGTTTCTTCAGTGTGTACTGCCTGGAATATTAGTTTGATGTGTGTACGCTTTCTTTCTACTGTTTTCAACCTTCAGGACTGGGTTTAAGTATTACTTCTTCCAAGAACAAAGAATGTTCTCATATCCTAGGGCTGCTCTAATAATGTACCACTAACAGGGTGCCTTAAACAATAGAAAATTATTGCTTCACAGTTCTGGAGGGTGAAGTCCAAGATCAATCTATTGGCAGGGTTCAGTACTGTGAGGGAGACTGTTTCATGCCTCTCTCCTGGCTTCTAAAGGTTTGCTGGCGAGTTTTGCAGGTTTTTGGCTTGTAGATACATCGCCCTGATCTCTAGCTTCAACTTCACATGATATTCTCCCTGTGTGTGTGTGTGTGTGTGTGTGTGTGTCTGTCTCTGTAAATTTCTCAGTTTACAAGAACACCAATTATGTTAGATTGAGGCCATCCTAATGACCTTGTCTTAATTCGATCATCTCTGTAGAAATCCTATCTCCACATAAGATCACATTCTTAATTACTGAAGGTTACTGCTCAAATGCTCATACGTTTCTTTTCAAGAGAAGACACAAACACAAAACAAATACATGTGCTAGTCCTTCCAGGAAACCTGCTAGATTGCTATTTAAATTTCAAAGCCTTTTTTGTTGCTGCTGTTCACATAACTCAGGATTGAAATTATCTGCTTTTGTGTTTATCTCCCAAGTAGACTGAAAGAAGTTTAAAAAGAGAGAAGCCACTGTAAGGTTTTTATTTTTTTAGCAAAAAAGGGGCAAATAGCATTGGCTTAATAAATAAATAAATGGATCCTTGGAATGCCTAATACATTTTAATTTACCTTGAAAAAGAATCTTACAAGATAAGACGGTAGAAGGATCCATGGGATGGATTCAGAGTAACTGCTGTCACAGCATGACTTTTGATCTTAGCAAGTGGCATGTCTACAGGCATTATATGGACATGTCTTCATGTCTTAGAGGAAACGCAATGTATAATCATGCTTGTTATATATATATATATATATCATTGCATTTTAGGTTTTGGGGCACATGTGAAGAATATGCAGGATTATTGCATAGGTACATACATGGCAATGTGGTTTGCTGCCTTCCTCCCCATCACCTATCTGGCATTTCTCCCCATGTCATCCCTCCCCAACTCCCCAAACCCCCTTACCCTAGTTCCCCCCACAGACCCCGGTGTGTCATGCTACCCTCCCTGTGTCCACCTCTCATTGTTCAACACCCACCTGTAAGTTAGAACATGTGGTGTTTGATTTTCTGTTCTTGTGTCAGTTTGCTGAGAATGATGGTTTCCAGGTTCATCCGTGTCCCTACAAAGGACATGAACTCATCGTTTTTGATGGCTGCATAGTATTCCATGGTGTATATGTGCCACATTTTCCCTGTCCAGTCTATCATTGATGGGCATTTGGTTGATTCCAAGTCTTTGCTATTGTAAACAGTGCTACAATGCACATTTATGTGCATGTGTCCTTATAATAGAAAGACTTACAATCATCTGGATATATACCCAGTAATGGGATTGCTGGGTCAAATGGAATTTCTATTTCTAGGTCCTTGAGGAATCACCACACTGCCTTCCACAATGATTGAACTAATTTATGCTTATTAAACTTTAGCTATATTTTGATTTCCCACCATTAACAGGCCAATTCAAAAGCTTTTTTAAGAGGATTTGGAAATCACAGAACTGCTAACTAACCAGGTGTTGAGAGTGGAGTTAAGAAGTGAATTTGTATAAGCATTTTCTGAATGTTATTAACTGATTTCATCTATTGGGCTAATTTTTAAAAAAATATTAATGTTTTATGAATGTATATTCTCATGAACTAACTACAGGATTGCTATTGTTATGAATACTTAGAATGAGTATGGATATAGTAAGTTGATGGTTCAGATTTTGAGCAACACGCAAAGAATCCCCATGGCAACTTGAGTGTCCTGGTCCTTAAAAATTTACATTAATTGATTGAACCTTTACTTTATAAGATGAAGAAAGTTCAAACACTCCACCCTCTTAAAATATTTTAGGGGACTTGTACACCCATGACTGATTCTAGTCATATTCCTATTTGCAAAGAATTATAACAATTTATAAATTATATTTCTCTTAACTAGGTGTAGCCAGTTGTGAATTGTTGAAATTGATATAAAACTTATTCTCCCTTAAGATTAAGAATACACACACACACACCCCTACACACACACACACACCCCTACACACACACACACACACACACACACACACACACACACACACCAGGCCCTGTGCCATTGGAAAACATTAAAAATATTTTGGGGTCATAGAAGATCATTAAACATTATATAGAAAAATAGGTATTATTCTCTTAAATCTTCACTCAGTTGCCAACCTAGCAGTGTTCTTGTTTGCCTTCTAATCACATCTAAAACACAGTGTTTTCCCCATCTTGCTCCCCATCCTACCATTTCACCCCTCATTCCCTCTCTACTTCCAGTCTGCGTTCATTGCAAATTCTTCATACATTACAGTAAATTCTTTCACAAGTTCAGACGTGTAGTTTTAGCTCATTGTTGCTCACCTAACCCTCATCAGAATATTTGTGCAAACAAAAGCAATAATCTGTTTAGCAATGCGAAATCAGAGACTCTGGAGACCTCGACATCATTGTATTAGAAAGGTCCTTGGGTAGGAAATAGATGGTTTTTCTTTTCTTAAAATTAGAAGCCACAATTTTGATTTTGTTTTTCCTCAATGTGTATACCTTTGCAATATGCAAATAAAAAACAGTAAGACATATTTACTTGTGATTGCTCTTAACTGCACCCAACTCTATGTCTCATCCAGTTCTAAGCCCCAGCATCAATCTTAGATAACAAAGAACCTTGATGGTCAGATTCTCAGATCTCTTTATAGGTAAAGAATGAATCAGAGAGTAGGATGGAACTAGAGAAACCAAAAGCAAAGAAGGGAGGATTTAGCAAAGAACATAGATGAAGCTATTAAATAAAGAATGAGGAGAGTGCAGAGAAGGAGAGGCAGGAAAAAGAAAGGAGAGGCAGCACTTGCTGGAAATTCAAAGACAGCCTTGCAGCAGCAGACCTCAGCAGGTGCTAAGGATAAACACAAGGGAGGGAGAAGAAAGCTCCTGAGCAGACTTGCACTGTGATTTGGATCTCCTTTATTGTTCTTAGAGACTGCAAACAATGACTGCAATTTTCTTTGTAATTATGACTTCATGGCTTAGATGTCCATCTTTGAATGTAATCCACAGGTGAGAACAGGACAGAAGCTTCTAGGATTTATTGGAATCACCTTTATAAGGCCGGTGCAGTGGCTCATGCCTGATTTCCCAGGGCTTTAGGAGGCCAAGGTGGGAGTATCACCTGAGGTCAGGAGATGGAGATTTCGGCCAGCCTGGCCAACATGGAGAAACCCCTTCTCTACTAAAAATACAAAAATTAGCCAGGAATGATGATAAGGTCTTGTTATCCCAGCTAGTTAGGAGGCTGAGGCAGAATCGTTTGAACCCGGAAGGCAAGAGGTTGCAGTGAGCCAAGATCGCGCCACTGCACTCCAGCCTGGGTGACAGAGTGAGACTCTGTCTCAAAAAACAAAAAGAAGTAATAAATGCTATAGAGAAAATTAATAAATATGTATAATTTACATCTAGAACAATTGTAACTATTACAAATATTACTATATTTGGAGAGGATATTAATTAGGAGAAAAAAATGTCACAGAACTGTGAATAAGCTATGGTTTGTATTTTTCTTTTGTGACTTCCAGCAAACTTTGAAAGAGCATTGTGGTAAATTTGTAGCATATGAAATAGCATTTATATTTTTCTTTTATGAACTGTATGTATGTATGTATGTTTGAGACCTCAATCAAGTTGTTTGTACAGATTATTTGTTCTCGCCCAGTGCTCTTACGCCACATGACTGACCACTTTCATATGATAATGATAAACTTGCTGCAGTTGTAACGTATTGCAAAATTTGACATTTTTATGTACCTAATTTCATAATTAGGAAGTAAAAATAAAAGCAGCAGATGGAAGAGGGAACAGAGACAGCAGACTTCAGCAGCGTCCCTTGGATGGCTGGATGGGCAGATTGTAGGAAACTGGAAAACAGAGACTAAATTGCCAACTTGAAGTCACCAATCAGTCATAATCAACTGACTGTCAAACCACAACCCTGTTCAGATTTCTCATGGACTTCAGTCTCTTTCTTATTTTTGTGAATGAAATTCCAACGAGGCAAAATTTTTAGTGAGACAGAACACAAGTCAAAGATTTAGGAATTCTCTTTGCCTCAATGCTTTCTTGTATCTTCACTCTGATTTGTAAAATTTGTATCATTCTAACCTAATATGCCAAAAAGTCAAATTTTTATAGTTTGAAGAAAACAGAGATCTTTACTTGTTTACTATATAGTTTATATGGCACAAATAAACTCCAAGTATCTTATTTTGTTGCGTTGTATGATTCACATATTACTGGGATAAAGGAGAAAATTATTTTTGCCAATAAAGGCTACTACAAAATTGCAGAATGTATGAAGGAATAAAAAGTGACAAGGCACAGCCAGATCTTTAGTCCTAAGATTCTCTTTTTTACTGCTTTTTTTTCAATCATTTATTTAACAATTATTTGTAACATTCTTATTAGGCACACTAATTAAAGTAATATTCTAGATCCATAAATCCAACCCACCCCCTATAAGAAATAAGCTGGAACAAGAACTGTAAGAACCACAGTAATTTACAATAGTTCTAGATGAATGCTAAATATGAGTCAGATTCCTAATGTTCAATTAAGAGTGACAAGATGGGCAGGGACATGTAAGAACATGGCAGCGATGAAATGGCAGGAATGGCAGTTCTAAGAAGAGGTTCAGTAGCCTGAGAAGTGTGGAAGCAAAGTAGACAGCAAATTAACATATGTGCGCAAAATGGGTTAAGGAACACTTACTGAACAGATAGGCACTGTGAAAGGATTGGAACACAAGTTAATACATGTTCTTCTTAAACTTGATATTAAAAATGGTAATATTTATAATAATTAAAACATCAGCTACATAAGCCTATTTCATTTAAATTTCATTATAACTTGATGAGTAGGTGTTGTTCTTCAATTTTACAGATGAAGAAATGTATATATTTTTTTCTGGTCAGGCCATATATTCAAAATTACAGACCTAATAAATCACAGAACTCAGACATATCTCAGTTTTTTTCTTTGATCAAGTTGTAATACTTCCTGCTTGTAGATATATGTAGACATGTAGCCAGAGTTTTGAGATTGCTGCAGAACTAAGTTAAGCCCACAGTAGATGAATAGAGACGGATAAATACTGGAGCAAGCTAATAAACAAACATGAGAATGGGGGGAAGGAGGACAAGGGATGGGGCAGAAAACAAGTCTTAAACAAAGTATTATTTGTGAAATAATACTTTTTGTTTATTAGCCATTAAATAGAACATTGCTTGTGATCTCAAAAACAAAAAACACTACTCATCTGAAATTTAAAACAAACAAAACACCTAACACAATCTTCACCTCCTCTTTAGTGTGTTGTCAATGCATCTAGGTTTCTTTTTCAATAAGCTACCACCCCTGAACTGCCTCTTGTTTCTTCCCTGGGAAAAACCTTTGTCAGTGTTCTCTGTGAAGCAAAGCCCAATAAAAATAATTTACATAGAGTATATCATATTAAACACAAGTAACTCTATTCTTACTTAAAATATTAAAAGTTACTTAGAATTTTATTTGCTTATACCTAGTGATCTAGATAGTACACCACAAAACAAAAGTTTTCCTTTAGATAATTAACTATTTTCATTTGATTATCTGTTTTAGCTGTCTAACCACTTTGGAAAGAAATGCTTCTGGGATGCACACAAAATACCCTCAAAATGTCCAGTGAATAAATTAACGGTTGAATAAACGTATTTTGAAAGGGAACACTTTGTTATCCTATCCAAGCATGCCAAAAACAATACTTTCCTAGATTAATCAAAGTCTTCATATTACAGAACAATTATCATTCATTTTAAAGACTGTGTTTTATTTTACCGTAAAATAAGTATGGAGCAATAAGGAGCTACGCCTGCAGTAAGGGGGAAAAAAAAACAAGCCATTGCCATCTTAAGATGAATTGAAAGAAGCATAATGTAACCTAGCAAAATAAGATTATTTCTTTTTCATGCCAATTAAGCAATATATATTAGAGTAGACAGTAGTAGGGTCAAAATTGTTTATCACAGGAATTTTCTACCTTCTGTAATAAACAGAAAAAGACAGGCAAAGAAAAAAAAAAGAAGAAAAACTACCTATTGAAATCATACTACAAAAAATTAGTAGGTGATGTTTGCAAAATATATCATCCTCAAATTTTACCCATCTGATTCTTATTCCAGGGGAGGGATAAGTGTTTAGAGTTGAGTAAATCTTAGGGATATCTGAAGCGCAGTTTACACATAATACTACTAATAAAATACTGTGTAAATATTTACAAGTGGAGAAATCAAATCGTCAGTGCTTTGCATTTATAAGAGTTGTTTTGGTTTGCAGCAGATTCGTTTTTAGAAGGAATATTTTTAATGTCAAGTACTAGAAAAATAAAATAATCACAATAACTTGGGCTTTCAAAATCTGTGGTGAGAAGGGAAGGGGAAAGGTGGAGCGACGGCTAGTTTGGGTTTATTTTAATTGTAAAACGCAAAAGATGCTGGCAACCTGAGTTATCAATTTCTAGAAAACACAAATTATTGATAGTTTTAATATTGTTATCCTTCACTGAGTTTACTGTACATATAAGAAGATGAATAATTACTGGTTGAATGGATGGAATGATGTGTTTAGAATAAATAAATTCTAAATGTAAAGTGAGTATTTAAAGAACTATTCTTTACCTCTACAGGGTAGAGATATTAGTGTGTCGGATAATTTCTGCTGAGCTGGAAAAAGTTTTCTAAAGCTAGTCCTCAGCTGTATCTTGATAGCTAAACAATTGTTGTTTCGTTCTAAAAGGGTTATAACTGCAGCTATAATTAATTTGCAGGGTAGCAAAGATGTTTTATTTTTTAAGAAAAAAATCTATTGCTGAAATTTACTTGAAGGATTAACATCAGTAAAACTTTATGAAGTCAGAATTAGCTTCATAATACGTAAATAAGATCCCACCAGGATTTTAGTGAATGTTGAGTTTTATTCACTTATTTGCTCAGGCAACAGAATTCTTAAAAACCTACCATATGTTGGGCTCTATGAGTCATATTATATGCAAATAAGAACTGTTCTGTATTCCAGGTATTCCTACAGTGGTAAAAGCAGTTAGGTAATGTTAAAAATTATAGGAAACTGACACAGCTAGAATAAAGTTGGGGACAGAGGTACTATAGCCAGTACAGGATGCCGATGCACCAAAGTTGGCTAGGACAGGTCAGCGAAGGATTAGAGAAGATGACGTTTAAACCAAGTCCTTGACCACAAGAAGTTGGTGTTTACCAGATGAACAATTAGAGAATGGGAAGTCCAACCAGGAATTAGGTGAGAAGGAATTGCCTTCTCATTGTGGGGAAAGAGAACATGACTCTTGGCATTGGAAAGGAAATTTGGAGGTTCTGGAATGTAAGTCAAGGTAGAGAAGAGAACAGGAGTATACGAATGGGGATAGGAGATCAATGAACAGATTGTGGAAGGCTTTGGATGTTAGGGGCAGAAGGTTGTACTTTGTACTGTTATAATAAAAAGGTAAAGAATTATTTTATTCCTGGGAGTAATGTGGTCAGTTCTGTGTTTCAGAAAGATTACACAGAGCCAGAGTAGTGGCCAGTCACATGGAACAGGACTGAAATCAGAGAACTTGTTAAAAAATTTTTACAGTAGCCCAGATGAGGAACAAATGATGGCTGAACCAAGGAAGGGCAGAGATACTAATTTTGATTGTTGTTATCAATATAATGAGAAGTTCAAGCGAAATAAAAACTTTTCTACTGTGTCTTTTCTAAATATAAACTGTGGCATTTGCACTGAAAAAAAAATGAAATCATACAATCTTGTTTTAATTGTGACCCTGTGGAAGTTGTTTCTTCTACCATATCTGGTAGCTAAATATATGAGATTATGTTCCAGATATGTTGCTATTTTACCACAAGTATGAGAAGCACCAGGAGGTCAACTTTCCTAAAGGTGATATGCTCAATGGACTTATTATGGGAAAGGGGCAACATAATTACATTAAGTGAATCAGATTTATTTACTCAGAGATCAGTAAGTAAAACTTGACAAGGTAATAATATCTATTTGCTCTTTATAATCTTTATTTCTCACTAGGTTGGGTTCCTACATTTCTACCAATACCAGGTGTTCATTTCCTGTAGCTAAATATTGCTGTTTATTCTTAGAGTATAAAGTTTTCAAATATTCTTCTTTAAATATTTTATAACTCTCAATCATCCTCATTCACCTACAAAATATTCCAATTTTCATAACCATCAGTAATTCAATCTATTTCTTTTTTGCATAGACCTCCTTTCATTAAGCACAGAGATTTTACCTACGTATATGTTACCTTGGCTCAGTCCACTAGTATTTGTACTGCTCCCATTTCTTGTGAAATACTTTTTTTGATGTTTAGCATTTGTAGACTATCCACAAAACTTATCAGAGACAGTAGAGTCTCTGAATGTATCACCTATGTTTTTAATCTTAAAATTGCTCTCAAGGAAATTAAGTCCTAACCACTAGATTCAATCTTATCTAATTATGCATTTCTTCATTTTATAACTCTACTACACATAATTTTATTCAGTGAAGACTGAAAATATCCCAGTCATAATAGAACATACGGAAATATCTATTTTATATCAACTGAGCAGAGAATTATAAAAATATATGAATATATATTAGTTAACATGTGTTTAATGTGAAATAGTTCATTCTAAAGAATGTTCATGGTGGATGATATGCATTTATAAATTATCTGGGGAGATGGTTCACAAATTCCTATAAAACTTTCATCTTCTAAGAAGTATTCTTGATTATATATTTGCTTATTTTACCATATTTACTCTACAGCTTTTCAGCAAGAGAATGTGGTCTCAATATGTAATCTTTTTCTTACTTTCTCTTTATTTAATAGGAATGTGGTGATGTGTCAGCTATATGGAACGTACTTCAAGAAAGTAAAACATGTTATTTGCTCTTAGAAATCCCTGAAGTAAGAAAAAAACAAAATGTTATATTACAGTGAATTACACAATCCAAATGGAGAATAACAGTACAAATAGGAAAGAGGAGAAGTTTACAAATGAAGAAGGAAAAGTATTAGATAATGTGTATTCTCTAAAGCCCTGGCACCAGTATTTGCTAACACTTTACAACCTATTTTACCATTATTGCAAATATTTTCTGAAAATGTTTATTTTTTCTTTAGAAAAGTATTTAGAAATATGTAAACACTTAAGTATATATATATATATATATATATATATAATGCTTCTAACAATATAGCCATATAAATGTCTACTATTTGTGTATAAATAGGTCAATTAGAAATTATTTAATTTATTTTACAGATTAAATGTAGATTAAGTAACTTAAATTTCTATGTGGTACATAATTTTTCAATATCTAAAACTGTGAATATTTGTGAACAAAATTGTGGGACAAAGATGTTTTGAAAGTACAGTTTCTTTTTATCTCCCAGATCACAAGTGTTGCAATGAGCTCACTGCAAGATTATGTATCTGAGTGCTTACTAGTAAATATTTTTAACCTAATTTATTGCATTATATGTTATTTTAGAGCATACTTTTTTTATATTTTTTGATTTTTTATAATTTGACTAAGTGCACAACTTGTCAAATCATATATTTTATAAACTTTTATATTCTGAATCATTAAATATGGTAGAATGTCTTTCAAGTGCTAATTCTCCAAACATGGAATCTTCGTTAGTTTGCACAGCTTCTAAAATAAGCTGGGAACTACATTCTTTTTTTTTTTTCCCCATTGCTTTGGTACTTTCCAATATGTGGCATGATGCATGTTTTTATAGCATCCTTGAGGTTTGTTTATTCAATGCTTGACATATTTCCCAGCAACAGACCCAATTCTTTGAAAGAATTTTTGAGGGTAGGTGGGAAGGCAATTGTTTTTGTAGGGCAATCAAACATAGGTGGTCTTTTTGCTGCCATAATTTTTGAAGTGTAGATATCTGCTTATTAAAAACTAAAGCATCAGACTGAGGTATGTGTACTTGCTTATTTTTTTTCTTGTTGTGTAGAGTAGTAAATGATACAGTTTATATAAAGCGCTTTAAACAATGCTTCATACAAAGTATAGTAAAATCTCAAAAACATTAGTTAAAACGAGACGAGAAAAAGTGCTGGGTTTTTCTCATAAACTTAAATTTTCAACATGAAAAATTTAAATTTGAGTATTAAGTTTCCTATATTCAAAATCAATTAAGTACAAGGTACTTTGAGTAGAAAATTGTCCACGAAATACTGCCTCATTCACCAATAGTGATGTTTTTCACCACCACACACACAAAACATCACATTATAGAGTAAAATACCCATTCTGCAAATTAAATTGAATGTTTGTTTTAAAGTCATGTAGTAGTTGCCCATCCTGTTGAAGGAAAACATGACTATTTTCTATATGCTTAAGCTTAATTTCTAAGACTAGTTTTTCTTGTACTTGGTGAGTTGAAGGATCTTTGAAAGTTAAGGATAGAAGCACAAATATTTAAGACAAAGAAAAAGTTGCAGGTAATTGCAGACTCTATTAAAGTCTTAATTAAAGGGCACTAGGAAAGTGAATTAGCACATCTGAGATTTTAATCAAACTGCTATTTCAACCAATTTATTAATTGACTACAGGATTAGGTTGTAATGTGCACTATTAAGATGTATGTGCGTGATCTGAAAACCCTAGGATTATGTGCATTCTTATTTCAGGAAAAACCAAACTGAAATGTGTATGTAAAGGTGATTTCCTGGTTCTACAGGGATAATTGTAAATCTCGTAATAAGCATTTACATTTTACTACAATAGCCAAACCTAAAATATGTATATATAGAATTTCAAATTTAGTAGACACTTGTTGAATGGCTGAGTGCTTATAGATACCTCATGATTCATTTAAAGACAAAATTTCTTGAACTGGTTACATTCTTAATTTGAAATATGTCTCAGGCTTAAGAACACTTATTAAATAATTAGATAAAAATAAAATTGATTTTCAAACATCTTAAAGATATTTGTACTAAAACCAAAAGTCATTGTCAAAAAATATAGAACAATCTTATAAATTTCAATCTCAACATTGTTCATGGGGCTTATTTTATCCTGAAGGCTTCGATGAATAGGTTACCCTTCTGCATTTTTGAATGTACAATATTAAAGGTGGAGAGCAACAACCTCACATTGTCTTCTTCATAGAAATGTATTATAATAAAGTTATTACCAGCTTTAGAGTGAAATATATTTTTATCTGCTGTAAATAGATTATGAGTTAAGTTATTTGAATTACAAAGGGGCAAACACAATTCTGTTTTAAATTTATTTTCTATCAGATGATTTTAAACCAGAACTCATGTTCTTATTCCCCTAGGCAAACAGAAAAAGGCATACACCTTTACTTTAAATACAGTTTTTTGAATTAGTGGTGTTAGGGTTGGTGAATATCCAAGTTACCAGTGGTAAACCTGTACAGGTCTGCTGCAATCTGAATTCTTGACTCCTCAGAAGAACAAATTTGACTAAGGGGAATAAGGCAGAAAAAGAGACTGAGGCAAGTTTTAGAGCAGGAGGGGAAGGTTATTAAAAGGCATCAGAGCAGGAAAGAAAGGAAAGTTCACTTGGAAGAACCCAAGCAGGCACTGTAGAGATCAAGTGCCCCGTTTAACTTTGAACCTAGAATCTTATATGCTGGTCTATTTCAGTGTCTTGCACCTCCTTTCTTTTAGGGTGAGCCACTGGCATGTGTGGTGCCCTCCTTGCACTTCGGAGATGAGTGTCCGCAATGTGTTCAGGAAGTTGCATGCATGCTCACCTGAGGCTTTCTTCCCTTTTCTAGTGGAATGCCCCCTGCAAGTCATACCTGGCATTTTATCTATTAATGTGCATGCTTGAGCTCACTCAGTCAATTCCGGATATCTTATTGGACGCTGCTGATTACAAATTTCAAGTGTTTTTATATATTGGAAAATTGCCTCTTTCCCTGGCACCAGCTCCAACCAATTATCATTTTAATATGAGAACTGCCTGACCATCACCTGATGGTCAGCTGACACTCCTAAGGGGTGGGGGAGCCCTCTCCTGCCCCACGCATGCATGACTAGCTATCTACTGAAACAATGATATGTTTTGAAAAGTCGTGGGAAAACAAAACCAAAGCCAGTTATTAATTTTCTAGTTTCTAGTCTCTCTAAACATAGAGAGTACTGCCAGTCCAGAAATCTCTAGTTGTTGGTAAAATTAATCTCGTGGGACCTGCTGTAGGGAAGAACAGAATTAATTGTTTCTTTTTTGTGTTTCTTTTTTTGATGACTAAACATAAAGGTTTTCACATTGATGAGCTGTATTAATCATACTTTTTCATTTCTGTATTTCTGCTGCTTTGACATTGAAGCCTTGCTAATTCTGGAGTGACTGCTCCTTCCAAAGCTAGCCAATTCCTAAAGACAGTAAAGCACTCGCTTGTGATTGCTCCTTTCATATACAAACCAACTAATCAAGAGCCCACAAATCAACCACCTTTTGAAAAATCAGACTCTCTTACAACCTGGCCCATGTTCTCCTGCTCAAATCACCCAAGATAAGGTCCTAAACAAGTAGAGACAGATGGTACCCCCTAAAGCCTGTTAAAATTATTCAAACTAGCCAATCATAAGGCTGCTTACTCTAACTTGATCATTCCATCCTGCAGAAACCACAGCAAGTTTCTCGCCCACATTTTCCTCTCACTCCTGTGCCTTCTGACCCATCCTGGTGGTTTCCTATGTGGCCTCTGCATATCTTGGCATTTCCCCTCTTCTTGGAAACTGTGAGTAGCAAGCTGTCTTTTTAATGACAATTATCTCCTGATCTGTTTGCCATGCCATACCTGGATAATAATACAATCTGTATTTTAAAACAATGAAAAGTGGTTGTGCTATTCAGAACAGAGATGGGTCTTATCTCTTCTATTAATAGGTGAGGTTCGACCTTCTAGCCATCTTAATAGTAAAGTAAGCAAAGTAAAAATGTTGCTTTAAGCAAATGTCCTTAAAAGTTTTATGTTATCTAGCAATCCATCAAATTCTAGAAATCTTGATACCAGTGGAATTAGTTTGTGTATTGCAATAGCAACTCAAAGTGCACCTGGCTAGAGGCAGCCTAATAAAAATCTCGTTAACATTTCACAACAGGCAACATTTGGTACAGTCTTACTTTAAGAAGTAAAGATTCTTCCACGTCCACTTCTCTGTAAGGAAAAACAGTTATGATGTCCAGATCCAGTGATTACTTCTTTATATATAAGTGATAAAGATATGTGTGTGTGTGTGTGTGTGTGTGTGTGTGTGTGTTTTAACTTAACATTCTTTTATATATATATATGTTTTAACTTAACATTCTTGCTGTAAAAATAACATATATGAAAACTCACAGACTTTCTATTTGTCATCATTCTTTGGCATTTAAAGTATACTTATTCTGTTTCAATTTCACTTTACTGTTCTAAAAATTACCTTTTCCTATTCAATTCTACAACCTTTCGGTTTTTAAGGCTGTTATTTAACCCAACCATATTCAGGTGCATATTTCTAATAAAATATACAGCAAAAATGATTTTTCTCACCCTTTATTGTGCCTTCACACAGACCATGATGACAAAATAGACAATAAAACTTAATACAGTAGGCATCCTGGGTTAGACTGTTTTATATGTTATCTTTTCAATAAGTTTAAGTTCAAGACCTGATTGACATTGGCTAATTGCTAGCATTGATGGATACATAAACCATTTATGAATTATTTTATAAACTTTTATAGCCACCATTTCTCTTCATCATTATTAACAACGCATGGCAAGACCATTTATTTCTGCATAGTCGGTTAAATAAAGAAAACTGCATGTATTTGAGCAGATCAATATTATTGATTCATTAAATAAGATTGATATGTTGTTCATAATGAGTCCAAAAAATGTTTCAGGACTATTATAAAAGTATTTGTCCATCATCAGTGTTTCATTAAATAGCACAATAATCAACGAATCACCTATTGATAGTGATCTGAAAATTGCTACTTCATTTTGGACATCTTCATCTAATGATTAATTAATTTTAAATTGTCTTAATTCAACCTCTTTAATTTCTCTTGTTCAAATTCTCCCCTCACTGCAATAGCTTTCTAGCTAGTCACTCTGCCTATATTCTTATTCCTTACTAAATTATCCTTCAGTGTTGCCAGATAAATTGGGCTAACGTGTAGTGAGGAACAATTTTTCCCATGCTCAATATTCTTCAATGATTGTTATTATTTAGAAGCTTTGTACCAACTTCTAAACAAGGTATAAGCAGCCCTTCAAAATCGATTGTCTACAAACATTTTATATAGTATAACCCAGTAATATTAGACTTGCAGATTCTCAAACATGGCATGCTGGTTTTCATCCCTTTTATATATATATGTTTTACCTTTTCGTTGCCTTCTAACCTATACTTGACTCACAAACTCGGTCATGACATTTTTGCTGACTTCTCTAGTTACATGTTGGTGTTGTCTATAATTCCATTGGCACCTGTGTATACTTATTGATAAGTAGTATTGCCATTTTTTCTTATGGTTGTGTATATGTTTTCCTCACTGGTAGGTTTCAATATTCCTGAGTATAGTAAACATAGATTTTCAAACACTACTCCATGAATGTAATGTGTTCTCAATTAACAGAATAATCTATCTTAAATAGTTAAATGGATGAATATACATAGGGCTCCTGGAGAATTATAGTGGCTGAACAAGGCTCAATAAATTTTTTCATCCCTTTCATTCTAATATTCTGCTATCTAGGCAAATCTCAAGTTCATGGTTTCTGAACTTCTGAGTTTCTTAAAGGCAGGAACAATGTATTAACATTGAACTTCTCCTACACAACACCAGAAAAACCAGTAAACTGAGTAATGCAGTATGGAAGAACACTATCTTTTGTTGTTTTTGTTTTTGTTTTTTTGAAACTGAGTCTCACTCTGTTGCCCAAGCTGGAGTGCAGTGGTGCGATCTCAGCTCACTGAAGCCTCTGTCTCTGGTTCAAGCAATTCTCCTGCCTCGGCCTCCCGAGTAGCTGGCACTAGAGGCACATGCTGCCACGCTTGGCTATTATTATTATTATTATTAGTTTTTCAGTAGAGATGGAGTTTAACCATGTTGGCCTGGATGGTCTTGATCTCCTGACCTTGTAATCCAGCTGCCTCAGCCTCCCAAAGTTCTGTCGTGGGGTTACAGGTGTGAGCCACCGCGCCCAGCCAGAAGAACACTGTCTTAACAGTCTTATTGTATCTCAGAAGGGAAGGCCATGGGAGGGCATTTGCAGTGTTTTAAGTCCTGGCCTGGCTGGTTGACTTCAACGTGTATGTTGCAGTGTGTGGAGCCGATTCGAGTTTACGACAAAATAGCTTTTAAATGGTGAGCACAGAGAAATGAAGGTCTCGAAGCACTTCCTGATGAGAATACTGTTAGTCTTCATAAATAATCTGTAGTTGTTTTAGTCTTATCTTCCAGAAGCAGGTATTCCATGCAGCAAGCCACAGGTTGATTTTTCTGGACCACAGTAATACATAATATGCTTATAGCAGTGTATGTCCAGCTTCAATATTGTCTAAGCTAAGGACAGGAATTACATTGGTTTTGATTCACAATGACATTCTGTAATTTGTATCTTTAATGTCTGTCATAGTTCCTGATAGATGGAATGGTTTAAATATTTCACATGCTTTAACTTATTTTGATTTGAAGACTTTAAGGCATGGGGATTTTCTCTGAATCACAGTGTTATTTTTTATGAAGGCAGAATTAGTGTCATGCAAATATTTGAAATAAAATGACTTGGCCTATAAAACCCACCAATTCTCCTGTTTAGCACTCTCATATACCTTTTCTGTTTCTTTCTAACATTATGCCATTTTTCTTATCTTCTCTTAGCTATTCATCATTCCCCTAATCTCACTTGTCATTTGTGTTTGGATTCTACTCATTCTGTAATGAAGTTAATCTCCACTTAAGTTATATATCTTCAATAGAAATTTAAAATAATTTTCATTGTAAATATTAAAGACATTTAGAAAAGTATAAAGTAAAACTGCCAGGAACTCACTTTTCACTGTTTGCAACATGCACCTTCCTAGAAAGTGTCTAGTGCATATACACAGACATGTTCTTGACTTCCTGGACACATTTGGGATATCAAAATGTCAGCCATCCTAAGAAATTCTGGAGGGTTTACAGTGTTCATCTTAATTATTTAACCATCATATTGTGCTGTGCATTTCAAACATCAAAACACAATGCAATTAAATTCAACAAAAAATTTGTACATCTCCCATATGAAAGACAATTCGTTATATTCTAGGGAGTTAACATAAAAAAAAACCTTTCTTTCAAAGGTTACTTTTGGAGTTAATCTCAGAAGATACAGAACTGACATTCTTTCCTCCCAATTTTTGTTGTGTTAAAATGCAAGTAACATGAAGTTTGCCATTTTAACCACTTTGAAGTATGTAGTTCAGGGGTATGAAGTGCATTCATATTGTTGTGCCCATTACCACCACTCATCTCCAGAACTCTGCATCTTGTAAAACTGAAATTCTATGACCAGGAAATAATAACTCCCCATTGCCTTTCCTCTCAGCCCCTGAAAACCACCATCCTACTCTCTCCCTTCAAGATTTTGACTATTATGTACCTCATAAAAGTGAAATCATACAGTAGCTGTCCTTTTGTGACTAGCTTATTTCACGTAGGATGTCTTCAAAGTTCACCAATATTGTAATGTATTTCAGAATTTCCTTCCTTTGTAAGGTGAGATAACGTACTATCGTATGTATTTGACACATGTTGTTATCCATTCATTCATGGAACTAATATTTCTATACAATGGCTGTTAGGTATTTTTTTTTCTTAAGGCTGCTCCTTAGCCAGCTAGATATCTGTAATGAGACTAACCAATGAAGACTTAAAAATGGTCATTCCAACTGAGTTTGCCATTCTTGTTGCTGCTGTGGTACCCAGTTCTAGCTTCTTTCAATTATGTGACAATCAGCCAAATATTAATAGTTAACTCACTACCTGCTCTCTCAGTGTTTTCATTTTTTTCTATGTGTGCTTTTATTACTATTTTTAATTGATACATAGCTGTACATATTTATAGGATATGGTGGGATATTTTGATACATATATACAATGTATAATAATTAAATAATAGTAATTAGCATATCTATTACTCCAGGAACTTAAATTTTTTTGTGTTGGGCACACTCAAAATTCATTTCTGTATCTATTTGAAAATATAAAATATAAAATAAATTGTTGTTAATTATAGCCAGCATATAGTTCTGTAAAACACTGGAACTTATTTCTTCTATCTAGCTGTACTTTTATATCTGTTAATCAACCTTTGGCTACCTTCCTCCACCCTGTAAACATCTGAGCCTCTAGCAACCACTCTCTGCTTCTATGAGATCAACATTTTGTAAGCTCCCGTATCTAGAAGAGAATTTGTAGGTTTTTTTATTTTTCTGTGCCTGGCTTATTTAACTTAACACAGTGTACTCCAAGCTCAGCCATGTTACTGCAAATCATCGAATTTTTTATGGCTAAATAGTATTCCATCATATATATATATATATGTGTGTGTGTGTGTGTGTATATGTGTATGTGTGTATGTGTGTATATATATATGTGTGTGTGTATACATATATAACATTTTCATACTCCATGTTCCAATTTGTGGTGCATATATATTTATAATTGTCATATCCTCTTGTGAAATTGATCCCATTCTCATTATATAATGACTTTTTTCTATTTTTACAGTTTTTAATTTAAGTATGTTTTATATGTATACAGCACATTTTCATATATACCACACTGTCTTTATCCACTTACCTTTTGGTGGACATTTCAATTGATTCAATATCTTGACTATTATGAATTGTGCTGCAGTAAACATGACTGTGCATGTATCTCTTTGATACACAGTTTTTCTGAGTGCGCATGTATCTCTGATACACAGTTTTTCTTTTCTTTGATATATACCCGGTGGTGGTATTGTTGGATTATATGGTAATTCTACTTCTAGTTTTTTAGAAATAGCTATGCTCCTTTTTATAATAGTTGTACTAATTTACATTCCCACCAACAGTGTATATCTAATGGTTTGACAATTTTGTTTATCTTTGCAAAAAAACAACTTTATGTTTCAATGATCTTTTGCATTTTTCTCTTAATTTTATGTATTTACTTATACTCTGGCCTTATTTCTTTTCTTCTGCTAATTTTGTGTTTGATTTGTTTTTGGTTTACTAGTTCTTTGAGAGGAGAGTTAGGTTGTTTATTTGAAACCTTTCTACTTTTTTGATGTCAGCTTTTCTTTTCTAAACTTCCCTCTTATTACTTCTTTTGCTGTATCTCCCAGGTTTTCCTATATTATATTCCTATTTTTTGGTTCAAGAATTTTAAATATTTTCTTCTTAATTTCTTCATTGACCTATTGGTTGTTCAAGAGCATGTTGTTTTATTTCCATGTATTTGTACAATTTCAAAAATTCCTCTTGTGATTGATATCTACGTTTACTCCATTGCAGTCAGACAATATACTTGATATTATTTTAATTCCTTTAAATTTATTGAGGCTGTGTTGTGGCCTAACATGTGGTCTATACTGGAAAATATTCCACATGCTGATAAAAAGAACATGTCTTTTTCAGTTGTTGGAGAAAGTGTTCTGTTAATATGTTAGGACCATTTGGTCTAAAATGCAGTTCAAATCCAATGTTTCTTTACTGTATTTCTGTCTGGATGATCTGTCCAATGCTGCAATTGGGATTGAAATCACTAACCAAAATTGTGTTACAGTTTATCTCTCCCTTTCGATCTAATAATATTTGCTTTATTCCTTTGGGTATTCCAAAATTGGGTGCATATACATTTGTAATTGTCATATCCTCTTGTGAAATGAATCCCATTCTCATTATATAATGACTTTCTTTCTATTTTCAGTTTTTGACTTAAGTATGTTTTATCTCATAGGAGTATAGGTACTCCTGCTCACTTTTGGTTTTTATTTGTGTAGCATATCTTTTCTCATCCCTTCATTTTCAGTCTATATAGATCTTAAAAGGTAAAGCAAAATTTTTGTAGGTAGCTTATGGTCGGGCCATTATTTAAAATCCATTTTATCTATTTATATATTTTAAGTAAAATATTAAATCTGTTTACATTCAAAGTCGTTATTTATATCTGAAGGTTTATTTCTGTTATTGTGTTGATTTATTTCTGACACTTTTGTATGTATTTCCCTCCTTTCTTCCTCTTGCATTATTTATTATTGCAGCTTGTGGATTTCTGTAGTTCTAAGGTTTGATTATTTTCTCTTTATCCTTTGTATATCTGTTCTACCACTGAGTTTATACTTTTTGTTTTGTTTGTTTTGTTTTGTCTTGTTGAGATGGGTTTTCACTCTGTCCCACCCAGGCTGGATTGCAGAGGTGTAATCTCGGCTCACTGCAGCCCCACCTCCCGAGTTCAAGTTATTCTCCCACTTCATTCTCTCAGGTAGCTGGCATTACAGTTGCTTGCTACCACGCCCGGCTAGGTTTTTTGTACTTTTAGTAGAAATCCGGTTTTACCATGTTGGTCAGGCTGGTCTTGAACTCCTAACCTCAGGTGATCCACCTGCCTTTGCCTCCCAAAGTGTTGAGATTACAGACATGAGCCACTGAGTGTGTTTTCATGATAGACATTATTTTCTTTTAGTTTCCATACTTAGGACTACCTTGAGCATTTTTTATAAAACTGGTCTAGTGTTGTTGAATTCTCTCTTTTGCTTATCCAGAAAATACTTTATTTCTCTTTCATTTGTGAAGGATATCTTTGCTGAGTATGGTATCCTTGGTTAGAATTTATTTTCCTCACCTGAAAATATGAAATATTTTCTCCTGGCCTGAAAGGATTCTGTAGAGAAATACGCTGTTAGTTTAATGGGGATTCACTTATATGTGACTTCACACTTTTATCTTGTTGTTTGTAGAATTATTATGTGCCTGAAGAAAGACTTTTAAAAATTTTTTTTTAGAAAGACATTTTTTGGGCCAGTGTGGAACAATGACATGGACACAGGAAGGGGAGCATCACACACTGGGGTCTGTTGTGGGGGAATAGGGGAGAGACAGCAGGGGGTAGGGAGTTGGGGAGGGATAACTTGGGGAGAAATGTCAGATATAGGTGATGGGGAAGGAGGCAGCAAACCACATTGCCATGTGTGTACCTATGCAACAATCCTTTATGTTCTTCACATGTACCCCAGAACCTAAAGTGCAATTATATATATAAATTATATATATAAGACCTTTTTGGGTTGAATCTATTTGAGGGCCTTGGAGCTCCCTGAATTTGATTGCCCATGCCTCTTCACAGACTTAGAAAGTTTTCAGCTCTTATTTCATCGTATAGATTTTCTATGCCTATTTTCTTCTCTTATTCTCCTGGAATTCCCACTTCACCTAATTATGTCCCACAAGTCTTGTAGGGTTTCTTCACAGTTCATAATTCTTATTCCTTCTTTTTTTTCCTACTGTATAATTTTAAGGGACTTTTCTTCAGGTTCATAGACTTGTTCTTCTACTTGATCAAGCCTGCTGTTGAATGTCTCAACTATATTTTAAAAATTCCATTCACTGAATTCTTCAGCTGTAGAATTTCCATTTGGATCTTTTAAGTTGTTGATTGTCGAATGTCTCAACTATATTTTAAAAATCCCATTCACTGAATTCTTCAGCTGTAGAATTTCTGTTTGGATCTTTTAAAAAATTTTTTTAACTTTTTGTCAAATTTCTCATTCGAATTGTGAATTGTTTTCCTATTTTGTTACTTGTGTTTTCTTGTATTTCATTTTCTTTCAGATCATTATTTAGAATTTTATTTTCTGGAATTGTATCAATTTCCTTTTCATTGGGATCTGTTACTAGAGAGTTATTATGCTCCTGTGTAAGTGCCATGTTTCTTTGCCACTGTATGTTTCTTGTGTTCCTGCATGGCTGTCTATGAATCTGGTGGAATAATCACCTCTTTCAAACTTTATAAAATGACTTGTGGCGAAAGACTTTCAATTGCAGTTGGATTTTACTGTGCTGACTGGGAAAGGTGTAGTGACTCTGTTAACAGGTAGGTACAATGTTACAGTCTCCATGCAGCAACAATTGTGGGTACCTCAGTGGTCTAAGTTTGTGGTAGTGGCAGTGGCAACACAGGTTACTAATGTCCTCAGTGTTAAAGGCTTTTAGTTTTCTCCTGTTCTCATTTTCCCCACAATATGGAGACTTAATTTATGGGATCCCTCTGGATAAGATCTGACATGGCCTGCCAAAGGATGCAGTGGTACTGGGGTCCAGGTGGAGGTGTTCAAAGCAGCTATGGAGCCAGGGGGCTAGGCTCAGGGTTTCAGGAACATATTGTGGCACCTGGGTCTCAGGGAACAGGTTTGCTCTCTGTGGCAAGGTTGGATTTATGTTGCTCACAGAGCCAAGAGCTTTGACTCCAAGGTACCCTTCATCTAGCAGCTTGGGCCCAAGGGGCTGGGTTGAATCTGTGATTCTACCCTGGAGAGCAGAGTACAACAGTGTCCTGACAGTGGGAAAGAAAGTATGCTTTGGAGAGCTGATGTGTTTTCAGTTCTGGAACTTGAACCAATAGGGTTCAGTGGCAACTTGGTTCCTAGAGGGTGAAGCACCTTGTAGTAGTAACTCTAAACCATAGGACAGCGGGTCTTACTGGTGTCCCAAACTTTATGAGGTTAAGTGCAGTGGCAGCAAGCCCCCAGAACAGTCACAGTTGTTTAAGTTTTAGAGAGGAGGGAACAGCTGGGTGATGACTCCCCACTGAAAAGTATGTCTCAGCATCTCAGACGTGATAGTGGGTAGTCTAGCACCAGGGAAGCAGAGTACTAGAGGTGTTTGCCTGTAGGGCGTGATGTCTCAGCTCAGTTACTGTTCTGTTTCCCTGGGATGTGGGGTACTGTGTCAGCTCAGCTCTGGGATACATGACTGCTCAACTTAGCCAATGTTCTGATTCTCCAGGGGATGATGAGCCACTTCAGCTGAGGCCTGGGGTTGTGAATATGCCCAGGTACCATTTCCTGGGATGTAAGGTATTGTTTCAGCTTAGGCAGTGAAGAAGTATGACTGCTTTGAGTGTACCGCTTCAGCTCTTGCCTAAGGGGGCAAGGGAAGAGGTAGATGAAGTGGCTCCAACTCCATTTGGCCTCATGGGGAAGGGTGTAAGAGTTGCTTGCAGCTCAGCTTAGGTAAGTCAGGCCACTGGGTTGCAGTGGTTCAGTGAAGGCTTAGCCTTAGCGATGAAGGGGAGCTGTGACTCCTCATTCCTGGAGCAAAATACACTTAAACCATGGTTCTTATTCCTAGGTGGCATATAGCAGTTGCCATATGGGCCACAGGGAGCAGGGCCAAGTAGTGTTTCCTTTTCTGAGAGAATCCCAGCAGTGAGGACTCCAGTCAACTCTCTCAGCTGAATAGTACATTTGAGAACTGCAGGAGATCCTAGTGATAAAGTATTTATGGTGTTCAAGGTGTAAATGGGGGTTGTGGGATCCTCTTGCCTACCTCCCCATCATAGGGAGAAATTCCTCCTAGACCCCAGCTGATCCCAGTTAGGGGATGGTGGTTGGAGGTTACACATTTCCTTTCATTCTCTATGTGGTCATCCATAGTTTCTGTGTTCATCAGGGTTTCTCTTACTTCTTTGATGTACTCCAGCACTCTCCTTCAGTTATGTTTGTTAAAGTATAGGTGTTTATTCATTGTTCTGGTTGTCTTTTTCAGGGGGACAGGTGCTTGGGACATCTAAGTTGGCCATCTTGCTGATGTCACTCTCCTCCACATAATTGCTGGCAATTAGAACCATTATATCATGTATATCAAACATGGATTGAACTTTGTGTTTGTGTTGGGACAGAGGTTAGAGATGGTAGACATCTTGAATAGCAGCTGCTTAGTTTTATGAGATGTAGTAAATGAGACACACCAAAGATGATGATGATATTTGCAAATCAAGGAGAGCTAATCAAGATCCATTTGTTTTCTGGTTAATAGAACACAAGCCTCTGTGTACCAAGAGGTAGAATTAATTATCCTTAATGACTATTGTATTAGTCTATTCTTTTTTTTTTCTAGGTGTACCAAGGGGTAGAATTAATTATCTTTAATGACTATTGCACTAGTCTGTTCTTGTGTTGCTGTAAAGGAATCTCTGAGACTGGGTAATTTATAAAGAAAAGAGGTTTAATTGGCTCATAATTCTGTAGACAATATAGGAGGCATAATGCCAGTATCAACTTCTGCTGAGGGCCTCAGGAAGCTTACAATGATGGCAGAAGGTGAAGGGGAGCAGGTATGTCACACAGTGAGAGCAAGAAGTAGGGAGATGCAACACTCTTTTCAACAACCATGTATGGCATGAACTCAGAGTAAGAATTCACTCATTATTGTGAGTACAGCATCAAGGGGATGGCACCAAACCATTCATGAAGTATATGCTCCCATGATCCAGTTCCTCACACTAGGCCCTGTCTCCAGCATCAGGGATCACATTTTATCATGAGACTTAGAGGGGACACATATCCAGATTATATAATTCTGCCCCAGCTCCCCAAATCTCATGTCCTTCTCATATGGCAAAGTTCAGTTATCCTTTTCCAATAGTATTAATCTCTTCTAGCCCCAAATCACAAGTCACAAGTGCAGTCTTATCTGAAGTTGAGTTTCTTCCACCATCGAGCCTGTGAAACTAAAAACAACTTATTTTTTTCCAAGATACAATAATGCTATAGACATTAGTTAAATATCCCATGCCAAAAGGGATACACCAGCCAAAAGAAAGGGGCAACAAGCCTCATGCAAGTCTGAAACCCAGCAGGGCAGACATTAAACCTTAAAGCTCCAACATAATCATTGATATCATGGGTATCCAGGGCACACTGATGCAAGGAGTGTTACTCCAAAGTCTTGGGCAGCTCTGTCACTGTGGCTTTGCAGGGTGCAACCCACACAGCTGCTCTCACAGGGTTGGAGTTGCATGCCTGTGGATTTCCCAGGTTCAGGAGGCAAGCTACTGGTGACTCTATAATTGTGTGGTCTGGAGGACAGGGACCCCCTTCTCATAGCTCCACTAGGCAGTCCCCATGTGGGGACTTTGTGTGCAGCTTTGACCCTACATTTACCTTGGCATTTCCCTAGTAGAGATTCTCTGCAGGGGCTCTGTCACTGTGGTAGACTTCTCCTGGGCACTGAGACTTTCTCATACAGCCTCTGAAATCTAGGTAGAAGCTGACAAGCCTCCCTCACTCTTGCATTCTGTGCACCAGCAGATTTAACACCTTGTGGAAGCTGCCAAGGCTTATGGTGGCTTGTGCTCCTCAAAGCTGCAGCCTCAGCTATATCTGGGGCCCTTTGAGCTATTGTTGGAGCTGGAGCAACCAGGATGCAGGGAACAAACTCCCAAGGTTGTGTAGGGCAGCAGCACTAAGGGTTTAGCCCAAGAAACCATTATTTCTTCCTAGGCCACTGGGCCTGTGAAAGGAGGGACTGTACTGAAGACTTCTGAAATGCCTTCAAGACGTTTTTCCTATTATTTTGGATATTAGCACTTGGCTCCCTTTCAGTTCTGCTATTTAGTAAACGGTTGCTCCACAGCCCCCTTATGTTTATATCCTAAAAATGCTTTTTGTTTTTTCTCTGCCACATGGCCAGATTGCCAATTTTCCAAACGTCTATTCTCTGCTTCCCCTTTAAATACAAGTCCTAACTTTAACTTATTCATTTGCTTTCATATCTGATTATAGGTGTTTAGGGGAAGCCCCACCACTTCTTGAATGCTTTGCTTCTTAAACATTTGTTCTGCAAGATACTATAAGTTGTTACTCTTAGGTTAAAATTTCCATAGATCTCTAGGACCTGGACAGAATGCAGCCACACTCTTTGCTAGGATGTAAAGTGAGTGATCTTTACTTTAGTTCCCAATAAGATCCTCATTTCATTCTGAGACATCAGCCTGAACTTAACTGTCCATATTTCCATTAGCATTTTGATCATAACCATTTAACCAGTCTCTAAGAAGTTCCAAACTTTTTCTTATCCTCCTATCTTCCTCTGGGCCCTTCAAACTGTTCCAACTTCTGCCAGTTACCCAGTTTCAGAGCTGCTTCCACATTTTCAGATATCTTTATAGCAACACTATTACTGTTACCAATCTTCTGTATTAGTTCATTCTTGCATCCTATAATATCTGGGTTCAAGTAATTTATAAAGAAAAGGGATTTAATTGGCCCGTGGTTCTGCAGGCTGTACAGGAAGCGTGCATGTCTTTGACTGACATCTCCTTGGCTTCTGGTGAGGCCTCAGGAAGACTCCATTTATGTCAGAAAGTCAAGGGATGAGCAGGTGTATCATGTGGTGAGAGCAGGAGCAAGGTTGGTGGGGAGATGCCACACTCTTTAAAACAACCAGATCTCAAGTAAACTAACAGAGTGATAACTCACTCATCACAAAGTGGGTAGCACTAAGCCGTTCATAAAGGATCTGCATCCATGATCTAATATCTCCCACTTGGGTCCAGCTCCAATATTGGGAATCACATTTCAACACGAGATTTTGTAGGGACACACATCCAAACTGTATTAACTATATTAAATTAATATTTGATAATGTATTTGGGGATGTCTATAGATTGAATAAAGACAGAACTGAATTACCTTCTTATGCTGTATATAACATTTGTATTTTGGGTGTAAATTTTTCTCTTGCCTAGTGACAGCAATTTGGAATTTTTCATTTCTTATAGTCCAAAAAATTTGAATTACTGCCACAAATGTTTATCACTTAAACTTTGAAAAAAATTATTTAAAATTTTATATCATATTTTTATAGTATATGAAAAGAAAATATCACATTTTTCATGGTGTTATTATAAGGACTAAGGACTATGGTCTATAGTAAATGCTTAATGATTGTGATCAGTATTGTGGTGAGTACTGAAGAGGTTGTCATTTGGCCACCAAAAAGCAATTGTTGAATTTTAAAGGTAAATTTAATGGAACTATATTGACAAGAGGCAGATTGCTGGGGATTATGGAGTAAATTCTGCATGGAAGATATAGGGATAGTAAACTGTAAACCTCTTTTCCAGGAAACTTGGTATTTAAAGGGAAGATATACAATTGAATTAGTGAAAATCAGATACAGAGAATTTGGTTAAAAAAGATATACATTTCTTTTAAACACTCAATTAAAAGAAAACAGTCATTTTTTGAATCTGAGTTGTGACTGTTATAACCAATAAAAAATGATGGAAGTTCTAGCCTATTCATGAAGCTAGTTACAAAACGCCATACAGCTTCTGGCTAGGTTTATTAGATTGTCATTCTCTGGACATTTGTTCTCAGATCCCAGCCACCATGCCATGAGAAGTCTAAGTCCATGTGGCGACTCCAAGTGCAGGTATTAGAGTCAAAAGTTTCAGCTGAGTTCAGGATTTGAGTTATCCCACATGCCAATTGTGGAAATGAAAAAGCCTCCCAATGATTACAGCCTCCAGGTTTCTTTTGTTACCCCCAGGTGCCAATACTTCCTTGCTGGGGCTTCAGACACTTGAGCAGAGAGAAACCATGCCTGCTGTACTCTTCTGAATTCCTGACTCATGACATCCATGAGGAAAATAAAATGGTGGTTGTTTAGGCCACTGATTTATGGGTGGTACTATTTAATAACCGACAATGCATACTTGGAAGAAATAAAGCATGTGAAATCATCAATTTGAGTTTTTTTGTAAGCCAAAGGAGGGGGAAAATGACAGGAAAGCAAACAAACAAAAAATGATTTTGAGAAAATAATTGATAATAGACTAGAAAAGAAAAACAAACAATGGAGCAAGGCTCTGGAGTCAACTATCATGGTGGGGAAAATTGGGAATAAAAGTGCTGGCAGTCAGACCTCTGGAGCTCTATAGATAGCTGTCAGAAGACAGAGCAAATCTGTGAACAACAAGAGTAGAAAAATTATGCAATGGCAAGTACTGACAGGGTACCTAATATGGTCTACATATAAATTACATACACATGCACGTTTCAATTTGTGTCACTCATTTTAATATTCTTTTTTGTCATGTTCTGGGACTTCCTTGACAATCCTGTGCATTTGAAAAATCTTTTCAAAAGAAAGCTTTTCTAATATCTTATAATTGCTATTCAATATATTGTTGCATTTGATTTTTTTTAATTACAGTTAATGATGCCTGATTCATCATCCACTCATTGCTTCTTCCTCATAGAATTAAATGAGGCTGCTGGTGGTTTACAAAGACTATTTGAGAAATGTGGCAAAATCTCGCAGTCAGCCATCTGTTTGAGGAGCTGTTTCTTTTCATAGAAAACATAAGGCTTATCAGCAATTGAAACTCTTGATTTCTTACCAGAAGAGATTGGGTAGTGTCCAGTAAGATAAAACCACTTGCTCTTCTAAAGCATTTTCAAAGTCAATGAATAAAGCATGGCTGAGGCAGCACTTTAAAATATCTTGTAGGCCAGGCATGGTGGCTCACACCTATAATTCTAGCACTTTGGAAGTCTGAGACAGGAGAATCACTTGAGGCCAGGAGTTTGAGGCTAGCCTGGGGCAGCATAGCAAGACCCCATCTTTATAAAATTTAACAAGAAAAGAAATAAGCCAGGCTTGATGATGTGTACCTGTAGTCCCATTTACTTGAGATGCTGAGGTGGGAGGATCACTTAAGCCTGGGTGGTTGAGACTGCAGTCAGACATGACTGCACCACTACACTAAGGCTGGGCAACAGAGTGAGATCCTGTCTCCAAAAATAAATGAAAAAATACAATCAAAACAAATAAAATACCTTGTAAACATTAAATCGGGCCCATTTTATACTTTCTCTTATACGTGTTTCAATAAAATCCTGACAGTGGACCTGTGTAGCACATGGTAAAAATTAATAATTCAATTTTCTGAGTCTTTGTTTCCATGCTGTCTTCCTGTAATGGCTATAACTTCACAATTGCAGCAAACCTCCTCAGGTCTTAGCACAAAAAAAAGTAGAGATACTGGCTGGGCATGGTGGCTCATGCCTGTAATCCCAGCACTTTGGAAGGCCAAGGTGGGTGAATCATGAGGTCAGGAGTTCGAGACCAACCTGACCAACATAGTGAAACCCCATCTCTACTAAAAATACAAAAATTTAGCCTGGCATGGTGGCGAGCACCTGTTATCCTAGCTACTCAGGTGGCTGAGGCAGGAGAATCGCTTGAACCTTGGAGGTGGAGGTTGCAGTGAGCTGAGATAGCGCCACTGCATACCAGCCTGGATGAGAGTGTGAGACACCATCTCAAAAAAAAAAAAAAGTAGAGATACCGAGCATAATAATCAACCTCATACATAGGTTTAGCAACAATGCAGATTTTTTGAAAACATAAAGTAGAAAGTATCTATGTTATGCAAAGAAAAATGTAAGGTAATTCACCCATTTCTTTTTCTCATTAAACTCTGAGTCGACTAATGTGCCTTCTACCATCCTTTCATTCTTCGTGAATAATATCCTTACATTTTTCTCATTTCTGACAACACCATTATGTAGAGAGACCATGTTTTCTTTTACTTGACTTTTTAAATATACAAATCCTTTGAGAGCCTCTTCTTAGGCGTCTTCTTTTCTTTCTTTAAAATTCTTTTTTTTTTTTTTTTGAAAAATCTGTATCCTTTCCCACAATTCTGATTGTTGTTATCCTTCTGCTAATGCTGAAAATGTTAACACAGTGTTCCCAAACTCACATCCAGCAGCCTGCAGAACAAATATGGCTTAGAGTCATGTTTTGCTGATTCCCCACAGTGAATTAATTGTATTGAGTTGGTTTCCTTATCAACAATTAAAAACAAGGAAACAATCTAAATGCCTGACTTGTCAAGGGTACCAATCTATTAAAGCTGAGTGGCAGCTACTTCCTTTAGAAAGGCATATTTTTCCAGTGTGCTGCCTTACCATTACTTTTTTGTTTCAAACGCAGCCTGTTACTTCAGTAGTTCTTGTAAGCATTTGTGTTTGTAAGCCCTGTTCTAATCCACACTTTGAGCACTGAAGATTTAAGCCTCTATTTCCAGCTGGCAGTTGGACAGCTATATTCCAAACATCTTGCATTGATCCTTTTACATAAAACTTTCTGGCTTGTTCTGGTAAAATTCACAGATACCAAAGCTGGAAGCTGTGTACTATTTTTTGCATTTACCTTTACTCTTTCATTCGTATTGATTAATGGTGAGAAAAATCTTATGGATTCAGCTTCTCTAATATATTTTCTCAGCAAGTCCTTCATTACCTCTTACCTAAGACCATTAGTAGCCTCTAAGTGATCTTCCCCGAAGAATTACTCCTATGCATCCCCATTAGACCAATCTTCCAAATATACAACTTTACTCCTACTACTACCTTGCTCAAAAAATGACTGAAAACAAAATTCTCTACCTAGGATTCTAGGCTACTCAAAATAGGAATGAGGCCAGTTGCAGTGGCTTATGCTTGCAATCCCAGCACTTTGGAAGACTGAGGCAGGCAGTTCACTTGAGGCTACAGTTCAAGGACAGCATGGGCAACATGGTGAGACCCCTTCTTTACAAAATAATAGAAAAACAAAAACAAAACGATCCAGCCAGGCATAGCAGTGTGTACCTGTAGTCCCAGCTACTCAGAAGGCTGAGGCAGGAGAATCACTTGAGCCCAGGAGTCTGAAGCTGCAGTAAGCCATGATTGAGCCACTGCATTCCAGCTTGGGCAAGAAAGCTAGACTCATGATTGAAAAATAAATAAATAAACACATAAATAAATAAATAAATACAGGAATCAATGTGTTCTTTTTGGATCAGACCACTTTAGAACTGGCATGCCTTCAGTAATTATCTAATTTAATTCCTTCTAAGTATAGCTGAAAAAACTAGGTCTTGAAGGGCTAAGTGACACATCCATAACTTGATAGATAGTTGGCAGTGCAAAGGCAAAATCCCAGCTCTCCAGAATAAGTTCCCAAGGGTAAAACCACACTCATCATCCAGAGCATTTGGTCTAGCCAAGAGACTGGTTCCTGGCTTCTATTCCATTCATCATCATTAAGGGCTGAACAGGTGCTGTTGAGATTATCTCAAAGGTCATTCTCCCTTCGTTTTACTCATCTTTTCCCCTTGCTCAGAGCATGAGTTACCTTCGTATTTATTAAAATCCATTATAAATTGTATCTTGATGGGGCGATAGCAAATTCACCATATTCACTGTTACATGTCAGTATCCTGCTTTCATCCCATCTACTGCTTTCTTCTAGCCACAATAATTGGCTGGAAATTGGAAGATAATTGGTTGGAAATTGGAAGAGGACAATAGTAGTCTATATCATTCTAGCAACTAGTAAAGTGTCTTGAATCTAACAAGGTGGGTTGCCATTGAACTCCAAGCTTGGCCATCTTTTCTGCCTCTGTACTTTATCTTCCTGTAAGGATGTCTATTACGATCTACTAAATAGAATTTCCTACCTCTGCTCCAGGTTGCTTCTTTTCCAAATGGGTCTCTATATGTTTGTTTCTTTGACATTTTCAAATGCTAGAGGTCATACTTTATTTTTCTTCTTTGCATTTAACTGATTTTAATATCCCTTCTCTCCCTTTGGACTTTAGAAATACAGATTAAGAACATTAACAATTTGTATTTTCAGATCCATCAGCGATTTGCAGAGATTTATAAAACGTTATCACAGGTCAGAAGAGCTATAGGCAATATAAATTAAGATCAAGAATTGTTAGACCACACAGCTCTAAATCTCTGGAAGTCTACCAGGGTTGCATTTGTGGAAAATCTATACTATTCCTTTGGTACTTGCTATTACAGCCTAAGAAAAAAGCAATTTAATACTTACTTAGCTTAATATCTATTACTAAGTAATTTTAATTTCATCAAACTGTTCATTCTAGTTATAGCTTCATGCTGTGTTATGAAATTTAATCAAATATTAATTTGAATTCAGGTCATAACATTTCTAGTTATCTCCTCATAATTAAACTCTTGTTTCAAAAAGAATAATAAAAACGAATATACTTATGCTTAGAATTTCCTGTCTGCTACTTCTTGTTTTGCTGAAAACTGAAATAATTAATACTAAATACAATAATAATCTGTCATATATTTAGATATTCAGGGGCATCTCATATATTTATTTAAGATGACTGAAGCTGATCCAAAATAATCTTTGACTTTAATCTGTGCTGTTGTCTTGATATCTGCATATACAAAACTTTATTTGATTATTACATTTAAAATTAAAATTGTTACAACTACTCATTCACTTAACATTTAAACGTACTTAACTGCAGGCCTTTTTATGAACCAAAGTGAATGTTATAAACTATTTAAATTACTGTTTATTTTCTTCATGGATTCCATATCATTTTATATTGCCTGCCAATGTTAAGGCTTTTTGAAATTATGCTTTCTTATTTGGGGGAGACCTGATTTTATTTCCTATAAGCTCTCCTACAAGCACATCGAAGGCAGGGACTCCTAGCAATGAGTACAACGTTCTCCTAGCAATAAGCACACTACCTTGAATTTAACAGGTGCACAAGGAATATTTGTTCAATTGTTACCAAAACCAACATCTTACCTTTCCTTTATCTCAATTTGATATTCTTCTGCAGTTTTCTATTCATGCCTACTAGTAAGAATATGATCCCTCCTCCACAAAACACACTCAAACGTACACACTCTCTCTCTCTCTCTTAAAATTTTAACCAAGGCCGGGCACAGTGGCTCACACCTGTAATCCCAGAACTTTGAGAGGCTGAGGTGGGTGGATCACTTGAGGTCAGGAGTTTGAGACCGGCCTGGCCAACGTGTATTTTTTGCAGAAACCCTGTCTTTACAAAAAATACAAACATTAACCAGGCGTGGTGGCATATGCTTGTAATCCCAGCTACTCAGGAGGCTGAGGCAGTAGAATTGCTTGAACCCGGGAGGTGGAGGTTGCAGTGTGCTGAGATCGCGAGATTGCACCACTGCACGCCAGCTTGGGTGAGAGAGCGAGACTCCGTTTCAAAAATAAATAAAAGAATTAATTAATTAATTAAAATTTTAACCAAGAATAATTATTCAATTTTAGTTCCTAGGAATATTGTAATTGCTGTGCATAGGCTAAATAAAACAAAATGTGTTAGATCCCATCCTCCGGTGTTCTAGATGACTTTAATTCAATAGATACCTATCACGTACTTACATGGTAGCACTATAGGCCTCAGAAATCCAAAAATAGTCTAAGACATGGTCCTGATATTGAGGAGCTCATGATTTACTGGACAAAACAAGCATATCTGTATGACAAGAGTGGAATATGCAACACCACATGACAACGCAGAGAAAAATAGAAACACATAGGTCTTAGAGTCCAGGGAATACAGCACTGAGAAGATAAGATCTGAGACAGGTTTGGACAGATAAAAAGCTGTCCACTTGGGGAAAAATAATTAGCGGCAAAAAAAGAGTATGAGAGAGGAAAAGAATAAGTTTGTCATGACCGCAATAGAAGCTTAAGTGGAATTAAGGGCTGAGGCATGATAAAGTCATGAGACCACACAGCAGCATGAAACACAGCTTTGTAATATCACATAGGAAATGAGGATCTATTGAAAATTTTAAACATCGATAATTCTAAAAGCAAATCAGTGTACTCCAGAGTCAACACAGGAGTTACAGTGGAGCAGAAGACAGATGTTAGGTGGCATGGAAGATGAGAACTTGAATCAGGGAAGATTTGTAATGTATGTTTTATTTATCCGTGTTAGGTAAGGAACAACACCAATAAAAATATACATTTGAAAACATTTTTTAAAACCACCAAAATTGTTCTTTTTTATATTGCTGCTAATCTATGAAAAGTTTTTCATATAATCACCAATACTTTAAATACATAGCACACCCAATATGTCAAAAGTGAATAGAGAGTCTGAATGATAAATAAATGAGTTAACTGTTACTACAGGGAATATATTTACACCTATCTCCATGTAGAGATATTTATTCTAATATATTCTCAGTTACACTAATAGACACACCAGAGGACAGTCTATCCAATCCTGCTATCTGCCAAATAGAATAATGTCTATTATCCTCCTTTCTCCCAGTGATTAGAGTATTTTAGTATAATACTACACTATAGATTATAGTATGGTGATTATAGTAAGAAATAACGCAATTGCCTCTTAGTTCTAGAATTCCTATTCCTTAGTATGAGCCACTGTTAGCGGCTCTCTGGAAGACTAGAGTTTTCTCCAATGTGACTAAGCTAGAGAAGTTTGAATTCGCTTTTGATATGAATTCACTTAATGCAGGTGTCAAAAATTGCTTATCTGGTTAGTACCTAAGGGGCATTTCCTGGTTAACACCATAGTCTGTCTCTAGTCAATAGTAATTCCAGAGAGCAAATAAAACAATCACTAGATTGGCAGACAATATGACATCAAATCGTATGTGTAAGAAGGTTTGGGAGTTTCAGTCTTGTTACCCAGGCTGGAGTGCAAAGGCGCTATCTCGGCTCACTGCAACCTCCGCCTCCTGGGATCGGGGAATTGTCCTGCCTCAACCTCCTGAGTAGCTGGGATTAAAGGCACGTGCCACCATGCCCCGCTAATTTTTTGTATTTTTAGTAGAGACAGGGTTTGACCATGTTGACCAAGATGGTCTCGATCTCTTGACCTCGTGATCCACCCACCTCAGTCTCCCAAAGTGCTGTGATTACAGGCGTGAGCCACCACACCCGGCCCCAATGTTAGCTTCTTAATGTTTATTTAATCACAAAATGAATGTATCATGTTTATAATTTTCAATATTTAAGTAGCCTATAATAATACTTCTTGCAAAGACAGTGGTAAGAAATAGAAGGCATATCTTGTGCCTTGAAATTACTTTAAATGTAATAAGGAAACAAAAATATGTAGGCATATGCTTGAAATTAATTACTAACTATATAGTATTTTAAATTCTTTTGTTAATGTTACTGTTCAACATTAAACTAGCTTAATATTAATTACTAATAATACTTGATGAATGTAGAAATATCAACATACTTTATATATGTTATAAAACATGGTTATATATGTTTGTGGCTAAGAGTTCCTCAGTCTGTCCTCAGGACTGAAGTATTTATTCCTAACCCCTTGGAAATCACCCTCATCTAGAGAGAGCTGCCCTGATTATGATAAATGTAAAGAATGCTTGACGTGGAAATCTCCCCTCTATGCAACATAAGAAAACTGTGAAGGACCATCCAGACTTCATGTGGGTTGGCTGAGACCTGTGTTGAGACTGCATTGCCTCCAACTTCTTTCTCTACTCCAAACTTCTTTCTATATATGCAATCATTGGTCTAAACAATTTATAGTTGGTCCTAATAAACTTCCTACATACCGATCTGAGTATTAGATGTTCTTTCCTAATGAACCAAGCTGAAATAATATAACTTTATAAAGAAACTCAGAATATTATTTTCGACAATGAATCCATGTGGTAAATAGTAGAGCAAATGTGAAATAAACTTATTCAGAGCAATGTTTCCAGAGAAGTGAATCTTTATGAGCTTTACGTTATCTTCGTGAGGAATAGATGATTCGCTTTTAGTTTGAGGAAAGGCATAAAATTGGGGTAAGCTGAATCTAGAATGAGCAATAGATTTCAATCAAACCACAGTGGAGGGGGGAGTCTTGGTTTCTCATCTATAGATTTAAATAACTGAAACAATTTTTTTTTTCCAAGATGGAGTCTCACTGTGTTGTCCAGGCTGGAGTGCAGTGGTGATCTCAGCTCACTGCAACTTACGCCTCCTAGGTTCAAACAATTCTTCCTGCCTCATTCTCCCCAGTAGCTGAGATTATAGGTACCTGTCACCATGCTGTGCTAATTTTTTGTATTTTTTAGTAGAGACAGGGTTTTGCCATGTTGGCCAGGCTGGTCTTGAACTCCTGACCTCAGATGATCTGCCGGCCTCAACCTCCCAAAATGCTGGAATTACAGGCTTAAGCTATCATTCCTGGTCAGAACTGAATTTTAATACTAACCATATACCTTTTAAATGATATTTTGATCTGAATGCATGTAATAAATACTCCAATCATTTGTTAAAAGTTTTACTAAATATCTGTCATATTTCAACCTGTCTGTTAGGTACTGAGATTAAAAGAATAAATAGCACATGGACCCTTCCTTATAAGAATGTGTCATCTATAAGAGCCAGCTTATGTGAAGAATATTTTAAATAATGCATTGAATATATCATGTTTTTCTTAAAGTGCGGTCCCCAGGCCAGACTACTGAGTCAACTGGTAATTTACCAGTAATGCATATTCTCAGGTCTCACACCAGACCAGTTAAATCAAAAACACTAGGGAAGAGTCCAAAAATCTGTATATTGGAACAAGATGTCAAGTGACTCTAAAACTCACCAAAGTCTGCGAACCAAAGTTTTCAAGAGTAATGACAAGTGAAATTTCGAAAGCAGTAATTTAGTCACAAATTTCCTTTATGAAGACAAAGCTAATCTGACTAAATCCACACTATATTACTGTGGCATATAGCTAGGTTCTTAGCAAATACTGGATTAGAAAAAAAAATGAACCACACAAAATGATAACCCTGTCCTTTGAAAATATTTTACAAAATTTCTTATAAAATTATAAATATGCATGTACATAATATAATACATTATATATTATATGATGTATATTTCATATTATGCATTAATTACTGCTTCTCAGTTTTCTCATCTGTCAATAAAATATTTAGACTTCTTCTGTTCCTTTGAATTTTACACTGGATTGTAAGACATGTTATTTTTAAAATAAAATGAGGAGTTCTTCATAACTACGAAACATGCTATAGAAAACACTTATCTTACTCTGAACGTTTCAAATATAAAAAATAAAGAACATCAAAAACCAAACCAAAACAATAACAAAAACTTCTTCATTGGCTAATATCACCTTAACCTAGTTTTTTATTATAAGGCTCCCTTTGCTTCAGTAATACCAGCAGGTAAAAATACCCACACAATACTCTGGTAATCAGAGAAGAATCACTACTACTTCATTTTGTTTCTTGGGTACAATCTCAGAGAGCACTCATGGAGATCCCTGTGAGTGCCCTGTTGCCCTGGGAGAAACCCTTTTAAAGTTTATCAGCACTGAGCAAACCAACCATCTGGCCTGACTCTATAAGGCATGGATTCTTAACTTCAATTAGTTTCTGGAATTCCCCTGGGTCCAATACTATTCCTATTAGGAAATAATAACTTTTGTTGTGTGAATTACCAAAGATTAGGTAGAAACAACAGCCTTCCAAAAGTATTTAATGTATTTTGTGACTTCAATGCATTTAGTAAAGATGGATTCAAATGATTGAAGACAATCTCCAAATTTTCGTTTTTGTTTTTAGGCAGATTCTGCCTATGTCACCAGGCTGGAGTGCAGTGGCACGATTTCCATTCTCTGCACCCTCTGCCTCCTGGGTTCTGCCTCAGCCTCCCAAATAGCTGAGATTACAGGAGCAGGCCACAACACCCAGCTAATTTTTGTATTTTTAGTAAAGACAGGATTTCACCATGTCAACCAGGATGGTCTCAGTCTCCTGGCCTGGTGATCAGCCCTCCTTGTTCTCCCAAAGTGCTTGGATTACAGGCTTGAGCCACCACATCCAGCCAAAGTTCTTTCATATAAATAATTTATTGGGGATGACTCCTTTTGTTAAATGGAATGACACCCTTTTGTTAAGGGTGACATTTGCAATGACAAGAAACCCAATATAGCACAGATTATAGAGTATCCCAAATATTCTATATGCTTTCATATATGTAGCTTCCCTTCTAGTCAAATAGAGAACATGAACTTGTTCTACACAGTGACTTGTGAAAATAAGTGAAATGTATCACTTCTAGTCTAATGTACATGATAAAAATGAGTCCTCCACGCTTTCTCTTCTCTTGTTCCAGTAACTCTTTGATGCCTCATCAACATAAGGAGGACATTTGAATGCTTGAGTTACCAGAAGAATATTTAATGTGGATTGTTAACCTAACTTACATATGACTTTGAGAGAGAAATGCATCTTTGGTATTTTAAAGCTACTGAGATGTTTCGGTCTTTTTGTTTCTTCAGTCTAGCCTAATATCCTGTCTATGCTCAGCATCTTATAGTTGCCCTTTTCTTATAAACATCTGCTTTAGGTTATTGTAATATCTGTGCTGAATTTTTTATATGTTGGCTTGAAGGTGGTGAAATATGGTAACAACACAACCATAGTTCTTTTTGCACAGATTACTTTAATCCCTATGAGGCAATTTGAGGACCATTGTTTGAAATAGATACTAACTTAGATTCTTGGTGTCACCCATACTTGATATAGGGCTCTGATTGTGTAGCAGATTTCTGATATACTTTGAGAATACATTGGACACTCTGAGACACTTTGAGGTCCCAACACAATCAGTATGTTTTTCTCCTGAAATAATCCATCCTAACAATACAATTTGGGTTCTTATCTGAGGAACCCACACATTTTTCATAAACAAGAAAGTGGCTGTGTATGTTTTTGCTTTCAGCGAAATAACTCTTGGCTGTGATGCTTGTAGTATAATAAAGATATGATTACTATTCATTAAGTCAACAAATATTTATTGAGTGCCTATGATGTGTCCTGGTAATATAGCAGTAAACAAAATAGACAAAACTCCTAATTCCCGAGGTTCATATTTTATTTGAAAGAAATCAATAGCAAAGAAGCAGAAAATATAGTTACATGAAGTGGTAGTATGGTTTTTAAATAAGATAAAATATCAACGCCTGTATAAAAAGAGAGTGCTGCCTGCCATTATTTAGAGAAAGACAAAACACTCCAAATAATAGATTCTTAATATTCTACAGAATAAATATAGTGACCTATTTAACTTATTTATCAATAGTACTTCTTTTGAAAAAGATCTTTTTGAAGTGGCTTCTATTGGTTCATTTTCACCTTGCTGATAAAGACATACCCGAGACTGGGCAATTTACAAATAAATAAATAAATAAATAAATAAGTTTATTGGACTTACAGTTCTTTACAGTTCCACATGGCTGGGGAGGCCTCACAATCATGGAGATTGCAAGGTGGAGTGATTCACATCTGATTTGATGACAGCAGATGAAAAGAGAGTTTGTGCAGAGAAACTCCCATTTTAAAACTATCAAATCTCTTGAGACCCATTCACTATCACAAGAACAGCGTGGGAAAGACCCTCCCCCAGGATTCAGTCATCTCCCACCAGGTCCCTCCCACAACACATGGGAATTATGGGAGCTACAAGAGGTGATTTAGGTGGGGACACAGACCAAACGATATCGTGGGTTAACTGGTAAGTACATTACCTAATGCACCCTCCCCTGCTCAGTATTGTGAGGTCTCATCTTTTCTATTGAAGTCTCATGAAGACTCCTCTTTTTTAGCTAAGAATCATGAGATTATCCTCCCTTCACTTCTTGGAAGCTTGCATAAGCTGCCTCCCATTTGGGGGTGGGGGAGTGTTTCCCAGCTTTCTCCGAGTGTTCCTCTCTGTCTGTGCTTCCTTCCATGCGATTTTTTTTCTTTCTTTTTTTTTTTCTTTTTGAGACAGAGTCTCACACTGTTGCCTTGGCTGGAGTGCAATGGCATGATCTTGGCTCACGACATGCGATTCTCATGCCTCAGCCTCCCTGCTAGCTGGGATTACAGGCACACACCACCACACCTCTCTAATGTTTTTGTATTTTTAATAGAGATAGGGTTTTACTATGTTGGCCGGACTGGTTTCAAACTCCTGACCTTGTGATATGCCCACCTTGGCCTCCCAAAGTGCTGGGATTACAGGCATGAGCCACCACACCTGGTCCAGTGCAATTTTTATAAAGGACAAATAATTGCTTGTAAATTCAAAATCAGTAGGAGATTTTTCAAACACAAGTAACAATGAAGGAACATAAACCATATAACTCAAACTGACAACTTGTATGAATAGTTTAGAATTCTTGGGTGTTGTCTTCACTGAAAACTTCTCCTTTACCTATTTAAAAGCTCCCTTCAATAAAATACCCTACTTAAACATATGATTTAATCATCATAAGGGATTATGTCAGAAATGTCTTTAAATGCCAACAATTGAAGAAGAGCACCAAAATATGAGGTATAAAAATACTGAAACAAACATGATAGGACATCATCATTTCCCCTCTTGCCTTCTAGCTTTGCCCCACATTTTTAATTTCCTTTTTACTGTCTCTCTCCTGAGCCTCGGGAACCTTGACTAGCTTATAAACTGAAAGCATGCAAAAATAGTCCTGGAAAACACCATTTTGATAGTTGTTGTGACCCTAAGCCAAAGTAAGAAAAATAGGAACAACTACGAGTCTTCAATTTCACTAATAGTCAAAAATTTCTGCTCAAGTCAAAACCATAAAGGCAGCTCCTCAAATGTTTCCTGTCCTATCCAAACCCTGACTCTGCTTCAATCAGGAAGCCACTTCATCTTCAGATATTCCCTCTGCTGTACATCAGCTAACTACATCCTTTACCTCTATGAGCCACTTAAATTTATTTTGAAAATACAAAATCAGAGAGTTCAGGGCAAAGGCACAAAAATTTTCTTTAAGGCTTCAAGATAAATAATAGGCACAGCATATGACTTCAGGACTAAGTTATGTTATGCAGTAATATAATTTAATGTTTATTTTTATTCTTAGAAAAAATCCCTAATTTGGTTTAGGATTGAAACAAATTGCAAAGGCCTCGTTCAACTTGTCTATAGAAGTTTTTGTGGAATTCTGATTCCTGGTTAGAGGAGGAATCCTCTAGTGTTTTATGTATTGGCTTTATAGTAGGTATTATGGTAATTGGTTCCTCAAAGACATCATATGCCTTTTTGATGAATACTACAAGAAAATGTATCAATGATATTAAATAAAGAAAAATAATATAACTATTGAGATGACAATCCAGGTTATTTATAAGTCTAACACTATGGAACATCCTTTTCCAGTAGGCAATGTGATAGATCAACTGTGCTTTCCATTTGTAGAACCAAAATGTAACAGATCATTGACATTTCAGAAATATTTAGTAAGTTAACTTTCATTGAAAGTAGGTATATCAAAGATTTCTAAGGTAGTGTTTGATTTAAATTATATTAGAAACAATGTTTCAGTGCTCAATTTAATGTTTCTCTGTATGTGTGTGTGTGTGTGTGTGTGTGTGTGTCTGTGTGTGCTCATGCATTTGTCTTATGTATTAAATTCACTCTAAGTTTGTCTGCGGCTCAATTTATACAATTTTGAACCTGTGAACAAGTCATAAAACAGAACAGATAATAACATCCTGAGTTACTTCTAAGGGAAGAGCCAGTAACATTTCATCTAGAACCACAAATGTGCTTTTTGAGAAAGAAAGATGAAAAGGACAAGGGAAGGAAGACGGAAAAGAAGGAGAAAGGACTACGAATATAAACAAAACCACTGAAGAGAGAGAGCATCTAAACCACTAAGTGTCTCTTGATCAAATTATGTATTTCAGGTGGGCTAGCTATATCTTTAGTGACTTAAAATTCTGATGGTAAGGGAACACTCTGAAAGAGCTATAAACTTGTAGACCACTAGAGGTTTATAGCCCAATGGTATATTTTATTTAGCCATTTTGTGATATCTGTACAGAGTTTTTAAAAATCAGAGGAATCAGGTATGTGATCTGCTTGGCAGGATGCAAGAAACTTAGCACACATGTACACCTACAGTACACTTAGGATTTAGCACTTAAGCAGAGTCAATAACCAGTGGCTATCAGACATCATTAATTTTAAAATTTGAGCAATTTGGAATCTTTAGAATTCTAAAAAGCAGCGTATTTTTAAAGAATTACACAACAGATGAGAAGACTGTCCAGGGACTAAATTGTTTCGAATTGAAGATATTGACTCAGCAGAAATGGAGTCTGTGCTCAAACTCAACACATGCTAATTTAAGAAAATAAAGTTAAAAGCAAAGAAAGATAAAGAAACAAAAAGAAAAGGACGTTTGTAAATGTCTTCTTGAAAATATTACAAAATCTTTTATCCTAAAAGCAAAATTATTGCAAAACGATTTCCAAATTGCCTTAAGATTAATTTTAAAATAATGGAGTGACTCATGCAAAATAAAAGAGATGAAACTGCTCTAGCTTGACTCAGAGTTACATCTCAGTGTGAGATACTGAAAAATACTGCTAAACAGGTTTAGTTTATAAGAAAAAATCAGCAGCTAGTATTATTTCTTTGAGGATAGGTGAAGAGACAGAATGACCATCTGGGAGGAAAATCTCTGAAAAGGGACATTTATCAAGTGGAACAGAAGGACTTTAGATATGCAATCTGGCTGCTATGTTTGTGGGAAAAGAACCATTTAAAACTTAGACAGCTTTTCTATTTCATGAGTCTTTTTTTTCACATGAGAAAAATAACTGGTTAATATGTGATTCAAATAAATTGTTGCACCCTAAGTGTCTTATGTTTATCCGCACTATGAACTTGCTTGGTTAGATGTCTGTAGATGAACCTTGGAAGAGAGAGGTCAGGGGAGTACAATATTTCACCACAGGTCTATGCCTCTGATGGTCCATATTGCACACACTAAAGTACACCTACCTCTTTTCTTTTGACACCACTCCACAATGACAACTTTCCTCCTCTTTCTTTTCCCCACCATATGGTCCTACCATTGCTTGCAAATTTTTTCAATATGTTCCTACTCATCTCCTGAAAAGAAGGATCATTCGTCTTGGTTCAGCTCTCCTCAGCGCATTTTGGAATAATGCAGGCTAACCCTAACAATTCATTTGCATATAAAGAAACACTAAATAAAAGAACATTGTGCGGAAACCTTCAAGAAGATAAACTTTTAAGGTTTTAATATAAGGGAAGGTTAGACTTAGAAGTACATTTCATACTAAACATCTGTGGTAATCAAGACAGTGATATTTAATGAAACGGTAGACACATAGATCAATGAAATAGATACCAGAAACAGATCCATAGAAACCTAAACAACTGATTGTTTTTTTACAAAGGTCAAAGGTCATTTAATGGACAAAAACAAAGGCTTTTCAACAAACAATGTTGGAAAAATTGGATGGCCATGTGTAAAATAAAGAATCAGAGCAACAAATAAACACATTTTACCACATACCCCATACCTCACACCAAACCTCAAAAGTGTCATGAATGTAAATGTAAAATTTAAAATTACAGAATTTTAAGGAGAAAATACATGAGAAAATCTGTGTGATTAAATTTGGCAAATTGTGTTTAGAGACCATACAAAACAATCATTCATAAAAATAAATGATACATTGGACTTTATCAAAATTTAAAAAAAGCTTTTGCTTGTGGAAAATACCATCAAGAGATAAGTCATCAACTGGTGACCTGCAAATATATCTATCTGCTAAAGGATTTGTATCCCGAATATGCAAAGAAACAGCAACCCAATTTTTACAAACTGGGCAAAAAATCTGAATACACATTTTACCAAAGATGATACACAGTAGTTCCCCCTCATCCATAGTTTTGCTTTCTGTGGTTTCAGTTGTCCTCAGTTAATCACAGTCTGAAAATATTAAATGGAAAATTCCAGACACAAACAATTTATGCGTTTTAACTTGTGTGCTGTTCTGGGTACATGGTAAACTCATGAGACCTGACTGTGCGCTCTGTCCAGCCCAGGAAGTGAATTCTCCTTTGTCCAGCTTGCCTACGCTGTCTACATTCCTGCCTGTCAGTCCTCTCGATGCTCTGAATCCGATGATACTGTTGCAATATCATGGTACCTGTGTCGAAGGATCTCTTATTTTACTTAATAATGGCCCCAAAGTGCAAAAGTCCTGATGCTAGCAATTTGAATATTACCAAAGAGAAGCCATAAAGTGCTTCCTTTAAGTGGAAAGGTAAAAGTTTTCAAATTAATGAGGAAAGAAAAAAATCGTATGCGGAGGTTGCTATGATCTACGGTAAGAACGAATCTTCTATCCAAGAAGTTGTGAAGAGGAAAAAATAAATTTGTGCTAGTTTTGTTGTCACACCTCAGACTGCAACAGTTACAACCACTGTGTGATAAATGTTTCGCTAAGTTGGAAAAGGCACTAAAATTGTGGGTGGATGACATGTACAGAAATGTGTTCCAACTGATGGCAACCTGATTCAGTACTCTCCATGATTTCAGGCATTCACTTGGGGCCTTGGAACATATTCCCTGTACTTAAGGGGATATTACTCTATATATAGCAAAATGCATATGAAAATAAGCTCAAAATCATTTGTTAGAGAAATGCATGTTAAAATTAAAATGCAGATACTATGGCACGTATTTAGAATTCATGTGTTGTGTATAGAATTTAGAATATATTTAGAATTGCTTAAATAAAAATTTGAAAATTAACTGACAATACCAAATATTCATGAGAATCTGGAGCAACTGGAACTCTCATACTTGGTGAGAGATAAAATGGTATGGTGACTCTGGAAAATAGTTTTACAATTTCATGATTTGTTTCTCAGATATTTTGAGTAACATTCCAAATTTCAGAAATATCTATTAAGGTACAAGTTCAACTTTATTCCCCTATAATTGCACATTTTCTAACTCAAAAGGATATTGTTAAAAGTAGACATGCTCTCTTTTGAAAAACTGCCTGCCCAACCAACCTCATGCACTTCTCGATTGAGGCATTTTGTTTTGTTTTTCTCTTTGCTTATTTGTCATGGCATAGCTTTTCTCTCAGTCTCTTAATCATACCAAGTGTGATGGTTAATACTGAGTGTCAGCTTGATTGGACTGAGGGATATAAAGTATTAATTCGAGGTGTGTCTGTGAGGCTGTTGCCAAAAAAGATTAACATTTGAGTCAGTGGGCTGGGGAAGGCAGATCCACTCTTAATCTGGTGGACACAATCTAATCAGCTTCCAGTGAATATAAAGTAAAACATGTAAAAGAGAGACTGGCCTAGCCTCCCAGTCTACATCTTCCTCCTATGCTGGATGCTTCCTGTCCTCAAACATCGGAACGTCGAGCTCCAAGTTCTTCAGTTTTGGGACTTGAACTGGCTCTCCATCTTGCAGACAGCTTATTGAGGGACCTTGTGATCCTTTAACTTAATACTTAATAATTTCCCTTTGTATCTATCCTATTAGTTCTGTTCTTCTAAGAGAACCCTGACTAATATACCATGGAACAGTTTTCCTACTTTCTAGGTCATTTATAAAACACAAAATAAATTGACTGAAGACACAGGAAACTAGTTCAGCAATCATTCTGAATATTTAAAGTTTGGACCTCAAATTGAAGCCCAGTTTTTCTCCTTTTCCAAGAATTGCATAGCAATCTCTTTTCTTAAGAGCAATCTGTTGGGTCATGAATGAACCCTGGGTGATATCAGGGGTTATTTATAAAGCAAGTACCAATTTACTAATATAAGGCTTTATTTAGTTAGCTGATAGTATTCAATGGAATATTAATCTACAATATCCATGCTAGTATTTTCTATTTTAAGTTTTTATTTATTTAGTTTTTTGAAACAGGGTCTTTCTCTGTCACCCAGGCTGGAGTGCAGTGGCATGATGTCAGCTCACTGCAGCTTTTACCTCCCAGGGTCAAGCAATCCTCTCACCTCAGCCTCTGGAGTAGCTGGGACTATAGGAGCATGCCACTATGACCAGCTAATTTATTTTTAAAAATTTTTTGGAGAGACAGGATTTCATCATGTTAATAAGGCTGATTTTAATTCCTGGGATCAAGAGATCTGCCTGCACAGGGAGTGTCTTTAAGACACTCCTACTAGAGTGCTGGGATTACAGGCATGAACCACCACACCATGCCTAATATTTTATTTTTCATAGGGAAGGGATCTCACTATGTTGACCAGGCTGATCTCAAACTCCTGCATGCAAGCAATCTTCCCACCTCCACCTCTGCCTCTCAAAGTGCTGGGATCACAGGCATGAGCCATCATGACCAGTCTCCATACTAGTTCTTAGAGGCCACCAAATGATTATTTTTAATTTAAGAATCTACTCCTGGATGCCTTCTAAAAGTGCGAACGAACCTTTATGTTTCCATCAGTTTTGTTAGGGTCATATCTGTTTCACAGAAAAGATTTTGGGGATAGTAACTTTAGTATGTTAAGTAACATCTACACATTTTCTAAGGCCTCTGGGCCTCATAAGTCACCTTAATCATTCTCTTTCCACATAAGTTTTTGCATATGAGATTCTTAATAGAATGTAAAACAATTGATGTTGGGAAGCTTTGATTATATATTTCTAGGTCTATAAATTTCTTTCTATTTTGTCTAGGCTTTAGAGGTCTTTCACATTGATTCTTGGCTCAGACTGAGACCAGGGCTTAAGGGCAATCACAATAGGCCTACTCTGTTCTGAATGACAGTAATTTTCAGAGGCAATTTATCTTGGTGAATGTCTGGCCAGCCAGAACTAAAGGTAGGTGCATCTGAAAGGAGTATGGGCAGAATGTAATGGAGGGATATGTAGTGGAAGGGGAGCAAAAGTGGTGTAAATATTCAGTTTACAGAGAGGAGAACCTGAAAGGGAGAGCCTAAATAGGGAGTATCCACAGATTCAACTTGCTTTGTTTAAAGGAACTTTTAAGGATGCAATGTTGTTATCTAAACTTCCTTTAGAACTTCCTCATGTCAATTAAAAAAGTGGAGATCACTAGATGCTTGGAATTTTTCTCCCTTTTTGTTTTGAGACATGTCTACATGTCTAAAATAAACACTATTTATATTAAAAGCTCACAAAACATCTACCATAATTTTAAATTATCATTGGTAACATTATACCAACTAGAATGATAGAAGATAGAATTAGAATGTGAATATATGTAAGAAAATAGACTCAGACCTAGCAGAGACATAAACTCAAGTGAAAAGATCATAAAAGAATGGACGACAATGGTTGGTCAACTATGTTACTAGTGCAACCTATGGCTCAGGCTCCCACCCTAATGTCTGCCTGGATGCAATACAGACCCAACAAGTCCAGTGATGGAAGTATTTGAGATGAACTCTATCTTTGAATCCTACCCTCAAAGACCAAAAACAACAGCAAAAGCCACAAAGGAAAATGCTCATGCATTTTAAATAGCCAAGTTTGTCCTACAAAGACAGCCTACTGCAGCAAGGGGGAATATAGCATAGCATTGAACAAATCTTTGTAGTTTCTAAGAATAGAGTAGTCACTGTATCATATTTATTAAGGTTTAGGGTCTGGGCTAGAATAGTTTAAGATGAATCCTTCTTGAGTTATCTGGGATGGAGAGAATTTGTGATATAATTGTGTAATACTGAATTACACAGTATCAAAAGAGTCTTGCAGTGTTTAAAAGTAAGGTGAGCAATATACTGTCCTCATAAGAGAGATTTTTGTGCAGAAGCAAATTATTTGCCCAGATAGATTGGTTTATAGTGATTTCCTGAAGCAATCAGTTAAGACACATTAATATAGATGGTCTCAATTCTCAGTCCTAATAGTTTAGCTATGAGAACAAGGTTATCTCAATTCTATATTTGTGGGGAAAAAATTCAAAACAAAGAAAGCTACATGTGTTGAAGCTTTAATTCACATTCCAGTTTTTCTGCTTTCTGAGTATCTAACCATGAATAAATTAAGTAGTATTCAGAGGTCACATTCATAATGAATACTATGATTGTATCTTGCTCAGACTTTATCAATATTAACTTAATAATCCATGTAAAGAATCCAGCACATCATATAGAATTTGCACATTGATAATAAGTTCCTTACTGCTTGAGAGAATTAAATCAATAGGATGAGTAGTGAAAATAATATTTTAAGTCCTTGGAGCATAGGAAAAAACATAATTCATTTCCTTTTATGTTCACAAGGCAAACTTCTTTACATATACATTTGAAGTACTAATTAAATTGTGTTGATCAATAGTTGCCATGTTAGAAAATTTATTACAAAACTTACAGTCTTTGGAGAATACATTTATGACAGCTTTATTGAGTTAAATGTTTATTTTTATTGAGTTACAGGTCATAAAATTTACATATCATAAATATATAGTTTGATGAGTTGAGGTAGATTTATACAATTGTTCAATTATTATCATGTGTGAGATGTAGAATACATCCCCAAAATATCTTAATTGTCCCTTTTAGTCAATGCCTACTGCCACACTTGGCAATAGGCAGCCACTCATGTTTTCCATCATTACAGTTTTATTTTTCCTGGATATTTCATATAAGCAAAAATTATATAGTGTGTAGTAACTTATGTCTGCCCATTTCTACTTAGCATAAAATTTTGTGAATCATTCATGTTTTTGCATGACTCTAAAATTTGCTCTTTTTTACTGGTTGGTAGTATTTCACTGCATGGATGTACCACATCATATTATCTACTCACATGCTGATTGACATTTCAGTCATTATAAAGGTTTGGCTATTAGTAATAATATTGCTATAAACATACATGTAAAAGTCTTTCTATTGGTATGTTCCTTATCTGTTGGGTATATACCTAGGAATAAATTGTTCATGTTTTTCCCCATTTTTCTATCAGGTATTTAGTCTTTTCTTTCTCAATTTTAGAGTTCTTTACAACTTAAGAAGATTAGACTTTATCTTTTATATATGGGAGAAATATTTTCTTCTACCTTATTTTTATTTGACTTTGCTACATTGTATTTGTATATACAATTACAAAATTGTTTTATTGCCTATGAATTTAACTCACACTAAGAGAAAATTTTTCTACTCTTGGGTTACAAATGAGTTTATTTCTGTTTTATTGTGGATCATATTAGTTTTCTTGTTTTACATATAATCTCTGGATTCTTTGAAGATTTTTTTAGCTGAGTAGCTTGAAGTATGGGTCCCTTTATATATTTTTTCCAAAGGATGTTTGTTGTCCCAACACTAATTTGTATGGAAGCATATTTCACCTCCCTGGCGATGCCAGCGACAAGATGTTAAAACAGGAAAGTTTCTTTATCCTCCCCTGAGGGCATGCAACATGGGGAGTGGCTCACTTTTTCAGTGCCCTACAGCTCAAACTCCTAGGGGGAGCATGCAAACGGGCAGTTCCTAGGGAGCTGGGCTTAGATCCCATGGCAGTGTCTAGGGTTGAGTGCTTACAGCCCCTGAATCCCCAGTTGTGTGTGTTACAGTATGCTCTTTCAGCTTAGCTATCCACAGGGGTCTTGTGTTAATCAGCTCAATTAGGCCCTCTGCCTTATTGCAAGGACAGAGGGCTTGCTGTATCCCAGGGTTCTTGCCTTAGTGTACGTGGGCTTGAAGAATAAGTGCAAGGTTTTATTGAATGGTGAAGGTAGCTTGCAGCAGATAGATGGGGAGTCAAAAGGAGGATGGAATGGGAAGATGCTCTTTGCCTGGAGTTGGGCCTTTCAGTGGCCTGGCTTTCCTCTGCCTGGCTTTCCTCTGATCACCCTCAACTGATTTTCCCTTGGTGTCTGTGTCATTTTCCTGTCCATGGCTTGTCGACATCTATGTGTTCTTCTGCTGGTGTGTTCCTCTTGATGTCCAGCTGCTTGTGTGTTCTTCCACCAATGTGATCCTCTCAATGTCCAGCTGCTTGATGTGTCTGTGCCTGCTAGGGTCTCAGGGTTTTTATAAGCCTAGGATGGGGGGCATAGTGGGCCAAGGTGGTCTTGGAAAATGCAACATTTGAGCACAAAAACAGAAGCTCTTGTCCTCACAGAGGTCAGTGGGCACAGGCCCGAGGGTGGAGCCCTTGCCAGGAACCCCACCCTCAGCTACTCAGCACTGCCCTGCCCCACTCCCTTATCAATGTGACTTTCTTCATATTCTAAAATGTTATAATATACTGGAGTCTTTTTTAAAACTCTTGTCTTTTCCACACATCTGACAACTTATGTATCAGTTTCATGCTACTCTTATTTTTGAGTCTTTAATGTATGTTTTATTATCTTAGAGGTCTAATTTCCCCACATCAATATCCTTTTACAGGGTCTTCCTAGCTTTTCTTTAATGTTTGTTCCATATACTTTAATTTCATTTATTTATCTCCCAAAGTTATTATTTTCATCCAATTTTTATGTTGATATGGGGATAACTGACAGTTGTATAATGCTCTGTGTCTTAGTCCATTAGCGTGGCAGTAACAAAATATCATAAGCAGGGTACCTTAAACAGCAAAGATTCTTTTCTCACAGTCCTGGAGATCTTTTGAATTTTGTGTCTTTCAGAGTGTTTTTCAAAGATTTCCTCTGGAAGTTTCTCAACTTTTTAATTAAATTTATTCACAAATATTTAATATTTATTATATATGGAGCCTTCCCCTTTTATCTTCATATTTGTTCATACAAAGACTACTGATTTTTATATATTAATTTTAGATACTTTACTTAGATTATTTTATTATTATGAAAATTTTATCTTTGTATTTCTTAGGTTATCTAGAAAACCTGTCAAATCATCTGCAAATAAAAATAATTATTATTTACTGGTGTTTAAGTGTATAATTGTTTTCCTTTTTCTAGTTGCTTTAGATAATATGTCCAATAAAACGTTAAATTCTAATGGAGTTAGTAGGCATCTTTACACATTGAGATAGCATATATTTAATAAAGTTTTCCTTCATTCGTTAAATGAATTAGTTGATTTTAGGACTGAGAAAAGTGTGTGTGTGTGTGTGTGTGTGTGTGTGTGTGTGTGTGTGTGTCCAAGTTTCTCCTTAACTGTATGTTGAAAAATTAGGAATGGGTGTTGAGTTTTTTGTCAAAATCTTTGTCACAACAGCACCTATAGAGACATTTTCCCTCTTATCTCCTTGTTTAATTTTTTTTAAATTTTGAAATGTTTTAGGACTTATAAAAAGTTGTAAAAAAATACAGACTTTCTATGTATACTTCACCCCATTTCTCCAATGACAATGACAATATCTTACTATTCAAATGTGCTCTCTGGTGTAGTGTCTTTCTTCCTATTGAATTTAGGAAGTTATTTGTATACGCTGGATCCAAGTCTTTTATCTTAAAATAAAACACAGTATTTGCAGCTATTTTCTCCAGGTCTTTTTAAATTTTTTATTTTATTTTATTTTATGAGACAGTCTCACTCTGTTGTCCAGGCTGGAGTGAAGTGGCACCATCTCACCTCACTATAATCTCTGCCTCAGGGTGCAAGCAACTCTCGTGCCTTAGGCTCCAAAGTAGCTGAAATTACAGCCACCCACCACCAAGTTCACCTAATTTTTTTGTATTTTAGTAGAGATGATGTTTCACAATGTTGGCCAGACTGGCCTCTAACTCCTGGCCTCAAGTAATTTGCCAACCTCAGCCTCCCAGAGTGCTGGGATTATAGGGATGAGCCACAGTGCCTGCACCTTTTTATCCTCTTAACAGCTGCTTCTGCAGAGCAAAGTTTTAAGATTTGATAATGTCCAATATATTATTTTTAAATTTTATTTAAAACCATGTCTAAGATTCTCTGCATACCTATGGTCATAAATATTTTCAATTGTTTTCTAAAAGTGTGTTAGCTTCACACTTTACATTTTTATGTATAATGCATTTTTATTTAATTTTTGTCTGAAACATGAAATTTGGGTCAAGGTTTATTCTTTTTCCTGTGAATATCTAACTTTCCCATCACAATTGCTTGAAAAACCTGTGCTTTCACTATATGTCACCTAAGGCTAAAAACAGTCTAATACTGTTACCAAAATTGAGAAATGTAAAATTGATACAATACTATCATCCAATCTGTAATATCCATTAATATAGGTGCCTTAATAATGTTTTTGTAGTAAAGGAAGATGAAGGTGAAAAAGATAAAGAAGAATAAAGAAAAGAAGGAGAAGGAGAAGAACAGGAAGAGGAAAATAAAAAGATATAGGAAAAGGAGAGAAGAGGAACAAATTGTAAACATTTTCTGCTGCTGGATGATACATTAGTTAGTAGGCATGTATCTGGTTTCTTTTAAACATTTTCTGAGCCTTTTTTTGCCTTTCTTAACATAGACATATTTGAAGAGTATAAGCTAATGTTTATATGCTATCCCTCAATTACGTTTGTTTGATACTTACAGTTAGATTCCTGCATTTTTAGCAGAAATATGACAGTTGTGATTTTTTTTTTCTCTTTCAGTTATTCTGGTAAGGAGATACCAGATTATGTTAGTTTGGCTGATTATTGGTAATCTTACTTTTATTTATTCATTTAATGTAGTATCTTCCAGGTTTCCCTATTATATACAATTAGTTTGTTTTCCTGATATTAATTTTAAAAAATTCTAGTGGAGATATGGTTTGATTATATATATTTTGTCCTTCATCAAATTTTCACCCACTAATTTAACATTAATCTATTTTAATACATAAAGATCCTTTATATTTTTATATAATTGGTATTTTTGTTCATAATTGTTTTATTATCTTATGTTTTTCACTATTTTATTATTATGCTATTATTTCATTGTGGAATTTGCTTTTTCAAATTTAAAAATTATTTTGGTATTTTTAAAGTTTGTATTTATATTTAGGTAGACAGCATTTTAAGATTGATCTTTATAATGACATTAATGCCCTTAAGTATCTATCATTTGATAGCACAGATTTAAATGGTATCCTTCTATGTCAACCTCACGGGTATACTTTTAAAAATGAACTTCTATTACTTTAATTCTACCCCATGCTTTTTGAACCCATTTATTTAGTTGTATGTTTTCTTCTTGTCCAAAGCATATGGGATTTATATCCTAATCTGCCACTCTGCCCCCATCTTTAATATCATCTTATATATGTTCCCATAAGTCAGTGGGTTAAAGTGTCCCCTGTCACCCTTGGTTGGATGATGTGCTTTTTCTGGTAGACATCTTAAGTACTGTGTGTGCATACAGAGTGATCCCTGAATGCTTGTCACTTTAAAATTATTTAACTATAAGCCATATTCCTAAATGATAAGTGAGCTGTATATATATTGGATTTTGTATTTTAAATTTAATTTAATCTGTAACTAACAAAAGATAAGTGTACATATGTACAGGGTACAATGTGATTTTTAAATACAAGTTTACAAATATTCACACACTGATATTTTGTTTATCCTTATATACACAGACTATAACATATGAACTTGTAAAAAGCAGGTGATCCATAAAGGTTTATCAACTGAATAAAACATTGTAACCAGAAGAAAACATCATATTCCAGTTATAGAGGGATGGAGTCAATTGCATGTAGATTCCTTAATAAGGAATGACAACATCTGTAGCACTTTTAGAAGACATTTTTCATGAGGATATTAATATACTCATATTCTTCCTTTCCAATATGGAAACAAATTGGTCCTGTCTCTAAAAAGTCATATTTTGGCAAGTTCTGTATATACTCTGTTAGATTCAATTTCTTCTTTTAATTGACTAGTTAATACTTCACCTATCTAACTGTTCTGAGAATCAGGATAAATACAAGTGAAACCCCATTATAAATTATGAATTAAATTTAACTATAGAATAGATTTTAAGAGAGTGAAAGCTTTATTAGGGGACTTTTTTTAGTAGAAAAAATATTTTCATACAATAGTTGTGATAGTACCAAATTATCTAAGGTTCAACTCCCCTCCCCTTTTTCTAGAAATTCCTTTTGTAAACTATCGTCTACTGAGATAAAAACTAGATTTAAAGTAACATTCCCTCATATTTAGATATACAGATTCGTAATTATAATAAATGACACAATATTCTAAAAGTCTGGTTAGAATGGCCTACTTTTTCCTTTGCTGTGGCAGCACAGATCTCTTGAAAGACCACTGAGATTTTGTCTGCCTTTATCATATTTAGTTTGTCATCTTCTGTTAGCTAAATGTAATATTGTACATTTCTTGTAAGAAACATGAGACAAATCATCTAGGTCATCCTTTCTTTTAGCAAGCTTGAAAAAATATCTTTCCCACTGGAAAGTTTCTCTGATATTATAATAATAAGTGTGCAGTGAACTTTACTTTGCCAAACTGCCTCAGTGGTTAGGAGGGATGTGCAGCCTTGTGACTCTCGAGCTATGAATGAGAGATTACCTCATTTAGTTTTAATAACATACTAGGTGATTATTATTTTATTTTTATTTTTTTATTTATTTGAGGTGGAGTCTCACTCTGTTGCTCAGGCTGGAGTGCAGTGGTGCGATCTCGGCTCACTGCAACCTCCGCCTCCCAGCTTCAAGCGATTCACCTGCCTCATCCTCCCTAATAGCTGGCATTACAGATGTACACTGGCAATTTTTTGAATTTTTACTAGAGATGGGATTTCACCCTGTTGGCCAGGCTGGTATTGAACTCCCAATCTCAGATGACCTGCCCTCCTAGGTCTCCCAAAGTGCTGGGATTACAGGCATGAGCCACTGCACCCGGTAAATGATTGATGCATTTTCTACTTTTTATTAGCTTCAGAGAAAGTCATGGCAATAGTGGTCACTTGTGGCTGGAGTGTATAAGCAAGTGTGAGTAGCACATACATCAACTTGTTTAAAAATATATTGCAACCCTACACAGTGTATAGGCCAAATATCTGCAAAAAGGTATTATTTTTTAAGCAATGCGGTACTTTGCTATTTTAGGCAAGCTATACTTCTTACAAAATTGCATTTCCAAAAGCTATATTATAGAGCAGATGGCCATAAAATCAATGGTATTCCTTCAGAAATAATGCTATATGTAGATGCTATGCTCTTCATCACAAATGTGTTCTCAAGGTAGCTATAGAATTAACAATATGTCGGAAAATTAAAACACTAAACCTCAGAAATACGCCGTTATGTGGATAGAAGGCACATGCTCCCATAATCATATTATTTCAAAGCTACAGTTATCCTAAAGATCAGAATCCACACTTCTAATTTAAGCATGAGGGAATTTAAGCCAAATTTAATTATTTTCCCACTATCAACTATCTAGTTGTTGATAAATATAAAACTAGATTCTAAATCTCTGTGCTCCGGACCTAATTATATTTCAATAACTTTAGAGCCACCTCCTTTACAAAAATCCAAAAACTAGAGTTATTTACAAGTGAGTTAGTTTGTCTGAAGATACATCATGTCTGACAGATGTTCTATTAGGTCTAGCACCTGCCCAGCTCAAATACTTTTGAAGAATTTTATTTACAACCAGATTATGAGACCTGTTTTGGAGGAAATAGGTAACAACTGCCAGATATAAACAAGATGCCTTACAAAATGGAAATTTACCATTTTAATTTAAATTCTGCTGGAAAAGGAGGGAGGAAATAAGAGTTACATGTCCATTTCTCACTGGAGTGGATATGACTAGAAATTTATAACTCTGACTTTCTATTGTTATTTTTTATTTACACGTTTACTTAATAAATGTTTATGGAAAACTGACATTTGACAGGACTTGGTTTCATCGTAGGGATGAAATAATTCATGACCTCTTTGCATATTTTCTCTGCTTTCATAAAACATCATTTGAAGAAAGTATAGTGAGCCTACAAGGTATCTGCTTTTCAGCCTTTGGTGTGGAAAGTCCCTAGTTACTGATACTACTCAGTATTATGGCACTCAAAGAGTTAGAAACACAGGAAGGTTGTGACTAGCACTTAATACATGGTAGTTGTTCTTTTTCATTTTTCTCCGAAAAGCCCACACGTGATTATTCAGTTGTAAGTATAAAAGAGCTCTACTGTTGGCCATCTTTTTTCAGAGGATGTGGAGAACATGAATTGCCTTTAAATCAAGTAGGCTTATATCAAGGAACTAATTCCCAAGGCTTAAAGTGGTTATGCATTCACATAAGGAAGTATCAATCATCAAAATGTCGGATATGAAAAATTTTACATCAGTCAATCAATGGGAGATTTCCTGGGTGGCTGGAAGATACCTGATTACTTTGAGACTTGACAGAGCTGGAGGGGAAGAGAAGTTTATATTTCTAATCTGTGTGCTAGGAAAGAGTCTGCCCAATGGGAAAGTTCCATAACTAATCCAGGTAGTACAGACTAAATCTCTGACAGTGATTTGCGTGGCTCTTAAAAGAGAAGTCTTTCCTAAATGTTGGTCAAAAAAAGATTAAAAGTGCAATTTAGTGTCCAGAAAATTTTTTAACAGGTAATAGGAAGCTTTATGTCTAGCTTCTTGATTAGTTTACAGTCTATGCAACACACTGTGGTGTCTAAGGGCATAGTTACTGGAACCATAACTATGGAAACTGTTTCCCACCTACAGCACTTTCTCATAATATTACCTTCCTGTTTCTATTTTCCCAACTGTAACATGGAACTCATAAGGAAACCTAATTCATAAATTATTTGTGAAGACAAAATGTGTTATTATATATGGAACATATTTAGAACAATATCTCTCTACTTATTCACCATTTTAACTTTATTATTATCATTTTTGTGACAAGGTCTCACTATTTTGCCTAGGCTGCTCTTGAAATCCCGGGGTCAAGTGGTCTTCCTGACTTGACATCCCAAAGTGCTAGGATTGCAGGTGTGAGCCACCATGTGAGACTAATGTTATTATTACTTGATGGTGATGATAATGCCAACAATGATGTAACTCTTCTGTGATGTCTGATATTTTGTAAATATCTGAAGTCACTTCCAGACTTCAGATATTTACCTAAATCTGCCAACATTTTATTAAACTAAGAAAGATAATATAAGTTGCTCTTAAATAAATAATAAAGTTTTAAAAAATCAGAATCTATAGTAGTGGAGAATTACCAAGAGAATTTCATTAATGAAAACAACAACAATGTCTGCCCATCATGACTGTAACACTTTGCTATAGATAATGGACACACACAAAAAGACACACACACACACACACACAAAGAAATAAGCATTTATACCAACTAAGATAAATTAATACTTAAAAATAAAAGATAATGGAATTATTATTATTTGTGATATGGACAGGAGTTCAGGGAAACACTGGATAGAAGAGGGCAGTTCCCTGGCAAAGGCCTCACTGTTAAGCCTGAAGACCGCTGTCCATAAGTGGGAGCAGGCTTTTCTGTTTTTGCACCCCAAAAGTTTCCTTTTGGACTGCTTCACTCCCCTATCCTGTACCATATAAACTCCGAACCCCAGCCTCCAGAAGCAGATGAGAGACGAGGAGATGAGGAGACAAGCAGGCAAGCAGAGGGACAGTGGAACAACACAACACGGTGGAGAAAAAGAGGAGGAGGAACGTCTAAACGCCCAGAGGAGTTCATCTGGGGTGGTCAAAGAGGGGTTTGTCTGCTGGATGGTCAGAATCCAGGGAAGAACATCTTCCCACTCCATGCCCCTCTTCCACCTCCCCATCCATCCCACTGAGAGCTGCCTCTACCACTCAGTAAAACTTCTGCACTCATCTTTCAAGTCCCTGTGTGACCCGTTTTTCTGGGAAGCTGGACAAAATCGAGGGATACAGAAAGTTATCACACTGGCCCTCTGCCCTTGCAGAAAGGCAAAGAGTCCATTGAGCTGATTAACATGTAAGCCCTAGGTGGACAGTAGGGCTAAAAGTGCACACTGTGACACATGCCCACCTGGGCTCCTGCACCTGCCTATCTGCTTGCTTCTTCTCCCTTCAGGGGTTTGAGCAGCCACAGCCACCCAACAGGTGACCCACAGCCCTGTCTGTTGCATGTCCTGGGAGGGGGATCAAGGAACTCTCCTGTTTCAACAAGATGTCATGAAATTTTCTTTAAGAAAATCCTAAAGAATCAGATAAAGTAAAATTAAAATCATTTGTGAGTCAATATAAATGCTGGAAATTAAACTAAAATGCATAAACATTACATATAGGTCAGCCAAAGTGAAGAAAAAAAATAACAGAAAAAGATACCATATAGTATTGTGAAAAAGTTTACAACAGATTTAGCAATATATTAAAGAGAAAATGTTTATGTCTCCAGGAAAAAATATCAAAGACACAAATATCAGTGCCAAAGTGAATGTTAAAGTACTAACTGTGTTTTTAATAATTTATAAATTTAACGCAATCCTTACTTTAAAAGTTCAATAAGATTCTTTTAGAATTTGGAAAATTCTCCTCATATTAATTTTTAAAAGTACCATTTCATAACAATATCCAAGAAAATTATTTAAAAAATTGAGAACAAAAATTAAATGAGTATCTTACATAGCACAAGCATCTTATATAACATAGTACAAAGTTATAGCAATAAGACATGTAACATGAGCACAAGAAATAGACAACTGAATTAGTACCTAAAAACTTCCATTTCAGAGATCACAGAAGAGTTGCATTACTTGTAACATGAGCAACAGAAATAGATAACTGGATTAGTGAAATGACCAAGAAACAGATTCATGAAAAAGTTATTTTTAAATATGTATAGAAATTATAAATGACATTTATATACAGTGATTGATTTTCCATTAGGGAAAACTAATTGTTATCCAATTTACATTATACACAAATTAATTCCCTTAAAGATTAAATAGCTAAAGGTTGAAGACATTGTTTTTAACTGGTCAAATATGAAATAATAATTTTAAAGAATTGTGGGGGACAATACATTTTTTAAGCAATACAACAAATTAAACAGAAAGCAAAAGACTGGCAGACTTGACCACATAAAAATTAAAATTTCTGCAAAAAGTTTCATGAAGAGAAATAAGAAAGAGCAACTATAAAAATAGAATAAATGACACATTAAAGGATAAATATTTATGACAGATAATAGTTATATGAAACATTAAAGCCAATGCTACCAAAAAACTGAGTATAAAATATAGGCAGATAATATACTCAATGAAAGCATGTGAAGTGACCAAAATGAAAAGATGTTCAATCTCTATATAAGAATATGAAAAAAAAAGCAACCTCAATAGTAATGCAAATTAAAAGCAAAATAAAATTATGTCTTACCCATCCAGTTTGGGAATAATTTTTAATCCAGTTTTGGCAAGTTTTAAAAATGGAGTGTAAATTGGTTTAACATTTTTAAATGGCAATATGGCAATATCTAGCAAAACTTTAAATTTGCATACTCTTTGTTTCAGCAGTTCTACTGAGCTGGACACATACACATATGTAAAGAAAGAGTAACTGCTACATTTTCATAGTATTTCAAAACTAGATAGGGCTTCGAATAAATGATTTCCCCTAAGTACTGTAGCAGACTGTTTCTGATACAAAATCGTTTTTCTGTTAACATTTACTATAATTTTAGTAGTAATTATCATTGTTGGTATCTGTGTTGGATTTTTCCATTTCTCCTCCAGATCTTCACTCTCTACTCATATCTATCTTGTCTGGACCTAGGAAGCTAAACTCTATGGAGTCCAACTATGGAGCTTTGCTTTTGTTTGGGTCTCACTAGTAGGGAAGTGGAAGAATGATTAGAAGAAGGCTGGATATTTATTAAACTGACTCCTCCATGATAAGTCACCGTGGGTTAGATGTTTCTCCTTCATACAGGCAGCAATTTCAGTCAGGTCCCCTCTCTGGTAGAAAACCTTCCGTTCCTTGTTTCTTTAGGCTTGTGATGGTAATAGCTCCCTGCTATTGTGAGCCACTAGGTTCTGCAGTATCCATTGTTTGTTTTTTTAAGCCCCATTCGCACCTTTGGAAATAGTTTCTGTAGTTAACTCTCCTCAAAGTTTCAGTGAACCATTGATTTCTTGCCAGTACCCTTTCTGACACTATTCATAACAATGTTATTTTTTCTTTACTGTGGACTGCAATAGACTGAATATTTGTGTGTGTCCTTTCCCCAGTTCATATTTTGAAATCCTAACCACCAATGTGATGATAGTGGGAGGTGGGGCCTTAGGAGGTAATTAGATAATAAAAGTGGAGCCCTTATGAATGGGTAAGTGCCCTTGTAAAAGAGGCCCCAGTGAGCTTGTATCCCTCTTTCTGCTATGTAAGGATACAGTGGGAAGTTAGTTGCACGTATGCAACCTGGAATAGGGACTTCCCCAGAGCTTGACCATACTGGCAGCCTGATCTCAAACTTCCAGCCTCTAGAGCTATGAGAAATACATGTCTGTTTTTTATTAGCCACCCAGTCTATGGTACTTTGTTACAACAGCACATGTAGACGAGGATACCAGCAGAGCTCTGTTTTATTTGCAGGCCTTTACCTTCTCTTTTATAGCTTTTTTTTCAGAGAAGGTAATTTTTTCCTCAACATAATGATCAATCTTGATTACTCTGAGTTAAACATGATAATTCTATGAACTGTGGGAAAAATTGGTTTAGGAGTGGCTAATGGCATATAAAGAGAGGTGCTTCTAGGGAGAGCTCTTGTGAACGTAGAAAAAGAAGACAAGAAGAAATGGTTTTCTGGTGGACATGGTGAGGGTGATACGTGGCCGCCACTTTGTGACCATTACTGGAGCTGACTTGTGTAGCACACCATCTTGCTAATGTGGCACGGAAGGCAGATGGGCTTTGAAGGACGGTGACGATCTGACAAATCTGTCAACCTTAGGGTTGCCTTCTCTGATGTATCCTCTTCTGTGCAATAATACATTGTCCCTTATCTTTAACCTACTTTGAGTTGATTTTCTCTTAGTTGCAATTGAAGACATGCCCACTGACATAAATATTATTGAATGTTGAAAGGAACTAAAAAATATAGTAAATTGGCTGTTATTGAGTTGCCAATATTTCTGAGAATAACTGTTCAGAAAAGAAAATTAAATGTAGATTATATATATATACATATATACTATTAGCTATTACTATATATAAAATATTATTAGATTATATATATAAATAAAATAATTTTTTTATCTCACACCCCCAAACTAAATAAGTATACATGTTATATATATAATTGGTTTATTGAATGTTCTGGAATCAACAGAATATAAAAAGGCAACTTATGTTTCCTTCATGCTACTCCGTTAAGCCCACTCATCAACTTACTCTTCCCTCCTCTGGATGTAATATTTGGTAGATCCCATAGCTCTTGTGAGAAATCTCAAGAATTCCTGTGTAACCCATGTCTCCTTTATTAGTCTAACCTAATGGCAAAGTTCCTATCTTTGATTAAATTTAAATATTTTTTTCAATCCAACTTGGTCTTCCTTATGTTTATAAACCTGGATTAGGAAAGGCAAACATTTAGGCCTTCACTTTTTCACCACCTCATTCGTCTACTGCTCCTGCTCATGAGCTATCATTGGTTCCTACAGAGTTGCAAGAGGGAAAGAAGGTGAGGGATATAAAAAGTCTTAATTTATTGGCTGGCATTGGGGCTTTTTGGGTATTATAAAATTGACAACGCTGGTTAATTTTCTCATGATTTATTTATAAATAGTTTCTTGGGAGATTTTCTGTGGTAAGAAACTCAGGCTGAAGGTCTAGATAATGGCAATGCATCCTTTACCTTATTATTTATCTATTTCCTCAGCACTGATTTTCTGAGCTCCATCCCTCTGTAGGGGTCATCTCATTCATCCTTCATGAAATACACTTAGAAGGGATTCATTAAAGATTAGCCATGCTTTTCTTCCTTTAGCAGCGCATATACCAAGAAATATACATATTTTTCCCACTCCTTGTTGTGTGTATTAAACACATGTCTCTCTGTCATATCTCTTTCTTGAGCAATTGTAGTCAAAATTCAGCTCTTGAGATTTCAAGTTTTTATCAGCCTATATTCTCAGACTCCAAAAGGCCAAGTTCCACAATTGCTTATCCCAAGTTTTGCCTATCTTTTACTTCCAAATATATTAAAGAATGCTAACATTCATTAGGTTTCTAAAGAAATTGGAGAATACAAATTTCTTTAGAGGGATATTTGGTATGCTGTGACATGATTTCTATTTTTTTTTCTTGAGAAAAAAGAGGGTATAACCTGTCACATAACTGAGGATAAGTCAATCATGAACGTAGATATAGCCACCCTCTTTGCAAATGGTCTAGAAGTTTAACTTATAGTTTGCTGTTAATTGGCATCCCGTTTTCTTGGCTTTCAGATAATTAAGACTGAGTCTTCAGTTAAAATTTTCTAGAACCTAGAAAATTTTGTTTTAACATGTTATTCCCAGTAATAGATATGCAAATGCCCAGAAAAAGGGTGTCTCAGCATCAAGAGTATCAAGAAGTATCAGAACAATATATCTCATGTTAAAGGGGCTAGTTTTAGGGGAGGGAAGGATATATAATGGGGTGTGGGACAAAGTAGAAGAGAACATTTAATATTTATAGTATCCACTTCTTTTTTGTTCAGATTGTTAAAATGAGCATCCATGTATCATTTATGTACCTGCAAACAGCAAAAACAACAAATAAAAGAGGTGAGAGCAACTAGACCTTTGAAACCAAAACTGTTGGAGAATTCATTAGATCATAAATTGTTCAATAATGAAATTATGTATTTTTGTATCACTGACTCCTCATACTTCGAATCTTGATGCATGGAAAGTTTAATAAATTTGTGCTGAATGTAGAAACAAGTGAAAACAACATACTTAAAGTCTTTAATCATGGACTCAGGGTATATTATGTTTACACACTTTGAAAGCACTGCTACACCAAGTAGGGGCACACCTTACCCCATTCCCCTCCAGTATTATGCAGGAAAGGGAACACATGCCTTTTTTCCCAAACTTTATGAGATTCATGTGGAATTAAGATTGACTGTCCTTAAAAATGAAAATGAACACCTAACCTTGTTGTCTTTGGCACATTTTATATAGTTTTGTGGCAGCCTACATATATAATAAAACATTTTATCTGACTAGGAATTTCTGTAGTAAAAGAAAAAAATCCAGATCCCTGGGGCTGCACACGTGGATTACATTAAGGTAGTATTAATAAAAACAGCATTCTAGTTCTGTTTGATATAATCACAAAATATACATACAACATTAATTATATAGGGAGCTTTCAAGTATGAAAATATTAATGCATAAAAAATGTAACCCTGTTCCAAACTGAGACCATATAAAATGAATCTACTAACCACCGAAAATGCTAAACATATTTTTGACTATTTTTTGTTTGACGTAAAATTTAGAAGGGCTTTCAGTGATGTTTTCAAAATCTATTTTTAAAAGACAAACAGAAAAAATGCATTATTATAAAGCAAACTGAAATATTCAAAATCATTCGTCTGAAGGCTTATTTAAATATTGCTCCTTGTAGCAATCTCAATCTTTAGAGGCAATGCTTAAGATTGCAATTGCTATGGATTAGAGAAAGCAGCCCTCTCTTACCATGTACATCTCTTGATCATAGCTTCTCACACCCCCACCTTATTTCTCTAGTCTCCCCACCCCAAGTTTAAGGGCAGAGCAAAAAGGGAATTGTGGTTTGTATGTCCTAAAAGACAAGAAGCATGACCAGGACCTTACGATAAAGGCAAGAGGAAGCAGTCTTCACTGGCTGTGATGGAGGTTGGGAAAAGAATGAACCATGAGCTAATTGGCTTCAGAATGTTCACACCATCTGTTGCATCCCTCTTCTTGATCATTGCTACAGGGTCGCTGACTATGTGGGACTCTGCTATAGAAACCAACATTCAAGTACTAAAGGGCCTGAAAAGTGAGGAATAGACGTTAATTAGACAATACTGAACAAGCTGAGCAGTGAAAATGTGGGACTGCCATACCTTGAGGAGAAATTTGGCCAATGTGATAACCTACATACTTGTGACAGCAAAGAATGTCGGCAAAGGATAATTTTCTAAAGGTTGAGACTTTATTCTTGCCTCAAAGTTCCTTACATAGCAAAGGGGCTTATCATTCACCTATCACTGTCATAAAAATAATGAGGGCTTTGAGGCTTTCTGCTGAACTTTACAGATATTTGCAAAGCATTTATGTGACTCTTAAAGGTAAATGTGTTCCTTCAGACTTATATAAACACTATTAGGATGAATGTAGCTTCTCAGCCATTTTTCTCTTTTTAATGTCTTTGGAGTTTACAAATATTACCTCTGGATTGTAAATGGAACTTCCTTGTTCTCTTACTATGGCATAGACTCTCAACTCTAAAATTGAAACAGAATAAAATTATCTTGCAATGCAGTTGAGATCTTGTGTCTTGAGATTGGACAATAAAGAATCATTTGTGTGCTAAAAATTTTGACACAGAAGTCTGAGAGGTATAAGGAACAATGCAAACTCGTTGAATGCATATGATTTCCAGGAATTTTTGGCATTTTAATAGGATTTTTAGGCGTGACATCTTACATAACCACACTGAAACTGTTTCACTTCTAGTCTTTTATCATCAGCAAGAAATTAGAAAATAGTGCTTCCTATGCTAAAGAAAAATTTGCTGGTGATTACACTTTTCATAGTTAAGCTCCTTATATATGATTTTTCCCACTTGTAAAGAAAGTGGTAGTAACCATCTCATATTTTAACAGAAGAAATGGAAGAAAATAGATCCATTTACATCACATTGCATTGTATTGTGCAAAAAAACCCAAATATTGTGTATTGGTTTGTAAAGCAGCTCCTCCATCTTCAGAGATTTTGTTTTTGAAGATGGTTTCTGTATACTTGGCAATAGTTTCAGTGCCTCTGTAGTTTACAAGCCTCAAAATATGTGAGATTGATAATCCTCCACATATACAACCATGCTGCTGCTCCAGAGGAAATATTTTCCTTTCCAATTTAAATGGGAGTGAATATTTAAAGATAGGTGAAAGTTTAATTATAATATGAATGTTAATGCTAAGAGAAATAAGATTTTTCTAATAAAGTTTGGATGGCCACAAAGAGCAATATATTGCTTTCTTGGACATTCAAAGATTTATAAATATTCTGCAGAAAGTACAGACAGAGGATATACACAATGTAATTTAGTTTTTTGCCTTCCACATATAGAAAAATTGTATTTGAAAAGCCGATCTTCAACTAGAATGAGAATCTAGCCCATATTTGGGAGTCAAAATTAATATTAGAAGAAATATTTAACTTTGATTAATAAATGACAGAACTTGGGAAGTTTTAATAGAAATATATATGTAAATTATTTTAATTAGGGTGCACTCAAAGTTTTATAATAATGACAATAACAAGACTGAGCACTAGTAAAGTGCCAAGGGATAGTTATACTCCAGATCCTATGGACGATACTTCATGTACATTTAATTTATACTCAAGCCAATTTTATGAGATAGAAACTTTTATTCTCAATTTACGAATAATTTAAAGCAACAATTCTAAAGTCATATAGCTGGAAATCGTTAAGCTGAAATCCAAGTAATAGTCCCTTTGATTTCTTAGCTTGTGCTCCTGGCAGTTGTTTTGACTGTATAATGCTACAGACAAATCACCACAAACATAATGGTGTACAACAAAAACAAAACTCACTTATTAATATTAATTTCATGGTCTGGGGGTTGACTGTGCTAAACTAGCTGAGTCTCTTATGTGACTGCACTCTGTCTGAGGCTGGAGTTATCAGAAGATTTATCATTCACAGGCCCAGCTATTGGGCAGAGAACCCTTACACGTGGTTTCTTCATGTACCTCAGGCTTCCTCAGAGCAGAATAGCAAAGTTTCAAGGGAGAAGTGTCCTGAATGACAGATCTCAGAGGAAACTTTATTGTCTTTTCTGAAGCAGTCTTCAAAAATCACACAGCAACACTTCTGCAGCATTGTAAATATTAGAGTGACTCACTGAGGCCAGTGTATTGCCAAATGGAGGGAAAATATGCTCTATCTCTTAATGGAATCAGTGTCAAAGATTTTGTGAACATTTATTATTATTATTATAATTAGTAGTAGTAGTAGTTCAATAGGTTTTTGGGGAACAGGTGATGTTTGGTTACATGAATACGTTCTTTAGCAGTGATTTCTCAGTTTTTGATGCACCCATCACCCAAGCACTGCACACTTTACCCAACTTGTAGTTTTTTATTCTTCACTCTCCATCCCACCATTTCACCTGAGTCCTCAAAGTCCATTGTATCATTTTTATGCATTTGGGTCCTCACTGCTTAGCTCCCACTTATGAGGGAGAACATATGACATTTGGTTTTTATTCCTGATTTAATTTACTTAGAATAATGGTCTCCAGTTTCATTCAGGCTGCTTCAAATGCCATCATTTTATTTATTTTATGGCTGAGTAGTATTCCATAGTATGTATGTGTATGTGTATAGATATACATATATATACCACATTTCCTTTATCCACTCATGGATTAACGGGCATTTGGGATAGTTTCATATTTTTACAATTGCAAATTGTGCTGCTATAAACACATGTGCATCTTTTTTTGTATTGTAACTTCTTTTCCTCTGGGTAGATACAAAGGAGTGAGATTGCTGGATCAAACAGTAGATCTACTTTTCCTTCTTTAAGGAATCTCTACACTGTTTTCCATAATGGTTGTATTAACTTACACTCCCAACAACAATGTAAAAGTGTTTTCTTTTCACCACATCCACACCAACATCTATTATTTTTTATTTTTTTGATTATGACCCTTCTTTCAGGAGTAAGTTGGTATCACATCGTGGTTGTGATTTGCATTTCCCTAACAATTACATCACTATGTTGGGCATGTTTTCATTCGTTTGTTGGCTATTTGCATACTTCTTTTAAGAATTGTCTATTATGTTCTTAGCCCACTTTTTGATGGGATTATTCATTTTTTTTCTGGCTGATTTGTTTCCTTGTAGATTCTGGATATTAGTCCTTCCTTTGAGGATAGCTTTCAAAATATTCTACCACTCCATAGGTTGCATGTTTACTCTGCAGATTATTTCTTTTGCTGTGCAGAAGCTTTTTAGTTTAATTAAGTTCTATCTATTTATCTTTGTTTAAGTTGAATTTGCTTTTGGGTTCTTGGTCATAAAGTCTTTGCTTAAGCCAATGTGTAGAAGGGTTTTTGCAATGATGTCTTCTAGAATTTTTATGGTTTCATGTCTTAAATTTAAGTCTTTGATCCATCTGGAATTGATTTTCTTTTTAATAAGGTGAGGGAAGAAGTTCTGGTTTCATTCTTCTACATGTGGCTTGCCTATTATTCCAGTACCATTTGTTGAATAGGGTACTCTTTCCCCATTTTATGTTTTTCTTTGCTTTGTCAAAGATCTGTTGACTGTAAGTATTGACCTTTATTTCCAGTCTTTTATTCTGTTCCACAGGTCTATATGTCTGTTTTCATACCAGTACATGCTGTCTTGGTGACTATGGTCTTGTAGTATAGTTTGAAATCAGGTAATGTAATGCCTCCAGGTATGTTCTTTTCCTTAGGCTTGCTTTGGCTATGAGGGCTCTTTTTTAGTTTCATATGAATTTTAGGATTGTTTTTTTCTAATTCTGTGAAGAATGATGGTAGTATTTTGATGGAATTGCATTGAATTTTTAGACTGCTTTTGACAGTGTGGTCATTTTCACAATATTGATTCTACACATACATGAGCATGATGTATTAGTCTGTTTTCACATTGCTGATAAAGACATGAGATCAGGCAGTTTACAAAAGAAATAGGTTTAATTGGACTTACAGTTCCATGTGACTGGAGAAGCCTCACAATCACGGCAGAAGGAAAGGAAGAGCAAAGCACATCTTATGTAGATGGCAGCAGGCAAAGAGAGAGAGCTTTACGGGGAAACTCCTCTTTTTAAAGCCATCAGATCTTGTGAGACTTACCCGCTATCACAAGAACAGCACAGGAAAGAGTTGCCACCATGAATCAGTTACCACCCACTGGGTCCCTCCCAAAACGTGTGTGAATTCACGATGAGATTTGGATCGGGAGACAGCAAAACATATCACATGGGATAGGTTTCCATTTGTTTGTGTCATCTATTATTTCTTTCAGCAATGTTTTGTAGTTTTCCTTGTAGAGGTCTTTTACCTCCTTGGTTAAGTATATTCCTAAGGATTTTATTTTATTTTTGCAGCTATAATAAAAGGTTTTGAGTTTTTAATTTGATTATCAGCTTGGTTGCTGTTGCTGTATAGCTGGTCTTCTGCTTTCTGCACATTAATTTTGTATCCTGAAATTTTGCTAAATTAATTTACCAGTTCTAGGAGTTTTTTACATTAGTCTTCAGGGTTTTCTAGGTATACAATGATATCATCAGTGACAGTTTGCTTCCTGTTTACTGATTTGAATGCCCTTTATTTCCTTCTCTTGTGTGTTCTGGCCATGACTTCTGGTACCATGTTGAATAGAAAGGGTGACAATGGGCATCTTTATCTGATTCCAGTCCTTAAGGGGAATGCTTTCAGCTCTTCCCCATTCAGTATAAAGCTGGCTGTAGGTTTGTCATCAGTGGCTTTTATTGCCTTAAGTTATGTCCCTTCTATGCCGATTTGCTGAGGGTTTTAATCATGAAGAGATGCTGGATTTTGTCCAGCATCATGTAATATTTGTTTTTAATTCAATTTATGTGGTATATTACATTCATTGACTTGTGGATGTTAAATCATGCCTGCATCCCTGGTATGAAACCCACTTGATCATGGTGGATTATCTTGTGGATATGCTGTCAGGCTCAGTTAGCTAGTATTTTGTGGAGGATTTTGTATCTATTCATCAAAAATATTGGTCTATGGTTTTCTGTTTTTTTTATGTCCTTTCCTGGTTTTCATATTAGGGTGAAACTGGATTCACAGAATGGTTTAGGGAGGAGTCCCTCTTTCTCTATCCTATGGAATAGTGTCAATAGAATTGATACCAATTCTTTGAATATCTGATAGGAATTCAGCTGTGAATTCATCAGGTACTGGGCATTTTTTGTTGTTGTTGTTGGTAACTTTTTAATTACCATTTCAATCTCACTTCTTGCTGTTGGTCTGTTCAGAGTTTCTAATTCTTCCTGGTTTAATCTAGGAGGGTTGCATATTTCCAGAAATATATCCATATCCTCTTGGTTTTCTAGTTTAGGTGCATAGAGGTGTTCATAGCAGACTTAAACGATCTTTTGCATTTCTGTATTTCAGTTGTAACATCTCCCATTTGATTTCTAATTGAGCTTATTTTTGTCTTCTCTCTTCTTTTCTTGGTTAATCTTACTAATAGTCTATGAATTTTGTTCATCTTTCCAAAGAACCAGCTTTTTGTTTCATTTATATTTTGCACTGTTTTTGCTTTCAATGTCATGTAGCCTTGCTCTGATATTGGTTATATTTTTTGTCCACCTGGTTTGGGTTTGATTTGTTCTTGTTTATCTAGTTCTTTGGGGTACATCCTTAGAGTGTCTTTTCGTGCCCTTTCACACTTTCTGATACAGGCATTTAATACTATGAACTTTCCTCTTAGCACTCACTGCCTTAGCTATATCCCATATGTTTTGATAGGCTGTGTAATTATTATTGTTCAAGTCAAATAATTTTTTAATGTTCATCTTGATTTCATTGTTGACTTAATGATCATTCAGGGAGTTATTTAATTTCCATGTAATTACATGGTTTTGAGGGTTCCTTTTGGAGTTGATTTCCAACTTTATTTCACTGTGGTCTGTGAGAGTACTTGCTGTAATTTTAAGTTTCTTAAATTTCTTGAGACTTGTTTCGTGGCTTATCATATGGTCTATCTTGGAAAATGCTCCATGTGTTCATTAATAGAATTAATATTCTGCAGTTGTTTGGTATAATGTTCCGTAAATATTTCCTAAGTCATTTTACTGTAGAGTATAGGTTAAGTCCATTTGTTGACTTTCTGTCTTGATGATCTGTCTAATGTTGTCAGTGGAGTATTAAAGTCCCCCACTATTATTGTGCTACTGTCTGTTTCATTTTTTAGGTCTAGTAGTAAGTTTTGTTTGTTTGTTCTGAGACAGAGTATCACTCTGTTGCCCAGTCTGGAGTGCAGTGGCGCAATATAGACTCACTGAAACCTCCCCTCCCGGGTTCAAGCTATTCTCCTGCCTCAGCCTCTCAAGTAGCTGGGACTACAGGTGAATGCCACCATGCCCAGCTAAATTTTTGTATTTTTAGTAGAGATCGGATTTCATTGTATTAGCCAGGATACTCTCAATCTCCTAACCTCATGATCCACCTGCCTCAGCCCATTGTTTTATAAATTCGGGAGCGCCAGTGTTAGGTGCATATATATTTAGGATTGTGATAGTTTCCTGTTGGACTAGTCCTACTATCATCACATAATGTCTTTCTTTGTCTTTTTAAACTGCTGTTGCTATTCCCTCAAATATGTTCTAATTGTGGCAACACATATAACATGTAACATAAAGTTGACCGTATTAATTATTTTTAAGAGCACAATTCAGTGACATTAAGTAAATTTACACTGTTATGTAACCATCACCACCATCTATCTTTAGAACATTTTCATCTTTTAAAACTAAAATGTTGTGCCTATTAAACAATAATTCCCCGTTATCCTACCCCTAGAACTACCATTCTACTTTCTGTCTCTATGAATTTGATTACTCTTCATACCTTATGTAAGAGGAATCATGCAATATTTATCCTTTAGTGACTGGCTTATTGCATTCAGGATATCCTCAAGGTTCATACATGCTGTAACATGTATCAAATTTTTTTCTTTTTAACATTGTGTAATATGTTATTATCATTATGTGCCACATTTTGTTTATTCATTCATCTGTTCATGGACACTTGAGTTGTTACCACCTTTTGACTACCGTAAATCATACTTTTATTAATTGGGTGTACAAATATTTCTTCAAGAATGGAAATGATGAATCATATGGTCATTCTATTTTTAATTATTCTTTTTCTTTTCTTTTCTTTTCTTTTTTTTTTGAGATGAAGTCTTGCTCTTTCACTCAGGCTATAGTGCAGTAGTGCAATCTCAGCTCACTGCAGCCTCCGCCTCCTGTGTTCAAGCAGTTCTTCTGCTTCAGCTTCCTGAGTAGCTGTGACTACAGGTACATGCCACCAAGCTGGCAAATTTTTATATTTTTAGTAGTGATGAGGTTTCACCATGTTGGCCAGGATGATCTTGATCTCCTAACCTTGTGATCCAGAAACTATTATACTGTTTTCCATAGTTACTATACTGTTTTACATTCCCACCAACAAATTCTGATTTGTTCATCTCCTCACCAAAACTTATTTTCTGTATTTTTTTGTATAATAGTCATCCTAATAGATAGTAGGTGGTGTCTCATTTGGTTTTAATTTGTATTTCCCTAATGATCAGTCATATTGAGCATCTTTTCATGTGCTTTTGCCTATTCATATTTTTTGGAGAAATATCTGTTAAACTTTTTGTGCATTTTAAAATCGGTTGTTAGTTTTGTTGTTGTAGGAATTCTTCATGTATTTTGGAAATAAATTCTTTACCAGGTATATGATTTGAAAATATGTTCTTCCATTCTGTGGATTGCCTTTTCATTCTGCTCATTGTATCCCTTGATGCACAGAAGTTTTAAGTTTTGATATGGTTCAATTTATTTATTTTTTAATTGTTGCCTGTGCTTTTAGTATCACACCCAATAAATAATTGCAAAATCTAATTTCATGAAGGTTTTACCTGTTTTATTCCAGGAGTTATGCGGTTTTAGATCTTATGTTTGGATTTTTGATTTATTTTGAGTTAATTTTTGTATATGATATAAGATAAATGTCCAACTTCATTCTTTTGCATGGATATACAGTTTTCCAATACCTCTCTTTTTTGTAGAGTGGGGGGAACTGTCATTTCCCCATTGAGTGGTCTTGGCATCTTTTGAAAAATCATTTGACCATATATGTGAGGATTTATTTCTGAGCTGTCTATTCAGTTTCATTGGTCTATATGTCTGTCTTCATGCCAATACTATATGGTTTTGTTCAATGTACCTTTAAAATATGTTTTGAAATAAGAAAGTGTGATGCCTCCAGAGTTGTTCATCTTTATTATTGTTTTGCCTTTTTGATGTCTTTTGAGATTCCATATGAATTTGAGAATTTCTTTTTCACAGTGTATATGGGATCGTTTTCTTAATTTCCTTTTTGGGTTGTTTATTGCTACCATATAAAAACATAATTTTTATGTGCTTATTTTGCAGCTTACAAATTTATTGAATTCATTTATCATTTCTGAAAGATGTTTTTGTTTTTGTTTGGTTTGGTTTTGTGTGTGTATAGAATCTTTAAGGTTTTCTACATATAGGATTGTGCTACCTGTGACCAGAGAAACTTTTACTTCTCTCTTTACAATCTGGATGCCTTTTACTGCATTTTCTTGCCTAATTTTCTGGCTAAGGCTTCCAATATTGTGCTCAATATTAGTGTCAAAAATGAGGCTTCCATCTTCTACTTGATCTTAAAGGAAAGCTTTCAGTTTTTTATAATTTTCTACCATGTTAGCTGCTGGGAACATCTTTTAAATCACCATAAGAATTTTTAACATTTGTTTAACATATCCCTTCTAGAACAAAATTTTATTTTACTTATATTTGAGCCACAGAGAATCACTAACATAGCTTGTGTTTAGTTATCCAAGAATTAAAAGATAAAGAAGACAGACAAAGCAATCAAAGGCAATGACAAAAATATTAGCCAGTTTATTCAGAAATGGTAATGGGAAATCAGGTGCTATTGTTATATTAAGAGCATGCTGGCTTATTTGTAATTATTTTTGATTCCCCAAAGATTAAAGCTACTACCTTTGTAAAAATAGACAATCAAGTTTAAGTTTCAAATTTGTTTAATTATGCTTAAGATCTTTAAAACACATTTAAAGTATGGCAATGATAATATTTCATGTAAGTGAAGAAATAATAGACTACTTAATAAATCATGTAGAGAAAACTTTCTGTTGTTTAGAAAACAAAAGCTAATTTTATTTTTTAACTACCACAGTCCCCAATCTATTTCACAAAGGCTAAAAAATTAAACAGGAACAATAAAGCCATCAAAATATAAAAATAATACATGAAGACAGTTTTTATAATATTGAGTTACAGGAAACCTTCCAAAAATGGCATAATAACACAGATTGACACAAATGACAAAATAACAGTTAAATCTTATGAATAGAAATGACACAAAACAGAAAGGCAAAATGGGGTAAATTGTTACATATATGAACAAGATTTATTATCAAAAATGGATAAAGAAATTTTATTGCAGAAATTTTTAAGAAGATTTACACATAACCCACTATAAAAATTTGCTAATAAAATAAGCTGGCAATTCAGAATGAAAGAACAACAAATGAGCAATGGACATTTAAAAGCATTTGACTCAACTACAAATCAAAGTAAAGCAATGATGTTTATTTCTCTGCTGGGGTAGAAAATATTGACCCAGTTGTTGATCTCTAGAGTCTGGAGTTTGCTGGTTATTTTCCTATGTACTCATCACTCCAGTATTTGCTGTTTGTCTTCTGTATTCTTCATGGTAGGAGGGCTACCTCTTACAGACTACATTACCCAGCTACTAATGTCCATTGCCTTCCAGCCCCATTTGACAAAGTAATGAACTGGTGGAAGACTGCAGGTTGAACCAAAATAATAAGTCAGGTTATTTCTTACACTTTTCTTTCTAGTTTAGTGGTTGTGGCCAGCAACACTACTATTTTGGCTCTGTTTCTAGCTGATTATTCCAGCTTCCTGGCTCTGGTAACACCTCATCCTCCCCCCGTCCCTCCACCAGTGTCATACCCAGTGCAAAACACTGGAGTAGTAGTGGCTGTGAGCTATGAGGGGTTACCTTGTAGGAAGATAATTTTAAAATCGTATTGAAACCAACTAACAACCAGTCTGTTTTTATTATATCTATGTGCTAGCGTTTCTAAACCATGCCAGTGACAAAATTCTCCTTTTGCAAAGGCTACCGCTCACTATGTACCCACCTTAATTCTCAACTTGGCATACCACAAATTCTTACCGCCTAGGAGTAACAGCAGTAGCTTTCTAACATTATGAAATCCAGAATCATTTTATCACACTTGACTTGATTTCTCAACTCTTCAATTGTCTGTGTCTCAAACTTCCCATTTTAAATGTAGAAGGTCCAAGGCAGGAGGATAACTTCTTCTCAGGAGTTTAAGGCCAGCTTGGGCAACATACTGTGACCCCATCTCTACAAAAAAATTTAAAAAATTTAGCCAGGTGTGGTATACAGGCCTATAGTCCCAGCTACTAGGGAGGCTTGGGTGGGAGGATTGCTTGAGTTTAGAAGTTCCAGGCTACAGTGAGTGGTGATCATGTCATTGCACTGTAGCCTGGCCAACAGAGTGAGACCCTGTTTAAAATGAACAAATAAGTAAATGTAGAGATACCTGTTCTCCTATTTGAACCCTGACACTTACAGTTAGTGTATGTGTAACCTGGCACATTCATTTGCTGTGGATATTACTGAAATAGATATAAACTCTTAAGATGGCAATTTGAAAATATCCACTTTTAAATGTTCATTTACTTATTATAGAAATGAGAATCAAAGGTAGCAGAGCTTATGTTTTCTTTATTAAATTCTTTTGCATTAGTTACTTGCACTACTCTTTAAGTAAATTTATGTGTTTTCAATTTAAAAAGGAAAAGAAAGTCCTATACTTTAAGTGTACTTTAAGTGTATTCGGCATAATGTCAAGCTGAGAAAGTGCATTTCTGATTGTCAAGGTGTGTCTAGATAGAAGAAGTTAAAAAAAAATAAAAATATTAGTTAAAGACAAGTATGACTGAAACAAAAATCACAAAAAAAGAGAGGGAGGGAAATAATCAATGGGGTGAAGAATGGACCTGCTGCTAAGATGCAATTAACTTCCAAGCAAAATACATAATGAACTGGAGTGTTACAAGATATGTTATGAAACCTGCTGTGAAGAAACAAAAAGTAAGTAATCATGCCAGCTCAGAAGGATGTATTCTAGTTTCATCAAAAGTTTAAGAGGTAAGCAGGCTTTCAGGGATCACTTTTACCAAGCTGCAGGAGGTCAATGAAGTGGGAGCCATGTGTGTTATTATAGAGCTGTGATGGATAATTCATAACTAGATAAAGCATGTAATGCTGAGTGGTGTAAAACTAGTTCTCAGAGTTTGTGACATAATCACCTGGGGAATCCAGTTATTGTCCAGGTGCCACACAGCCAGCATGTCTTGGCTGTAAACTGACTCAGTAATATGTCTGACGTGTTACTATAAGAAACAACATATTAATGTATCTGGAATCAAGCAGACCTAAGTTTGAATTTATAACCTTACTAGCAGTGAGGCCCTGAACACATGACTCAAGCTCTCTTAGTTTTTTTGTCTCATCTACAAGATGCGGATAAAAATCCTTACATCGTATACTTATTGTATAACATGGGTAAGCACTTATAATAGCCCAAAGCACCTCCATTATTCAAATACTTATAATTCGATGAATAATTTATCAAAATTCATTTATATTCAAAATTGGTTTGTTGTCGTTATGGAATATTCTCATTTAACCACTGTTGAAAGTATGTCTACTACTATACTCAGTTCCACAAAAATGATTTTTTATAGCTCAGACAGATTGCAACCAACTAAATATAAATATTATGAATATATGAAGTGCTGACACTAAAGTTTACTAAGGAGATTCCCATGTTACAAAAAAATAAAAGTAGTCATTTTAAATGACATCAGTATAATTGGAGAAAATCTTGACAAAAAAAATACCAGTTAGGAGATAGTAAATGTCAGCAATCTGACTGACAGATACTATATGGTATTCGTATCCAACTTCTGTAATATTAAAAGTAATTAACAGTTTCATGCAATATTTATTGTATATTTTGTAACAAATAACACACAAAGAACATACTATGCTCCAAGTGCTATTCTAAACATCTCACATAAATTAACTCATCTCATCCCTATAAAAACTTTATGAGATGAATGTTACTATTATTCCCATTGTACAGATGAGGAAAAGTAGAGGGTAGGTATTTGAAGTTAAGAATATATAGAGGTATTATATTTGCTATTTGACTTGTTAGCTCAAGAGTAGACTAACAGAATATAGTACACAAAGCAAAACTTAGAGGTGTGGTGACATGAGGCTGTGTTTCTACCTAAATCTCATCTTGAATTGTAATCCCTATAATCCCCTGGTGTCTAGGGTGAGACTTGGTGGGAGGTGATTGCCTCAGGAGAAGTTTCCTCCAGGCTGTTCTGATAGTGAGTGAGTTCTCACAGGATCTGATGGCTTTACAATGGGCTTTTCCCCCTTTGCTATCACTCTTCTTTGTCTCGCCCTGTGAGAAGGTCCAAGCTTGCTTCCCCTTTGCATTCCACCATGATTGGACCTGAGGCCTCCCAGCCTTGAAGAGTTGTGAGTTAATTAAACCTCTTTCCTTTATAAATTACCCAGTCTCAGGGATTGCTTTATAGCAGTATGAGAACAAACTAATAGGAACTAAATGAATACTTGGAGTCCATTTCAAGTGTTGTATCTCTTGTCATTATTTCAATTCAAAAAGATGTTACTATAGCAACCCTGTGATAGTGTTTCTGTGCCTGTGTAAGTGTTTTGAAGATTTCTTTGATCAGAATGAGGAAGTTATTATTAATTACTACTTTTCTGAGAGATAATTAATTTTTAATTGATGCTACTGCATCTACTAAGTTGATCATAGGGCTTTTCTCCTCTATTCTATTATTATGATAAATTAGATTGGTTTTAAACTGATTTAGCATTTGCTTCTTGAGATAAATCCCACTTAGTCTATGCACTAGATCTTAGTTTATGTGCTATCATTTTTTTGTAAATATACCCTGCTGTATTTGATTTGCTAATGCATTGTCATGGGTGTTGGTGTCTATGTTTATAAATGATGTTGCTGGTCTGTAGACTTATTTATTAATTCTAAGATCTTTTCTGGTTTTGGTAATGTCCTTATAAAATTCCCTAAAGAAAAGTTTCCCAGCCTTTCTATTTTCTGAAACAGTTTGTGTAGAATTAGTATTATTTCATCCTTAGGTATTTGGTATAATTTACCAGTAAAATCATCCAAGCCTAGAGTTTTCTTTGTGGGTTAGTGTTGTATTTAATTTCTGTAGTAGATACAGGATTATACAGAATATCAATTTCTTCTTTACAACTCCATATGTCATATTCATGTAAAGTTTTAATATGTTGGTAAACAATTGTTCATACTATTCTTTTATTATTTTTTTAACCTGTAGAATCTTGTAGTGACAAGTCCACTTTAACTAGTAATATTAATGATTTTTGTCCTCTGTTTTCTATGGACGTGATCAGCTCATTGTTTATGAATTTTCTTGATTCTTTTCAAAGAATCAGCTTTTAAAAAGGTTGATTTTCTTCACTGTCTGTCTTGTAGTTGGTTTGTTTTATTTCTATTTTTATGGAGTAGAACCTTAGGTTTTTGATTTAGACTTTTCTTCACTTAAATAAAACAAAATTGAAACAAAAAATATTACTTCTAAGCACTATTTTACATGTATCCTCAAGAGTTTTATATAATAATATGTTTTTTACTATTATTCAGCTTGAAATACTTTCTATTTTCCTTTGGTATATTTTTCTTTTACCAATAGATTATTTATTATTTAATTTTTAAATATTTGATGGTTTCCTAAACATCTTATTATTTATTCCTATTATAATATCATTGTAATCTCAGAACATAATTTATGTGACTTTAATCATTATAGATTAATCAAGACATTTTTTATGTTTCAGCTTCTTGGTGAACAGACCATGTGCACTTGTATAAAATGTGTATTCTAAAGTTTTTGCATATTATATTTTATAAATATCAATGAGATTAAGCATTTGTGAGTGGTCTTCACATGCTCTACTTATTTACTTTTTGGTAGATTGCTTCATTAATTGTTGACAGAATCATTAATATATGTTCCTGTGGTTTAGAAGTTGTTATTTCTCCCTTTCATTTTGTAAATATTGCTTCATGTATTTTGAGGCTATTGTTAGAAATGTAAACATTTATTGTTGCAATGTCTTTCTGATGTATTGACCCCTTTTTGTGACTCTGAAATGTTCCTCTATATCTGGGTAACAGTCTTTATATTGAAGCCTATTTTGTCTCCTATTAACATAGCCACTCCAATCTTCTCATGCTTACTGTTTGGATGGTATGTATTTTTTCTATTAATTTGCTTCGAAAGTTTCTGTATATCCATGCTTTCTCTATGCTTCTTGTAGACAACAGACAGGTGAATCTAGTTTTTTATCCATTTTGATAATCTTTGATGTTCAAATGGAGTGTTGGTTTATTAAAATTAAACATAATTAGTGTTACGTTTGGATTTAACTCAAAAGAATTACTTGTTTTTTGTTTCATCTCACTGATTTTCCTTCATTTTGTTCACCTCTTTTGTCTTCTTTATAATAAATTAGAAAATATTTTATTTTGTCATTTTTTTTTTCTGTTCCTCTTGATATTTTTTTACTGTTTTTTATAAGGATTAAGGCATATATCCTTAATTTTCTCACAGCCTACTGAGAGTTAATATTTTATCACCCTACATAAATACAGAAATCTTTCAACGTAGCCCTATTTAACACTCTTCATTCTTCATCTTACTGTTTGTATATGCATTGTATCTCCATATATTATAAACCCTAAAAAATAGCAATAACAATTTTATTTTATACAGCCATATTAATTTTAATGAAACTAGGAACAAATATACTTTTATTTAGCAATCTGATTTTATTTACCAACATGATTCACACATCAAAGTATCATCTCATTGCTTGCATTGTTTCTTCATGCAAACCTGGGAAATATTGCCAACATTACAGTGTATTGAGACCATGTATGAAACTTAGAAAATGGATTCTACTATATGTAATTGCTCTTTAAAAAACACAGCAAATGACTCTAACCTTATGTCTATATTATAATTCTGATATTGCTAAAATAGACATAAAATCAGCAATTATTTTAAATTAGAAAATTAATAGTTAAATTATTTTGTTAGTTAACATGTTTTTAAACTTTTATTTACCCATTATAAAGAAACATTTCTGCTCTATCTTGCCGTGAATCAAGTATCTATCTGATTTTTTGCCATACATTTATGTTCATACACATTTTTGTTTCCATGCTGAATCACTGTCATCTTTTTGAAGATATTTTAAGGAGCAATTAAAGCATAACACATGTAGTATTAATAATGCATAAAACTCAATTGATTTGAAGACCATGTGAGCAACTACGATTAATTTTAGGCTTATGGAGGGAATGACACCTGCATCTTGACAGTTGCCTGGCCAGTCATTAATTTTTATATCCTCTCAAATTCAGAGACATCAAAATGTATAAATGCGTGTTTCTTAGCATACATAACATACTGCTAAATATTTTACTTTGTTTTTTTAACCAAGAAAATAAGCACACCTATCGCTTGAAGAAGGAGCCATTCCTCTATATAAATATATTTGTATGAGACGTTTTTGTTTCTTCAATCCTTAACAGAACATTTTGGTCTGTTTTCATGTGTTAAAATAACACACTTGTTGGAAATTATTGCCACAGGCTATATTTTTTGAAAATCCAAAATCCAAAATCAGAAGTCTGGCCAATTTTCTGGACTAAGAGTAAATTAACTTGAGCTTTATTTTATATTTCAGTATTTTCATTTCCCCTCCCTACACTCCTATATACCATCTGTTTTAATTTTGAGAGAGTTTTTGACGTCTGTTGAAAGAACTGCATAGAAAAGTCTGAACCTTACCTTCCTCTGTGCCAAGGCTTGTTTGTCTCATAAAATGAATAGAAAAATTGGGAGAAAGGTCAACTTGTGTTATCCTTTTAAAACAATAGTAACCATCTGGAAATACTGTATTTCCTAATGAGCACTCAGGGCCAAATAATCCTAATGAGGTACATCCAGGGACCAAATTTTAAAGGATTTTTATTAGATATTATATTGCAAATTTTTAAATAATTTGTAGGCATCTGATCTGCCCCCAATGACCTCATACACCCTCCCCTTTAGTCTGATATCTTTTCTGTCTCCAGCTCCTTGCATTTCTGCACTATTATAATGCTTTTGCCTGTATGTTTCCTTCATGCATTATGTTTCATGAATTGACTTTCTTTTTTATGTTTGCTTAACAAAACTCTTTTTCATCCTTTAAAACTCATGGCATTACCTATTCTAGGAAGGTTCCTGTGAACTGAGGCTATTTTATTCTAATTCAAACTTTAGTTAAAGAGTTTTTGGAGGCTTTTTTTTTTCCTCCTTAACTTTTCAGGACAGTATAGGGATGAATTGTTCTGGTTCTGTATTAGTCAGCTTGGCAACGAGAACAAATCCCACAATTCCAGCCTCCAGAAATGTGATGCAGAACCCCATCTATGGCTTCAACCTTAGAAATTTATTTTCTTACAATTCTGGAAGCCGAATGTCCAAGATTAAGGTGACAGCAGATTCGGTTTCTGCTGGCGACCCCTTTCTGGCTGCTTCTAGGCAGCTGCCTTCTAGTGCTTTCTCACGTGGCAGAGAGGGGGGAAGGGAGGGAGAGAGAGAGAAAGAGAAATAGAGAGAGAGAAAGAGAGCAAGCCAGCGAGAGAGAGAGTGCACTCATATAAGGACATTAATTCTATTGGATCAGGGCCCCACCTTTATGAATTCATTCATCCCTAAAGTTTCTATCTCCAGACATAGCTGCCCTGGCTGTTCAGACTTCAACATATGAATTTTGGGAAGACACAAACATTCAGTCTATAACAGATTCTTTGAGTAGTTCCTTTAAAATAGGAGAAACACAGATCTGCAGTATTAATTTCACTAAAACCAATCCCTAGGCACTCACTTAACGTTATCTAAAAAAGTATTCCCTTCTGGGTGCAAAAATAAGAAACTTGCACAGAGAAGCAATCAACAGGGGGCTCTCTAAGATGGAAGCTATGTGAGAAACTGCTCCAGTTACTCCGTTTAATATGTTTATTCCAAAGGAAAAAGTAAATAACTGTCCTATATATTCTAAAAAATACAAATTTTTCCCTAATCCATTGTTTTTACATAAAACACCTCAGGGGCATGAACAGTAATTTCAACTCACTTTTCAACTAGAAGTGGCATCATTACAAAATGTCATGATTAGTAAAAGTGATTGTCATCCAAAACGGGGTGAGGTTCCCATCATTTTTCATTCCCCCCAGGCCCCACCCATTAATCCTCTGTGAATACAAGATTCCCTGGGAATTATTTTTTGTTTTAATTTACCATTATTTTCTAATGTCCTGGGTATTTTCATTCCCCCTTCCAATCCACTCCTTATTCTAATAAGGAGAGCAAATGATTGGATTAATAAGTATAGTTCTTTGTAAGCTGCATTTTCAGTCATAATATGTATGTGTAATTGCTACAGATTTAGTCCTTAATAACTACAGTCATTTTGGTGTCTGTCATTTGAATCATCCTGGATTTTCCAAATGCGAAACAGGAAAGAACAAGTGTTTCCTTTGTTCAGTAAAGATAAATAGTTTTCATATAAATGAAAACTCCAATCAGTATGTCCCTTGCTTATGGTGGCTAATATAGAGTTTTCCGAATACCGTTAGGGATTTAGTAAAAAGCTGATAGAGCTTGTTGAAGAGCAAGGAGTGAATTTCATCTTATAGAAATAGAACATTTGATTTGCCATCGTGGTAAGGCACAACAGAGGAAATAAAAAGGGATCAACTGAATATTACAGAGAGAGGGAGAGAGAGAAAGCCAAATTACCTGAGCATGAATAGGGAGAGTAATGATAGGATTAAAATTAAAATTCTGACATGAGACATATTGTCTTATAGATCTTTTGAATTTGAAAGGTGTGATTTTGTTCATTCTTTCCACTTCTCATTTGCATGTAGGCCCAGCTTGCTGAATTTAGATTATTTGGTCATATAATTTTTCTCACTTGTTGACTTTCATTGAGTATGACTTCTTTCAAAGAGGCACCAAATGGAGAGAAAATATATATAACAATTAGGATGTCTCCAAAAAATTACAGTAGTCTTTTGAAATGAAGACACAGATGGGAAAATATACTTCTCAGTTTTCCTGAAAATGCATTCTTTTTTTGAGGAGGGGGAAGCCAGTGATACCTATACATAACTGATTAGATGAATAGTACTATTAAATTTAACTGGAAGATCCAACTTCAACCTACCTGGAAATGTTCTCTAGAAAATGATGAAGGTGATCGGTGTAACAGAGCTTCCTTTGAAGGAGCAGATATACTTAGCATTATAGAAAAATAATCATGTTTTGTCTGAGGAAGACCAAAGAGAATGATAAACTAATACAGTGTAGTTTTTACCTCATGCTGGTACAGTGGTCATAAGGGTGCAAAGATCATTGGTATACCAGTGGTTGGGCCCTCAAACTGGAATGCACCATAACCTTAAAAACACAGAGCCTATGGCACAGATAGACTTTCTCTAAGGATTTAAGTAATTCATGACAGAGTTTAGAGAATTTTGCATGCAGACTGAATAAAGCGTTAGTTAATCCATAGTCCAAAAGATTTGTTCTCATGGATGATTAGAAAATAGTTTAGTGCTGAAACACCTAGACGTTTTTATTTTTCTTTCTGTCTTCCTGCCCCTAACTCACTTGATTTTATTGTTGTTTAAGAAATGCTGTAATATCCCATATGGTGCATCAGCCTTCAGGACCGGGAGAACAATTCCTCTAGCTAATTTAACACCTGTATATTCTCCCAGACAGAGCTAGGTCTGGTAGCCTCATGGATCGTGCCTGCCTTTCATAAAGGAGGCAGAACTCACAGTTCTTATTGAGGAATCTGTTCATCAAAGTATCTCGCCACAACACTGTAGCTTGTTTCTAAACAGAAAGAAAAACTATTTATCCCAAATATTCAGTATTCCTTTTGTTCTGTATAAAATAAAAGAATTTCTGATTTTAATGTGCTACAAAGCTAAATTAGCAGTGTAACAGCTTAGCAGCATAAAGTGTAACATGTAACAAAATTGCTGTGTTAAAATAGAGATCTAATGATACCTTCATTAAGTTGATCACTGAAATGGCAAACCCTTTTCCAACATAACAGTTTCCATAGATACCACATGCTTATGATCAAAATTACTTTTCTGAATGTGTTTTTCTCTCACATTTGATTGTATTTTATATCTTCTTTCTGGCTGTAAGTTACAATTAAACATAAGGAAAAATAGTGCAAGGCAAAATATACTCTGCATCTGTTTTACTGCTCAAATAAATACACAATCTGCACAAAACAGATTTTCCTAGTGGGCAAATTTCAAATGACTCCCTAGATAGGTTCTAGATTTTTTTTGAATACCACCAGGAATGCACCAAATGTTGCTGGAGGAAATTTCTATGTATTCTAGCTACCTACCAAACAGCTAAATAGTCTGTCAAAAATGTTTAATTTAAGTTTTTATAATATTTGTTACCACAAAAAAATGGATCATGGCTGATAAGTAGATTTTTATCCCCAAGTATAAGTATATTTCTCTATTAAATATTGTTTTACAAACAGAATCAATTTTTTTGGGAAGAGTCTTCGAAACAAAAGGAAACTTTACAAAAATATTAATGGATATGCTTGATTTTTAGAAACTGTCATTTTTTTCTGCAACTTTCAGAGAGCTTTATTGTTGTTTTGTTATTCAGTATTTTTTCTATATAATAATAAAAATAAATCAGACCACTAATGAGGACCCAAACAAAATGTTATTCTATTTTCCATAAGAACAGTTTTATGTTTGTAATTTTATGCATATAATTTCTAATTAAATTATGGAGAAAATTATGGCAAAGAATCAGTTGACTAAGGAACTGTATTAAGCCTAAGACAAAAAGAAAATTCAGTAATGCTGGATTTATCTTTACTACAATTTTTGATATTTTGTTCACCACAGATTTTTTGCATTATTTTTGATTTTTAAAATGCTGCATTATGGTAAGATTTCTCTTGATTACTGAGGTTTTGGCATGTGCTTAAATTTTGCATGTAACGTTAAGTGTCTCACCTATCTCATTATCTTCACTGTAGTCATAGTTTTGGATAGAATGGTATGTTGTAATTATTAAAAGTATTCAACTATAGTCTGCATATGTTAAATTCCAAATTATTAAATTATTATTTATTATTATTACAAACTGTAAGAAATATTATGAATTTTCACAACTTTGATTTAGTTTGGCTTGGGCATCATGATGTTATCAGTCATTGTAGCCCCAAACATCATCAAATAATTTGACTTGCACCCTCAGCAGAGGTTGTGTCATGATAGTGATATTTTATATAGGTTAGTGAACTACTTTATAATTTATGAAATGTAAGACTATCACTTTAATTAATATACTCAATAGTTCAGATGTTTCATAGTTTTGTTTTCACATTGACATATGTTTTTAAATACTCTGACTCAAGCTATATTTAAATCCCTTATAATGTCAAAAGTTCTTACAAAAACATCCTCCATGCTCAAATTATATTTTGAAAAGCTGCAAAGGGTATCCTCTCTTGAAAGTTCACAGTCCATATTAGAATGTTAAATACACTAAAATGTTCTGTAATAAATGCACTTGTTTAACTTTGATTAATTCAGTTTTTCCAAAATTATTGACCCTAAAATATGTTAGTGCATTTTTAGTACATAGTCCTTTTAAGTAGATAGGTGTCTTAGTTCATTCTTGCATGGCTATAAGGAAGTCCCTGAGACTAGTTAGTTTGTAAAGAAAATAAGATTAATTGGGTCACAGTCCTGTAGGCTGTGCAGGAAGCATAACACCAACATCACTTGGCTTCCAGAGAGGCCTCAAGAAGCTTTGACTCAAGGTGGGAGATGAAGAGGGAAGTAGGCATGTCACATGGTGAAAGCTGGAGCAAAAAAGAAAGTGTGAAGGGAAGGTGTCACAGGCTTTTAAACGACCAGATGTCACAAGAACTCACAAAGATGGCACTAAGCCATGAGAGATCCACTGCCATGATCCAAACACCTCCCACCAGGGCCCACCTCCAGCACTGGAAATTACAATTTAACATGAGATTTGGGTGTGGACAAATACATAAACTATATCAGCAGGATTTCTCAGAACACAATTTAGGAAATACACTTGTGAAAGCAATTAATAGACATTTGTATACTGCTATACAATAATTTATAGTACTTTTCAGCCTTAATATTATTAGAATGCAAATGGATATATATTGGCAATATTTCACATGTATAGGACCTGATTTTACATCTTTGAAAACTAAAGAAGATAAGGGAAAGAGGTAAAACATGAAATTACTTTTCTAACCCTAAACCATATATTAATTCAACAGAATATGATTCTTTGAAGAGCACAGGAGCTATATTTTATTTTGAATATAAATCCTTGAAATATTTGTAATATCCTATAAACTAGTTTTCCTTTTTTGTATATTTTCCAACATTTTTGCATATCTAGGCTTTCCAGTATCTACCCTGTATTTTGACAGGTGCTTTGATAAATATTCTATGGTTTTCTAACCAATTTAAGTTTTCTTGTCTTAGTGCATGGGCCTGCTCCTCAAAGAAGTGTTTCAGGGTTGATCCAAGCTGTCATTTAGATGTTTCACATCATAAAATTCTTCTATTATCCTGCGAGGCCTTTGAAAATAAAGTGTTTTGTTTTATTCTTTAAATAAATTACAATTAGTGGTATATTGCTAAACAAATATAGATGTATTATTAAAATCTCTGAATTAAAATAGCCAAATTATGGGAAATTGTTAAAGTTTTGATAAATATTCTTCATAAGGAAGAAAATTTATATTATTTTCTTTCTAAAAAATGCCAGTTGAGACATTACCAAGTAGTAGCGGGTAATACTGAATACTATCTGGCATAGTTGAAAGTGTCTGGACTTTGTGGCAGTTATACCAGGTTCAAATTCCATGTTCTTCTTTTATATGTTGCAGGAAATGAAGATGTCACCTTGTATGTATATTACTATAAAATGAAGATTTTGCAGGACTTCTAAGGGGGTCAAACGGCACAATATATTTGAAAAAGTTCAGTAGCTCCTGTCAGTTCTCAAGAATTTCTTAATGAAGAGTGGCAGAATATACCACCCTAAAGCATGTCACTTTACCAAAGGATTAATTTGAGATAAAGGTACTTGAAAAGCAGCAAATCCAAGATGAGCATTTTAATCTCCCCTTTTCTTACTGAAAACAGGAGATAAAAGCTCCCATGTGGAAGATGCCCTCCAAGACATGTCAAACCAACCTTGTTAAAATAATTCTTAGCTTCTTTAGTCTCCTCATACAGTTTTGTTACTTTTCCACCATTCTCTCTCTCTGTTCAATCCAATATTAAATTTAGGTTTTGTCACTTTTTTGTGTCTGTATTTTCTCATGAGGGCTCACAAATCCTATAAAATATATATACATTTGTATGACTTTCTCCTGTTAATCTTTCTTACGTCAATTTAATTCTCAGGCCTAGCTGAAAATCCTAAGAGGACAGAGATAAAATTTTGCCTCCCTTACACTAAGTACTTACTGGGAACATTGCATAATTTTCACCATTGCTTCTCATCAAAATAAGCACTTAACATAACATTAACATTGCAAACACAGGATTCCATAGAGGGCAAACAGAAAGTGTTGTATTTTAACCCATTTCTTTGCCTGTGGATAAGACCTCACTCTGAGTCCCTCACATTTTTCTTTTTTTTTTTTTTATTTGAGACGGAGTCTTGCTCTGTTGCCAGGCTAGAGTTCAGTGATGCAATCTCGGCTCACTGTAACCTCCGCCTTCTGGGTTCAAGCTATTCTTCCACCTCAGCCTTCCGAGTAGCTGGGACTACAGGCCTATGCCACCATACCCGGCTAATTTTTGTATTTTTAGTAGAGACGGGGTTTCATCACGGCGCAGATGGTCTTGATCTCTTGACCTCGTGATCCGCCCGCCTCGGCCTCCCAAAGGGTTCCCTCACTTTTTAAGTCACTTCTGTATAAACATAGACTTTTGGTTATCTTTTTTTCACAAGTGGTTGAATAGGTGATATGGTTTGGATGTTTGTCCCCTCAAAAGCTCATGTTGAGATGTTATTCCCAGTGTTAAAAGTGGGGCCTGATGAGAAATGATTGGATCATGGGGGTGGAACCCTCATGAATGACTTAGCATCATCTGCTTGGTGATGAGTGAGTTCTCAGTTAGTTCATATGAGATCTGGTTGTTTAATTCTGGGAACTTCTCCTTCTTTCTTTTGCTCTCTCTCTCACCATGTAATGCTGCAGCTTTCCCCTTTGCTTTTTACCATGATTGTAAGCTTCCTGAGGCCCTCACTAGGAGCCAATTAAATGCTGGTGTCATGCTTGTACAGCCTGAAGAACCATAAGCTAGTTAAATCTCTTTTTTTAGAAATTCCTGAGCTTCAGGCATTTCTTTATAGCAGTTTAAGAACAGACTACCACATAAAATTGATACTGAGGAGTAGAGTGCTGCTATAAAGATACATGAAGATGTAGGAGTGGCTTTGGAACTGGCTAGTGGATAAAGATTTGAATAATTTGGAGGACTCAGAAGAAAAGAAGATGAGAGAAAGTTTGGAACTTTTTGCAGAGATTGGTTAAATGGTTGTAACCAAAATTGCTGATAGAGTTATGGACAGTGAAGGCCAGGCTGATGAGATTTCAGATGGAAATAAGGAACACATTGGGAACAAGAGCAAAAGTCACTCCTATTATGCGCTAGCAAAAAGCTTGGCTGCATTAAGTGCAGTTAACAGGGATCTGTGGATGTTTGAACTTAAGAATGGTGATTTAGGGGGTCTGTTGGAAGAAATTTCTAAGCAGCAATGCATTCAAGAATTAACATGGCTACGTCTAACAGCCTATAATCATATGAGAGCAAAGAAATGACTTAAAGTTGGAACTTATATTTAAAAGGGAAATGGAACATAAAAGTTTGGAAAATTTTCAGCCTGGTTATGTCACAGAGAAAGGATCCAAACAGACTGCAGATCAACAACTTGCTTGAGAGTTTACAATGACTAAAATGGAGCCATATGCTGATATCCAAGTCAGTGGGAAAAGGCTTTGAAGGCATGTCAGAGATCTTGAAGATACCCTCTCCACCACCTACCCAGAGGGATGGAAGGAAAGAATGGTTTCAGGTACCAGGCCCAGAGACCCATTGTCCTGCACAGTGTTGGGACACTGCTCCCCACATCCAGACACTTCAGCTCCAGCCTTGGCTCAAAAGGCCTCAGGTATAGCTCAGACCACTGTTCCAGAGAGTTTGAGTCATAAACCTTGGTGGCTTCCACCTGGTGATAAATCTGCAGGTGTTGAAGATGCAAGTATGAAGGAAGCTTTTTGGGTTCCACCTAAATTTCAGAGGATGTATGAGAAAACCTGGATGCCCAGGCACAAGCTCATTGCAGGGACAGAGCCCTCACAGAGAACCTCTCCTAGGGCAGTGCAGAGGGGAAATGTGGGGTTGGACCCTCAAATGGCATCCCCACTAGGGCAATGCCTAATGGAGTTGTGGGAAGAAGGCTGCTGCCCTCTCAGACTCCAGGATGGTAGAACAACTGGCAGCTTGCATCCTGACCTGGGGAAAGCCACAGACTCTCATCTCCATTTCATGTAAGCAGCCATGTGGGCTGCACCCTGCAAAGCCATAGGAGCAGAGCTGCCCAAGACCTTGGGAGCACACACCTTACAACACTGTGTCCTGGGTACAGGACATGGGGTCAAAGGATATTATCTTAAAGCTTTAGGATTTAATGACTGCCCCACTGAGCTTCAGACTTGCATGGGGCCTGTAGCTCCTTTCTTGATTATTTATCTTTTAAAAAATGACAATGTATACCAAATGCCTGTGACACCATTGTATATTGGGAGCTTGGGAGTAAATAATTAGTTTTTGATCTCACAGGTGGAAAGAATTCATCTTCAGATGAGACTTTAAACATGAGACTTGGTGCTTGGGACTTTTGCGTTAATGCTGGAATAAGTTAAGACTTTTCAGGACTATCGGAAAGGCATGATTTTATTTTGAAATGTGAGAAAGGCATGAGATGTGGGGGAAAACAGGCAGAATGATATAATTTAGATGTGGAAATGTGACTCCCAGTGTTGAAGGTGGGCCTGGTGTGAGATGATTGTATCATGTGGGTGGATTCCTCTAGGGTGATTTAGCACCATCCTCTTGATGATGAGTCAGTTCTTGGTCAGTTAGTTCACATGAGATCTAGTTGCTTAAAAGAGTCTGGCACAACCCGCTTCTCTGTCTTGCTCCCTCTCTCACCATGTGATACACCAGTTTCCTCCTTTATTTTCCACCATGATTGTAAGCATCCTGAGGCCCTTACAAGAGGCTGACCAGATGTTGTTGCAATGCTTCCTATATAGCCTGCAGAACTACGAGCCAGTCACATCATTTTCCTTCATAAATTACTCAGCCTTAGGTCTTTGTTTTTAGCAACACAATAACGGACTGCCGTGGTAGGTAAAATATTCAACTTTAATTAACAAGATCTTCAAACTGTAAAAATTAATACTCTTTTTCCTCTTTCCTCTTGGTAATTTTGTAGGTCAGAAATGAGCTTTTTCCTCTACCTTTCCACCACCTTATAAACTGTGGCTTTGACTTCTTCAGTGTTTTAGGACATGTCAGAAAAATAAGGTAAGGTAAGGTAAGTTGCAGGAAATGTCTTGCTTGCTGGGTACTGGTGGCATCTAATTTTGACTTCCTCTGAGTTTGGTATATTTTCTAAGGGAATAGTTTCTGCTTCTCCAGATTTTGCTGAGACTGTCTCTTCTGTATTAACATGTCTTGAAGAGAATTATTTTCATCCTTCAGCTCCTGGCATTTCTAAGTCTACCTCCTTTTCTGGGTTGCAGTGACCATTTAGTGATTACGCACTGACAGGATTGAAAATGGCATCAAGTCTGCTCTCTTCCATGAAGACCATATTGATCCATGGACAACCTCTAGAAGTGTGAAGCAGTAAATTTCTGTTGTTTAAGCTGTCCAGTCTGTGGTATGTTGTCGTGGAAGCCCCAGCGTACTAATATAACTGAGAACTGGCTAAACTCTGATTTCAGATATGGGAAAATCATATGTGGATGTTTTTCATGAACCAGCAAAGGAGGCAGACCTAAGAAATGCCCAGGGGCTAAAGAAAGAAAATAATCCCCCCTTTATGTTTCTGTGTCCCAATCTCTTTTTACAATGATACCAGTCACATGGAATTAGAGCCTATCTTAATAATCTCGTTTAACCTTAATTCCTTCTTTAAGAACCGTATCTACAAATACAGTCACATTCTAAGAAACGACAGGTTAGAACTTCAACATACAAGTTTTAAGGAAGCCAAGTTCAGCCCATAACATCAATATAGGCCAAATGTTCTCTCTCTTCACTATTCTCTATGCTTAGCCATAGCCTATCTATCATACATTGAAATTTCTCAGGACACTGTAAAAACTAAGATTGATCTCTCCCACTTTACTTGTGAGGACAAAAGAAAAATTATGAACTTCAGCAATTTTATCTAAATAATTTTTCTTTTATGGCCTTCTTTTTCAATTGCCACCCTTTTTACATGTTTGAGGTGGCTATTAGGCCAAAATTTGCAAAACACTTTTTCATACCTATCACAAACTTTCTAAGAACTCATTTTATAATATGCAAACAATTAATTGATTCACACAAACTTAGAGACTCGGCTACATTGAGGGAAAAATAAATTAGATTCTAGCAAATAAATTTTTTCACTCTTTAGGTATTGAAAAAATACAGATTTTCCAAATCTTTCTGTTTTGCAAATTATTTGAACAGAAGGAAGCAAAGACAGGCTAGGTGCGGTGACTCATGTCTGTACTCCCAGCGCTTTGAGAAGCCCGGGCAGGCGGATCGCGTGGTCGAGAGATGGAGACCATCCTGGCCAACATGGTGCAACACTGTCTCTACTGAAAATGCAAAAGTTAGCTGGGCATGATGGCATGCACCTGTAGTCCCGTCTATTCAGGTAGCTGAGGCAGGAGAATCACTAGAACTCGAGGAGGAGGTTGCAGTGAGCCGAGATTGGACCACAGCACTAAGCCTGGCGATAGAGAGAGAGACTCCTGGATAAAATTTGCTTTTTCACATCTCAGTTTTATCATTGATTCTTAACATTCAGAGAGTCCCAAAGTTTACTAAAAATTTTAGGATTTTCCGCATCCCTTTTCCTAAACATTATAAGAGACAGAAAAATCTGTTCTTTAAGATTATTTTGTATTGCTGCTACACATTCTCCTGATAAGCCAGAGAAAGGGAGCAAGTAGAAGCCTGAAAGAGAGCGGAACCTACCACACATAAAACATAGGAACGCACACGCGCATACACACACACACACACACACACACACACATGCACGCACATCCCATGTCAAAAAGAAATTTGGCAGTATACAGATGATTCTCAACATTTTCTGAAATCTTGGATAAGAGAAAAAACTTGAATAGTCAAAAATGATCAGTGATATTCTGGCAGTGTCTCTGTGTATGCTAGGTATAAAAACTGCCTCAATGGTAAGAATGTGATTCTTTCATTTAGGACAGAGTGACTGGAGGACCCTTAGATAACTATATATATATACATATACACAATTTTATATATATATGTATATATACAGTTTTATATATATGTATGTATATAGTTATCTCAGTGGCTGGAGGAACTATATATATATGTATAACTATATATATATATATATATATATATAAAGGATAACTATATGTTATAAATATATTTATATATATTTAAATACATATATATCAGAAAACTTTATATAATCATAAACTTTATGTATTAAAAATAGCATATTAGCTTTTTTTTTTTTGTCTTTTGAGGTCTTAAAATTTAGGGAACTAGTATTTCCTTGCTCCCAAATACATTTGAAAACTTAGCCTCTAGAATTAGTAAGCTAAATTATGTTTCCAAATGTGCTCCTATACACGAAACTACAAAATGAAGCCTATGCTCCATTTTATTTGTGTACTATTATTTAACTTCTCTTCATTCAGATGAGAGATATACTGATCCAGCTATGATTATACAATTGGCCTATTAAACTTAAATTTTTTACACTTTGAGAACCATATTCACTAATAAACACTACGTTAATAAAATCTCTTTGTCTTTGTTTTTCCATTTATGTAGTTTTTAAAAGTTACTTTTAAAAATTATTAATTTGGTCCAAATCAATCCCATTATCGATCAATACTTGGTATTATTTAAAATAAATTACCTTTGCCCATAACCAACTATTTCATAAAGTCCAGATGATTCTCGTCTACTCATTTTATTCTGTCATATCCATTTTGAAAGGAATCAGCAGTTTTACAATGTATATTGTGTCAGAGTGAGCATTAGAAAACGATTAACTCAGTTGAACCTATGGAGAAGGAATAAAAGAATAAACCATTTCTGTTATGGTGATAATATAGGAATTAATGTATTTACTTCAAAAATAATACATAAAATACTTACGATATTAAAAACTCAATTACTTCCTTTCCAAAATAAGGTTCAAGATACATCAGAGTTGATGGATTTATATAGAGGCAATACCAAGCATTTTCTGCCGTTTATTAGATTGTGAGAATAGCATCACCCAGCATCGGAGTTGTTCAGTGGATACTCCCAGCCATGTATAATAGATCTCCTCCTATATTTCAGGCATCCAAACCTACATGCTGATATGTTTTCCTGAGGTAATAGAAAGATATAATTACCCATTAATGAAGTGAATTTCAGAAACCCAATTTTACTATCTCTTGCTTCATCATTCATTTTCTTCTTTTTCTTCCTGGCTTCCCAGAACAATGAGAAAGGTGACTGAGAAGTTTCGTATATGAATGTGAATAAACATCAAAGATATGATAATCTAAAATAGTTGCTATTTTTTCAAGTAGCATTTCCCTGACTTCTATTTCTATTATATTCCTTTCCTTGATAGTGTGTAGAAAATGTAAAAAAATGTACAGCCCTATTTCCTTTCTTTTCCTCCTCCAAAAAAATTAATATAGTGTGTATGATGAATGACAACATTCAAACTAAAGTAATACCACTTTAATTTACAAAGTCATTTATAGAAATTGGTTAAGGATTTATCACACTAAACCCATTTTTTTACACCCATGTCGCCCAAACTATATTTCTTAAAATGGAGGATAATAAAATCATATCCACATGTCCGAAGACTCCCCAGTCTTGACTATCAAATGAGGTTAATTTTACTGTACATGAATCAGTTATGGAGTTAAGAGTTGATACCAACCTGAATTTAGGCAGCAAGTCCCATCAAAATGTCTTAACTGAGAGATACCAAAGAGTGACACATATGAGCCCTTAAAGGTTTAGCAACTAGTCAGAGAAAGACCTTAAAAACACAACTAAAGCTATGCGGAGAGGAAAATTTACAGTGAAAAATATTTTAAACATATTTTTAACAGAAATTTAAAAGCTGTAAACCTCCTTCCTCTATTGCAAACATCATCTTTCTTACTACTCTTCTTTGGCTACAATGGGTAATCCAGCCCTGGGCCAGCCCTTTGACCTCTGGTGAAGACAGAGTGGGAGATCTAAGATCAAGGGCAAATAATTCCTATGCTGAGGGCACTCCTCCCTTTATTTTCTTCTTACTTCCCTCCATCATTCTTCTTCTCATATTTTTAACTCAGGTGATTTGGAGTTACAGTCTGGCTGCTGCTCCTTTGTGGCAAAATCAGTTATCAAATATCTTTTGACATTTTCTTTCTACCATATTCTGTCTTCTTTTGTCCAAGATACTTGGTGAAGTCTCACTGATGAGTCTGTTCATCATAAAAAGGTCAGGGTCCCTGTTGACTATGAAAACACATAAAGTACTCTCTGGGTTCCCACAAGAATCGTCAAGAAGGCCCTGGTCCCCAACTTTAAACCACTGTTTGTCACTTAGGACTTGAAGTTATTCTCCGCCTAGAGTCTTACCATGACTATGAAAAACAATCCCACCAGTTTCTGGTTCTTTCACTTGTAACCATGGAGATCCAATTTGCCCACAGGACTCTTGAAGCCGATGAAATGTCAGCTACTTCACTTTTTAACTTTCCCCCTAAGGCTCTCATTATTGTCTCTTTCCTAGTTAAAAATTTTGTTTTAGTCATATTTACAGAGGTAACCTAAACAAGGAAGGTGGGGATTAGATGAAAAGGGTGTCCTCACTAAAAATACCTATGTGCTGAATCATTTCAATTTTTTAGATCCACTCTTCACTCTTCTTCATCTTACTCTGTGCCCCTGAGGCTACTCTTTGCTGATTTCATCAACAAATTGCCTTTCCTTCCAGCTTGGATTGGTCGATGAGAAGCATGGAGGAAAATGAAGTCAGATTATCCATCCTACTGAATAGCTCTGGTGTCAGTCACAGCAGTCAACAATGTTCCTCTATCAAAGACAAGAGCTTCTCTCTTCTATCAGGTGGCCCTCTCCTGTGATTTTTGTTTCCTTGGATTTTCAACCAGTTACTTCTTCCTGGTTTCAAGATTAGAGGTTATCATTGTTCCTCACCAGTCGTAAGGCTCCTTCCCAACTTTTATTGATTTCCCTTGTGAACTCTTCTCAATCACCTCATTTGGATGTGGAATCTATTTCAACATACTCATTTAATCTGCTCTCCATCATAGTAAACCTAACATGTGCTGTTACAGCACTTTAAAAAGACAAGATGCAGTAACACCTAAATCACAAAGTTGTGATGTCCCTCCACCTACACGGCTGAGGATTCTCAGCCTGGGTCTTCTGTAGATGCCAGCTTCTTATCTTCTTCCTCTATTCACATGGTTCTCTTCCTATCCTGAAACTTTGTGACTTAGATGATAAGGGAAATGTTAACTAGTTTAAATTAGTGAGTCCTTTATATTATTTAGCAATATGAAATAAATCATTTAAAATAATAAATCCGGCCAGGCATGGTGGCTCATGCCTCTAATCCAAGCAATTTGGGAGGCCAAGATGGGTGGATCACCAGCCTGGCCAACATAGTGAAACCCCATCTCTACTAACAAAACAAAACAAAAAACACAAAAATTAGTCATGTGTGGTGGCACATGTCTGTAGTCGTAGTTACTCAGGAGGCTGAGGCAGGAGACTCACTTGAACTTGGGTGGTGAAAGTTGCAGTGAGCCAAGATCTCACCATTGCACTCCAGCTTGGATGACAGAGTGATACTCCAACTTGAATAATAATAATAATAATAACAATAAGTCAGAGAATTTTTTGAGAGTTTTCTTTTCAATCGTTGAAAGAACACTTATCTAGAAAGAAAGATCTATTCTTGCAAATAGAAAGTTCCTTAACCCAGTTTCTTCCTGCATGATGGAGATCACATAAACTATGACTACTTCCACCAGGAATATTTCTCTGAAGTGACAGTCATTCTTTGGTACATGAAGGCCAAATCACAATCACAGAAAGGCCACTACAAACCATTGCTTCCCACTGTGAGAGAATCTCTGGGAAAGTGCAATTCCCAAGGCATCCCACAGGATTTAAAACAGTACCTCAGAAATCTCCTTACTTAATGTATGCTAAAATGAGCAACTTTCCCTCACATAGCTCCACTACTCCTAACCTTAACTCTGCAAGAATTCTTTATATAAAAACCTGTTTTCCCAGATTTTGAAAAGTATTTTATAGGTTAGGGATTTGGACCACTTGAATAATAAAAACAAAAATACTTGTAAGTAGACAGTTTTCAAAATTTATTCATAATGCTCTCATTACAAATAATAAATTGTTAAAATATTGTATTTGTGGTCACACTGTTAATACAAGTTTTTCCTACATTTTTATAAATATTATGACAAAAGCATTTGGTCTGTTTCAAAGCATATGTCTTTGACATGATTTTTTTCACGCTGTATCATATTTTTTACATAATTATATGATATGTACTGTAAAATGCTGAGAGATTCCCTGTTGTTGGGTACTTAGAAGTTTTCCAGTTCCTAGTTATATTTTGGACTATTTTATAATTAACTTCTCAAAAGCATAAACCCTACATTTTATGATTTATAATTATAGATAATTATTAAACTCTTTACTTTTATTGCTAAAATAGATTCCAAAATTATGTTTTATATTCCCCCCAAGAATTAGAGGAGAGGCCTGTTTCCCCACATTCTGATCTATTTCTTAATCCTAAAGGGAACTACATTTTAGAGAGTTTACACAGTAACTATCCAAGGCAGAGAAAGGATGTACATTTGATATTAATTGAATTTCATAGCATTTGTATTGTGAGACTTTAAAAAATATTGTGCATATATTCTACTTTTAAGGTTATTTCTATTCCATTTATGTTTCAAAATTATTAATTTTTAAAATCTGTTTTGTATCTCGAATATGTATTATCTGCTCTGAATATTGTAATTCTCTACCAGCAGCATAAATTAATAATGTTCTAATTATCTTGGGAAAACAATTAACTTCTTGGGAAATAATAAATTTTATCTTCATGTACATTACTAATTTTCAAAAAAGAGAATACTGAAAATATTCTGTTTTATTTGAAACATTATAAAATCTTTCTGTTCATTTTAATGTATTCAGAATAGTCCTTAAAATATACCAATGCAAAATGTAAATCACACTTTAGCTGCCATCTCTGCTTCCATTTTTATTAGCTTTACTTCTCAAAGTTGAAATGTACAAAGAAATCAGTAGCATTTTACCTTTATAACTTTAAGACTGTCATTCATTCTCTTCCGTAAAACAGTTGGCAGTTTCTGACCTTCTCATTTTCTTCTCATATCTAGAACACCCAAGAACATTGGAAGACCTTATGGTAAACTGCTCCCTAAATGTGTGTGATACATAATTCTTGCATTTACTAAATCTAATGACAGTTGAATGTTCAGGTCATTGCTTTCCTTTCAATTTCCCCAGAGTAATGGGGAAATTGACAAGTGCATTCCTTACAACAGAATCATTTCCAATGTCGTTTTTACGTTTACTTATGTTGCCCAATCAGACCAATATTCTAACATGCCAAGTTCAAATCAGGACTCTCCTGATGAGGAAAAGTTGTTTCTCTGTTCACATATGAGAAGAATAAATTGTAGAAGAATGTGAGTTACCATTGCCTAGGGCAGAAATATGGTCTCAGGAGATTACTGTTTAACTTCCCTGCTCAATATTTAGTGGCACATTGGGAAGTCAGAGCCAGCAACTCAAGAAGCCAGCTGGCAATGTAGAGAACAATTTGGCCTTGAAACTTGACCCCGTATGTAGATGAAATGAAATGACTGGGTAAGTTTCTTAAAAAAAAAAAAAAAGTGTTATAGACAAATGGAAGGTATTACTACTTAGGTCAGATAAAATATGTGGACAAAGACACCTCTTTTTCTTGCATTCTCAGGGCAGTGCTTGTAGTATAGTTGGGCTGTAATGTAGACCTTCCATAGGGTTTAAGATAATTTCTGGAGAAGAGGAAGCCCAGTGGCCTTTTTATTCTTTTAGAAGGTGAACAAGAGACATGAAATAAAAGGTAGGCTCCAAAACAGCACTTACATAGAACTAAACAAGCTAAAATGTAAAGGTCACAAACAGATTTGCTTTGTGTGTTTGTTTTAGACAGAAGTCTAATTTTTTAGAAGGGTAGATGTAGAGATAGCTTTAGGAGGGAACCTAAATGTGTAATTTACATGTGTCATTCCTCAGTGTATTCTCAAACCCTAAAGAAAAGCCTGGCACAAATGATGTTCTTTTGAATTAGTGAATAAATATACAGCATGCATTTTGTCCCAAAAGTCTCTAATTATCAGGTCTCTTTAATGGATTACCCTTGACATTGTTCCCCCACTATCCTCTTAAAGCAGAACCACAGAATTCAAGAACAATTGAGCTGATAGTCTAGATTACCATAATATACCCTGCCACTGACCTCAAAATGATGTTCCTATTAGTCTAAAGAGATTTCTTCTCTCTGCCACTCTTGAGCTCATATAGCCAAGTTCAAGTCCATCTATCTTGTCATGATACCTGAAAGGATCAATACTTTTCAGTTTATAAGATACTTTCCTTGCTAAGTTAAGTTAATGGTAGCTATTCATATCACATATTACCTTCCCATACATATTCCCTTAACTATTACCTCTGCTACTGTCCTTGGTTTTTGCCCTAATAAGTACTAAAGCGGCTCAGTGAAGATGTTTTTTTTATCTGTTGATGGCAGACAGGACATTCTGGGGCTTACATTTCTACTGAATCATCCAGACACTGGTGATAGATAGCAAAAAGCAAAGCTGAAATACCAAACAGGTGCATGCTCATTCTGGTGGTTCCTCTGGAGGCCACCTGCTGGAGTCAAAATTTCTGTGCCTTTGATACCTGTGCAGTTAGCCAATTAAGGAGGACTCTGATTCTAGAAGACTAGTGGGTGCATGAATGAGGCACCTAGTTCTCACCCATGGCCCTGCATGGGGTTTTCCACTAGCAAGTCACTGATCTAGCTTACTGACTTTATTAGTTTCCTAAGAATGCTGCAATAAATTGCCACAAACATGGAGGCTGACAACCACAGAAATTTCCCCTTTATAGTTCTGGTGATCAGAAAATCAAAATCAAAGTGTCAGCGGGGCCATATTCTCCCTGAAAGCCGTCAGGCAGAATGTTCTCTGCTTCTGGTGGCTTGAGGCATTCTTCGGCTCATGGCTGTGTGATCCCAGTCTCTGCTCCAGTCTTTACTGTAACCCGCCACTCTGTCTCCTCCTTGTCTACAGGAATATTTGCCATTGGATTTAGAGACCACCCCTATCCAAGATGATCTTATCTCAAGATCCTTGACTTAATTATATCTGCCGAAATACTTTTTTCCAAAGGAAAGTTTCCGGGGTATAGATGTGTCTTGTAGGAGAGTCACAATTCACTATTCACTACACTGATAGATAAAGGGTGACTAGTATTCAAGATTCCCGCCACCCCCTCCTGTGCAATTACTCTGTCTCCCAACTTTTGTCCACCTTAGCAAAAGCTCCTCTTTGTGTTCTTCACTTACCATAGCCCTTGTAGAAAGTCTCAGTGGAGCATTACATTTGGAGTCCAAATGATAAGCAACCAAAAACTAGATCCTTAAATAAACACAGACCTTAATCATAGAATAAATTTTCCTAATTCTTCTCCTTTGGAAAGAGGGAGGTGAACTTTCCAATCAGTCTATGACTGAATAACTCCTCTTAAATAATGAAAATGTCAAAATAAGCCAAAATCTGGTGATATTTAACACATTTACCTATTTTGTAAACCTTGAACAACTACAGTCTGCTAACTACACACAAAAACTATAAAACTACGCATAAACTTTCTACATTTAAATATTTTATTTAACTATGTTAAGAGAATGTATTTAGAAATTAAATGATTACAAAACAGCTAAATAGACATCATTCAAATTTTGGCTTTAATTGAAGCTGACAGATGATTATTTTCTGAAATTAAATGATCACCAGTGAGACAAATGTGATTGCTGACTACAGAATGTATTCTGAGATGTATTGACAAAAAGAGTCAAATTCTGTGAAATATTTGAAGAGATTTATTCTGAGCCAAAATGAGTAACCGTGGCCCATGACACAGCCCTTAGAACGCTCTGAGAACATGTGACCAAGGTGGTCGGGCTGCAGCTTGGTTTGTACATTTTAAGGACAAAATGAGACGTGAGACTTCAATCAAATAGACGCAGAAAATACATTTGTTTAGTTCAGAAAAATGGGACAGCTTGAAGTGGAGGGGTGCAGTGTGTGGTGCTTTCAGGTAAGAAATAGATTTAAAATTTTTCTGATTGACAATTAAATTAAATTTATCTAAAGTATTGGGATCAATAGAAATGAAATATCTGGGATGAGATAAGGGATTGTGGAGACCAAAGTTCTTATTGTGCCCCAGAAGCCTTCACATAGCAGGTTTTAGAGAGAATGGATTTTAAATAGTTCTTATCAGACTTAAGATGTGTTGATATTAATGCTGGGGAGGGGTAATGAGGCATGTGTCAACTCCACTTCCTGTCATGGCCTGAACTAGTCTTCCAGGTTAAATTTTAAGTGTCCTGCCTGAGGAGGAAGTTCATTCAGATGGTTGAGGGCCTTAGAATTATATTTTTGATTTACAGCTTTGTGTTGTGGGATTGTTCCATTACGTTGTCCACCCAAATAACTGTCTGACCTTTTTCCTATACTGGGCTGAACTGGCATTGCTACGCTTTAGGCGAACTCTGTTTCTTTCTCCTCAGAATAATGAAAGGGGTACTATTGGGTGCTAATATAGCTTTTAAGATGCAACTATAACACCAAAACAAATGCAGGGCTTTAAACTCTTAAATAATTAAGTGAATTATACAATGAATCTCCAAAACTAGTCCATCCATACTTACTGGCTTCAGGTTTGGGATGGAAAACTGTATGTTACCCTTTTTGGGTTGAAATGATGATGCTGATGTCTGGAAATTTAACTCAACACCCAGGTGCCCAGGGAGTTACTTTTTACATTTAGGAAGTCTTGCTTTCAGCTGAAAACTAGGTACTGAGATGCTTTTTCTCTGGTTGAATTTCAAGCAAATCAAGTAACATATGTTTTTTATCAGAGGGAGAAAAGGGATATCCAAAAAGTCATATCACTCAATTTTTCCGACTAGCTCTAAGACCAATCCTGAGAGCAATAAGGGACATTTTTTTTAAAGTTTCTCAACAACTGCTTTTAGATTAGAGAGTGACAAAAAATATATTGCTTTTAACTACATCATTATTATTCAAGTAGAACAGAGATTGTTTTATATGGAAAGTACTGTCTCTGTAGAAAATGGACATGGAAACAGGGACATTGTTATTAAAATAGAACAGAGATTGTTGTATATGGAAACTACCGTCTCCGTAGAAAAGGAGGAGACACAGAGTGGAAGGTTATGGTGAAGACTGAGGCAGACAGCAGTGATGCAGACATGAGCCAAGGAAACCTGCAGCCGCCACAAGAAACAGAAAGATTCTCCTTGAGAGCACTCAGAGACAATATGGTTTTAGGCATAGTCTCAAATACATAAAGTAGATAGGAACACTGTGGTTCTGCAAGTGTCTAGAACAGTTGAGTAAAGAATGTTTCGGTCTCAATGATATAATGTATTATAGTGTAATGATAAATTGTGTCCCTCCAAAATTTGTATGTTGAAGCCCCCACCATTAATATGACTGTATTTGGAGAGAGGGCCTTTATGGAGGTTATTAAGGTTAAAAGAGGTTGTAAAAATGGGCCTCTAATTGGATACAACTTGTGTCCTTATAAAAAGGAAGCAACATGGCAGCTGGCTGGCTCTCTGAGCAAGCACAGAGTAAAGATCATATGAGAATACATCAAGAATGTGGCTGTCTACAAGGCAGGAAGACATCCCTCACCAGAAACCAAATTCACCAGCACCTTGATCATGGACTTCTGCCCTCTAAAACAGTGAGAAAAGAAATGTCTATTTTTGGCTGGGCATGGTGGCTCACACCTGTACTCCTGGTGCTTTGGAAGGCCGAGGTGGTCTGATCACAAGAGTGAGTTGGTCAGGAGTTCAAGACTAGCCTGACCAACATGGTGAAACCCAGTCTCTACTAAAAATATAAAAATTAGCTGGGTATGGTGATGTGTGCCTGTAATCCCAGCTACTCAAGAGGCTGAGGCAGGAGAATTGCTTGAACCTGGAAAGCAGAGGTTGCAGTGAGCTGAGTCAGTGCCACTGCACTCCAGCTTGAGCGACAGAGCAAGACTCCATATAAAAAAATAAAGAAAGCAAAGAAATATCTATTATTTGAGTCACCCAATCTGTGGTACTTTGTTAGGCAGCCTCAGCTGACTAATACACATATGCACATAGCAAAGTTTCACTGGTCTCCATTATTCCAGATATTAACCCTGCTCTGCACTTTGCTGTCCACCTTTAGTTATAACTGTTGCCGGTGGAAGTTATCCAGGTTGCTGGCAGCAAATCTATATGGGTTCTATAGCAACCTGAATTATTGCTTCCTCAGAAGAAAGTATTTGATTGGGAGCATAAGGCAGAAGAAGAGATTAAGGCAGGCTTTAGAGCAGGAATGTAAGTTTACTTAAAAGTTTTAGAGCAGGAAAGAAAGAAAGGAAAGTACACTTGGAAGAAACCCAAACAGGTATCTTAGAGGTCAATTGCAGCATTTGACCTTTGACTTAGGGTTTTCTATGTCAGCATACTTCCGGAGTCCTGCATCCCTTTTCCTTGATTCTTCCCTTAAGGTGACCTGCCCACATGTGTGGTGGTGGCCTGATAGCACTTAGGACTTGAGCATGTGCAATATGTTTACTGAAGTCATATGCATGCTCACCTGAGGAGTTCTTCCCTTTTCCAGCAGAATGCCCCTAGAAGGTCATATTCTGCCATTTTGCTTCTTAATATGCATGCTTTTAAAATGTGCTAATTACCAATTATAGGCGCCCAATTCCTAAAATGTGCTAATTACCAATTATAGGCGTTTTTTATCTATTTGGAAACTACCTCTCCTTGGTGCTGTCTTGAGACCAATTATTATTTTAGAGAGGCAGTGTGACAACTGCCTGGCCATCGCCTAGTGGTCAGCTAACATTCCTGGTGGGTGAGGGAAGCACTCTCCTGCCCCACTCATGCATGGCTAGATACCTACTATAACAGTAACTATAATGTCCAAGTTTGATGGAAATGGTTTCATCTGTGACTTTATCAAGATATTGTGAAAACATTTTGTTTTGCATAGCATGGGAAATGATTTTAAGTTTAATCACAAGTTCTTAAAGAACAAAAGCTGGCATCACAAAAATTCCCATCACCACTGGAACTAATTAGTCCTGACAGCTGAAGTAGGTATGACTAGGACTGAATATTAAACCAAGACGGAATAAATCACTTTCTCCCTTAGAGTTTATCTTTCTACGTGTGGTTGAGATATTTTCCCCTAGAAATCAATGGAAACTTGTGCTTTGCCATCCTGGTTTTCTGACCAGTTAGAGTATTTTATCCTTTTGTTTTTATGACATATTCCACCACGGCAAAAGGACAGAAACAAACAAACAAACGAAACAACTAATGACTACTCCAAAAAGTAATACACAACAGTAGTATATTTTGAAAACACCTGAGTAATGTAAAACCTTTTGTTCACATTAGAAATGATGCATGCAGTGTTCATTCCTGTATTTCTAACATGAGTTTTTAAAAATGTACTAAAAAGGCTTTAATTTATTTCAAAACTTAGAAGAAAGTATTTATTAAATCCATAAGTCATTGAAAATTCAAATTGGGTGACCATCAGGTGAGCCTCTTCTTTTTATTTAGCTTACTTAGCACTTCTACTTTGTACTTTGAATTTGCAAAGTGCTTATCAGCCTTATTAGTTAACCCTTGTAATGTGCCCATGAAGTAGATGGATGGCAAGCATTAGCGTGACGTACATTAGTGTAGTCCTTTGAAAGACGCTATCAATGAAGCACAGGGAGGTTAAATGATTGTTACACGATTGTCCATCAAGCCTAAAGAAAAGTCTTCATCTTAATTTCCTACCTTCTAGCCCTTAGCAATAACAAGGGTAAAACTAAACATAAGATCACCTGCAAGCATCTAATGTGTAGTCCCCTTTAAAAATGAAAGCTCTCAAATGCATTTTCTTAGGGTACTGAAAATCTATCCATTGAACAAGTATATTAGATATATATTTCTTTGTCACTTCCCCATTTAAGATGGGATCATCTTAAAAGGCTATGACATAAATTGTTGTGGAAAAGATCGATTAGTTTAAAAGCTTTTTCCTTTTAACAGATCAGATAGTCATTATATTTCACCCTTTTGTGTGTGATTTTCATTGAGCCATTTTAATCATTTATTCATCTGAAGAAATTTCACCAAAAACTGGGAGATTCTACAAATCATTTATCAGTTCTGGCTTTCCTTGCTAATCACTGGGTTTGGACTTCTGGGAATTGGGGACAAATGGTTGCCTCTAGAATCCATACCTTCAGAAACAGATTTTCTTTAAGAGCTCTTCAATTCTCCTCATGGGTGAGACTCACTACTGCACTTCTCATCCTTTGACTCATTTGAGAACATCATCAGGAAATGTTTATGAGACATCAAAGAGGGATATGTTTTGAACCCGAAAATAATGTTGCAGTCAGCTCAATGGGAGGAAGCCTATTAACCTTTTTGGCTGAATAAATCTTTTAATTTTGCTTCTTTTAGTAGTATTTTGCCCCTTTGTTATTTCACACCTGCATGGGACTTTTAGTTAGAAATGGACACAGAGAATAAAAGCATTCAGGGTAAATTCATATTATTCCATTGTTTCTTTTGTAACATAAAAGAAAAACAGGAATTTGAAATTAAGCATTTCTGATCCTGGAACCCAATGTTATCTTACCTCACCCCTTCTATCAAGGATCACCATTAAGGATGCAAGGTATGAATTAAAGTAATTTATATTCTTAATACAATAGTGTATTCTGTATTAAATCCTAGAACAGAAAAAAGGATACTATTTAAAAACCTGTCAATGAAAATAAAGTCTGTGGTTTAGTTAATTGTAGCATATTAAGTTAATTTCTTAGTTTTGACCAATGTTCCATTGTTATAAAAGAAATTCACATTGGGGGAATCTGGATAGAAAGGTGCCTCTGTAGTGTCTTTGAAAATTTTTTGTAAATATAAATGTGTTCCAAAATTTTTAGAAGTTTTAAAATTTCATACAAATAATTTATATCTGCTCATAATTAACATTCCATTTATACTTTCTCAGTCATCTAATTTTTTGTTCTTTCATAGCCTCAAAATAGTGTATTTACCTGTTTAATAGAATTTGCCTTGTTACTTATGTTTGTGTATGCATGCGTGTGTGTGCTCATGTGTGTGTGTGTGTGTGTGTGTGTGTGTGTGTGTGTGAGAGAGAGAGAGAGAGAGAGAGAGAGAGAGAGAATACTTTTTCTCCTTATAACTTTGTCAACTTTATGATGGCAAGCATTGTGTCTTATTGTTTGATTTTTCCATAAACTTTTGCTAAAATCTCATATGTAATAAAAGTGTACATAATATTTGTTAAATTAATTTTAATTTGAGTTGATAATTTTGAGGCGATTTTTGAAGTTGTGATCAATTTTAACATAGTCATCCTCTTTCCTTCCACTTTAATTTTCACCACATGTACACAGAAAGATGACAATTAAGATGGACCACTATAGTCTGTGGCTATTAAATTAAAAAGCTAAGGAATATGATCTAAACTCTATGGCACATGACACTGCTATGACAATTCAACCCCAAACGGTGGTTTTAGACATGGTGGAGAATGAAATCCACTATTATGCAATATCTATCACTCAAGGAATGTAGATTCTGAATTCAGAAAATAACAATGGAAATGCAAAATCATAACCTGATGTTTTTCCTTTCCGTTTTTTATTTCAAAAATTTATTTATCCGTGCATGGAAGTATAAAAATTTTCAAAAACAATTTTATTTTTTCTTAGCCTGAATAAGGGGAGGATTTCTAAAAATAATAATAATGGTAATACTAAAAATGAATCAACATCTTTCTTTCGGTGGTTAAAGTTTCCCTGAAAACCAAATAATTGTATCACCTGAGATGTCAGGACAACATATGTGGCTTCATATAAGCAAAAACCTCTTCCAGTTCCAGACTCCAACTCAGCTTTCAAGGAAGCATGCCTGTCAGTGCATGCCTGGTTGCAACGAGTAAAGAAAGTGGCAAGGAACACTGACAAATCTATCCCTCCTACTCTAAGGGCTCATCTTTTCCTGAACTCAAAGGCAGTTTTAAAAATTAACCCTCCAGCATTACTGTGCCTTGCCTCATTGGTAAATGTGACAAATCAGTGGCAGTTGAATTAGAGTTCTTTGCCCTTGACACTTCAACGTGCTGCTCAGCATAGTGAGTTAACGGGATATTGCAATGACGTATTACAGCATCCTGATTTCTGAACACTTTCATACTTAAGAACAAACTGACAGGACACTTTAAGTCATCAACCAGGAAAGATTTCTCCACTTATGCCTTGAAAATGGGAATAAATGCACAAATCTATACCATTGTGCTTCCTTTGCTATCTGTCTTGTCAAAATGAAAATCGACGTGGGAATCAAGTCAAATATGCTTCAGCAGATTAGAGAGAAATAATGTATATTTTTCCTCTTGAGTCACTCAGAGCAACTGTCATTTCCTGCCATGCTAATTTGTCTTGGGCAAATGGTTCTGAAGGTGAAACTTTGAAGGTCCTATATATGAGAAAGCAGTGCTACATAGAGTGAAATAAACACAGGAAGAACAATGTGTGGTAAAATAAGGTATTATAGAATAACTACATGTTGCATTTTTTTAATCTTCAAGAGAATATAGTGTTCCCTTGAATACTATTAGAAATAATTAAAAGATAAGCTGTAAAATTGTAAGTGAAATATGTTTCTAATAATAAATAAAGGAAGCTGTTTAGTTATTTCTGTTTTTCATTCTGTGTGTTTTCTGTTATTTGATTTCAACTTATCCTGAAGCTCCCTTCTGTAAGGTTGGAGAAGCACAGTTGCACAGGAGAGGTGAGGAGGGCCTATGGGAAAAAAAAAGAAAGAGATAACTGATGGATAAAACTTGGACTATTTGAAGAATGAATTCTGGTCAGTATCAAAAGCCAAATGTGATTCACTGTATAAACCACTCATTCATCACCCTGCTACATGTTTGCTTTTTCCACTAACACTATTATATTCTCTTTAGAGCACCTCTACCACCATGATAATATACTCACCTCTGTACAGATCCTTATTCTTTTTCAAGGAAATGACATGTTGCCCTCATTTCTAAGTCTAGATGTAATCTTTTTAAAGAAGAGACACTGGGTTATTGAAAGCAAAGAACAGACAATTCTTAATAATGTTCTACTTTCATGAGATCACTTTTTGAAATCCATCAAGGCAACCTACGTTGAAGACCCAAAATATTATAATGCCCTTACCCCCACCCTTGGGACTCACCAGCAAGTCAGGTCATCTAGGAAAATCTCATTACTGTCGAACTCACTGTCCAGACTACTGTTAGTAGAGAGGAAACAGGGAAAAAAGTAACCCAGGGGACTGCAAATTAACACAGATTAACTATTCTTCGTCCAGGATCCTGGTAGAATACTGAAGAACTGCGGAAAGTCATTTTCAGACACAACATCGAGAACAGAGCTGAAAGATGATACATGCGTTTCCATGAATTGCAATGACTGCCATACAAGTGGAAGAATCGTGAGTAAAATTAATTTGGCCCAAAACTATATCCAAAGGAATGGTTTTAGGCAAGCTTCAGCATGTTCTTGCAGCTGACAATTTGTTTAATTGGGAAGGTTATTAAACCATTTGGTTGAAATGGGCAAAATTCTATGTGACTGTGGAGCATATTCATAGTCACAGGTTTATCTTCTCTCCTTGTATTCAATTGAGGACACTAATTCAATTCATTCACAAAGCAATAGATTTTATTGTGGACAATGTTGGTTTCCTTCCAGGAATCAATTCCCGTTTTAAAAGGAGGCCTAAAGTGTCTGGGCCTCAGCCAGATGTTTCTAAGAGGAGAATGATTAAAATGATTGCTAATTCCATGGTGAGTATTTTTATCAACATTCTCACATTGCACCTTCAAGAGTCAAAATGAACCATACACTGGATTACTTATTTTTGCCAAGGTTATTTTAATTTGTGTTAGTCTAAAATAAATTTTATGAGTCTAAAAAGAATTTAGAGGAAGCACACGTTTGATATGGACATATATACAACATTGAGGCCAAGAAAAATGCTATTGATCTATGGAAAGATAAATGTACACTCTGAAATTATGACCATTCCAATTAAATTAAAATTCTTTAAAGAAGTTGTAATCACTAAAAATCACTTTGAATTTTTTTTTGCAGTTAATCATACAGATGCTCCTTGACTTATGATGGGGTTATGTTCTGAAAAACCCATGGTAAGTTGAAAATACTGTAAGTCAATAATACCTTGAATACACGTTATCTACTAAACATCACAGTTTAGCCTAGTCTACCTTCAATGTTCTCAGAACACCTGCGTTAGCCTTAGTTGGGCAAAATCATCTGGGCAACACACAACACTGTATAGCATCTGTTGTTTGCTCTCACAATTATGTGGCTGATTGGGAGCTGTGCTCCAGTGCCACTGCCTGAATCATGAAAGAGTATTGTACTGTGTAATGCTAGCTCAGAAAAAGAAAATTCAGAATTCAAAATATGGTTGCTACTGAATGCATATGGCTTTTGCATCATGATGAAATCAAAAAAATCCTAGGTGGAAAAATTCTGTATTGAGGATTGTCTGTATTTCTAAGTCTTTACTTTTAACAATATTTTAATCTGTAAGTTTATGATACCAACCCACAGCATCTGCATTTTCAAAGGGGCAATAAAAGGAAAATGACCAGTTTCCTGTGAGAACCCAATTCTTATTAGTAACACACAAATATCAGGACCAAAACCACATTAGTAACACACAAATATCAGGACCAAAACCACAAATTCTGGAATTTATGGATGATATAAGACTTTCCATTAGTCTGTGATTTGGCCACAGGTTTGCTTGTCTGGTCATTTTTCATTTCCATTGCTATAAAATAGTTACAAAGAGCCCTGATCTTTCTATTGGAGACTGCTCAAAATCAAGATATTAAAATGTAGGCATCTGCTACAGCTCTTTTGACATTTGTGCTCCTATTGCATTTGCTACTTACATTTCAGTCTTTAAATACTATTATATAAATCTATGCAATGGGAGAAAATTAGGAGGTATGATTATACTTTGTAGTTATTTTCCAGAGAAAAGCCCTAAAGAGATTTCACTGTCTGTAATGCATACTGTTGTAGAAGTGGTTTGGAAATCAAGTTGGCCTCAAATAGGAGAAATTTAAATATCACAACCACTCTACAAGAAAATATTGATTTTCATATTCCAGATGAGGAAATTTAGCATCAGAGAAAATATCATAATCAGTAAATCCTGGATAATAAGAGAGATAGCAGAAAAGCTATGATGTAATCACATGTCCTCATAGAGCCCTTGGACAAGAGTTAGGGATGATGATGACAGCATTCGGTTTATTGGGAAAGGCTTTGACACCTCTCCTTATTTAGAGCACAGCAGCTTCACAGTTAATTTATGTTGGAACTCCAAGTAAAATTTTGTTTGAATAAAAGATAAATAGCTTAGATTATTTACTACATTACACACAGAGTAACCAACTGTCCTGGTTTTCCTGGAACTGAGGGGTTGCCTGGAAATAGGAGGTTCAGTGCTAAAATGGTGAAAGTCTTAGAAAAACAAGGATAAGTTGGTCGCCCTATTAGTCTACTTCCCATCAAAATATTTGTTTTTTAAAGGCTTCAGACTGAGCAGATGGGAAATTATGCATAGCAAGGGCTCTAATGTGTGTCTAACATAGACCTGGTCATAGCTTCACATGATTCAGCATTGCAAGGATTTGTACATTTCCCCTGGGCCTTGACTTAATGCAAGAGGAATCCAGTTCAGTACTTACCCATCTGACCATTCCTATTCTCACCCTTTTTAAAAGTATGTATAAATGTCTACATTTAGATAGTTTTACATATTTTACTTCACTGGAGCAAGGGCTTTCAAAACTTTTTGACTACAACCCACAGTAAGAAATCAATTTACAATATCGCTCAGTACATGGATCGCAAATAAGTGTTGCAGAAGTTTCACAGATAATTTTTTTTGTTACTGACTTTCAGAATACTACTTGTAGGGCAATACCCATTGAATGGCCTAAGGCTATGTTTCTCTACCCATAGTGAACAAAAGCATTACCAGAGAGTGTGTTAAAGTTGGTAATACCATAGTACAACAGAAAGAGATCTCAATTTCAGGGTTGATTATGAGCTAGGATCAAGAAAATTGCTTTAGCAATGGGTAATCCAGGCCATGTTGAGAACATTCTCTTCAGGACTCTAGTCCTGAGCTGTCCAACAGCTTATATATCATCATTGATTTATTTTTCTGCTATTTACTTCTCCATTCAATTAACATATGTAAAATATATGTGGGAGATTCTCGAGGTACAAGCTTCACATTGCTAGGACACAGTTGAAATAAATGCATAAATTTAAATATAAAACAATCATTGTGATTAACAAAGTTTATATAGTATTTCAGTGCAAGATGTGATTTAGTTTTCCCTAAACCATAGGTAACCACTAGAGCAGTCTGTTTATAAAAAGGAATACCCCTTTATATGCTGGCTAAAATGATCACTCTGTTGTGGAGGAAAGTAAGATAAGAGATGAGGTGATCTAGAAAAGGTTGTTGGAACAACCCAAGTAAGAGATGGTGAGGTAATAGATATGGTTTGACTCTGTGTCCCCACCCAAATCTCATTTCAAATTGTAATCCTCACAGGTTGAGAAAGAGACCTGGTGGGAGGTGACTAGCTCATGGGGAGGTTCCCCCAAGCTGTTCTCATGATAGTGAGAGAGTTCTCACAAAATCTGATGGTTTAAAAGTGTGACACTTCCCCTCACCCCACTCTCCTTGTCCTGCTGCCTTGGGAAGAAAGCGTTTTCTTCTTGTTTGCCTTTTGCCATAATTTTAAGTTTCCTGAGGCCTTTCCAGCCATGTGAAACTGCGAGTCAACTAAACCTCTTTTTTTAAATAAATTACTCAGTCTCAGGCATTTCTTTATGTCAGTGTGAAAACGGACTAATACAGAAAATTGGTACTGGGATAGTGGGGTACTGCTATAAAGATAACCTGAATGTATAGATCTGACTTCGGAACTGGGTAATGAGCAGAGGGAGGAATAGTTTGAAAGGTTCAGAAGAAAACAGGAAGATGTGAGAAACTTTGAAACTTCTTAGAGACCTGTTGAAAACTTTTGACCAAATGCTGATAGCAATATGTACAATGAAGTCCAAGCTGAGGTGGTCTCAGATGGAGATGAGAAACTTATTGGGAACTGGAGCAAAGGTCATTCTTGCTATGCTTTAGCAGAGACTGGTCACATTTTTCCCCTGCCCCAGACATCTGTGAAACTTTGAACTTTGGAGAGGTGATTTAGGCTATCTGGAAAAATTTCTAAGCAGCAAAGCCTTTAAATGTGAACTCTAGTTCACATGAAACATGCAGTCATTTGTATCTGAAACATACAGTCATTTGTATTCACAAAGAGATTATCCTAAATTGGAGCTTATGTTTAAAAGGGAAGTGGAATATGCAAGTTTGAAAAATTTGTAGCCTGACCATGTGGCAGAGAAGAAAACCCCATTTTCTGGGAAGAAATTCAAGCTGGCTGCAGAAATTTCCATAAGCAAAGATAAGTCAACTGTTATTAGCCAAGATAATGAGAAAAAATATCTCCAAGGTAGTTCAGAGATCATCATGGCAGCCTCTCTCATCACAGGCTCAGAGACATAGAAGAAAAAAAATAGTTTTGTAGGCCAGGCTCAGGACTCTGCTTCTCTGTGCAGTCTCGAGACATAGTGCCCTGTGTTCCAGCCACTCCAGTTCCAGCCATGGCTAAAAGAGGCCAAGGCACAGCTTGACCAATTGCTTCAGAGAATGCAAGCTCCAAGCCTTGGTGGCTCCCAAATGGTGTTGGGCATGTGGATGCTCAGAAGACAAGAGTTGACCTTTGGGAGCCCCCACCTAGACTTCAGAGGATGTGTGCAAATGCCTGGATGTCCAGGCATAAATCTGCTGTAGTAGTGGAGCCCTCATGGAGAACCTTTACTAGTACAATGCAGAGTGGAAATGTGGGGTTGAAGCCCCCACAAAGTCCTCACTGAAACACCGCCTAGTGAAGCTGTGAGAAGAGGGCCACCATTCTCCAGACCTCAAAATGGTAGACCCACCAACAGCTTGTACTGTGCACCTGGGAATCACACAGCCCATGAAGAAGCTGTCCAAGGCCACTGGAGCCCACCCTGGTCATGGGAACCATTAGCATGCCCTAGATGTGATAAATGGAGTCAAATGAGATTATTTTAAAGCTTTGAGATTTAATGACTGACCCACCTGATTACAGACTTACATGGGGCCTATAGACCCTTTGTTTTAGCCAATTTCTCCCATTTGAAATGGGAAAGTTTACGTGATGTCTGTACTCCCATTTTATCTTGCAAGTAAGTAACTTGCTTTTGATTTTACAGGCTCATAGGTGGGAGGGATTTGTCTTATCTCAGATAAAACTTCGGACTGTGAACTTTTGGGTTAATGGTGCAATGAGTTAAGAATTTGAGGGACTGTTGGGAAGGGATGATTATGTTTTAAAATGTGAGAACATGAGATTTGGGAAGGGCTAGAGGTGGAATGATATGATTTGGCTCTGTTTCCCCACCCAAATCTTATATCAAATTGTAATTTCCACATGTCAAGGGAGGGACCTAGTCAGGGGTGATTGGATCATGTGGGTCATTTCCCCTGTGCTGTTCTAGTGAGTGAGTTCTCACAAGATCTGATGGTTTAAAAGTATTTGGCAGTTCAACCAAACTCCCTCGTCTCTCCTGCTGCTTTTTGAAGAAAGTGCTTGCTTCACCTTTGCCTTCCAGCTTGATTGTAAATTTCCTTAGGTTTCCCTAGCCATGTGGAACTGTGAGTCAATTAAACCTCCTTTCTTATAAATTACCATTTCAGGTAGTTAGTTATAGCAGTACGAAAATGAGCTAATACAGTAATGTACTAAATAGGCTGAAAATGGTTGTAGGTGATGAAGATACAGCAAGCTATAGTAAGGGTAATCTCTAATAGTATAATAGGTGAGGTAGACAAGCAGGTGGTCATCCAGATGCAATGTCACGTGTTCTATGCTAATGGTATTTCTAAGTTGCAAAGATTACAAAAGGCAGAAACCCATTCAGAAACACTGTAGTATGCACTGAAACTCTGTCTTCAAGCAATTAGCAGACTGTGGATGAGCATTTGACTCTCAAATCAAGGTGGCTAGAAAACCAGATGAGCTCAGAATCTTTAAATATCTTTTAATAAATTCCAGGATAAAATACCATTTAACAATGTAATGAATTAGAGATGAAGAAAGCAAAACTTTCTTACACACTCAGTTGTAAAGTCCATTGATCTGAATCTAGTTGCATAAAAGGCAGGGTGCTATAGTATTTTCTTTCAATTTTATGTAATATTCTAACTTGGTCTACATGTAGCAGAACCATTTGTTGAAAAGCCTCAGGACCCTTTCCAAGACAATCCAGAGATTGATGACTCTCCTCCCTATGACATTCCTGTTCAATTAGGTAGAGGTCAGAGAGACATCTGCTTCATATTTCACCAATGAGTATTAAGGACTTTGATGGAAATGAAGTTCTTTAATTTTAGGTCTTGGCACACAAAAAGCAAATTCACCTTTCACTTATAAAAATAGATGACAATTAGTTGAACTTTTCCATCAATTTATTTTCATCTTTAAAAATTCTCCATTTATTATTTATAGCATTAGTTCCTTAGTTTGAGCTTCCCTTTCCAACCTCCTTGTTTACCTTCTTTATATACAGCTTGCCTTGGGATCAAATGCAGTGTAGGGTCTCATTAAAAGCTGAGTAGCCAGTTTTGACAAACTCTACTTTCATACAAGTTACACAAGAGAAATACATAACATCATTTTTATGGTTGACTGCCTTGAGAAAATTTAGCACACCAGAAGCATAATTCATTCAAGGAAAAAAATTCTTTAGCTGACTTATTACCTGAGTGCAGCTCTGCTGCTAGAAATAAAGTTTGAAAGCTTCTGCCTACATAAGGAGTACAAATGGATTTGGGTCATCAATAACGTGACTCAGTTAAGAATCAGAGTGTTAAGGGATTTCCCTCTATCAAGTAATGATAATATGCCTTGTGCTTGTGTCTCTGATGTGACAGAATCCATGCCCTACACATTGAATATGTTACCTTGCTGTAATTCTAACATGGCGATCATATGAACACCATTATCCCCACTTACAGATGAGAATGCTGAGGATCAGAAAGGTTAAATAACTCCCACAGGATCACACTTCTGGTGAATGTTGAACCCAAGTCTGATAAGCCTACAATGAAGGGTTATCCTATGGCTTCCATGAAATTTGACTTCTCATCCTGGAAGATTAGATCACTGAGTGTCTGCAAACCATATATTTGATGTTCTGCCCATTGTCAGTACAAGCGAGAGAGAGTACTAAAAGTGCCACAGAGATAATTTGATCCAAATAAAAGCAATAAAAAAGTTTTAGACTCCAAAACCCCACTCAGTGAATGTTTTAACAGAGCAATCAATGATGAAGACAGAGAGGACAGGAGCCAGAGCTGATTCTGATGCTGATGCTCAAGCACATGAGACTGTGTTTCTCTTGCCAAATCATTTGTTTGCTGTTGTTTGCAAAGTCTAATTGTATCACACTACAGAGTGTAAAATGCTAAGTAAAATGTTTCTTTGCCATATCTATCTATATATAGACAAAGCTTTGATTTTCTAAATCCAATATTTGCATATATCCAATATAGTTATCAAGACAGAACTAAACTGCAGCAGCATTTTAAGAAAGTCATTTAGAAAGTAAATGAGAAATAAATATAGGACGTGTAACTAGGGATATATTATGCTTCTTTATCTTCTGATTCCTTGCTTATTCCCTTTCTTCCTGTGACAATTAATTCATCTGTGTCTTTTAGATGAAGACTCTTTGTTGTAAGAAACAAACCCTACTTTCATGAAGTAAAGAGAAAGGAATGTGGTCAGATATGAAAAGAATAAAACCTGGAAATGCAAAGATGTCAGACACTTGAAGTAGACTGTTTTCTCATCTGTAGTCTCCACTCTCTATGGTTTGAGATCTCTCTTCCCCTGTAAACTTTCTCTGATACTCAATCTACCTGAAAGACATGGTATGGTCATTCAGTGACTCAAAAGTTTGTGTGTTATGAGTGTAACAAAATGAAAGGACAGATAATCTTAGTGCTAACTTCAATTTTCTAGAAAAAGAAATGCCAATTTAATCATTTTATTTAAATCTCCACTCAAGGTCTATGTCGTGTGATCAGGTGCTCATAAAATATATATATGACTTTTGTTTTCCCCACTTGGAAATCTAAGGTCAATTGAGAATCATCCAGAATAGAACAAATACTGCAAAATGATTCTCTGTACCTTCTATGGCTCAATTATTCAAGCTCTATACCTAACATATCTCCTTCTTTCCAAAGTTTTCTCAAAATAACTTTGTAATAAAACTCATCTGGGTCAGTTACTGTGGCTCATGCCCATAATCCCAGCACTTTGGGAGGCCAAGGAGAGTGGATCTCAAGGTCAGGAGTTTGAGACTAGCCTGGACAACATGGTGAAACCCTGTCTCTACTAAAAATACATAAAATTAGCCCAGTGTTGTGGCTTGCATCTGTAATCCCAGCTACTAGGGAGGCTCAGGCAGGGGAGTTCCTTGAGCCTAGAAGGTGGAAGTTGCCATGAGCCAAGATCATGACACTGCATTCCAGCCTGGGCACCAGAGCAAGACTTCCTCAAAAAAGAAAAAAAAAAAAAAACTTATTATATTTCTCCATCCAGAGGTAGCTTGACACAGTTGATGGAGTCATTTTGGTTTTTCCACTTAACTGACCAATATGGATGTCAGCATGCCCATTAGATCACGGAGATTGGTGCCAATTTGAAAACATTGAAAATATTCACACCAATGTCTTGCTTGGATTATAAAAAATCTGTTTTTACCAGTTGTCACTTCTGTCCTATTTCCAGTCTATAAACACTTGCATAGGAGCCCTAAATAGTCATCATTTGATTATTAGATCCTTTTCTCCTGTTCTTTCTCCTGTCTTGTTGCTACTGGCCATAGAAATTAATGTCATCTGTTTATACAATTTAACTTCTTGAGAATATGGGGAATAGTCAAATAATTTCACCTAAATACTTGTAAACTTTCAAATAAAAATCCTTAATAATTATCATTTAATGGTAATGATCGTGAAGAAGATGATAGAACATAAAATGAAACAATATATTAATCAGTAAAATAATATAATCAGTAACTGAGAATAAAAATAAACATTCTCATTCCAAGAACATTATGCCTAGAAACAAGGCATCTGTTTCCTGTGGCTTAAAGTCCCCAAATCACTTCAAGGAAAGTTGCAATATTTAGTGAATTATTATGCCAAAGCAGTAGTTCCATAATATAGTAGAGGCAGCAAAATAATCTAAGAGCAAACATTATTTAATTCTTTTTATTATAAGAAAAACTGGTTTTATGCTAGGTCTCATGCTAACAAACTAGATAAATATTCCAGTAGAAAAATCTTTTGAAAAATCTGATCTTGAATAAAAGACGTTTGTACATATGTAGCAAGAAACTCATTGACTAACAAATTACATGTGAATTGGCTGAAGACATATTTACAAAAATGTATACAAAGCTCACCATGTATAATGACTAGTAGAAAAAATAATTATGGAGAATTTTATCATAAATATAGTGTGAAAAAATATATATATACATATTCACGTATCAAAAGAGAAATATTCATATAGATATAGAGATAGATAGAGTGTATGTATCACTCCAGACATATTGATAAACTTAATTTTTATTTACATGTGGTCTGTGTTAACCTACAATGATGCAAAGTTTGAGCCAGGTGATATTTGAAAAATGCTTTGGTTAAAATCAAGGTACCAAAGAGGCAGAGAGTAATTTAGGACCACAATTAGCAGCGAAAGGATGCATTAACCCTAAGGGAATAAATGAGATAGTGATTGCAGGCTTACCAGAAGCAGTTTTTGGGTAGATTTTACATAGGAAGAATGTTAGTGTCCGGAATATTCCTCCTTGGCCTTAAGTATCCCAAGTCTATTAGGCTAGATCTTCCCTGTATGTGATCAGTTATGTCCTGCTCCTACCAGAACAGCTCAATATCTTTAGCAAAGGTACTTCCTCTCAACAGAATGGATGTCTCTTTGGGAGTCTCCTGGCATCAGTACTGGTCTGAGCAGTCTATTTTTCCTTGATTATGTTGACTAGAAAAGAGTAATGTAGTCAATTGTTCTTTTCCTGGGTTTCAACTGCCTTGTTGTCCCCTCCTTCAGAGCACAGGACTTGACAACTGACCTGTTTTATTTTTTTATTTTTAATTTTTTATTGCATTTTAGGTTTTGGGGTACATGTGCAAAACATGCAAGATAGTTGCATAGGTACACACATGGCAGTGTGTTTTGCTGCCTTCCACCCCTTCACCCACATTTGGCATTTCTCCCCATGCTATCCCTCCCCAGCTCCCCACCTCTTCTGTCCCTCCCCTATTCCCCACAATAGACCCCAGTGTGTAGTACTCCCTTCCCTGTGTCCATGGGTTCTCATTGTTCATCACCCGCCTATGAGTGAGAATATGCAGTGTTTCATTTTCTGTTCTTGTATCAGTTTGCTGAGAATGATGTTCTCCAGATTCATCCATGTCCCTAAAAAGGACACGAAGTCATCATTTTTTATTGCTGCATAATATTCCATGGTGTATATGTGCCACATTTTCCCAGACCAGTCTATCATAGATGGGCATTTGGGTTGGTACAGGTCTTTGCTATTGTAAACAGTGCTGCAATGAACATTTGTGTGAATGTGTCCTTATAGTAGAATGATTTTAAACACATGTATTACCTCTTAGGTGAAACAGACTTTAAAACTTCAAATTCTCTTTTATCTCTGTGCAGTAGGCCATCTACCAAAGTTGATTCCTTTTAGTATTGGCCTTCAATTTGTCCATGGTTTCATTTTGTGACAGTTTCAACTAGAAATTTGCATGTAAACTAAACATGAGTAAGGAACGTACTTGAAAGCAGGAAGAGTGCAGAAAAGCTATGGACAGAGTCTCCAGTACAAGTCTTAGAAAGACTAAGGCTTTGAAGTGTCTTGTGTAGAAAAAAAGAAAAATACAAATCAAGTTGAAAATTCATTGTTATCTCTTAATATTAAATTTCTCGTCTGAGATGGGTCTGTGTTTTCAGTAGATAATTTCACACATGTATCACAATTTACTGAACTTCCCTAATAATCGCCACATGGTGCAAAGAGCAATTTTCACCGGCCTCATTTCATATTGGCCTCCTAAAGAGAACACATGGTGGCAGGTCTGGGTGTGAGGCAGCACAAGTTTTTCAGCCTAACAACAGTGATGGAGAAACCATGAAGGCTAAAGAACCTATCGGAGAGATTTGTCATGAACACATTAAGACAAAATTTTATGAGTCCACTATAAAGTGAGGCCAATATTGAAATGAATGAAAGAAAGGGTTCGGAAACCACAGCTTTTGTTTTGTGGAATGCTTTACACATGAAGATGAGCTAACATCAACAAAAGAAAGAAAAGTTCTGCTTAAGCACAAAGATTCAAGACACTTTTAGAGAAATTCAAAAACCAAGATAGTGTTTTTCAAAATCAGGCTAATTTGAATAAGTGGCTGCTTTGGGAGTGATACATAGAAAAGCATGTAGTAATGCTTTTCTAGGAAAACCAAGAGGGCTGGGGCTACTCTATTTCCAGCATCTGGTTCCAAATTGTGGCTGTTAACCAAGCAACTTTGGTAGAAAGTCAAAGGAGAAGAAACTTCAGGTTCCATTAGAGAATGATATCTAAGAGCATGATTTTAGTAAGGAACATTGAATTCATGTTGAGAGTCCTGGAGTTATTGCAGGAAAGAATTCATGTCACATTCCTACCAGGTGGGGGTATCAGAGCACAGGAATATGTTTGTTGCCATCTCTGCTTAGTGAATTCTTCAGTCCATCTCTGGGCTGCAGTGTAGTCATCACATTCACGAACATGCTTTCAATGTGGAGACAATTATGAGAAACATGGTGGATAGTCCTAGAAACCCAAAACCTCATGATGGGTGGGAAAGTTGGAGAAGAAAGAGAAGTGGATCTCCTGGTAGCCTGTTATTAGTTGACAATCTGAACATGAGAAGTTATCCCTACTGGACTTCCAAAAATGAAAGTTGGGAAATTATGGAGGGACCTGAGGCCTGAATTAATTTGACATCAAAATAATTAAAGCTCTCCATTTTCTAGGGAAGAGACTAGATCCATACTAGGTGCTCCACTGATGATGCTCAAATCCCATGTGAGGGGTTAGAATATCTGTAATTATGGAAGAAGTGTGGCAGAGGAGTAGGCTGAGTAGCCTGTCTCCGGGATTACCTTTAAATTTTAAGCTGCTGTATATAACCTATGACATTTCCAGAGACATCTACTAGCATCTCTTGACCTCTTTCACTGGGTTTCTGTAGTGATTATATGTGGTATTTCAGCTGGCTGTGTTTTCATGCTAGGAGAAACTGCTGACCTGGAGGAAAGGACAAGAACATTTATTCTTACCTTGGGCTCTAGGATAAGCCAGAAAGCCAGCCCATTAAAGGGCCATCAAAGAAAAATCTCTCCAAATCCTTCAGAGAGAACAGAAAAGAGGAAGTGTTCATCTGTGAGTCCAAAGATAGCTATTGGCATCTGTTAATAATCTTCGTCTCATGTACCAACAGGAGACAAAACAATTTCCAATGAGCTGAAACTAGTTTCTCAAGAAAGGCACTATAATGTGTGTGTGTGTGTGTGTGTGTGCGCATGCACATACACCAGAATTTTCATGGTACTAACAAAAAAATGCAGTACTCTGGAGGTACATTAACCCCCTCAATGGTGCTGCCTTTGACTGGAGGCATAAAATATCAGAAGTAAGAAATTCAGGAAGGTTCAGGGAATGAAATGTTGGCAGTCCACAATTTCATGCTTTCTGCAATGCTCAAAATCTCTGGATAGTTTAAATGCATAAAATATATGGCTTAGTTGAATTTAATTGTTTTATTGTGTCTGGTGAAATCAAGAAGCTCATACTGAATTATGTGAAACAGAATTTAAGCAATAGGTATGGACCAAAGGATAGAAAAAAGAGGCAACAGAGCAAGGTTAGAGATGTACAAAAATCCTAGTCAATATCTGAATTTAACAAGCCTTGAAATTGTGAGTTTCAGCCAATGCTTTAGCTATCATTTGAAGAATAGAGATATCAAGTAAAACGTGGTATATATCTATAACTCACCTCTGTATTTCTAATGTTCTCTTGATTGGTACTATAACTTTCTAAGAACTAAAATATGATTTTAGCATACCCAGTGTTCATGACTCTGGGGAATATCTAGCTTTCCATGCTCCTTAATATTGTTCTAAATCTTAACCACATTGGAATTAACTTGGAAATTATTTTTAAAATTTTGATGCCTGAGCCTTTCTCCAAAACATTTAATCTTTTTGTGTAGTACCTGAGAAATAACTTTTTCCAAGCTTTCATGTAATTACAGTGCCAGCCAGGGTTGAAAACCATTGACCTAGAAGCACTATGATTTCCAGCTAGCCGTTACAGCCTTAATCGTTACCTGGATAAATTAGGGCAGCAATTTAGTTGGGTCTGGAATTTTATTATTGTATGCTATCATTTATTCATGTATTTATTTATCAATTGAACTATTCTTGACTACATTGGTTTTAGATAATATTGTGCTGATACTGAAAATACAGTTGTCTTTGTGTTGCTGTAACAGAATACTTGAGGCTAGGCAATTTATAAAGAAAAGAGGTTTATTTATCTCATAGTTCTGCAGTTGAACAGGAAGAATAGCTCCAGCATCTGCTTATGGTGAAGGCCTCAGGCTTCTTTCACTCGTTTCTGAAGGTGAAGGGGAGCTGTCATGTGCAGAGATTACAGGGCAAGAGAAAAAGCAAGAAGAGAGGGGATAGAAGGAATCAGGCTCTTTTAAAAACAACCAGCTATCCCAAGAACTAATAGAGTGAGAACTCATGAAAGAGTGACACCAAGCGATCCATGAAGAATCAGCTCCCATGACCCAAATATCTCCCACTAGGTACCCACCTCATCCAACATTGGGGATCAAATTTCAACATTAGATTTGGAGGGGTCAAACATCCAAACTATAGCAGCAGTAATGAGCAAAAATCTTACCACCAGACTTGGTAGAAATCATAGTCTTGTGGAATAAAAATATGGATTAAATGGTCACTAAAATAAGCGTATAATGACAAGTTGTAATATATGTTATCATGGGAAGGTAACATTTTGATTAAATTTTAACAAAGGTCCCTGATTTAGATTATTGAAGTAATGTGAATAATCTCTGAAAAAGTTTTGAAGCGGTGGCCTAAAGAATGCGATATGGGCCGGGTGCGGTGGCTCAAAACCTGTAATCCCAGCACTTTGGGAGGCCAAGGTGGGTGGATCACGAGGTCAAGAGATCGAGACCATCCTGGTCAATATGGTGAAACCCTGTCTCTACTAAAAATACAAAAAATTAGCTGGGCATGGTGGCGCATGCCTGTAATTCCAGCTACTCAGGAGGCTGAGGCAGGAGAATTGCCTGAACCCAGGAGGTGGAGGTTGCAGTGAGCTGAGATGGCTCCATTGCACTCCAGCCTGGGTAACGAGCGAAACTCCATCTCAAAAAAAAGGAAAAAAAGAAAAGAAAAGGATGAGATGTGAGTTATTGTAAAAAACCTAGAAGGTAAAGGGACTCTAAGTAGAAGAACCATTTTGTGCAAATTGTGGGATAAGAAAGATGAGACATATATTTGAAGAAATGAAAGAGAATCATTCTGTTGGAAGGTGAGAAAACGATGAAGTAAGGTATAAACCTGAAGAGGTAGCAAATGTCAGCTAAAGCAGGGCTTGGAGATCTTGCTAAGTATTTAGATTATATAGTGTGTTGTGCATGTGGGTGTCCTTACTTTGTTTTGTTTTTGTTGTCAATTTTATATGCTGTAGAACACCACTGAAAGGGTTTTAAGTAGAGGAAGCCAATATCTAGTTTACAAATTCAAAGATTATTCTGACATTCTGGCTGGCTGCTGGAGAATGATTTCAAGGGAGGCAAGATTAGAAGTAAGATCAGCTTATAGATAATTGCACTAGGTCAAGTAAAATATTATAATAATGTGAAACAAAGGGAAAGAGTTGCAGACAAAGGGGTGAAATCAGCTATAGCTTGAAAAAACGTCAACATGTCTTAGGGGACTAGATATGCCATGACAGAAAAATAGAAATTGTATGGGTTCCTGATTCTTTACCGATCTTTGAGATATGAGGTGAGTTATTTAACCTCTCTATGCCTCAATACTCACAGATAGAATGAGAATTATCTTAGTTCTTTCTTAATGCATATGCAAATATTATACAACAGTCAACTTCTGATCTTCAAAACACTACCGAAAAAAACATTTTGATCAAATAAAATTCAGTTTAGTAGACTTACCACAGTAGGAAGAATATCACCTTGACCAATCTTAGTATTTTCTCAGAACAAGGTTGCCTAAAGAAGATATATAATTATAGGACCTGAACTGAGTAATTTTCAGGTGAGTTGTGTAAGTGAAGAAACCAGTTGGGACTGGACAGTATGTGTGACATAACAGCTTGGGATTGACCAGCATAACAAGGAATAGGACTTGCCTTGATCAACCAGTGGTTGCTCTACAAGTGTTTACTATTCCATTTAATTTGGTCTCATCTTCCAGGAACAAGAGCTAGTTTTGTTGTTTTCTCAGTATTTTAAAACACATGTATGGGAAACTACAGCCATTCCAGAATAGTTTAACAGGTAATGTCTTCAAGTTTCTGTAAGATGTTAATATTCAGAATTCAGGAATGAGAAATTAAAATTCAGAAATTCTTGGGATTTCTTAGAAACATAGTTATTCCTTGTTTTTCATGAAAATTTATGTACATGTTTTTACATAATTATGAGTTATGATAAACTGAATTATTTCCTATGATTTGGCTACATTAAAATTTTCAAGTAATCTTCAAGAATAATAAAAGTGAAACCTTCACTATTAAGATAAACTAGTATATTATGAGAAGATTAAATACTTCAAACACATTCAAATTGATTCCCAACCTGATAGAGATATTTCATAAAAGAAGAAAATATTAAAACAAAGAAAATGCCAAACAGTAATGTTAAGATTTAAAAGGGGATGTAATAAATATTTAATATTTAAATGGTATTCCTAAAATAAAATTTTAGAGCACACAAGCACTGTTATCTTCAAGATGGAGTGTACATTGCTGTATACAAACTTGTTTTTTACCTATGATAGTATTTTGTGTGCTTGCTTGACTTTGGTTTGCTACAGAAATCAATTTTGCTTTTGTTACTTCGGATCTTATATCTGTTTTGAGTTCATATCAAAGTAGTCTCTAATAATATAACTATCGGCTTCTCCTTGTGTCTCTTCTTAAGGTATTTACAAATAGCTGTAGGCTAAAGCAAGTATTTAAATACAGAAAATACAGATATTATCAGGTAGAATTCAAATAACCTAACATTCTGTTCTCTCAGCAAAGGTGATGACACTACATAATCACATTTCTAAACTGTCAATTTAAGGACTTATTTTGCATCTAAAACTTTGTACTGCCTGGAGTACCACAAATGGGATTTGTATAAAATATACAATGTAGACTTATTAACATTCATTTTATTTATAAGAAGGACTCGCCATTAGCAGTAGACAGGATCATGAAAGCACACTTACAACACAGCAACAACTGTGAGCAATCCTGAGTGATTGGATCATCAACATCTCTTCCCAGACAGGTCCAGCTTTATTCTCCAACTCTGGGTGTCAGTGCACCCAGCTCTCACTTTGAGTGTGACATCAATGGGTTTTGTTAAACCACTTTCTACTTCTTTTAATTCTAACAACAGAATTACAGTAGTTTTATAGTTTTCCTAATTTCTTGATAGGTCTTTCTTGGGATACTAGATTTGAAAAAAACATTAAATTTCCAGATCTCTCTCTCTCTCTCGCCCTCTCTCTCTCTCTCTCACACACACCCACACACACACAAGCACACACACACACACACACACACACAAACAGACACAATATGTGTGCTTGGCAACACCAGCCACAGAAAAGTATCTTGGCTCCCATTGTTTAAAACAAGATTATATTTGTTTTAGTTCTAAAAGCTGATGATATCAAACACTGAAAACATCACTTAGCACACATTAATTGATCAAACATGTCAGTAATTCTTATGATTGGATCATCATTTGGATGAAGTGTCATTCACTGAGAGATGGATCTGGTTGGGAAAAAAGAGAAGAGGTGATGATTTCAGTTTAGGGTGTTAAGTTTTAAAAGACTGTGGAATATTCAAGTGCAGAAATCAGAAAGCTAGTTGGGTCTGAGATCTGTGACTAATAATAGTCTGGTGTGGAGGCATAAATAATATTAGTATGTAGACAGTACATGAATGAGAATAAGGTCAAGCACACAGAAAGTAGACTGTGAGAAGAGAAGAAAACTAGGCTCAAATACTGACTGGGATATATGATTCCTCATGTATCCCCTGAACTGCACTTTTCTACTCACCTTATTTTATCCTCTTAGTAAATGGGCTGTCTCTTAGTTTTCTCAATAACAGGTTATCTGCTATTGAAAAATGGCTTGACTTAATGTCCTAATACCCTGCCTGACCCTTCCTATACAGTCTCCTTCAGCCAGGAGTACCCTCTCTATTCCTAATTTGCTGAGTTTTTTTTTAATTATTATGAACAGGTATTGAATTGTGTCAAGTATATTTTTCTGCATCTATTCACATGATCATGTGATTTTCCTTCTTTAGTCCATTGATGTGATGATGTATTATATTAGTTGATTTTCAAATGTTGAACCAGTCTTGCCACCTGGGATAAATCCCATTTTGTTATGGTGTATAGTTCTTTTTATGCATTGTTGAATTTGATTTGCTAATATTTTGTTGAGGATTTTTGAATATATGTTCATAAAATATATTATTTTGTAGCTTTTTTTTCTTGCAATGTCTGATTTTGTTAGTAAGCTAATGCCAGCCTGATATAATATGTAAGAAGTATTCTCTCTGCTTCTATCATCTTCTGGAAGAAATTGTGGGCAATTGTTTCCTCTTTAAATGCTTGGTACAATTTACCAACAAACCCATCTGAGTGTAATGCTTTCTGTTTTGGGAAGTCATTAATTATCAATTTAGTTTCTTTTGTAGAAATAGGCCTATTCATATTGTCTATTTCTTCTTGTGTGAATTCTGACAGATTGTGTCTTTCAAGATGTTGGTCCATTTCTTTTAGAGTATCACATTTATGGGAATCAGATACACAGTATTTTTCCTTATTTGCCTTTTTAATATCCATGGTTCTGTAGTGATACAACTTGTCATTTCCGAGAGCAGTAATCTTTAGTTCAAAATCCTTTAAGATATTTCTCTCGAGATTTTTAATTTGCCCACAGATTAGGAAGAAGTGTACTGTCTAATCCTCAGGTATTGGTATGTTTCTTGTCATTTTGTTGATTTAGTTTGTTTTACCATATCCTTACTTTCTGGCACTGCAAGATGCTATCGGCTTTTCTTGTATTTTTCCTGCCCAGACATGGAATCAATTAGTCCTCCAAGGAACCTGTTCCTTTTATTAGGACAATTGTATTTCCTAATCTAGTATTCGACTGACCCTGACTCTTCTGCTGTATGGTTGTCGCAGCATTGTGAAAAAATATTTTAAGTCAAATAACTTTAGATGTAATTGTGTTAACAAAGGCAAACAGGTTTATTTAGCATATGAAGTGCTGGCCCTTTTTTTCAGTAATGTACATAGTGAGTCTCTGAGAGAGGGGTTGTGTTGTTAATGTGCTGTGCTTTATTAGACAATGGGAACCTACCAAAAGCACTGCATCTATTAACTCTCATTAGAAAGTGTTACATTGAAATGTCATCATACTCCATAATTTCTATTGAGAGTTGAGATATTTTAAGAATGATTTTTAAGGAATATAATTTTCAACAAAACTCAATAACTGAAATCTTTGACCCAGTATCAATGAACACACTAAACTAAACACCCAGATACTGATTTCTAAATACCATTTTCCAATAAAAGGAACCAGGGCTTCTTGGAAAACTGATTGATCCCAGGTCTAGGACAGGAAAAATACAATAAAAACCTAAAGCATCTTTCACTGCCAGAAAGTAAGGATATAGTAAAACAAACTAAATCAACAAAATGACATGAAACATATTGAAAGGGCACAGAACTTGGTATGAAAGAGTACCTAATGGTCAAAGTTAAAACAACTGAAGAATAAAATAAATAATGATGGCATTGATTACATTCCAAAATATAAAATAAATACAATAAATGAAGAAGAAAAAAAGAAAGAGCAACAGCTCTTTTTTATTGAAGAATTCCAAATAACACATATAAAAGAAATGAGGGAAATATAAAATCACCATTAAACCTCATAGTAATATTTACATCAAACAAGATCATTCAATGGATAATAAAATGAGTGGGTGAAAGTTTAAGCATAAACAAGACATTTATATTGCCTCAAAGTATATCTCCCAAAGCTTTTAGTAATTACAAAACAGAAAAATAGTGACTCTACAGTAGAGGATTCTAAAAGACACTGCTTTAGGCAAATGATCGAGATTAAGATCACCATTAATGCATATGAACATTATGTACCACTTAATACAATGCTCTGGGGGAAAAAAAGCACATCATCTCTGTGGTATACTTTTCAGTAATCCATAACCTACATTTAAGAGGAAGAAAATATCAATAAAACCCAAACTGAGTCATATTCTACAAAAGAAAAATTATCCAGTACTCTTGAAAAGTATCAGGATCATGAATTTTGAGAAGAAACTAGTATTCATTATAGATTGGCAGAGAGCAAGGAGACACAGAACTAAATGGAATATGGAATTCTGAATTCAATCTTGGAACAGAAAAAAAGGACATTCTTTGAAAAACTGGTGAAATCTGAATAAGTTCTAGACTTTATTTTACAATATTGTACCAAAATTAATTTCTTAGTTTCAGCATGCGTCTTATAACTTTCAAAGATGTTAGAAAACAGGGAGAGATGGGATAAGGCTACAGGAAAATTATCTTTGCACTATTTTTGCAACTAACCTGTATGTCCACAATTTTTTCAAAAATATATGCAAAATATAGTGATCAATTTTTACATTAAAAATCTGAGAGTATAATAAATAATTAACTAATATTTATATGATACTATTTAGACATGACTAATATCAGCTAGATTCTAGCTTGAACACTCCTAAAGCGGAATCTCTTATCTGTATTAAGTATTGCTATTGTAAATACAAAATGGAGAGAGTTCTAATTTGCTTCAGACTAGTGAAAATATTTCTTTTGCCTTTTCCAATTCTGACTTTTTTGTCTTTGATTTTCAAAATGCCTTGCTCATCTCACAGCAATTGTTAAATAGATCTTCCTAAACTCCTGAATTCAACAAGATGAGAATGAAAAATCCATAGGATATCATGTATGATTCCTCTTGGTTGCAATTTGCCAAGTTAACAGTTAATATATCAACATAATAAAATGTTAGAGCTTTTTAGTTCAAGCAAAAACTATAAGAAAGTTGAAGATATCTGAGTACATATTACCATTCTATGCATGAAATTGCCTATTTAGAAACAGAAATAGTAAGGTGATCATTGTTATTATGTTAAAATCTCTGAATGAAAATTGACATAGGCAAAGCCAACATTTCTGGTTGGCTTATAAATAACATTGTCATTTCCTTGGGATCCACTGTGCTTTCTACTGTCTCCTGAATAAATTTCATGTCTTCTAACAATATAGAAAGTTGACTTTCTCTAGGAGGATGCAGTGGCTGGATAGCTAGTCTAATGCTCATGCCCACATTTTGTTCAGGTGAACTGAGTTTAAAATGATCAGCAAGGTCGGGCATGGTGGCTCATGCCTGTAATCTCAGCCCTTTGGGATTCTGAGGTAGGTGAATCACCTGAAGTCAGGAGCTCGAGACCAGCCTGGCCAACACGGTGAAACCCCGTCTTGACAAAAATAATAATAATAATAATACAAAAATTGCCTGTAATTCCAGCTCTTTGGGAGGCTGAGGTGGGTGGATCACGAGGTCAAGAGATTGAGACCATCCTGGCCAACATGGTGAAACCCCGTCTCTATTAAAAATACAAAAAATTATCTGGGTATGGTGGTGCGTGCCTGTAATCCCAGCTACTCAGGAGGCTGAGGCAGGAGAATTGCCTGAACCCAGGAGGCGGAGGTTGCAGTGAGCTGAGATCGTGCCATTGCACTCCAGCCTGGGTAACAAGAGCGAAACTCCGTCTCAAAAAAAAAAAAATACAAAAATTAGCTGATGTGCTGGTACTTGCCTGTAGTCTCAGTTATTCATTGGCCTGAGACAGGAAAAATCCCTTGATCCCAGGAACAAGAGGCTGCAGTGAGTCGAGATGGCACCACTGCTCTCCAGCCTAGGTGACAGAGTGAGATTCTGTCTCAAAAAATAAAAATAAAAATAAATAAATAAATAAAATGACAATAGGAATGGTGAGGGAAAAGAGAGGACATTAGAAGCACTGACAAGTCTGTGTAAAAGCTCGCAGAGAATGAGCCCTGCTAAGTAAATGATCCTATCTGATATGGCTTTTACAAAGAAGCTTACAACATATTGCATGTGTGCATTTGCATCTTGGATATTGTCTTAGTCTATTGCATTGGTATAAAGGAATACCTGGGGCAGGGTAATTTATAAAGAAAGGAGGTTTATTTGGCTCATAGTTCTGCAAGATGTACAAGAAGCATGGCAGCAGCATCTGCTTCTGCTGAAGGCTTCACGAAGATTCCATGCATGGCAGAAGGGGATGGGGAGCAAACGTCACATGGCCAGAGAAAAAGGAGGGGAGGAGGAGTGTCATGCTCTTTTAAACAGTCAACTATCAGGTGAATTTAGAGAGGGAATACTCACTCATCACTGTGGGATGGGGACAGAGGGACACAAAGTGAAGGATCTGCCTCTATGACGAAAAAAACTCCCACTAGGCCCCCACCTTCAAAATTAGGGATCAAATTTCAACCTGAGATTTGGAGGGAACAAATATTCAAATTATATCTGGTATCTTCAGTTCCTGCTAACTGCCTCTATGAATCACTGGCAGATCTAGAAAGAATTCAACTAAATATCAGGATAATCCCTAAGTCTTGATACCCCAGGAATACCAGGGTAAGTATTGATACCAGGAATCAATACCCTTAAGTCTTGATTCCCCCTAGGGGGAAGTGTTAGATATTGGTTAAAGGATGGAACATTTGAGTACAAAGGGAGCTTTTTCAGTTGTACCTGGGCTTTCTCCAAAGCTACAACACAAGCTCATTTTACTCTCAGCCTTTCAGGAACTCTCATCCTGGAGTGTACCTCATTTGATTTAAAAATAATTTAAGACTTTCCATTTTCTTTCTCTCTTCTTGATACAAATAATCTTTTAGTTTTATAGCAGTAAGTGATGCAACTGTGGACCTTTCAGTCTTGAACAGAGGGTTTCTTCTTTTTTACAGTCATTTGAAATCCAAGATGTTAATTATTTGCAATTTTGCTAATTTTTAATAGTAATCCTAAGGGTTGTATAGTGAGATACAATGATTAATTAAATATTTAATGAATACCTTAAGCCAGTTAATCAGTATTCTCATCTAAACATAAGAATTATAATTTTATTCATACCTCTGGGTGTATATAATAAGGGGAAGTGGAATTGAAGGTAAATAAACACTATAGAGGTAACTACACATTTTATGTGATTATTTGAAAATTCCACGTGTCAACCCAAATTAATTTATTGGAACTATTACACTTTATTGGGAAGAATACATCTACTGAGTGGATGGATTCTAGCTTCACAATAAGCCTTCATTTTTCAAGCTATTATTTCTCTATCTTCTGCTAAAGCACATGACAGAGAGAGCTTAAAAATTCAGCTTCTTCTTCTTATTCCCAAATGCCTTTATCAGTTTTCTGCTTCTATAATTATCATGGGCAACTTCAGAGCCCGATGCATAATTGCTTACTTAAGGTAAAAAAGACCTGTGCTGGAGCCCTATGTCACATTCTGCCTACCTTTTTATTAGGGTCAGGCTTGTCCAACATGTTTTGTGTTTTAGCAGTGTTTGGCCCAGAGCCTGTTTTGTACTCAGCTGCAACCATCCTTAATATTTCCTTTGGCACTTGTGCTTCGGAGGGCTCAGCAGGACTCCAGTTCTGTGTTTCACTGGTGCTTACCCTGGTGCCTGCCTATCAGGCTTTTCTTAGCCTTGCAGTATTACATGCATTCTTTGAAAGACTGCCTTGGCTTTTTGACTCTGATTAATCTGCATCGCAATTCTTGTTGGTTGTTCTATACATTTAAATTCTTCTGTTCCTTTCCCTTCAGTTAATAAAAGGAAATCAATTTAACTGCCACATAGCACAACATTTCCTATTCTTTATGGTGTAAGATTTCTTTTCTGCTAGGCTGGAAATTTGGTATTCACCAAATGCTGGCCCTTGTTCTCAGTCAATAGCTAATCAAAATTATATGCATATTTAAATAAAGATTGATACTCATTGATAAACTTATCAAACTTAACAGAAAACTTCTTTAGACTCATCTATCCAAACAATAAAAAAGTTATGAGGATTTGTTGGATGGATATTAACACAAGAAAACTAAGAAGAGAAAATGTGACTGGAATTAGAAACCACTGGGGGCTTGGCAATCTCTGTCATTCATTCCCTCTTCCTATCCCTCCTCCATATCCCATGCTACTCCACAGTCAGATACTCTGTGTATTTACTTCATTTTTTCTTCTCTTCCTCTAAAAGCCCTCCATTATCTGCTTTTGAGGACACATGGCAACCTAAGCCTCAACTTCCATGGCCTCTTAATTCCTCTACAAATACACCCTGAGTGCCTGAGTGCCAATTCCAAACTCTCTGCTGAAAGAATTTAAATGGCTTAGTCATTCATCCCTGGTCCCATTAGCAGTGGCTATGAGCCAGGCACCTTCCTCATCAGAAAGGCTATGTAAAGAGACTTTGAGAGAAAAGGACCAAATGCCCAGGTACCAACTCAGGCATAACTGATTGGTTTAGAACATTTAGACATAGAAGCCAGCTTTTCATTGCACTGGAAGGTGTAAATTTTTATGTCTTTATGTTGATTTTGCATGTCACTGTCTCCCTCCAACAAAAATAATATTAAAGTATTTGAATGTGATTGGTACATTTAAGTCTTTGATGATGAGGTTTCCTCTCCTGTTACAGGAACTCAATTCTAAGAAAAAATTTCTCTTTTCCTTTTTCGAAACATTTAGTGTCATTAATTAGGTGAAGGTCATTTTCGAGATTGCTTTCACTATGCCTAACAATAGGAGACTACTTTTCTAGTCACATACATGATGTATGGTCAGCGATGTTACATACACACTTCCCTAATTCAGTGTCAGTGGTTCTCAAACTTCAGCAAGCATGAGGCTCACCTGGAGGGCTTATAAGAACACAGGTTTTCTTGGATCCACTTCTAGAGTTAATAATTTAGCAGGTACAGGCAGAGCCTGATAATTTGTATTTCTAGCAAGTTCCCAGATGATACTGATGTTGTTGGTTCTAAAATGACACCTAGGCCAGATGAATGGCTCATGTTTGTAATCCCAACATTTTTTGAGGTCGAGATGAGAGAATCCTGGCTTGAGGCCAGGATTGCAAGATTAGCTTGGTCAACATAGTGAGAACCATGTCTACAAAATATTGTGGGTTTTCTTTTGTTTTGTTTATTTGTTTGTTTTTAATGAACTGGCTGTTGTGGCATGTGCCTGCAGTCCCAGCTACTCAGGAGGCTGAGGCAGGAGGATTGCATGAACCCAGGAGTTCAAAGTTGCAGTGAGCCATGATCAAACCACTGAACTCCAGCTTGGGAAACAGAGCAAGATCCTATGTCTAATAAATAAAATAAATAAATAGATAAATAAAATCACACTTAGAGAACCACTATCCTAATTCTTCTTTACTCTCATTGTAAGGTAAAATAGGTGAGAAAAGATCTTATGCTTTAGATTCAGGGGTCCAGGTTTGAGGAATATATTCCCTTGTTCTCCAACCTACAATATGTCCAAATTGTAAAATACACAGTCTATTATACTGGGAAGGAAGGACCTTTGAGATTGTGAAGTCCTGCCTTTCCTAAGCATGCTCATAACATGTTAATGTGCTTTGGCACTTCCATCTACTATCTCCACTCTTATGTTCTTAATGTCTTTATCTTACATACAAGGGGAAAATTATATCACTCTTTAAGAAGGAAAGGAAATATTTGCTTTATTTTGAAGGTAGGGAAAAAAATAAACTTAAAATGTTATTTTATTTTAAAAAGTAATGGGTGTAAGTGATACCAAATCAAATAGTTTTAAAAATATATATGCAAAAATAAATTATTCAGTGAGAATAAAAAATTGTTATAGTTCATTCTTAATAAAGTGACAGTCATCTCAGTGTCACTTTGCTTAAGATGAAAACAGATTCAATACTGTTAAGTTAATTCTACCTGTTACTTGTGGCATTTGCTTCCACTGAGAATCCCAATGCATCTGTGTATGCAGTTGGAAAAGGCCAAAGAGATCTCAGAACTCTTTTTGGAAAAGTTGGATATTAATAGTTATTCCTAGTGCTGTAATGCAAGTTATTTTGTTTAACCAACACGGTTTCAAGAAAACTTCCAAAGTCATCTTCAAAATTGTTCTTCTACTGGATTTGCTAATGTGCAATGTGAAGGAAAACAAAATTTGTTCTCTCCCACACTGCATATACCTTTTAGAAAAATTAATGGAAATGACATTATTCACATTGCATTTTCCTAATGCTCACAAATGCCTTCATTGACTTACCTGGTAACTATAGTTAGGTTCTTCCTAGAAAAATCTTTTTATAGTTTAATTTAATGAATGAATAAAGTTCACAGACCCTCTCTCCAGTCCCTCTACGCACCACGTCAATCACAGCAAAACAGTACCATGCACTGAATGGTATATATAAAAAAATATCTTTTGGCCAGGTACAGTGGCTCATATCTGTAATCCCAGCACTTTGGAAGGCGGAGGTAGCTGGATCACCTGAGGTCAGGAGTTTGAGACCAGGCTGGCCAACATGGGGAAATGGTGAAACCCATCTCTACTAAAAATACAAAAAAATTAGCTGGTCACGGTGGCAGTCACCTGTAATCCCAGCTATTTGGAAGACTGAGGCAGGAGAATCACTTGAACCTGGGAGTCAGAGGTTGCAATGAACCGAGATTGTCACCACCCTGGGTGACAAAGCAAAACTCTGTCTCAAAAAAAAAAAAATCTTCTAAATCTCACTAACTTCCTGAGGTTTGCATTATTATTGCCATTTCCAAGGGAGCAAAAGATGGTTGGAAATGCAGAGGTTGAAGTGATTTGCCAAAGGACAACTAGCTAACAATGACTGAGTCAAGATTGTTCTACACTAGAACATTCTGTCAACCCTGAGTCTGCTCTCTCGGGGGATTGAATCAGAAGTGGAGGCTAGAGGTAGGATTTTTTTTTCCCATGGATGTTCTGCTCTCTCTACCCTGTCCTAGCTGTGTGTCCAGCTTTACTCAGATACAGCCTAAAAGACTCATTTTCTGAAATCCCTACACTTGCTGATCTGGAGAGAGGTGCCTGCATTAGTCAACTAATCTGTCAGTGTCAGACCTAGGAATGTACATAATGCCAGTCACCTTGTCTTACCTCACTTTCTTCTTCCATCACTGCCTCCACTCTGTCAATTAATAGATATGCTTCCGTTCATTGGAACTCACTAATTTAAATAAACCTCAAAATTTTATCGATTGGGAAAGCATTTTTACTCACACCGAAGCAACCAATCTTAAAAAGAGAGAACTGCATTATTTTTAAAAGTTGTTAAAATGCAGAATAATTAGTATTATATTTACATAATTAGCACACCCCAAATTTATACCATTTTATGTAAAAATTCACATGAAAGTGCATTTTTTATTTTTTGTATTTTTGTGCATGTTTGAATGAAGACTGTAGCATGGCTTGAAGAGAGTTCTAAGGCCCTATCAGTCCAAAAACTTATCTGAGGCCTCCCATTATACCAATAATGCTAATAATTGTCATCATTAACAGTGTTAAGAGGAGCTACACCATTAGATTCATCTGCATGCTGAAGTGTTTAGTTGCTATACCATGTGGGGAACTTTGTCTTCTCTGTGCCTCAGTTTCTCCCATGCTTCTATTGTGCAGGTGTCCAGCGCCCTATCCCACTGTCGGTGCATGGCAAAAATTTTGATGCCATTTAGTGAAAGCACCTTCCAACAGAAGTGTAGGATGGCGCTCAAGAATCTTTCTAACCCCCCTGTGGCTTTTTGGAGGTCAGCCAGGACAATAGAGCTGTGGAAGAGCCCTCAAGTGGAAGGAATTCTACCCCTGCACTAGATACATATTTGTAGGTTGGACTCAAAGTGGGTAAAGCACACCTAAAGTTTTATGCACAAAGAGACTTTCTGGCCTAAGGCCCCTGAGAAGCCTCTGAACTGAGCTAGAGGCTTGAAACACTAATGGAGCTGCATCAGTCTGAGACCTTGTTCGAATTCCATTAAGTAGTTCAGTCCAACTAATCCAACTCCCTGCAGAGCCACTGGAAGAACATAAGAAGGGCAGCCCCACAGTCACTGGAGACCAGAGATCTTTCTTTCCTTAAATTCATAGGAATTTTATTGAAGATGAAATAATAATACCATATATGTTAACATGCATGTAGAGTATTATTCTTTCATATTAATGATATGCATATGTAGTATTATCAATTATATATTAATTGTATACATTATTATTATATTATTATATATAGTATTATTGTATTATTTTATGCAGTATTATTTTATTATATATTAATTATATACAGCATTATTTAATATATGCATGTACAGTATTATTTAATCTTCACAAAATTCCTATATGCAAACATATACAGGACAGTGCAAAGCACACAAGTGCTCAATATTAACTATTCATCTTATTACATATCATGAATGAAGCACTTTGCAAGAACCTTACTTGTTTTGGTTGGTTGTTTTCTTTGATTCTCTCAACACTATGTGGTAAGCATTATTATTAATTCTTCTTTTAGAGTATTGAATAACAATAATACTTGAAGCTCAGAGAGGTTAATTTTCGTATCCAGGTTTCCACAGATCACTGGCAAGCCAAGTTGTCAGACTTCAAGGTAGTTTAATTCTCTAAAGTATGAACTCTTACGAAACCTTTACAACGGTCACTGGAGAGCCTGTTAGAAATACTGTGAGGTAGCCTCATGCTGCAGTTTATTTAGGAGGACTGGGGAACATCTATCTGTAAATTAATAATTTGAAAACAACTTTCCAGGTGACACTGACCTGAAGATAATTTGGGAATTAGTAGAAACATTGTCTATATATGAGGAAGGATGATCATAAAAGTTATCATCCAAAACATAATTTTTAGAAAAGTAGATATAATGGAAAAATAGACAGAAAACCTAGAATGCCTGGGGCCACTTGTCTGCAGGTAAAATGAAATAAGATGTTAAAATTTTGTACAGATTGATGACTTACTGGGTTAAAGTTTAAGATGGTTTTCATGGTCTCATAGAGGTTTTATCAGAGACCAAGTTGAAAAATTGGGAGTGCTTCCAGGGGCATGTGGGATCAAGTAAACACCACAGGACAGGCAGTGAGTGTTAGAGCAAAGGCAGGAGACAAAGCCAGGTCTCCGCAAGCCTGAAGTGCTGGGGACATTTGTCTCACATCTCTTCAACATGGGCAAATATTCAAATATAATTTCACTGGATCACCATTCAAGCCAACACAACTAATAACATTTACATTAATTTGTCAAAAACTATCCTTTTTATGTAAATCTAGAATCTTACTATTTGGTCACAGCTGTAATAAAGTATAAAAACAAGAAGGGAAAGTAAAAGAGCAGATAAAGACAAACTTCATCTCCTTTGAAACATTGTCTATTACTACTCTATCCACACAACTCCTGATTCAGAATCAGAAGAGGAAAAAAATGGAGGTGGGTATAATTTGCCTGTAATTTCTTTCAACATGTATTTTTTTTTCTTGTCCCAAGATAGCAAATATCCTTTGTTTTTTAAAAAAATGATCTTCATAAGGAAGGACATTGTGACAGCCTACAAAAAGAATGGTGTTTTTACTCTTTCGTGAAGCTGGTAACATTCTTGCAAAATTGTTTTTACAATTATATATTGTATTTATTCTAGGTGAGATTTTACCAACAATAATTGTCTCTGATAGCTTAGTACCTTTTCCATCACATAAATCACTTAAGTTCTGATTTATCTCAGTGATTTGAGATTTGGTGGACCTCTGTAAAAAAACATCTAAAACTGTCTCAATTTTGTGAAATGCTTCTGAGGTAGATACTCAATGAAAACCACCATTGTAACAATAATGATACACAGTATACAGGAAAAGGCCCAGCTTACACCTCATTATAGGGCTGGTTTATGTCAGAGGCCAAGGGACGTTCAACTTTCTTTCTTTGAGTAAGACAGTGTTGTCATGGTTTCTGATCTTCCTAGTTACAGGTCTGCATAAAAGGAAAAAAGTATCTAAAACATGAAGATTCCATAGCTTTGATAAGGAATTTAAGTGCAAATTGTTTTATCTGAAATGAAGCAACTACATAGATCAAGCAGCAATATATATTTCATTTTCTAAGATAAGTAAAAAAACAGGTTCACAACAGTAATTTGTTTGAAAGGAAACCAATAATCTGAAAAAATTGCATGTAATGAAGCCAATATTGACTGACTCGTTGGCCTTCACTTCTGAGATTCCAGGGTGGTTTTATCACGGCAATGTTATAAATAATAGCCTTGAAGCACAGTTAGAATTGTGCCTTAAATCATCAAAGAAATATTTTATAATTGTTTGAAGTATACTCCTTTAATTTGAAGTTGTTTTCTTTAGCGTGATGGCACTATAGTCTAGATATTTGGGAATATTTCTAAAGTAGAATTACTTGCCTTCATGTCCCAGTTCTGCTAATTACTACTTACTGATGTCAATTTTCACGATGTAAAGCGAGATAATAGTAATACCAAACTCATAGGATTTTGGTATGTTCGGCCTATATAAGCTATCAAATACTAGTTTTGCTAAAAGAATTATTATCTTTTAAGGTAATATTTGGCAATATTAACCAGGGAATCTATTGGGAATTGTTATTACTAAATGTTAAATATTTCACATATAGGTAGATAAAGTAAATCCAAATTTCATATCTGCTATATACATCCTCTAAAAACCCAGGCAAGCTAATTACTTGATCCTCAGTTAACTCATCTATAAAGTAGAAGTAATAAAAAATGCTTACTTCATAGGCTAGTTGTAACAATAAACAATGTATCTGAAGAGTCTAGTATAGTGTATAGCATGTAGTAAAGTATTAGACAATAGGGACATTATTTTTTTTCTCCCAATCACTTGGGGAACTATCTATTTACTAAAGTGATGATGCAATTGCAGTCCACTAAAAGTAAGTTTTCTGAACCAAGTCACATTTTCTAGCCAAATTTTGATGAAGACTGTTTTTGAAATAAGGACGACATACTTCATTTTCAGATAGTAAAACATACCCACACTATTTAGTAACATTTATGCCACTGCTATATCAAAGCAAGGAATGAGTTTACAATGTTTCTCTTTCAGGTTTAATCAGGAATAATCAGTTCTAAATCTCCCTCTTTCCCTTGATCGTGTTCTGAGACCCGAGAAATCCTCACAGTAATGGGGACAAAGATTATTGAGTGAATCAGAAATAAAGGCAAAGGAATCTGGTGGAAACCTTTATTTAAATGATTATTGAGATACATGAGACGGTGTGCAGGGCTAAGTTCTTTTCTTGTATTTTTTATTGTTTGGAATAGAATATTTTATATAAAAATACTTTTGTTATTCTTTTTAAGTAAGTCATGCCTTTCTAATTAAAAATTAAAGCCTAGTTTGGTGTTTAAAAATCTAAATACATTTTCTTATTCTCTTACCTAGAAAATAATGGCAATTAGAATTTCTCTGCTCTTGCAGGAGTTACAGAAGTAAACAGAAGTGTTTCTTCGCTCAAACCTAGGAAGAGAGTAACAATGCTGCAGTGGAAAGTATATAGGTTGGATGGACTTTCAGAATATTTGAATTGGAATGTGATTTTGCTTCAGTGATTTTAAACGAGAAATAAAGGCAATTCAGAAGATCTTTTCTGGAAGTTGTTTTATTGTCAGTTATAATTGACTTGTATAATGCTCTAATATAATACGAGACAATGCATAATTATTTGACTTAACTCTCTCTAGAAATATATACCTTAAAATAGTGACACATTCAAATAAGAAAATTACACTTTCCCCCCGAATCACTAGAATTTTTTTCTTTGTCAGTAGTTGAAAATGATTCTTGCAAAGATTACACCGTCCACACCCTCTCTGGCAATTATATGCTGTAGTGGAACAGTAGATTGGAGTAAGAGTAAGAAATTTGCTCTTATTTTCAGTTTGGACATTAACTAATTGTGTGACCATAAGCAAGTCATTTCATCTCTCTCTGTTTTCATTTTCTTCATCTGTTAAATCGGAAGAATGAACTAAATGAACTCAGAGGTTTCATAAAATATTAGATATGAAATGGACCATAGTCTACAAATGGATAATATATTTTTTGTTACCATGAAAGAACAGAGATCCAGAGGGATTTAGTGTCTTGTCCAATGTTCAGTTGTGTTAGGGAGAAAGTGAAAAATATAACTCAAGTATTCTGATTTCAATCCAATGCTCACTTCTCCACAATGAAACTTTATATGCTTATCTATTAGACAAGGAACTATGAATTAAACACTTTTCTAATTTATAGACTGAATAAATATATAAAAAATATTTAAATAAATGTATTTTATATTTGTTATATTAAAATGTGTTTACTTAAATATATATGATATTTGTCTCTCTTGTCTAGATTATCAATAGCATGTGAAGATGATTTTTGCATATTTTGGGGTTTCTTGTTTGAATTTTTAGAAAAATTGATATTTAAAAACAACCTATTGATGCCATGCAAATAAATCAGTATTTGTTCATGGCTTCTTAACAACAAATCTTTAATCATTGAATGTGGTTTAGATAATACTTAAAGGTAGACTATGTTATGAAGTTCTTTACAATGATAGAAAATCATCATAAAATTTCCAATAGGACAGAGAATTAGACCTGTACAATAGCACAGGGGGATGCTCCCTGGGATGACATGGTAACTGACTTCCTAGGTCCCCATGGGATCTCATTAACTTGGCGAATTTACCTCAACTTTGGAAAGCTAATTTGTCCAATCCTTATGTTTTTCAAGTCACAGAAAATCTTTCAGGACTTGCCCCAATGAACTAATCTCATAGGAGAATATACATAAAACCCAAAAGATAATTTACTAATTATGACTAAAATATAAATTTCAAGGTAACTAATGAGTTTTTCAGTCTTTTAACCAATTCATTCTTATTGTCGGTAAAACACCAGGGTAGTCAATTTATAATAGAAAGTTTGCCTTCAAATAAAATTAAGGACAGGTAATTTCTTATTGTGAATATTAAGTGATGTTAAGTGAGGTAACTAGTCATTTTCTCAGTGACCATGCCCTCTGCTCAGAGAACACGGCACTTGTTCACAGAACGACTTATTCCCTAACATTCTTGTTCTTTCTTGAGTCGTATATATATTTTTCAAGTCATATATATGGAGAGATTAAAGTAAATAAGTTTTATTTTGTAAATATTTGCACCAGTAGGAGTAGTACACACCGTAGTGGGCAAAAGTAGGAGAACAGAACACATAGTTCTGTAAGTCTTAGAACAGTAAACCTTTCAGCCTCTGATTCGGCCAGTCATTATTCTTATAGTTGCTGAATTTGGGGGGGTGGGCAGTCTGGAACCCCCTGTGGTGGAGACAATCTGGTGTGCAGGGCAGCAGCTACCAACCCATGTGGAAATATTTCAGTATTTTTAGCTGGCAGTTCAGCTGTCCTGGTGCATGCTAGCTGAATATCTGTTGTGAATGTTGAGAGTCTTTCTGAATACATTCATTTTTTGTTGTTCTGCCCACTTCAATAAATTATAACTTAACGTTTTTCCTAATGTTTAAGGTGGATGTTTAGAACATGAATTATTGCAGCAAGTCATAATAGCAATGCCCTCCAGGTTTCCAAAGTGCACCAAATGATGCCAGATTGCTATGACTTTCGGAATTCTTAAATCTGCTTTCGAAAATCTTTTTTTCTGTCTCTTTCTGTCAGGGCTGTCACTTCTCATTTTTATCCATGCACTTTCCTCTAGCGACAACCCTCAAATTTCTCACATACTGAACCCAATTTAAATCTACTCTGAGTAGGAAACCTGGCCAATTTCTTAGAAATATGTGTAAAATGATGATGAATAAATTCTAAGTCGTGGTCCAAGGAGCTATTTTATGAGTAAAGGTACATAAATTTTCGTTTTGGACCTTGTGACAGATGTGTTATCTATTTGGAATACCTTTTCAGATACTCCATGGTCCTTTAATGTATTAAAAATATTCTAGTTTGACTCAAAGGAAGCACTGGATAAGTACTCTAGTGTGCCTCATATAATTGTGAAGATTGAAAATCAGTAGTCTATAAATCCGCCTAGTCAGTAGTTGTGTTTTGCCAGCAAAATATTGACTTAATGACAATGTTTTTAAAATTTTTGTAGGCAGTAAATATTTACCAATTGGAATATTTTAAATGTAAAGTTAAATCTCTAGATTCTCTTGATAAACAAAAGTCTGACAACGTCGGACCTATATCTTAACATGAAAGCAATAGGTGAGAGCTAAATAGCACCTGCTTTCTTTTGATTGCCTTACGGGTTGAATTGTGTTCTCCCCTCAACCCCCACCAACCCTCAAAATGTTGAAGTACTAACCCTGAGTATTTCAGCATGTGACATTATTTGGAAATAGGATTATTGACAATGTGATTAGCTAAGAAAAAGTCATACTAGAGTAAGATGGGCCCCTAAGCCAACATGATTTTATAAACATGGCATCTTTATAAAAAGAATGCCATGTGAAGAAATAGAAAACAGAGGAAGGAGAAACCAGGTGAAAGTGAATGCAGAGCTTAGAGTTAAGCAGCCACAAGCCAGGAAATTCATGAGGCTGCCAGAGGCTGGAAGAGGCAAGGGAAAACATTCCTCCATGGATTTTAGGGAAAGTATGACCCTACTGACACATTGATTTTTGCCTTCTAGCCTCTAGAACTATGAGAGAACATGTTTTTGATGTTTTAAGCAACCCAGATTGTGGTACTTTATTCTGGCAGCTGGAGGGAACTAACACAGACAGAATTTCCAGACTGCTTTTCTGACAATATGGTTCACTAGATGATCAGAATTCCTCCACAGAATTAACTTAATGTTGAAAAATGTCTAAAGACTTCATTTTTTGCATAGCTAGGCCACAGACAGATAAGAGACAAAGCTCTGAATATGCAAGAGACAAGAAGCAAGAATTGACCCTTAACGAAAAGAACTTTTTATCATCAGCCGAAAGTGGAAGAGAAGCAGTCTTTCCCCTGGTAAAGGAGTCCACAGAGACAGGGACACTGGTCTGTAACTGCCCAAGATCTCAGGGAAAAAGTAAAGTAAGAAGAGAAACAAACAAAAGAAATGACCTGTGGCTTTATAATATAAAAACTTAAAATATAAAAACTTCCCAGGGTCTGGGCATGTAATTAAAATTCCACTAGTGTCCCAGCAAACTAGGAAATGAGCATCACAAATTATCACAGGCTGATGGCACTCTGGGATTAGTAGCTAGACCTCTCTGAAGAGATCCTCAACCCAGGCAGTGAAAGATTTCCTGTAAAGAAAAATAGAAAGATAAGACATAAATGCATATTATGTGAGTGAAGTCCCCTCTGCCCAACTAGATATAAAACTCTTCAGATTAAAGTAACAACAGCATAACCCCAAATTTCACAACACATCGATTCATCTGAAAACAGAAATAACTGCATTAGACCTTCAATAATTTCTATAATAGTTATTAGACTAGATTAGAAAAATATGTTTAAAAGGATTAAAGAAGAAAGAATAAGGAAGAATATTTGTGCAATGACACGTTTATTTCACTTAACTAAGATTTTTTGAGGATCAAATTATATCAGGAATTTTCCTAGTTACTGGGAATACAAAAATTCACCACTGCCATGCCCTTCCCCCACCATCATCACTGCCTTTATAAAATTTGCATTCTAGTTGTAAGAGCTAGATAGAAAGCAAAATATGCTTCATACTGAAATGTTCTATGAATGGAAATAAAACAGGTGGTAGATAGGGAGCTTTGAGTAAGGGTGTGATTTCTGTTTTATTAATACCTTGGAGATCAGGGAAACCCTCACTGAAAAAAGGATACTTGAAGCTAAAGGAGGTAAAGGTGTAAGTCAGCTGTATATCTGAAGGATGAATATTCCAGGCAGGGAAAATCCAATGTGCAAAGGTCCTGAGGTAGTAACTGTGAAAACAGTAAGAAAGCCTGTGTGGCTAAGTCTGAGTGAGAGTAGGAGAAGTGGGGGTAGTAAAATATGAGGTCCAAGAGGTAAAGTTAGGGCAGAGAAGTAAGATAAAATATGGTATCAAAATGACAGAAAAGCATTAAAAAAGGAAGTTACAATTTCTGACAACAAAACTTGTAATTGTTTAAAATATAAAAATTAAATGAATAAACCACAGATGAGATAAAGCTAAAGAGAGAATTAGGGAAATAAAATACATTTTATGAATAAATTGATGAAAAATCATTACACAGAAAAAAAGAGATGTAAAATATAAAAACCAGGCTAAAAAATTAAAGTACAATGAATAAGTCTCATGTATCTCTACAGGGATTTCAGAAGTAGAGAATATGTTAGGAGAAAAGCAATGCTTGAAATGATACTAAATTTGAGTTTTCTGGAGTTTCAAAAAATATACGACTCTTTAGATTCACAATGGATCCTGAGCAGAATAAATAAAGCTAAATATATATCCTGCCATATGTAGATAAATTGCGGAACACCAAAGCAAAAGATCTTAAAAATAACTAGGAAGTAGAGAGAGAGATAAGAGAGATAGCAAGTTCTACTTGCTGTAAGTCCTCCATCCTACCTGCTTCATTCATTTAGTTTGCCTGAAAGTTTCCTTATAAGAATTTGAAACTGTGACACTTGAGGGATTGTTAAACTTTCATAATTCTAATCAATGTGTTAAATTCTCTCCTTAAAAGGTATTTTTATTATGAGGCACTTGCTAAAAGAACTGAAAACTAATATTGGCATTTCTTTTCCATTATCTCTATCTCTTTTTTCTAACTCTTTTGATTTTGAGAAGAGAGATAAAGATGGGTGAAGAAAGAAAGTCCAGTCTAGGTGTGGTGACTCATCCCTGTAATTTCAACACCTTGGGAGGCCAAAGCAGGCAGACTGCTTGGGCCCAAGAGCTCTAGACCAGCCTGGGTAACATAGCAAGATTCCACCTCTTTGAAAAATACAAAAATTAGCCATGGGTGCTGGCACATGTCTGTAGGCCCAGTTACTCAAAATGTATATTAGAAAAAAAAAGAAAAAAGAAAGTACAGGTTTATTTTTGGTACTTGGAAATGGATGGCTTCTCTTCCAGGTGGGAGGAGGTTTTAACTTTGACATTTTTATTTAGCCAAATATAATTGTCTACACAATTTATGATTGTCCTTAATTGAGTGATTTTGGAATGCTAATATGAAGATTTTTATCTTTGTTTTCAGACCTGTGTAGTTGCCATTTGAAAACCAGAAGCTGGTACCATGACTTCTAAATTTCAGGATATTGATTGGAGCAAGATGGCAGAATAAAAGGCTCCACTGATCATTGCCCCTGCAAGGACAACAATTTAACAACCCTCTATACAGAAAAAAACACCTTCATAAAAAATAAAAATCACGTGAGCACTCATAGTACTGGGTTTTAACTTCATATCACTGAAAAAGGCACTGAAGAGATAGAAAAAAATAGCCTTGCATCACAGATGCCACTGCTTCCCTGCCCCCCAGCAGCAGGTGGGCACAGAGAGCATCTCCAGGTTCTGGGGGAGGAAGAGCACAACAGTTGTGAGACATTGAATTCCGCGTTGTCCTGTTAGAGCAGAAAGGAAAACCAGACCAAACTCAGCTGACACCTGCCCGCCAAGGAATTCTTTAAACTAGCACTAGCCATAGGGGAATCCCTGACACCAGCTGTCAGAACCTGAGTTCCTGCAAACCTCACCACCAAAAGCTGCAGTGCTCTAGGTCTTTAAGTAAACTTGAAAGGCAGTCTAGGTCACAAGGACTGCAGGTCTTAGGTGAGTCCTAGTGTAGAACTGGGCCCAAAGACAGTGGACCGGTGGAGGCACCTGATGGACTGAGATATCAGCTAGGGTGGCTACGTGAGTGTCGGCATATCCCCTCCCTTAATCCCAGGCTCCACAGCTCATGGCTCCAAAATAGTCCTCTTCCTTCTGTTAATATTATACTTGAGGGGATGATAGAGAAGAGTGAGAAGAACATTGACTTGCACCTCAGATACCAGTTCAGCCACAGCAGGATAGAGCACTGGTCAGAATTGTGTGGCCCTCGCTCCCAGATGATATTTCTAGACACACCCTGGGCCATGAAGGACTCACTGCCTTAAGGGGAAGGACCTAGTCTGGGTGGCATTCATTACCTGCTAACTGAAGAGTCCTTGGGTCCTGACTAACCAGCAGCAATACCCAAGTCCTACATCAAGGGCCGTGGGTGAGCCTCTAAGACTTGCTGGCTTCAGGTATGACCTAGTACATTACCAGCTCTAGTGGCTATGGGGCAACACTCCTTCTGCTTAAGAAAAGCACCTTATGTACCAGCACAGCCACAGTGAGGTAAAGCACCAAGCAGGCTCTTAGGGTCCCTGATTCCAGGACTTGACTCTTAGATGGCATTTCTTGACCTGCCCTAGGCCAGAGGGGAGACCACTGAGTCCCAGGCCAGGCAGCATTCATCACAAGCTGACTTAAGAGTTCTTGGACTTTAAGTGGTAGTCTGGCAGTACTCCCCATGCCCTGTGGTGGTTGTGGCTACAAAGGGAGGGTCCTCTGGCTTTGGAAAGGGGAGGGGGAAAGAACTGCATCTTGTGGTTTGAGTGCAAGCTCAGCCACAATACAGTAGAGCACCAGGTAGACTTCTATGGTTTTTGACTCTTGGATGGCCCTTCTGGACTTACCTGGGGCCTGATGGAACTCGCTGCACTGAAGGCAAGGACACGGGCCTGACTGATGTTGCCACCTGCTGACTCTAGAGCTCCAGGGCCTTGACCAAACATAGGCAGTAGCCAGGGAGTGGTTACAGCAGGCCTTGGATGAGATCCAGTGCTGTGCTGCCTTCAGGCCTGACCCAGTGCAGTCATAGTGGTGGTGACTACACTGGTGTCTGTGTCACTCTGCCCAGTGGCACAGAACATACACACACACACACACACACACACACACAGAGAGAGAGAGAGAGAGAGAGAGAGAGAGAGAGGGAGAGAGGGAGAGAGAGAGAGAGTCCATGTATTATTTGAAAGAAAATAAGGAGAGAGAGCAAGACTCTCTGCCTGGTAATCCAGAGAATTTTCCTGGATCTTGTTCCAGACCATCAAGATGTTACCTCTATAGTCTGCAAGAACCACAGCATTACTGGGCTTGAGGTGCCCCTGAAAACAGATCCCGCTTAGATGATAACACTCAGATACTTTCAAATATATGGAACCACTTCCTAAGAAGGTAAAGACAAGTCTAGACAGTGGAGACTACAATAAATACCTAACTTTTCAATGCCCAGATACTAGGACCAACACCATCCAGAAAAACATGACTTCACCAAATTAAAGTAGTAAGGCACCAGGGACCAATCCTGCAGAAACAGAGATATGTGACCTTTCAGAGAATTCAAAATAGCTGTGTTGAGAAATTCAAGAAAAGGAATTCAGAATTCTATCAGATAAATTCAACAAAAGCCTGAAATAATTAAAAAGAATCAAGTAAAAATTCTGGAGCTAAAAATGCAGTAGGCATATTGAAAATGCATCAGAGTTTTTTAATAGCAGAATTGATCAAGCGGAAAGCAGAAGAAAGAATTAGTGAGCTTGAAGGCTGCTTGAAAATATAGTCAGAGGAAACAAAAGAAAAAAGAATAAAAAACAATGAAACACACCTATAGGATCTTAAAAGGGCAAAACTAAGAGTTATTGGCCTTGAAGAGGAGATAAAGAAGTTATATAGGTAGAAAGAAAGTTGATTTAAAGTGATAAAAACAGAACTTCCCAAACCTTGAGAAAGATATCAATATCTATTACAAGAAGATTATAGAACACCAAGCAGAATTAACCCAAAGAAGACTACCTCAAGGCTTTTGATAACCAAACTCCCAAAGATCAAGGATAAAGAAAAAAGCAGCAAGAGGAAAACAAACAAATAACATACAATGGAACTGCAATACATCTGGCATCAGGCTTTTCAGTGGAAACGTCCTAGAGGTTAGGAGAGAGTGGCATGACATTTTTAAAGTACTGAAGTAAAAATATAAAAGTTTATCCTAGAATAGTGTATTTGGCAAAAACATCCTTCAAAGGTGAAGGAGAAATAAAAGCTTTTGCAGACGAACAAAAGCTGAAAGATTTTATCAACATTAGACTTGTCGTAGAAGAAATGTAATGTCTGGAATATATTCCATCACGAGAAACAGAAAACACTAATCTCAATGGCTTAAATAATTTGGGGTTTCCCTTTCTCATATAATAAGAAATGGTAAATGCCTTACAAGTACTTAAATCAGAAAAAAAAGGCATTCATGAGCAATAAGTAATCACTTGTAGGTACAAAACTTACTGCTAATAGTAAGTACACAGGAAAACACAGAATATTATAACACTGTAACTGTGGTCTATAAACTACCCTTATCTTAAGTACAAAGACTAAATGATGAACCAATCACAAGCAACAACTACAGCAATTTTCAAGACAGACAGTACAATTAGATATAAATAGAAACAACAGAAAGTTAAAAAGCAGGGGATACAGTCATGCCGTAGGGTTTTTACTGTTTTATTTTTGCTTGTTTATGCAACAGTGTCAAGTTCTTATCAAGTGAAAAGTATTGTAATAAGATAGTATTTGCAAGCCTCATGGTAACTTCAAACCAAAAAGCATACACTAGATACACACACAAACACACAAAGTAAGAAAATAAATCATATCACCAGTTCTAAATTTCAGCATCAGTCTAGGGTAGGATTTCTATTTCCCATAATATGCCAAGCCACCTCTCTTCTCATCTCTGGCTTTTTGATTTAATGGATTATTCTTACTCATTACCATAGATAAATTCTGAGAAGCTTAGATCTTTCTCAGACATATGCTTACCATTTGTACTACCCACAGTTTTTTTCTTAATATTAGGTGATTTAGATGGATGAAATTTTACATTTTAACTTCTAAATAGTACTCAAAACTTCTGACTTACAAAATTATAAGTCACACACCTACATAGTCATCTATTCTAATTAATAACATCTTCAAAGCATACTTTTTCTGGGGGCTGAGACACTATAAAATATTGTGACGTGTAAAGTAGGAAGCCTCTGGAAAGTGAGAATTTTCACAATCTTCTCACCCTAATGCCTGTAATTTAATTTAAGAAATTAAAACAGATTTACTTGGTAGAGAAAATAAAGCCAAGATATAATTAGGGGGTTTTCAAAATTAAAAGGCACTTTGAAATGTGTTCTTCTTTGGGGAAGTTTTGGGTCTCCTCTTTAAGGACTTTCAACTAATACTTATCTTTGGGCAGGGTGTGAGAATTAGGCATCTGAGAACTTGTCCCAGAAAAGTATAGAGCTAGTGGGGTGTAGGATCTCATGTGAACTGAGGCTGTCAGCCCCATGAGATATGTTCAATTGTCCAGTTGAAATTCATTTGTAAAACCCAAATTCAAAGATGGAATTTGCGAGAAGTTTGAGAAAATGACCATATGGCTATTTAAACTAGCATTAAACCCCAAACACAAGGTCCCCTTTTGAGCACTGGGATCTATAAGACTGCATTTCACTGGTCATATGCCCATGAAACCAGCTATAGGAGTTGGCCTGTAACAACACATGTTATACTTCCTTTTTCACGCAGAAGAATTCAACCCACATTGATGTGATTACCTTGTAAAGAGTCTGACTAATGAAAGAGAGATACCATATGTCTGAGATTTTAAAGTCTTTCTACATATTTTGTCAAGGAAATATACAAGTTGTGCTTAAAAAAAAAAGGAAACTTTAAAAATATTACTTAAAAATAACAAACAACAACAGTCTCAATATTTAAAAAATAATTCATATGCCTGGCCTGATATGTAATGTTAGGAATATATTCAAATATGAGGAACAGAAAATCCTAAACCCAGTGGCTTAAATAATTTGAGGTTTCTCTTTCACATATAACAAGAACTCCACTGAGAGATAGATGCTGGCATTGGTTAAGTAGGAGAATATTTTGGGGGCAGCTCACATTGAGATTCTAGTGGACTTTCCTGTACATGTTGATTCACCCTGATGCAGCTGCAGACATTATATCAGGAATCTAGTGAGAACACCATCAACATTCATTCCTATCTCATACTAAATAATTCTGAGAATCAACCTGCTTTTCTTTTATTTTGTGCTAGTCAATTGTAAAATAAAGCATATATTCTCATTTCTGTGCTAAATAATCCTGAAACTAGGCAAAACTTATTGAACTTTTGTTCTAGGAAATATGTTTCTTCATATGCTGCCTTATTGAGATGACCTCTTGCTTGTCAGGGCCTACTTCAAGACTCTCACCCCAGGTGTACATCCATCCAAAGCTATCATACTGTGCCCAATACCAATCACTTCCCTCCCTTACAGGGCTCACCTTAATAACACCCATTTCTGGCCCTAAAGCTCTGAAACTATCCTCCTTTAACTTCCTTCTTCTGAAACACTGCCAAGAATCTCTCAAAGTGGTGTTTTCTCTCGCTGCAGGATGATCAACAGATTTTCTAGAAATCATTCTGTTGAGTGGGAACATAAGAGCAGGAAGAAGGAAATTAGCCACATACGCCCCATTTGTCAGGAAATCAAGTGTTCCCAAAAATCATTGTAATAGACTCTTTGTTTAGACATCACTGGGTAGAAGTGGGTGATTGCTCTCTCTCTAACTAGAAGGAAAGCTGGGAAATGGAAAATCAATCAAGATGCACCATTGTGAATTTCTACATGGTCACCTGAAGGAATGGATGGTTGTTTTAATAGAGAGAAGGTGAGCCTCAGATAGATTCTGGATAGGCAACTAAACCATGGATGCCTTTTCCATTCTCAGATAGATTCTGGATAGGCAACTAAACCATGGATGCCTTTTCCAGAATAATCAAAAGAGCTTCATTCAAAAGAACAGTTACATTTTCAGGAAAAAAATGTCCAAAACCATGACTGTATTGGAGGAAGGTAACAAGATTATGCAGTTGGACACACTTGTGAATAGCAACTAAGATACGACCCCTCCCACTCAACTATAAATAGCCTAATGAGAAAGCAGATCAAAGGAAATAAATAAGGTGTATGTTTTCTATGTGGTAATAAAAACAATGACTTCTCTGTGGAAAATAAATGCCTAGGAAATTAAAAAGAAAATATTTGTTCCTCCTGCAGAGTTTAGACTGCAATGTTTTTGAGAATCAGTGATTTTCCTTGGATATACCTGGTGTATGGGTGTGCATACTCATATTTAGGTCAAGAGTTTTGTGTGGGATCACTGAAAAAAAAATGTCACTGACATTCCTACAATTCGGAATGGTAGAGAGATTCGTCTGGGTGACTAAGGTTTTCAACATAAATTGCTGAACAGTGTGCTAAAGTTTTCTTTCTTTCTCTGCATAGGTCTCTCCTCGATCATTTATTTTTCCTTCCCATTTCACATATAAATATATTCTGGGAAATCATTCCAGACTGAAAATCCAAATGTAACATGTGGATGGGTGCTCTGAATTGTAGAAGAGTGGATTATAACTCTCATGGGGGAATTTGAAAGAGAGGAGAGGTGCATTGGGAGAGAGTAAGGAATCCAGTAGCCAGATGGCCAGGAACACCCACAACAGCAACTGGCTGAATATCTTAGTAAAGTCTCAGTGGACATAGAAAAAGTCATATTTATGCTACCTGTTTACTGGTGATTTGGAGTAATCACGGGGAATTATACCACAGGAGAGGAAATATCTAACGAAATTTGGATAGCATGAAAACCTCCGGAATGGTGTTGTGGAACAGATGTGCAGATCAATAAAGAGAAGAGGTGAGCCACTGGGCATGTCCCACTGAGAAGGCACAGATCTCATGTAGATGCTGTATGCAGCTTTTCCAGAAATGTTAGTAGAGACGAATGGCAAGAGGAGGGAAAAACAGAGAACTCTTGATGATAAAAAACAGTCCAGGATCAAAATGTCTGCTCTCTGTCATATGCCTGAAGAAAGTGGGAGTTGATGAAAGCAAAGCCAGATAGAAATAGATGCTTGGGGTTAATTCTCTCATAATCGTATGGTGCAGATCTCCAAGCATTTCTTAAAACACATTTGCTAAAATGATTAACCTGATTCTATTCCCAATCAGACTGTATGTGGGCTGTATGATAAACTATGTAGCCCACACTGATTCCATCAATGAGGTTTAGTGACTCTCGTCTCCTCTTCTCTTTTGAAAACTACACTATATTACACTTCTCTTTTTCTGGACTCCCTTTCTCATTCATGTTCTGTATGTATCATGTGCTTGTTTTAGGGAATTTCTAACATTAAATGTTACTTTTTTAAAAGAGGAAAACTATGCACTTTCTTTGACTCTGCTGTAGGAGCTAATACAGCATAGAAGAAAGAGATTTTGCTCAATGAGTATGTATTAAATTAATAGTAATTCCAATGACATACTGAATGTCTTTAAAATGTCTACAGCATAGCTTATAGCTTTCCAATAAAAAACGATGGCAGAAGGAAAATTTATTATTAAAATAGAAAATACATTTACATACAAAGGTGTATTTTTGTATTTCTTAACTCATAACAATTTAATCTGAAAACTACAGACATAGTTATACGTGGGAAATAGGAGGAGCTTTTTAAATTTAAAAAAATGCTAATTTTTTTAAGTTACCACATATTAAAAAATGTCTAGTAATTTTACTTGGAGAAACTTTATTAACCAAAGACTACTATAGTTATCTCCATGTAGGGTTTAGTCAGAAAAGGTTAGTGGGAGTGATTATCTATTAGCGTGAAGAACTATGGTGTCTTCCACGCAAATAGTGTACTGTATATAAAAATCTAACTTGTATTCAAGAATCATCTTTCTCCATCTTTTAAAGGTGGCCTTGTATGCTGATTTTTAGCATTTTAAGAGTTGTATAATTTCCCTAAAATTCGACTTTTGTTTTTGAGACAAGGTCTTGCTCTGTCACCCAGGCTGGAGTGCAGTGGTGTGAACATGTCTCAATGCATCTTTGACCTCCTGGGCTCAAGTGATTCTCCCACCCCAGCCTCCCAAGTAGCTGATACTATAGGTACACACCACCATGCCTGGCTAATTTGTGTACTTTTTGTAGATCAATTTAAAGGGCTCTGATCTTGCCCAATGTTATAATATTCTTAATTTTTTTTTTTTCTTTTTTGAGACGGAGTTTCGCTGCTGTTACCCAGGCTGGAGTACAATGGCGCGATCTCGGCTCACCGCAACCTCCGCCTCTTGGGTTCAGGCAATTCTCCTGCCTCAGCCTCCCGAGTAGCTGGGATTACAGGTACATGCCACCATGCCAAGCTAATTTTTGTATTTTTTTAGTAGAGACGGGGTTTCATCATGTTGACCAGGATGGTCTCGATCTGTTGACCTCGTGATCCACCCGCCTCGGCCTCCCAAAGTGCTGGGATTACAGGCTTGAGCCACCGCGCCCGGCCCGCCCAATGTTATAATATTAACCACTTACTTGGCTTATTGTTCCTGATTTTTTTCTAATTGTAATAATAAAACCCATTTGCTTTTTTCCCCCTAGCATGATTTTCCTCTGTAGCAAGTTGTCAACTCCAGCACTTTGAAAAGTCTGAAGACATGCTGAGAGCAGGTATAGATGTGTGAACTCTGTTTAATTAAATTCTGTTGAGAGCAGGTAAGTAGCAGGGTGATTAATTGAGGTTTCACACACCTTTCAATTACTTTTGTCAAGAGGCTCTTCCTGGAATTTGCTTGCTGCTAAATTGATAATCACTAGGACCCACTCACCTTTCCAGACAAAAACTGGGCTAGAGTTCATTACCTTTCAATCGGCATAACCACAAACCTCTCCTGACCACCAACTGTTACACTAAAAGGCCTGGAAAGGCATTTACAGGATCTGTTTACATTTGGAAATGACAGGATATGTATATCAAGAGTGGCTATGTATATCACAATGTCTAAGTGACATACTCACACCCATTTTTTTTCTGTTTGTATCAAAGGGAGCACATTACTAAGAAATCCAACACTTGTTAAAAGCCTCTATAAATAAATAATACAAAAGAAGAAAGTGGCAAAGAAAATATGCATTTGTTTCCTACTGAGAAGATTAAGAAAACAGAATGTACCTACAACTAAGTTCATTTTCTGCTATTAAACATTTATCATGCACACATAATCAGTGCAGTTATCAGGAAACTTTATTAAGCCAGAAAATGAATACTTAAAAACATCATAATTAAACACCATTTTAATTTACTTGTGAAAAAATAGAATGAAAGACAGTGGTACTGATGTTGCAGTACTAATTGTGTCTCCAATCACAATGCTTAATCAGCTTTCAACAGTGAGCATGAATAACCCAGGGCTAGGTCTGAATTATGATTAATAATTTAAAATATGTAAAGATAAGACTCTACTAAATGCAAGTTAGACAACGTGAGCATTAGATAAAAAGGGAAAGTTCAGAAACAACCAATATGTAGTGGTTAATAATGACTGTCCTTTTCTACTGGGACTAATGTCATGTTTTTTATACACACATAGATTTGCAATATTGCTTTCTGAAACTCAGTTTAATGTTAGAAAGTTTGGCAGCAGTTTGTATATAACTTTGAGGGGAACTTATGTTCTTTTTCTTCATTTTCTTATTAATGATACTAAGTCAAACATTATATCAGTGTGCAGCAAGTCAGTAAGAGAATCATTTTTCAAGATGTAACTAATAGGCTTCAGAGAGAATTTTTGTTGGTATATTAGTTTTGTTTGTTTGTTTTGTTTTTTTTTGTGTGTGTAAGCAACTGTGCTTTGAGTTGGAATAGCTGGCTCTTTTTCCATTTCCTACTGTTTCTAACTCACTACCTCTAAAGAGTTTATATGTACAGACTCATCTCAGACAATATGAGATCAAGTGCATTTTATTTTCTTTGACCCAAGGACAGCAAACTTTTGTGGGTTTAGTTTTTGATGGGTAGATTTTCAACATCCTATTTTTGCCAAGGAGTCTATAAAGTAACATCATTGAGACTGTCAGCTTCCCTGACAAGATAACTTGAAAGCAGAATTGTGTAAACTAGAGGAGATTTCGGTTTGCCCCTGGCTCAGTGAATTTTACAAATAGCAGTTTAATCTGCAGGATGTCCAAGCTAATAATAAGAGGAGACTGTGTTAGTGTTTGGGCAAGAGGGATTTTTTTTTCTTTTTTTGTTGATGAGTTTTTAACTTTTTGAGCTTCCACTTAAGATTCAAATTTTCACCTCTTTAAACATCCTGGGTTTCCTTGGGCATCATCAGGATTATATTGGCAGAGAAAAGTTTTAGGGGATATTTGCTACTAATGCTTAACATAAAATCAAAGCAGCCTTCATTTTTTTAAAGTGTTAACATTAAAAAATAACACCAATTTATGCACATTTCTCACTAAAGCTTATTACTCTCCCTGAAAATACTTAATGTATTAATGTTAACAGTGTTATAACAATTGCTACACAGATATATTTCTGAATTTTACACAGTAAATATTGATGAATACTATGTAGTCAGGGTCAGAGGTTCTGTAATTAAACAAACATAATGTAAGTCTCATATCTTATAACTTAATAAAGGTATGACCTTGGATAATTTGCTTATATTCTGTGAGGCATAATATCTTCACTTTGAAAATGAAATAATGAGACTACTTTGATAGTTTGGCTATAAGGATTTAAAGAATTAAGACCTTTTGTAACAGAAAAATAAAATCTGCTATTAAAAAATATAACACTGCTGCTTGTCTGTTCTAAGAAAATGTGAAGACATTATCAGATGCATACTTTTTTCGAGAGGAAATATATCGTAACGGATATTTATGAAAAACATCTTGATCATGAACATGAATAATATTGAGATTAGTGTGATATGGTATTTAAATTCGAAAGACAGATAAACTGAAGTGAAGGATTCCAGAGGAAACAAAAGAAAACCAATGAGAGAAGGGTCTGGAAAAATGGGGAGAGAAAACTACCTTAAAGATAAAGTTCTAACAGTAGTATAGACCAAGTGAACAGTTGCCAGCAAGAAATTCCCTATAGCTCAGATGATGAGGGGAAGTTAACACAATGATGGAAGGTTGAATGGGAAGCTGCTTTCTTCCCTGTGCTGTTACAATCCTTCCTAGTAACCATTTCTCTTTCAGTAAAATCTAATGTCTACTAAAAGGCATTTTGATATCTTTAAGTTATGTTTACATTTTATAAGTCATGCTTCGAGAACCAAAAGTTAATGGCAAATGAGTAGGAAGAGAAGATAATCAGACACAAAACTGTAAACTAAGTCAGACAAAATTGTGAATTAAATTACAATTCAGCAGGATCAGGAATTTCAAGAAATAGTGACTAGGGGTACCAGGAAAAGGTGAGATTGGGATGTGCTCAGCTATGCACCCATCCTTCTACACTGTGATGTTTAGAAATATTGGGAATGTTACTTGTCTTATTATTGCATAGAAAAATTTTGGGTAAACTGATCAGGATATTAAAGATAAAGGCAATTCTAGAAGCCTGGCAGACTTATAGATTCTCCAGCTACCCATATAAAACAGATGTCTTCCTTACAACAGAAACTTGTGAAATTGTATAAGTGAGATTTTCATGTGTTGTTTTTTCTCGCTGAATCTCCTTCAAAACCTACACAGTGTTGCATAATTACGTCTTAAATGAATCTCCATGTTTGCACATAGCAGGCCTCAAAAATATTAGTTGCCTTCACCTTTTGCCTTGTAATATTGAAAGTCTACTGATATGTTCCAAGTAAAGTCTTTTCTCACTTTAAATCTCAGTGTTAATCCATTTATATTATAAAATTGGAAATAAGTAGAAAAGAACAGAGAAGTTCCAAAAGACTAAATTAACAAAATGTATCAAGGAAAGAACTTTGGTAGTTTTTCATATTAGTCATAATTGAATTCTAGGAAACTAGTCCTACTGATGATAATGCACAGCTTGTGCTGCATCTTGATTTATAAAAAATTAAGTCATTGAAAGTCAATACTGGCTCTCAGACTATTTTTTAAAGATTGAATTAGATAAACAAGGATATAAATTAGATCATACTTTAAACATTTAGATTCAATAAAAATTTGATAATTTTGAGCTTACCTATAAAAAATGGGTAACATTAAAGTACTTGAAGAAAACAGATACTTTTTTAAAAAAAGCAATAAATAATAATATTCTGAATATTTATGTCAACATTTATTAAGAAATTATGTTTTAGAAAAAAGTGATAGTATTTAATTGATACACTGTAATATATGTAAAATATGTACAAATAATTATTTCAGGGATGATTAAAAACATAAAATGTTTTTCCCTTTCTGTTATTTTTATTGATATTTTCTTTCTCTCTTTATACTTCTTCCCTTGAACTTTTTCTCAGTCATAACTGACATTGTTCCTACGTTATTCATGTTTTTGCTCCTCTTCCAGAAACCCTTTAGAATTAATTTTCTCAAAAATAGATGTTTTTATTTCTCGAACTCAAATATCTTAAATTATCTTCCTTTATGAAGAAACAAAGCAACTGACAATCTGGTCTGTTTATAATAAGTCAAATTGAATGTTAATTTAGTTGCTTGCATTTCTCAAACCCTATTATGTATACTTACATGTTTTATATTTTTATCTAAAGGATGAGAATAATGAAGATAAAGGACATAGGAATGTTCTGTTTTCGTAGAAAAGAAAAGAAACCAGGTAACCAGGCACAGTGGCTCGCGCCTGCCAGCCCAGCACTTTGGGAGGCTGAGGTGGGTGGATCACCTGAGGTCAAAAATTTGAGACCAGCCTGGCCAACATGGCAAAAACCTACCTCTACTACAAATACAAAAAAGTTAGCCAGATGTGGTGGGTGCTTGTAATCCCAGCTGCTCAGGAGGCTGAGGTGGGACAATTGCTAGAACCCTGGGGGCAGAGGTTGCAATGAGCCCAGGTTGCACCACTGCACCTGCATTCTAGCCTGGAGGACAGAGAGTGACTTAGTCTCCAAAGAACACATAAATAAAATAAAATAAAATAAAGAAAGAAAAGAAAAGAAATCAGGAACCCTTAGAAATCATGACACTGTCAGGAATTAGAGTGTTTGGGAAAATCAAACATTAACTTCCATTATATGGAGTTTAAGACAGTGGCATTTCATCTTTGTATGAAATAAGAGATGAGGAATGTTTACTCATGCAGGTTTTTAGGGGGTGTATTGTCTGTAATTCACTTAACAACATTAATAAAAAGATGTAACATACAAATGACAAATGCAAAACAATGTGGTGAACTGGTCTCAACCAAACACCTTCTTTCTCCCTGGCATGTTACTGATTTCAGAAACATCTCTGATTAGAATTTGAAAAAGTCTGGGATCAAGACATAGCCTTGAATCCTTCTAGAAGAAAATATTCCTAAGTCTTGACAGCTCCATGCCTTCTCCCTCTCAGAGTATCTGTCTCAGCCATAAGATCCTTTGACAGGGTCTCAAACTCGAGGTGGGGAGATCCCTGTTTTTACTGCCCATGGAGAATGAAAGAGGGAATCATGGACATTATTTCAAAAGCATAAAAGAAACGTTCTTCTCCAAATGATACTCTGACTAAATTTTGCCTTCTGAAAATTAAGATATGTGGTGATAATGTTTTACTGCTATTAAACTTCCTTTTGCTTCATTGATGGTTTTATGGGGTGGGGCAGGGTGACTGCTCTGGTGAGCAAACTGTTACCCTGGTGAAATGTATTCCAAGTCCTAAATACCACCTAATTTACAAATAAATCTTTGGAACACATTATTTTTATACATTAAAGGATGCTTGTAACAAGAAACCTTAAAAAATGTTTATAGATAACATCTGATGCTTTTAAGTGTTTTGTAGACATTAAGTAACACTGAAAATATTTTTTATAAAGGCAGAAAATTGGAATATTATATTCCTTTACTCCAGAGCTTAATTGGACTTTTTCTGACATCAGAGACATTACTAGTGACATATACACCAGTTAGCTTCATTAAACCATCTATTTACACCTCTGTTTATGAGAATATGTTTATTTGTTTTTGTTTTTGTTTTTGAGATGGTGTCTCATTCTGTTGCCCAGACTTGAGTGCAGTGGTGTGATCTTGGTTCACTGCAACCTCTTCCTCCCAGGTTCAAGAGATTCTAGTGCCTCAGCCTCCTGAGTGGCTGGTATTACAGATGCATGCCACCACGCCCAGCTAATTTTTGTATCTTTTGTAGAGTTGGGGTTTCACCATGTTCACCAGACTCATCTCAAACTCCTGACTTCAAGTGATATGACTGCCTTGGCCTCCCAAAGTGCTGGGAGTAAAGGCATGAGCCACCATGCCAGACTGAGAATATGGTTTTGATAGTGTTATTAAGTCTCTGGCTGCTGGTGATTCTTTGCAGAGTTGTGATCAAGCGATTCAGGGTGGTTAACTTAATAAAGGAAAATAAGTATTGTAAGAAGAGTTATGGGTTGGCATGTTTAGCTAGCACACCTTAACACACGAAGTTTCTATTTGTGGCTGCAGTATGTTCCACCCAAAATTTCTATGTTGAATTCCTAACCACCAATACCTGACAACGTGACTGTCCTTGGAGATAGGGTCTTAAATTCAATATGAGTTTTAATTCAATATGACTGGTGTCTTTATAAGAAGAAAAAATTAGGACACAGACACACACAGAGGGAAGAACCTGTGAAGAAACAGGGAGAAGGCAGTCATTTCCAAGGCATGGAGAAAGGCCTCAGAAGAAACGAAATCTGCGAACACCTTGAATTAAGATTTCTAGTCTCCCCAACTGTGAGAAGGTAACTTTCTGTTGTGTAAGCCTATTCTATTCTGTGGCACTTTGTTATGGCAGCCCTAGCAAATTAATACAATGTCTAAGAAGTATTTGCTCAATTATGTTTCACGTATTACTTCATTCAATGCATACTTATGAGAAACTAATATAAGCCAGTTACCATGCTAGGCTCTGGGCCCCAAGAATGAACAAAAGTAAACCTTGATGATTTGAGACCAACAAGGAAGCAGCACAAGGAGAAAGTCAATGAGGGAGGGATGAGGACAATAAGACGGCCAGGGGGACATCACATAAGTCTTTGTTGAGTATTTGTGCTTGGTAGAGATAAAAAGAGGGTACCTGCAGAAATAAAAGAACTAGAATCCCACACTAATCAGCCTCAATAGTAGACAAATGTTTAGCCATGCTATTACATATTCAAATTAAAGCCATTTGAAATTAAATGAATTAAAGTCACTCAAAAACATGTACAGTATTTTATATACATGTATTTAAGAGTGCAACAGACTAATTTCCCTAATACAAATATTTCTTTCCCTATAATAGATTTATTTCTATTAAAATGCAATACAGTTTAGTACATCATTTAAATCGTATTTTAAATGTCCACAAACATTTTCTCTCTGGAAATTCTATGGATCAAGCTACCCTCCCATTTTCAAAGTTGTGGTTTTCAGACAGGTTAATTTAATCTAACCCTAGATGACAGTCCATGTCAAGCATGCTCAGAGAGGTTGAGGAAAATAATTTATAGCTACCAAAATTACAAATCCTCTTAAAGTCTGTTTCTATCATTCCCATTGAATACCAAATTGTAACACCAAAATTATTATGCCTGGAGAAATTAGCTAAAGTTAGGGCTTGGCATAAGGACAATATTTTCAGAAGAGACAAGAGATTGATATCATCTTGGTCCTTGGTCCTTTAATGTCTCTAACTCTTACCTTCTCCTGATCATTTGTTTTTTTATTATCTTTCACGTTCATTCCTCCAGTCATCACCATATCCTGGTGATCAAACCTTCAAAGACCTAAAGGTCTAAGTTTAGGACTGTTAGCAGAAGTTATAATAAATGAATCCAAGGTCAAGAGGCATTTTGATAAATAAAGGGATTCCTACTGTTCGCTGAAAAGAAAAGAAACAAATATCTGCTCATTCAAAACTCTCTTCCTTATACATCAACAAATGGATTAGAATCATGATGGTTAGATTCTTAAAGTTCCTTCTGTTATTACAGATCAGCTGGATTTTGAGTTTCCTATCAGTTGAAAGAATACCATCTTAATTTATGTGCAAAATGACACATTGTAATGGGGTAAACTGTGTTTTCAGCCTCGAGGAGGGACTGCACACTTACTCAGAGTTAGTAGGACTTGGGGTTCTAGCTCCATAACTTCATGATCCTACATAATTTACTTTATTTTTCAGAGCCCCTCCTCCCTAAGTAATATAAACAGATGTTTGAATGGGGTTAATCATGGGAATCCTACCACCTCTAACATTTTATCTTTTCAACTGGAGTATTGTAAGAAGACAGGTACACATTCCACATGAAAACATTTATTCTCAACTTTGAACAGTTCAATAGAGTTTCAGATTCCAGAATATTGAAACTTTTATGGCTAAAGAAAATTGAGGGAACAAGATGGCCAACTAGACACAACCAGAAAAACTGCCTCTTCCACTTAGAGAAATCAAAATATCAAGTAAGACAGTGCATTTCAAGTAGGTCTTTGCAGAGAAAATGGCAGTCATTAGAGAGGAGACATAGACACCAAGTAGAAAAGAGAAGAAGCTGGGAAACCCATACAAAGTTGCCAAGTACCAGGGCTGGCTCCTGGTCCTGAGCAGGTCCTTAAGGTAGGGGAGAGTGAAAGAACTCCAGGGCACCGCACTCCCACTGTAGACCTCTGTCATCTTAGTTACAGGAGATCCCATGACCACCACAGACTTTGAACTAGCAAGGGGAACTGCCAGGAGAGCAGGTAGAGGCAGAGCTTTAACCTGTGCAGACCCCAGAAGGTTAGGCAGAGCTTGAGGTAGCTGCAGTAAAATGCAACCTTAGGCATCCATCCCCTAAGGCTCTCAATCTTGCTCTGAGTGTCTGTAGCCGCTGCTGACTATCGACCAGGAGAGAGAAAGGCTTCTTTTTCCATGGGACTAGGGTGCATTTGATCTCAGTGCCACCTGTCCACCAGCTTCTCCCAAGACCACCTCCCTGGCCATTCCTGCAATAGATACACACAGCACAGTCTCCATAGCCTCGCCTGTTTTGCCAGAGGTCTGGGAGTAATTTGGCACCCCCAGCACAGCACAGCAGGCAAAGGACAAAGCCACAAGACCAGTACCAACCACCCAGGGTTTAAGCATGCTGCCCAGGAATACCGATTTGAGATCTATGGCCAGAGCTTGAGCAAGGGAGGAGACCCCACTCTCAGAACACAGAAGAATAAGGTGCCGGTTCTGGTACCATTGCAGGAGCTGAGCATCCCTCCCTCTACAAGAGCAGTTGGGGAAGGGTGCAGCCTATTAGCCAGCCACAGCTTCTGCCCAACAGAGCCCTGAGGCCCTGGACACCTGGAACTGTCCATCTGGTTGTGGAAGGCTTGGGACAAATCTAGCCTGACAGGTTTGCTCCTCGACAGTACCAGAGGGAGACCTGGTCCAGGGACCCAGACCCTAGGCAAGCTGGGTAGACCACACAGCCATCTGCTGAGCTAAAAACTTTGGACTGTGGGTGCCACAGCAACTACACACCCACAGCACCACCACACTGTCTGGGATTCCTCCATCTTTGGCCCACTGCACTACCAGTTCACCTGCAGACATACCCATATCCTACTCTGACTCTATCAAGCTAAGAGGTCCCAGGAAGTTGCATCTCTTGGTGATCTAACCATCATCTCAGGCCACCTCTAAAGGAGGGAAGAGTGCAGCCCACCAGGGCTCCTCTTGGATATAAGAAAATGTGGGCATGGTATAAATGATTGGAGGGGCCTATTCCAGGAATGAACTTCATAAGAAAATCATCCCTTGTTTGCCCACTATCTCATCCTCCCCAGAGCACTGATGCATATTCACTGAAATACAAGAGCAGCACTACTAACAGCAATCCTATGTGCCTGTTCATATTCTTAAGCACCATCTAACACCACCAAACAGAAATAAATTTCTTTAGCTTCCCAATGCTAGTGAAACCCAATGCAGGAAGCTAGCCACAACTATGGAGCACATATAGGGCTTTGGCCCTCTGAAAGCACCCAGAAATGAAGCCAGTTATCTATACACCACAGTCAAATCCCCGAGGGATCAAAATATTCCCTCATCCCTCCCCAAAAAATCCAGATAACAGCAATTTCTAAAAGAAAAGAAACACAGTGGTGGCTCACGCCTGTAATCCCAGCACTTTGGGAGGCCGAGGCGGGTGGATCACGAGGTCAAGAGATGGAGACCATCCTGATCAACATGGTGAAACCCCATCTCTACTAAAAATACAAAAAATTAGCTGGGCATGGTGGCGCATGCCTGTAATCCCAGCTAGTCAGGAGGCTGAGGCAGGAGAATTGCCTGAACCCAGGAGGCGGAGGTTGCAGTGAGCCGAGATCACGCCATTGCACTCCAGCCTGGGTAACAAGAGCAAAACACCATCTCAAAAAAAAAAACAAAAAACAAAAAAAAACAGCTACCTTAGATGAGAAGGAATCAGCATGAGACTCTGGAAATTAAAAAAGACAGTGTTTCTTTCCTCTAAAGAGTTGCACTAGCTCTCCAGCAATAGATCCTAACTAGATTGAAACAGCTGAAATGACAGACATGGAATCCAGAATCTGCATGGCAAGGAATCATAACATGATTCAGGAGAAAGTTGAAATCCAATCTAAAGAAGCCAGTAAAATGATCCAAGAGGTGAAAGATGACATCGTAAATTTAAGAAGTTGATCTTCTGGAAATGAGAAAATAACTAAAGGAATTTTAAAATACAATTGGAAGTCTTAACAACAGACTAGACCAGCTGAGGAAAGAATTTTAGAGCTCAAAGATCAGTTCTTCCAGTCAATCCATTCAGAAAAAAATAAATAAAAAAGAATTTAAAAAATGAGCAAAGCCTCCAAGAAATATGACATTATATGAAGAGACTAACTTACAATTCTTTTGCATTTCTGAGAGAGAAGGGAAGACAGCTAGCAACTTGAAAAACATATCTGAGGAATAGAGCACAAAATTTTCCCAATCTCGCTAGAGTAGTTGACAAGAAAGTTTAGAAATTAAGAAAAATCACAGACCCCTCCCCCAACAATAAGATACTATAAAAGATGACTGTCCCCAAGACACAGAGTCATCAGACTTTCCAAGGTCAGCATGAAAGAAAAATATCTTAAAGGCAGCTACAGAAAAGGTTTAGATCACTTACCTATTAGGCTAGAAGACATCCCAGCAGATTCCTTACAAACCAGGAGAAATTGGTTCCCTATTTCGGACATTCTTAAACAAAAGAAATCCCAACCAAGAGTTTCATATCCCACCAATTAAGCTTCATAAGCAAAGTAGAAATAAAATCTTTTGCAGACAAGCAATCCATAAGATGAGTTGTTTCTATTAGACCAGCCTTACAAGAAATCTTTAAGAGAGCTAGCTCTAAGCATGGAAACAAAAGAACAATGACCAATACCACACTTAAGGACATAGCCCACAGACCCTATAAAGCAACTGCACAATCAAGATTACAAAGCGGTAATGTCACGGTGGTATCAAAACCTCTCATATCAACATTAACCTTGAAAGTAAAGGATATATATATCCCATTTAAAAGGCACAGATGGACAAGTTCAATTAAAGAAAAAAAAGACCCTCTCTGTCTTGAAGAGACCCATCTCACAGGGAGTGACACCCATGGGCTCTAAGTAAAGGGACATAGAAAGAACCATCATGCAAATAAAAAATAAAAACAGCAGGAGTTACTGTTCTTATGTCAGATAAAACAGACTTTAAACTTCCAACAGTTAAAAAGGACAAAGAAGGACATTATATAATGATAAACTGTTTAATTCTACAAGAAGACATAACTATCCTAAATACATACATACCCTCCACTGGAGCACCTAGATCATAAAAAAAAGTGCTTCCTAACCTACAAAAAGACTTAGTCACACAATATTAGTGCAGGACTTCATATACCACTGAAAGCTTTAGATAAATCCTCAAGGCAGAAAACAAACAAGAAATACTGCTCTTAAATTCAACACTTGACCAAATGAACCTCATTGACATATGCAGAATACTCCATACAACAACCATAGAATATACATTCTTCTTCTCTGCATATGACCCTTACTCTAAGATCAACCACATCTTGGCCACAAAGCAGACTTTAAAAAACTCAAAAATATTGAAATTATATTAAGTATACTCTTGGACCATAGTGAAATAGAAGTAGCAGTAGCAAAACGATCCCTCAAATCACACAGTTACATGGAAACAAAACAACTTGTCTTTGAATGACTTTCAAATACACAATAAAATCAAGGAAGACTTTTCAAAAAATATACATATCTTTGAAATGCATAGCAGAGACACAACTTATCAAAATCTCTGAGATGCAGCAAGAGCAGTGTTAAGAAGAAAGTTTGTAGCACTAAAAGCCTACATCAAGAAGTTAGAAAAGTAGAAAAATATAAAATTAATAATCTAGCATTGCATCAAGAGGAAAAAGAATAACAAACTAACCCCAAAGCTAGCAGAAAAAAATAAATAACTAAAATTAGATGAGAACTAAATGAAATTGAGACTCAGAAATTCATACAAAGGATCAACAAAACCAAAAGTTGTTCATTTAAAGAATATGTAATATCTATAGACTACTAGACTAACAGAAAGAGAGAGATCCAAATAAGCTCAATCAGAAATGAAAAAGGCGACCATACAACTGATGTCAGAGAAATACAAAAATTCTCAGAAACTCAGATGAAACTACTATGCATACAAATTAGAAAATCTAGAAGAAATAGATAAAATCCTGGAAATGCACAACTTCCCAAGATTGAATCAGGATAACGTAAATCCCTGAACAGACCAATAGTGAGTTCCAAACTTGAATCAGTAATTTAAAAAACCTCTCAACCAAAAAAAAAAAAAAAAAAAAATCCCTGGATTAGATAGATAAATAACCAAATTCTACCAGATATACAAAGAAGAGCTGGCACCAATCTACTGAAGCTATTCCAAAAAATTGAGGAGAGTCTCTTTTCTAACTCATTCTATGAAGCCAGAGTCATCCTGAGACCAAAATGAAAGAACAATAAAGCTATAAACCAATATCACTGATGATCATAGACACAAAAATCCTCAACAAAATACTAGGAAACCAAATGCAGCAGCACACTTAGTCAAGTCGGCATTATTTCTGAGATGCAAGGTTGATTCAACATATGAAAACGAAAAGGTGTTCTACCACATAGATAGAATTAAGAACAAACAAAAATAATTATAATGTCACTTATTCAGAAAAAGCTTTCAGTACAATGTAAGATCTCTTTGTGATTAAAAACTCTCAAAAAATAGATATCAAAGGAAAGTACCTCAAAATAATAAGAATTGTCTATAACAAACTCACAGCCAATATCAAACCCAGCAGGCAAAAGTTGAGAGCATTTTCCTTAAAAACTAGAACAAGACAAGAATTCCCACTCTCAACACACCTATTCAACATAGTACTGGAAGTCCTAGCGAGAGCACTCAGGCAAGACAAAAAAACTAAAAGGTTGCAATGTGCTGAGATTGTGCCACTGCACTCCAGCCCGATTATAGAGTAAGATACGGTCTCAAAAAAAAAAAAAAAAAAAAAAGTATCTAAACTGAAAAGAAGACGTCAAACTCTCTGTCTTCACTGGTTAAATTTTTCTATACTTTAAATACTGAAAGACACTTACAAAAGCCTCCATGAACTGATAAACAACTTCAGTACAGTTTCAAGATACAAAATTGACATACAGTATCATTAGCTTTCTACACACCAATAACATTCAAGCCAAAAGCCAAATGAAGAATGCAATTCCATTTACAATAGCCACCAAAAAAATAAATAAATAAATAAATAAAAATTTAAAAAAAAAAAAAAAAAAGGAAAATGAGAAATACATCTAACTAAGGAGGCCAAAGATTTCTACAAGGAGAACTAAAATCACTGCTGAAAAAAGACACAGATGACAAAAACAAATGGAAAAAAAATACCTCATACTCATGATTTGGAAGTATCAATGTTATTAAATATCTGTCCAGTCCAATGCAACCTACAGATTCAATGCTAATTCTATTAAACTATCAATGCCATTTTTCACAGAATTAGAAAAAAACTCTATAATTCATATGGAACCAAAAAAGAGCCTGAATTGTCCAAGCAATGCTAACAAAAAACAACAACAACAACAACAACAACAAAAAAAAAACAGCTGGCGACATCACATTACCTAACTTTAAACATTATTATATGGTTTCTTTCTATAACCAAAACAGCATGGTACTGGTACAAAAAACAGACATACAGACCAACGGAACAGAATAGAGCACTAGAAATAAAGCTTCACACCTATTGCCATCTGATTTTTGACAAAGTTGACAAAAGTAAGCAATGGGGATAGGACTCCCTATTCAATATACAGTGCTGGGACAGATGGCTAGTTATATGCAGATGAATACTTTTCACCATATATGAAAATTAACTAGAGATAGATTAAAGACTTAAATGTAATACTTTAAACTGTTAAAAACCTGAAAGAAAACGTAGGAAATATAATTCTGAATATCAGCTTTGGCAAAGAACTTATGACTAAGTCCTCAAAAACCATTGCAGCAAAAACAAAAATTGAAAAATGCAACCTGATTAAACTAAAGAGGTTCCACAAAGCAAAAGAAACTATCAATGGAGTAAATAGATGGGAGAAAATATTTGCAAACTATGCTTCTGATAGATCTAATAGTCAGAATCTATAAAGGCTTAACAAGCAAAACACAAAAAGCAGGCAAAGGACATGAACAGACACTTCTCAAAAGAAGACATGCAAGCAACCAACAAACTTATGAAAATAATGCTGAACATCACAAATCATCAGAGAAATGCAAATCAAAGCCATAATAAGATACTGTGTCACTCCAGTCAGAATAGCTATCATTAAAAAGTCAAAAAATAACGGATGTTGGTGAGACAGCAGAGAAAAGGGAAGGCTTATACAGTGTTGGTGGGAATGTAAATTTGTTAATTCCCTATGAACAGCAGTGTGGAGATTTCTTTTTTCTTTTTTCTTTTTTTTCTTGAGATGGAGTTTCACTCTTGTTACCCAGGCTGGAGTGCAATGGCGCGATCTCGGCTCACTGCAACCTCCGCCTCCTGGGTTCAGGCAATTCTCCTGCCTCAGCCTCCCGAGTAGCTGGGATTACAGGCACGCACCACCATGCCCAGCTAATTTTTCTTATATATTTAGTAGAGACGGGGTTTCACCATGTCGACCTCGATGGTCTCAATCTCTTGACCTTGTGATCCACCCGCCTCGGCCTCCCAAAGTGCTGGGATTATAGGCTTGAGCCACTGCGCCTGGCCTGGAGATTTCTTAAAGAAATAAAAATATCTAACTACAATTTAACCCAGCAATCCTATTACTAGTTGTGTGTGTGTGTGTATATATATATATATATATACATATATATATATATACACACACTATATACACACATATATATACGTATATATAATATATACGTATATATATGTATATATTCTTTGACATATATATTTATATATATATAATATATATGTATATATATTATATATTCTTTGACATATATATATATATATATATATATATATATATATATATATATGTCAAAGAAAATAAATCATTCTACCAAAAGGACACATGCACTTGTATGTGTCTTTACAATAGCAAAGACATGAAATTAACCTAGGAGCTCATCAATGATGGGTTGGCTAAAGCAAATGTGATACATATATACCATGGAATACTACACAGTTGTAAAAAGGAACAAAATTGTGTCCTTTGCAGACAAATGAATGGAGCTAGAGGCCACTCTCCTAAGCCAATTAATGCAGAAATGGTAAATCAAATACTGCATGTTTTCATTTACAAGTGGGAAGTAAATATTGGGTCTACCTGTTAATGAAAATGGGAACAACAGTCACTGGTGACTATTAGAGAAGCACAAGGGTTGAAAAACTTCTTATCAGGTGCTGTGCTCACTACCTGGGTGACAGGATGAGTTGTTCCCTATACCTCAGCACTGCATAATACTCATCTAACAAACCTGCACCTGTACCTCCGGAATCTAAAATAAAAGTCAATTGTTTTTTAAACAGCATTCCCCTAGGGGGAAATACATTTGTTTGTTTGTTTGTTTGTTTGTTTTTTGTGAATGCCTATGTATCTAAATGTGTTTCTTGTGAATGCAATTGTTTCTGAATGCATATGTATCCCAATTCATGCAGTTGCAAGAAATAGGAAATCTGATCCAAACTGTGTAAGCAGAAAAAAAAAGGAAGGGGGAATTTAATGGTACCCCAATAGCACAACTGATACATTGAAGAACGAGTATAATTTTCTTCATTTATAAGGCTTCTGACAGTCCTCAGAATTTCCCCTTTGAGTTCCAAGCTGTTTGCACCTGCACACAGAGTTAAGTTTCGTTGGTTCTGATTGGCAAGACTTACCTAACATTTATCTGAATGGTAGTCCAGAGAGTTGGAAATGTAGGTGACCCTTAAGAAGAAGGAAGCAGGAAATGGATGCTGGGGGGAAAACTTATGTATGTCCCATTTGAGTATATACAGACTTTCCCCTCTTTTTCCTCCAAATTCAACTTTGCAGGTGGTGGAATAGGCAGAATCATAGCAAGGAATGTACATGTAGAGTCAGGAGAACTTGGAAGAAGGCACAAAGGTGATTTATGCTTCCATTTGCGTATTTTTTTCAGCTGAGGAACTCGAAAACACTACAGAGGGCCAAATAGAGTTTAACAGTTGAATAACATCAGTGTTTTCTGCGGAATACTGAGTTATATTCAGCTTTTATTAGAATAGCTGATGACAGGAAATTGCAAATAATTTATAGTTATTTTGAGACTATTTGGTGTGTTTTTAAAAAAACTAATTGCTTGACTTGAAAATTAACCAGGAAATTAGCATCATATTGTAAAATATTTGATTATGATCTTGTGGTTTCTCTTCCCTTTATTCAAGAAATTTTAATGTCTTTTTTTTCCCCCTTAAGATAGCTTAGTTTCTGGTTCATGTAAATATACCTCTATTCTGCTGGGCAATAAACCATTCCAACCACTTCCTTCTACTTCCACTTTTTCAGCCCAGTATTTTGCCTCACCATTTGATCTAGTATTTACATGATCCTTCACCATGATATGGAGTACAATGATATCCAAATTCTGTCAGAGAAAACCCTGACTGGCATTTGCTATTTCTAAGGTCTCATCTCACATCATAACAACAAAAAATAATTATTTCAGTATTCTAAGTTCCCTAGGAAAAATAGTTAAGGATATATTGTTTACAATGGTCGACGTTCTGGAAACAAACAATATGAATGAAGTTCATTAGACTTGTATTGATTTAATCATAGTACAATTTGGTTTATGTAAATGTGATCTTAATGTGTAGGAGGCAAAATGATGATGCTAAAATGGCAGGACTCTACCTTGGTCTCATAACACTCATAGTGAAATCACCTCATAAATAATACTGATATTTACATTCAGAAATTCATTTTAACTTTGATCTGATTTAATCTCTCTAATTAATTTAAGGATTACACTGTACCCACTTTGAATAATAGTAAGTGTACCTGACCTGACCTGATAATCACCATATTATTAATTCATTGACAGCATATAGAGCAATTAAGATAATTTAATAGTTTCATGTGTACTACCCACCTGCTTCGTAAGTCTTTAACAAAAGTCCACTATTTACTGCCTAATTGGGTCACAATGTTACCTGAATTTTAAATTACATCCTAGTTACATTCAAATGCTAATTAAAATGCTAGACTTGTTGAAATTTAAAACCAATGTTCTGAGTTACCATGAAAAGCAATAAATTAATTGTTTTCAACAGTAACATTTCTTCTCTCAGTCCCTAATTCTCATCCTTCTGAGATTAGGATCTAGATTTTCTTTGAGAAACTTTTTTTTTAGAAACAGGGACTTGTTCTGTCATCCAGGCTGGAGTGAAGTGTGACAATCATAACTCACTGTAACCTTGAACTCCTGGCTCAAGGGATCCTTACACCTCAGCCTTCTGAGTAGCTAGGACTCAAGGCACACACCACCACAGTCAACTATTTTGTTGTTGTTGAAACACAAGTCTTGTTATATTGCCCAGGTTGGTCTTGAACCTCTGGCCTCAAATTCTCCTGCCTTGGCCTCCCAAAGTGCTGGGATTACAGATGCAAGCCACCCCTGTACACTGCCAAGACTTTTTTATTCTTACTTATTTTTCTGTAGTTAATTTATTGACCTTACTTTCCACCTCTAAAGATAGTAATGACAGATCAGAGCTGTTGAGATGTGAAGTAGTATTTTCCAGGACTTTAATGAAACAGAAACTTCTGTTTTCTAAGGTTACTTCTGAGAGGGGCTCCCTTTCCTTCTGGATAGAATGAAATAAAAATACAAAATCTCAAGCTAAGGCATTCATTTTGATTAAAAAAAAGAACTTTCTATTTCCTGTGGAACATCCCAAGGAACCTGAGAATGAAGCTAATGTAGAGAATTCTATAGAAAGAGAGAAACCAGATTTTTCATAGAATTGTATTTACTACTATATAAATCCTTTCCTAAAATACAATCTATGGAAGGTACTTTCAATTCCATGAGCCAATAAAATTCTTATTTTTCTTCTTTTTTTTAAACCTGCAAACTAGAGGAAATATTTGTTTCAAGTTCTATTTTCTCTCTTGAAGTAAATTTATGTAAGTAAATTGCATAAACCTTAAGCATACTATTCCATAAGTTTTAATATCAGCATATTTCCATGTAATACAGTCCCATCAAGAAATAGTATCATTCTACATCATTCTTATAGAAGTAATATTATGTTACTTTCTAGACAATCTTCTAAAAAGTCAATGATTTATAACTTTCTCATACTGTAGATTAGCTTTATTAGTTTTACAATAATATATCAATGAATCGATAAAGTATGAACTTTTTTGTGTCTTTTTGCCATCCAAATAATGTTTTGAGATTCATCCATGTTGTTGCATGTGTTAGTATATTCGCAGGTTGTGCTTCTTCACTGCTGGCTAGTATTCTATTTTATGAATATACTATAATTTGGATTCCCATCTCCTGCTGATGTACACTTGGTTGTTTCCAGTTTTTAACTATTATCAGTAAAACTACTGTGAACGTTCGTATACACATCTTTGAGGGAGCGTGCAATTTGCAGCTGTTTTCTATTTGTTGCTCTTGTTTCTTTTTTTTAATTTTGTTTTTGTAAAATTTTCTTTTCCTCTTTCTATTTTTACTCTCTTCTCATTGAATAACAATTATATATATTTTAAATTTTAAAAAATGGTTCTAGAGTTTTTGATATACACTTTCCACTAATCCAAGTCTCTTTTAAAATAATGTTATAGTGCTTCATAGATAGCGAACCTACTTTATTATAACAGAATATTCCCAATTTTTTACCACTGTCCCTTACAATATTGCCGTCTTTTATTTCACATACCTGTAAACTGCTATCATCTGATACATAGTTGCAATTATTCATTTGACTATACTGTTATATTGGATAAATTAAGAAATGTGAAGATTTTATTTTACTGCACTTAATCTTCTCAGTTACACTTTCTTTATATAGATCCAAGTTCCTAAATTTCTGACTTTTCTCTTTGTCTTCTTTTAAAATAACTTATTTTTAACTTTTATTTTAAGTTTGGGGTACAAATGCAGGTATGTTACATAGGTAAACTTGTGTCATTGGGGTTTAATGTACAGATTATTTCACCACCCATGTATTAAATCTACTACCCATTAGTGGTTTTTCCTAATCATCTTGCTACTTCCAACCTCCACCCACCCAAAGGCTCTAGTATGTGTCGTTCCCCTCTATGTGTCCACGTGTTCTCATCATTTAGTTCGTACTTATAAGTGAAGATATGCAGTATTTGGTTTTCTGTTCCTCTGTTAGTTTGCTAGGGATAATTACCACCAGCACCATTAGCCCTTGCAAAGGACATGATCATGTGAAAGAACTTTCAATATTTTTTGCAAGGCAGGTCTACTGAGAACACATTTCCTCCATTTTTCTTTATCTGAGAGTCTTCTTTTCACTTCTATTCTTGAACAAATATTTCACTGGATACACAATTCTATGTTGGTGATCATTTTCTTTCAATACTTTTAAGTTTCACTCTGCTGTCTTCTGGTTTTCATGGTTTCAAAGGAAAGTTTGATGTAGTTTTTATCTGTGTTCCTTAACATATTATCCTATATGGAATCTTGGAAGAGAACATGAATGTTAGGGAAATATGAAGAAAACCTGAATAATCATGGCTTGTTAATAAAATGCATCAATATTAATTAATTAATTCTGGCAAATGTAGCATCCCAGGTAAGATGTTAATAATAAACTGGGTGTAAGGTGTATAATTTCCATTTCTCTCTGTAATAGCTTCAAAAATTTCTGTAAATCTAAAACTATATAAAATGTTTGACAAGTTTTTTTTTTTTATTAATTGACCATAAACATGTGGATCTATTTCTGGACTCTGTTTTTTTCTATCTAACTGCTTGTCTGACTTTATCCCAATGTCATGCTCTCTTGATCATTGCTGTTTCATAGTGTCTTAAAGGCAGTTGCTATATATCCTGATATTCCTCAAGATTGTTTTGGTTAATTTGGCTTTAGCATTTTAATTAGATGTTTAAATCAACTTGTAAAATTATATTTTGAAACAGATTACTGGAATTATAATTAGGATTAAGTTGAAGGTATGGAACAATTTGAAAGAACTGACATCTTAGTGAAATTGAATCTCATGAATATTGTGTATCTATCAATTTCTTTAGGTCTTCATCAACCTATCGCAGTGATATTCTGTGGGTTTTAGTGCAGTGGTATTTTAATACTTTTATTAATTTTATTCCTAAGTAGTTCTTGATTTTTGATGCTAGTATGAATAGATTTTTAACTTATTTTCAAATTATTTACAACTATCCTATAGAAAGTGAATTGATTTTGTAAATTGACTTTATTTTGCAAACTTGCTAAATTTACTTGTCAGAGTAGTTGCTTTGTAGATTCCTTAGCATTTTGTAAATAAAAAAAATCATATGATTTGTAAATAAAGAATTTTCTTCTTCCTTTCATCTTTATGCTTTAATAAATTTTTCTTGCCTAATTATACTGGCTAGTACAAACTTAATCATGTTAAATACTCAAATGGGAACAGACATTCTTGACTTTTTCCCACCATTTGAGGGAAGTGGTTTAATGTTGTACCCATTAACTATTGTTTTGTAGTGAATTGGCTGCATCTCTTTCAGTAGAAACTACAGCTCTTATGGTGTCTCTTCACAACAGTGGTATGTCTGTCCTCTTTCCAGTAGCTCCTTCCTTCTATTATGCCTTTTAGTTAGGGGTGGTTTTAATTTTCTGCTGTTGCTAGTTTTGGGCAGGCAGGATTAGGTAAAATGAAGGGTTAGGTAAACTGAAGAGGAATGGTTTAAAAATTAAAACCATTCCTCTTCAGTTTACCTAACACTGCCTGACCAAAGTTTTGTAAATAATTTATTCATTACACTTCTTCAATTAACTTTTTGAGTATGCTATCTCAAAAGGTACCAAGATCCTGACTGATACAAGGATAATATAAAAACACAAGTTTCATTTCTTATTCAGGAGTAATTTTGCTCTAGAGGTAACAACTTGTAGTTTGATTAAGAGGACTTACGAGATGTAATTATAAGACAATTCTATTTTTGTTTTCTATTGTTCTTTGAAATGTACTCTGAAGAGCCAGTTCTTCTCTCGTACAAGATAAAAACTTGAGTGGGCTCCATGACTTTTACAGTTACTCTAAGCTTAAAAAACAAATCCTATTTCAAGCTGCAAAACATTCTCTATTCAACAATTAAAATGAGAGGTTTGTTACTTCAAAACTAAATTTGATTTAACATTGAAGATATCTCAGTTCTTGCCTCTGTGTAGTTCTTCAGTACTTGGGAAGTACATAGGTAGGGATGGAGTTTTGTAGGCTTATCCTCTTTCCCCATAGACTCCTCTTTATCTTTCTCTATCTAACATCTGACCCTTCCCTATTTCGAGAGCAGAGATGTAAAGAAGAAAAAGGCCAGATAAAGGTTCCTACTTTTCTGATACCGTCATGAGCTCATTTATCCTTTCTCTGGACATACCAGATATTTAAAGTTGAGTCATATTTTGTGGGCTGTCTTCTTCTGAGACTTCCACTCATATTTCAAGAATCTCTTATATGCGGTTTCCTTGATAGGGTGATAATTTCGCGTGTGGTTTGAAGTTTCCTTCTCTTTCTGCAATCTGTGTGCATCTAGGAATAAGTCTTGTATTTTTCTGCTGAAGTCAATTAACACATTTAAATGACCCCCCTTTAATGGAATCAAAGATAAGCCCATAATTTCTCTCTGTGGTTTGTGGCTGAAGTCTAGTCCATGGAAATCATCCATATATCCTTTCAACTTACTATTTTCTAGAATTTTATTACTTTAAAAAATGTCCTCTCTGTGGCCATAGATTTCTTTGTTCAATCTCTTGTCCTTCAGATTTTTATATAAATCAAATACCAGAACTCTGGATTCCCCAAACATCACAGGATGCATTTTAAGGTCTCAGAAGGTTTTCTTAGAATTCTCTTTCTTGGGATAATCGTGAGAATGAGGAATCTCCCACTCCTCACTCTAGAGGAAGGTGAGATTCACGGAAAAGCTCTTGCCAATGAATTTATTTTTAAAATCCTTCCTTCCACTCAATCTCTGACTCCTGATCCTTTTGAAATATTGGTGTTAGTGGAAGATTTAGTAATTTGGGGGGGATTTTTAAAAATTTTGCATTATGCTGTGATATATCACTTTGGAATATAGTAGCTATTTTTTACTTGGTCTCTCATGGGAAACTTCATTTAACAGGCTGTTATATTTCCATATTTTTTGTCATTGCCACAATCTGCAACTTGCCTTGCTCCTCCCTTTCTATGGAATAGGCAATTCCTTTACTTATTTATTTAAAGAAAGTGGAGTGCATTTCTGTTAATGGTTTAATTTCACTTTCTCCTTGTTGAAATTCTTCTCACAATCCACTGGGACATTTGCTGAAATCCTCTTCAAGCCATGTTTCCTAGCTTATACCTGGTTTTAGGTTTAACTCAAGTCCCCTTCCTACCTCTTGAATCTGAGTCAAAACATGACGGCATACAAGGAAGGACACAGTGAGAGGGCATATGTGTCAAAACCTAATGCCATATGAGAAAGGAGGGCGGAGAGAGATCAGAGATGTTCTCCTTGTCTTTTTCTTCTAATTGGGCAAAGCCCTTAGTCTTCAAAGTTTTTAATCATAAAAGTTTTTTACTGTTTTAACAACTAAATCATAAGTTAATGTTTTGTCTTTCTCTTCCACATAGTTAAAATTGATGGAACTTCTTCATCTGGTTTATCTCTCTATTTGTGCCACAATTATCAGTTTGGGGCAGTGTTAGAAGCTTGTCTCATTCAAACAGAAGGAAAACCTTTCATTGGTGATCTGCCCAAACTGGGGAGAGCACTTAGAACAGACGCAAAGAGCAGACAGCTGAGGCCCCTGTTCCAGGATCAGCATATAATTTTTTTCTAACTTAGTGTTGTCCAAGCCAGCCATGTTATATAAATCCATTGTGTGTTGGTATAAAGGAATACCAGAATCTGAGTAATTTATAAAGAAAGGAGGTTTATTTGGCTCATGGTTCTATAGGCTATACAAGAATGGCAGCAGTATCTGCTTAGCCTCTGTCTGGCAAGACCTTTGAAAGTTTTACTCATGGAGGAAGGTGAAGAAGGGAGCAAGGGTGTCATATAGCTTAAGAGGAAACGAGAGAGAGGAGAGTGGTCCCAGAGTCTTTTTTAACAATCAGATCTCATAGTAACGAACTGAGTGAGAAACTCACTTGTTACCTTGCAGAGAGCACCAAGACATTAATGAAGGATCTGCCCCCATGACCCAAACACTTCCCACTAGGCCCCTGTCTTCAACATTGGAAATCAAATGTCAACATGGGATTTGGAGAGGTAAGACATCCAAACAATGTCACCAGTTATTTCTGATTCTAATACAACTGCATGGCTCTACTAGATTAGGGAGCGTAGGTTTTTAAGGCTGCAATTTAAAATAAATTTACCTAACTGCCTATTCATTTTGTACTTAAACTAATAGAGCCTGGGGAGATTTACTCAAGGCCATATTAGAAGTACAAGTCAGCTGTCTCTACTTCCAAGCAACTATTATTTGTATTTCTTTTTGGACTGCCTTTTATGTTTACCACTACTTCTGTTTGTGCCCACAGTCTTGACTAACACAGATTTTTAATTCCACACTTATCTATGTTCTCAAACCACAATTTTCATTGTCTACTTTTTCTGATCTAAATTCCATGTCACATATTGAACTTTCATACATTTTCCTGTTTGTAAAAATTTGTTCTGAAACCACCCTGTCTGCACTTATCCCCAGAATGCATATTAGTGACTTTGTATACACAATAACTCTTTTTTCTCTGTCTCTCCATCAATGAACAGGTCACTCCCATGGTAACATGTTTGGGTGAATTGCTCCCTTTTACAGTTCCTTCTGCCCACTAGTCTCCTATACACTAGTTCTTGATCCACTTGACCTCATCTGTCACCACGTCATTTGCACCTTGTTGATTGTTCAGTAGGCAAATCATAAGAGATTTTGAAAAGTGATAGACTGTGTTAATAAATTATGCACAAGAATGGGCCTGCCAGATAAAATACAGAGAGCCAAGTTAAATTTGCATTTCAGATAAACATACTAAAAAATTATGTACCATTTATCTGAAATGCAAATTGGACTGGGCATCCTGTATTTTTGTTTGCTAAATCTGTCATTCCTACAGAGAACTATTTATAAAGAATTTTTTTATTTCAATTCAATCATTGTATATAATTCTCTTTCACTCTTTTTTAAATGCTATTGGATTCAACCTGTATCCTATTAGATTTAGTTCCTGTCAATTTTCACGATTCTGTTTAGGTGTTTACTATTGCATAAATACCTCCAAGGGCTTTGGCTATAGTAAATATAACCTGACTATTGATCTGACATAATTTCTTTGAGTAAATCCTCTCCTATTTGTTTATGGCCTAGCATAGAATTTGTTATTTAAGCTCTAGCTATTGCTCTGTCCTTCATCCCTGTATCACATAGGGTTCCAACAGGAAAAAGAAATAAAATTATTAAATGAAGATAATTGTCATGAGTACACTTTTCCTCAAAGCGTGGAAAGGGGTAAAAGACCCAAGGACTAGCAGTGAGGAACAGCTGGTATGCCTGAAGGGGACAGAGTAGCCAGAATGCAAGGAGAGCTGTAGCTCTGGAAGAGAAGCTACCCAAAGGGAATAATACTAAAGGATGTAGGAAGTATCTTTTGCCTCAACTATGGCCTGGTATAGAGGAAGTGGGAGATCAGTTACCTCAGTCTCTCTTTCCTGCCCTCAGGACAATGACCTCTCCTCTTCAATTCCATCTGGAGCCGGAAGGTAGGGAGCCCAGGTGCTCAAGCTCAAGGAGGTCCTCATGAAAAGAGTGGAAAACGAATCTGAAGAGCAACTGACTCGAAACTTCAAGGAAAGAGGGAAACATATTTGAATATTTAAATCTATCAGTAACAGTTCATAGGAAAACATGTATTAAAAAATTAAACATCAAATCCAGATATGAAATGAATAATGCATTTACTGTTGAATAAGGAGTGAGTTGTTGAGGCATTTCAGTTAGACCTTTAACATGAGTAGATTTTTGTTGATGAATACTGATAGGGATTGAGGAATTTGCTATCTTTCAAAGATATTTTAAATGATAATCATATTCTGTAAGGGAGGCATAAAAATAAGCAGCTTTTGATATTGTTGGTAGGAATGTAGTTTAATAGCATCAGTCCCCAGCCTTTATGGCACCAGGAACCAGTTTTGTGGAAGACATTTTTCCATGAACAGGGTGGCATTGGGGGGATGGTTTCAGGACAAAACTGCTTCACCTCAGATCATCTGGCATTAGATTCTCAAAGGGAGCAGGCTGCCTAGATCCCTCTCACTCACAGTTCATAATAGGGTTCGCACTCCTATGAGAATCTAATGTCGTCTCTGATCTAACTGGTGGTGGAGCTCAGGTGGTAATGCTCACTGGCTGGCTGCTTACCTCCTGCTGTGCAGCTGGATTCCTAACAGGCCATGGCCTGGGAGTTGGGGATTCCTGTTTTATAGAAGCTTTTTAGAAAATAATTTTCAACTTTGTAACAAAAATTTTAACATGTCTAGACCTGTATTCTGAAAGTTAACATATAGGAATTCATTCCAAGAAAATTGCCAAAAGATCGCATATGGTTCATATAAAGATTGTGTATATGAAAATATTCACTCATGGTTGCACAACTTGGAAGCAACCTAGATACAATAATCATTTAAATAAATAAGTTATAGTACATCTATAAAATTTTATGCTGTTAAAATGCTTTTGTAAAACCATAGATATGCACTATACATTTTTAATTGAAAAAATTATGAATTACTGTAGAATATAATATACAGCCCCACTTTTGCTAGAAGAATTCCTGCATGTACATAAACCAAAAAAAAAAAAAGAAAGAAACTGATTAGGAAAATAGTTTGCTAGCAAATATCTCTGAGTGGTTAGATAATAGATAATTCTTGCATTCTTATTTATATAACACTTTTTTAAAAAAATTCAAGTTGATTGTATTATAATTAAATTCATCTACTTTAGGTGTATACTTAAATGAGCTCTGACTAATGTGTATCCACCATAACAATTGAGATATAGGACATTTCCATCATCCCAGTAAACTTCCTACATGCCTTTGGTAGTCAATTCCCTCTCCTCACCCCAAACCCCTGGAAACTCCTGATCAGATTTCTGTTCCTATAGTTTGCCTTTTTTTGAATGACACATAAAGGAAATCATAGAGTCTATTGCCTTTTGCATTTGGTTTCTTTTACTTTGTGTAATGCTTTTTATGAGATTCACTTACATTTTCGCATGTATAAGTAGTAGATCCTCCTTCATTGCTGAATAGTACTCCATTGTAGAGCTGTGTCACAATTTGTTTATCCACTTACTAGTGGATGGACATTTGGGTTGTTCCCACTGTGGGGTTATTATTAATAAAGCTACTATAAACACTCATGTACAGGTTTCTGCATAAGCAAATGATTTCATTTCTCTTGGGTAAGTATCTAATAGCAGAAGGTCTGGATCATATGGTAAGTATAGATTTAATTTTACTTACCAAACTGTTGAATTCTTTTCAAGGAAAACAGTACCATTTTGCACTCCCATCATCAATATATGAGTGTTACAGTTTATTTCTATGAAGCAATAAAATGTATTTTATTTAAAAACTTTGGAATCTCAGGTTAAGTATAAACATACAAAAGGCATTTGTATGTGTAGTTTTGAGATGCTAAAATAAAATAATCGCTCTATAAATTATTAAGACAGTATCAGGCACATTTTACATTTTAAATTAATAATAATTGTTATACTAGTGATGCTGCTCACCAATCTGTAAAAGCTTATGTCTGATACTCAGTTCACAATTATATTAAGGAAACACTTCAAAACGTATCTTCTTGCAGATACTAAACGTCATAAAAAGATTTACTCCGGTGTCTGTTTCTTTACTCAGGATTTAATATCTTTCTGCTTATACAACTCCTCAATTGTTGATTTCTGTCTCCCTAGCTCTGTTTCTTTCAGCATCACGGAGCAGAGCTAAAGCTCAGGAATACTTTCCTCTTAGCAGTTTTTTTATTCTTTCCTAAACGTTTACTATAACAGTCCTCACTGCCTTATTGCCAGTTGCTTTGCTTCCATTTTCTATTTCAAATTATTTTGTTCGTTTGTTAATCAGTTCTCACAGAAATGATACAAAATTCTCGAAGACCAAAAATGGATTTGTACACTAGGATGCTATGTGGATGAAATTACGGTTAAATATTCTTCTACTTTCTTATACCTTACCAGGGTGTATTTCAATTTCCAAGGAGGAAGATGTAGATAAATTGTGCAAGACTGATTTGTTTTATTCTCATTACTTTACTCATTTGAGGATTTTGATTTCCTCTCTATACTGTTGTCACAAAATTAATTTCTGATTTGTTTATTATATATTTCATAAATAGGCATGCTGAGTTTTGGTTTTGTTTTTTGGGTTTTTTCTTTTTTAGAGAACTATGTCCCAATTACTTCAACATGAAATGGTTTCAACTCTCAGATCTGTGGCTTATTCTATCATTTACTAAATGTTGCTTTGAAATTAATCAGGATCATTTCAAGGCAACTTTGAAAGGTCATTCCATCCATACCTCTGCCTCCAGTCAGTAGGTCACTTCTAATTATTGGGGGCAATGTGGCAACAATAATTTTTAGGGACAGATAAAACCATCACATATAACCTATAATTTGCCCTGTAATTATCAAGTGAGCTCTAGTTGTATAAATTACTTTAACTGAGTTCAGTATACATTTTATTAGTGTTGTTCCCTTCTATTGCATAGAATGCATATAGCTAACCTATTAAGTAAAATCGCTTATAGATGTAAATTTTTTATGACTTTTTAAATGTTAATGTATGGCTGTTAAATGTTAAAGTGGTAAATAGCTTCTAGGAGTTCATATGTACTAAATTTCATTTTGCAGCCCTCAGCATTTGAAGAAAGAACTCATATTTGTCAAGCTAAGATTTTTATAAACTTGCTGCTTTTAATATACAATTGTATAAAAGAAATTAGAGTACTTAGAAAATTTATCAATAAATTTTAAAATTGCCGCTGCCACAAAACATCAAGCATCCTCTTGCTGGTAGATTATGGAAGAAAAATATTATGAAATATAGGAATTCTGAATTTTAGCTGTTGCTCCAAACTAAAAATATAGCTTTCTAGTTCATTGTGCCAGATCTGAGTTCATCTGTGTAAGGTTGCTTACAATCCTATTTACATTAAATATTTTTCGTTGATAAATACATGAATTTTTTTCTGAGTACTCTTGCTCCTACCACTGTCTATATCATCATGACACAACAGTATAATCATAGAATAAACAAAATTGGAGCTGAGGACAACTTTTGTATTAAATCTCATGGTCTTCATTGAAGGGTTGCAATATATTTAACTGTAAATGCTTCTTAAAAATATAGATATCTGACCAACATGGAGAAACCCCATCTCTACTAAAATACAAAATTAGCCAGGCATGATGGTGCATGCCTTTAATCCCAGCTACTTGGGATACTGAGGCAGGAGAATCACTTTAACCCAGGAAGCGGAGGTTGAGGTGAGCCAAGATTGTGCTATTGCACTCCAGCCTGGGCAACATGAGCAAAATTCTGTCTCAAAAAAAAAAATATATATATATATATTATATGTATATAAATATGTATAAGATATTTATTATATTTGTAAAGTATTTTATTATATATGTATATATTTATACATATATATGTATAAATATATACATATATACATACACACACACACACACACACACACACACACACACACACACACACACAGTCTGCATCCCAACTATTGATTTTTATTCTTGAGAGCTGAGGCCTAGGTATGTGTATTTTTTAAGTGACCCAAACAATCCTGATATGTCTCCCTTAGTAAGCATCTTTTCATGTTTCTAATTCGTAATTTATAAATAGGAAACCATTACTCAAATTTTAAAAGATTTACTCAATGTTAGAGAGCTCCTGAGAAATATAACTAAAATCAAATGTATTTTGACTCCCTATTTATTCGTGATGTAAAGGGAAGGCAGAACAACCTCCAACCAAGGCCATATTAACAGGGTAACAAGACAAGGAACATCAGCTTTTTCTTCATGCACGGCTTTTTCTAGGCAGTGATGGTGATGCATAGAATAGGCAAGGTAACACTGAAGTGTAATTACATGATTCGTTACTCCATTTCTTTGCTATGGTGCTGTAACATACCACATACTGGTGACTTAACAGTAATTTATTGACTCACAGTTCTAGAGGCTAGGAATCTGAGATCAACATCTAGTTATTGTTTTTTCCTTCTGATGACTATAAAGGAGAGTGTTTCATGCCTCTCATATCTTATGGTAGTTTACTGACAATCATCAGTGTTCTTTGGCTTGTAGATGCTCCACCCTGATTTCTGCCTTTATGTTCACAGAGACTGTGTGCATGTCTGTCTCTGGGTCCACATTTCTTCTATTTACAAGGATACCAGTTATGTTGACGTTGGGCCCACAATAATGACCTCATTTATCTTGATTAAATCCTTATTTCCAAAGGTTACATTCTGAGATCTTGAAAGTTGAGGCTTCAACATATTTTGCAAGGGAGACACCTCAATTCATAACAATTTACTACACACAGGCCACGGGAGAACTAGCAGTTTAGCAAACCCAGAAACTCCTAAATATAGCTTCCCCCTTTGCAGCACATTCAAGTTCCTTGTCTTCATGACATCATCCAATCTCCAAGGCACATAACTTTCCAAACCTCACCTTAGTTCTTCCTTAAAAGAGATACTATTTAAAATCCTGTAGCCTCTCTTCTAATTACCCTGTTTTATTGTTAGAGTCATGCATCTCTTAGCAAGGAGATACATTCTAAAAAGTGTGTCACTGGGTGATTGTCATTGTGTGGACATCATAGAATCAGAGTATACTTGCACAAACCTAGATAGAATAGATTACTACACACCTAGGCTATAAGGTATAGCCTATGGCCTCTACGCTAAAACCCGTACAGCATATTACTGCATTGAATGCTGTAACACAATGGTAAATATTTGTGTATCTAAATATATTTGTATGTCTAAATATATATAAACATAGAAGAGGCATACTAAAAATATGGTATTATAAACTTAATGGATCACTATTGTATTATAATCTGCTGTTGACCAAAATGTCATTATGCAGTGCATAACTATATGAGTACTATTTAGGTTATCTTAGTCTTCTACTATATTATAATTTTATAGTGTTTATAGTATACAACATAACTTTTTAGAATACATATAGATAGTAAAAAGGTTGCAACAGTGAAGCAAATTAACATATCATTTCACATAGTTCGCCATTTTTTGTTGCTGTTTTTTTTGTGTGTGTGTGTGGCAAAGGAAGCTATAATCTACGTATTTTAGCATGAATCTCATGTGTGGTACAATTGTATTACCTGTAGTCCTCATGTTGTTCCTTATATCTCGAGATTTGTTCATCCTACTACTCGGTATCCTTTGGATTACAGCTCCCAATTTTCTCCCCACCTTCCCCCTGCACCTAGTAACTCTAGTAACTACTCTTTTGTTCTCCCTCTGTCTCTATATATTATATTTGGAATTTTTTTTTTAGATTCCGCATATAAGTAACATTATGCAATGCAGTCAGTCCTCCCTGTCTGGAGGTTTTGCATCCATGGGTTCAACCAAACATGGATTGAAAATACATTTTTTTAAAAAGAAAAATAATACAATAATACAAATAAAAAATAACACAATAACACTATTTGCATAGCATTTATATTTTCTTCTAAGTAATCTAGAGATGTTTTAAAACAACTAAGAGAATGTGTAGGTGTTCCATGAAAATATTATGCCATTTTAGACAAGAGACTTGAGTATCCACAGATTTTGTTATTTATAAGGAGTCCTGGAACCAGTTCCCTGCAGATACCGAGGGATACAAAAAAGCAACCGTATTTTTCTTTCTGTGTTTGGTTTATTTTACTTCACATAATGTCCTTCATGCTCACTTATGTTGTGGCAAATGGCAAGACCTTGTCCCTTTTAGGGTTGAATATATTCTATTGTATATATGTATCACAATTTCTTTATCTATGAATCTGTTGACAGACACTTGGTTATCTTCCATATTTTGGCTATGTGAATGTTGCTGCAATAAACATGGGAGTAAAGATATTTTTTCAGGTAGTAATTTCAGTTTCTCTGTGTAAAATGCAAGAAAAGGGATTGCTGGCTTATATGGTAGTTCCATTTTTAATTTCACTAGAAGCACTCACACTTTTTTATAATGGCTGTACCGATCTATATTCCCGCAATTTACCTGGGTTCCCTGTTCTTCACATTCTCACCAACATGATATCTCATTCTGAAGTCCAATTGCATATATTTTCATTCCACAATATTTTTGATGTTATTATATTTTATTGAATTTAATATGCTTATAATTTTTCTCTATTCTCATTAAAATGGAATTTCTGTCACACGTAGCAAAACCAATATACTTCATCATATTGTGACTTTCTTGAAGTAATATTTATATTTGTTATTATTTCATAGCTAGAAATTTTCTTACTGTCTTTAATGGAAAATAAAACTTCATACCTTCTACAAATTTAATTGTACCCAAAGAAGTCCAAAAAGTTTAGATTTGCTGACAATTTCATCAGGTTATTTTATGACCTTTTTCTATTTCTACTTCGAATCTAACATGGGAATTTATTACTATTTATAAATGTGGAAATTGTGTCCATTCTAATATGCTGGTTAGACTATTTGTGAGGTTTGTAAGTCATGTGAAAAGTACCTTTTTGATTCAAAAAAGAGCTTGACCCAAATAACCACACCCTATGCTTAATATTTGCATTTAATACTTAACTTGTATATTATACATTTATACCTTTGCATTTTTAACATTATGAAATTTTCATCAAAATAACAGTATTTCTATTTTATTCTTCTCATAAATAAAATGAATTTAAACACATAAACTGTAAGTTTTAAGCTATTAAAGGTCTCTCATGGGTTTCATTTCTGACTGTGATTATTCAGTGATTTCCTTGGGGGTTAGGAAAGGCTAATTTTACAATTTATGCTTATAAGCATATTAGGTAAGGCCTATTTTATGATTTATGCTTAGAAGCATGAAAGTTTTTCTGCTCTTCGGTAAGTCAACTCAGAGTCATGTTCCATAAGGCAGGGAACTTCTCAGATGAATAGCTTTGACCCTTCTATGTCCCATGGCTTTTATTTAATTGATTAATTGATTTGATGTATGCATTCACCTGACACTGTTGATTATAATTCTAGAGAAAATAATGGCAAAGACAAAACTTATTTTCAATGCCTGAGACACACACTGCTCTTTTTTCTCCTACCCTTTAGTATCTAAATAATTTACTGTATTTCTTCAGCCATAATGCTCTCTTAACATTTTCCCATACGTTTAACAGAGCTGTTAGGCGTTTTTATATTGAATCCATTTACCAAAATGCATATTGTAAACTGTTTAGAATTAAAAGCTTATGTTTAGAAATTTTATTGAACTCTCTATTCAAGTGCATTCACATTTAAATTACAGAACAGTTAGAGGGTAAGCTTATGTTATTCGATGGTATAAGAATTTTAGATCAAAGACATTCTTATTGATTAATGATGTTAAAATTTTGTTATATAAGCTTAAAAATTAAAATAAGACTTGGAAACTGAATGAACAACACCTATTTCTAATATATATGTACACACACATATGTATATGTAAACCATCTTGCTTTATTTGGAAAAAAGTCAAAGAAATAAACAACAATCATTGCAGGGGCTTTCATTTACTGTAATGTGTAGTAAAAAAAAAAATTCTGAATGAAGGACATATTATGTCAATAGCTTCTCCTAGGCCAGAAGTCTCCAAACTATAGCTCACTGGGCAAATCTGACCCATTGCCTATTTTTGCAAATGAAATTTTGTTCAAAAACAGCCACATTCATTCACATAACATGGTGTCTGACTACTATCTTGCTGCAACGACAGAGTTAAATAGCTGCCACAAAAAAATCATGTACTTCACAAAATCCAAAGCATCTGCCATCTAACATTTTACAGGAAATTTTTAATCATCCCTATCCTAGGTAATGCCTATTAGACTCAAAATATTGTGGGACTATTGATCCTGTATAAAGGTATAACCTGAATGGCCACATGTTTTCTGAATGAATTGAGATACATATTAAACAAACTACTAGAATCAGCTTGGTTAGTCAGCAAGGATAGCTGCAGACTACATCATGTCCTATTTGGCCACAATAAAATTAAATAAGCTATATAGTCCTCCATAGCCTTATTTCTTTGGTCATCTAGGACAAGAAATATAGAGGCTGACCTTGTAAATATATCTCTTTCTGTTGCTCCATTTATTGAATATGCCACAAAAGTCACAATCATCTGAAGTTGAAGTTGAAGCACTAACGTTCTTTATTATTATTATTATTATACTTTAAGTTCTGGAGTACATGTGCAGATAGTGCAGTATTGTTACATTATGTATACACATGCCATGGTGGTTTGCTGCATCTATCCCCCTGTCATTTACATTAGGTGTTTCTCCTAATGTTATCCCTCCCCAATTCCCTCACCCCTTGCTATTCCTACCCTAGTCCTCTACCCCACAACAGGCCCTGGTGTACGATGTTCCCTTCCCTGAGTCCATGTGTACTCATTGTTCAACACCCACTTATGAGTGAGAATATGCTGTGCTTGGTTTTCTCTTCTTGTGTCAGTTTGCTGGAAATGATGCTTTCCAGCTTCATCCATGTCCCTGCAAAGGACATGAACTCATCCTTTTTATGGCTGCATAGTATTCCATGGTATATATGTGCCACTTTTTCTTTATCCAGTCTATCATTGATGTGCATTTGTGTTGGTTCCAAGTATTTGCTATTGTGAACAGTGCCACAATAAACATACATGTGCATGTGTCTTTATAGTAGAATAATTTATAATTCTTTGCCTTTATACCCAGTAATGGAATTGCTGGGACAAATAGTATTTCTATTTCTGGATCCTTGAGGAATCACCACACTGTCTTCCACAATGGTTGAACTAATTTACACCCTATCAACATTGTAAAAGGGTTCCTATTTCTCCACATCCTCTCCAGCATCTGTTGTCTCCAGATTTTTCAATAATTACCATTCTAACTGGCGTGAGATGGTATCTCAATGTGGTTTTGATTTGCATTTCTCTAATAACCAGTGATGATGAGCATTTTTCCCATGGTTGTTGGCTGCATAAATGTCTTCTTTTGAAAAGGGTCTGTTCATTTTCTTCACCCACTTTTGGATGGGGTTGCTTTATTCTTGTTAATTTGTTTTAGTTCTTTGTTGACTCCGGATATTAGCCCTTTGTCAGATGGGTAGATTGCAAAATTTTTTTCTCATTTTGTTGGTTGCCGGTTCACTCTAATGATAGTTTCTTTTGCTGTGCAGAAGCTCTGGAGTTTAATTAGATCCCATTTGTCTATTTTGGCTTTTGTTGCCATTGCCTTTGGTGTTTGTCATGAAGTTCTTGCCTATGACTATGCCCTGAATGGTATTGCCTAGGTTTTCTTCTAGGGTTTTATGCTGTTGGGTCTTGTGTTTAAGTCTTTAATCCATCTGGAGTTAATTTTAGTTTAAGGTGTAAGGAAGGGGTCCAGTTTCAGCTTTCTGTTTGGCTAGCCAGTATTCCCAACACCATTTATTACAGGGAATTCTTTCCCCATTGCCGGTTTTTGTCAGGTTTGTCAAAGATCAGATGGTTGTAGATGTGTGGTATTACTTCCAAGGCCTCTGTTCTATTCCATTGGTCTATATCTCTGTTTTGGTACCAGTACCATGGCGTTTTGATTACTGTAGCCTTGTAGTGTAGTTTGAAGTCAGGTAGCATGATGCCTCCAGCTTTGTTTTATATTCTTAGGATTATTATGGCTATGCTGGCTCTTTTTTGGTTCCATATGAAGTTTAAGTAGTGTTTTTCCATTCTGTGAAGAAGGTCAACAGTAGCTTGATGGGGATAGCATTGAATCTATAAATTACTTTGGGCAGTATGGCCATTTTCATGGTATCAATTCTTCCTAATAGCACACTCTTCTAAAAGAAACATATTTGTTCTTGGAATGACTACAACTTGTATAAGCAAAGTAAAAAACAATATTAGGATCTAAGACTAGCAGATGTGAGTATATGTCATACAAACCTGAGTTGTATAACTTTTGGTGAGAGGTACAATTTTCATGAAACTACATATGCAAAGGTAAAAGTACAAGCACAATAATTGCAGGGCACATTTAGGAAAACAGGTGTACCAAAGAGCAACATCCAAGGAAAACTGCTGCAGTTGAGTATATGGATTATTCCTAAAACTGATGGCAATCAAATAAAAATCCAAAGCAACAACAACAAAAAAGAAAGACAAAATTATGTACAATTGGAGAAGGCAACATCTTCCTAGTAAACTCTAAGGATTTATGACATGAAGAGAATGTATCTCATTTATGTGTGTCATACCTCTCTTGTGGAAGATAAATAATTAGCACCACTTTTAAAAATTAAAATGTTTCAATTTTATATTTAGACCACATACCTGGGTGAGAGCTATTTTATTCAGGTTTCCACTAAGCTTAAATTTAATCATTTTTAAATATTTAGTATTTCTTAATGAAAAGATCACATACTAAACTTTTTTTCAATAGAGAGGAAATACTTAAATAACCCTAATTTTGCAAATAAACTATTTGATTTTTTAGATGGTATGAAAAGTATCAATGTGCTTTTATTTTATAGACGTCATCTCCATTTGTATTTCCAATTTGCAGTTACAAAATTCAATATATGTCAAGTGACTAAAGATCTTCCTTGACTTACCATGAAATTATATCCTGATAAACCTATTATAAGTTGAAAATATTGTAAATTAAAAATACTTTTAGTTCACCTAGTCTACCAAACATTATAGCTTAGCCTAGCCTACCTTAAATGTCCTCAGAACACGTTAGCCTACACTTGGAAAACATCATCTAACACAAAACCTGTTTCATAATAAATTGTGGAATATCTCATGTAAGTTATTGAATATTGTATTGAAAGTGAAAAACAGAATGGTTTGCGTATATATTGAAGAATGGTTTCTCCTGAATGTGTATGACTCTCATACTATCGCAAAGTTGAAAAACTGCATATATGTCTATCTATCTTCTGTCAGGAACTGCCTGTATTTTGGAGAGCAGAATATGGTCTCACTTTACTAATTATTTTAATATCTACCTTATGATAAACACATTTATTTCTTGAAATGATTTTTAATTTGGGAATCAATAGTGCAGTACTTAGAGATTCTGGTCAACTGCTTGCAATTGGCATTTAGCTGCAGTGTTTTTTATTTACAGCGGTTCTTTTCTGTATATTAACTTAGAGGTTTCCTGATGTTGGTTTTGCGACTCAAAAATGTCAGAAAAAAAGGCCTTTGCAATGTTCTCAGCATTTCCCTCTGAGCCTCCATTATAGAGAGTATTTGCTAAACTATATGCATAAAGGAACTTGACAGTGAAGATGAGCTGAATTTTGGACTGACTGACTCAAAAGATTTGAAGAACCAAAGATAGTGTTTCCTGGGAAGCAATTGGAAGCAAATGTCAGAATCAGAAGCAATTAGTATTAATTTTCATTGAGGTGATATTGGAAGCTAATTGATTTCTATTTCAGTGCTAAATGAGAGCAGAAAGGCCTGAAGTCTGAGAGGGAAGTAGGCCAGTAGAAACTCTTTATTAGGATAAAGGAGACTAGAACACATTTTTATGTAGAGAAAGTTTTGTGTGCTAAGAAGAAGATTATTGAAGTGACTGGCAACGAGTTAAGGCTGCCTAGAAAGGCACACTGATCACAAGAGTGGCAAAGGCAAGAGGAATAGGTTTGAATAGCATGTTCTTCAAGTATAAAGAAACAGTAGCATAGGCCTGTCTTGTTATTTTGAGAAAAGCCATAATGAAAAGATTACTACTCCCTGGGGGAGTTGGCTCTCCCTTTCACAGAATTCTATAGCCACTTATCCTCCCACTATTATTTTAAAGGCTGTAGAATCTACAGATTGAATGTGTTGAGACACAGTGTTTTTTTTTTTTAATTTTTAATTTTTTTGGGGTGCCAAGTTATGTGAAGGTCAAAAGTCGATGCTATAACTTCATCTTACATCTCAAAGGGATTCTTAACTTTCTTAGTATAAAGATCTAAGCACATACCCCATTAGAAGAAGTTCTAAGTATCTACTCTCTGAAAACAAACTTCTGCCTTCTTTAATATGTGACACATTTTAACAAAATGTACAACAAATTCCCCAATCTTGGTCATAGAAAGACTTGTTCATTGTGCCTTTGTGCATTTCACAATGTCCAATGGATCATTTTTTTCAACTACAAGTAAAATATAACCTGGAATTTAAATGCTTTGTGATTTGAACCCTATTTCTTCAGAAATTTCCAGACAATAGTGACAGCCACCCACTGCTTTATGCAAAAATAAACTGGTTGATTTAGACTATAGTCATCATAACAGCACACATAAAGAGAAAATACGTGCATGTAAACAAGATTGAACTACAACTACACACTTATTTTCCCTTTGAAAATGAAACAGGTTGGCAGCCTTGCCAATAAACAGAGCTCAATACTGTCTTAGTCTTCTGTTTGAGTTTTGGAAACCTGAGTCTTTCGGTAATTGCATATTACATCTGCATACTTCAAATGAGTTTATAATGACTATTATCATCAGAAAAAATAGGAAAACAATTAACCATGATTAGCCTTTTTTATGTGAAGAGTTATCTCCTTATTTTGGCATTCAGTTTGCAATTATTTTGAAATTAGCTATGAGTTTGAATAATTTTATTTATTTATTTTTGTATTTCAATAGTGTAAGAACAAATGAGTTTCTCAACCTTATGCATTTCTACAGAAAAGTAGAAAATACTGGCAGTGTTTATGAAAACATAAAACCCATTTTCCTGTTTTTCTAAAAAGCAGAGCAAGAGATCAAAAGGAAGCTTTCTGATTCTTTTTTTGAGTTTGGTTTGAAACAGAGCCAACTTGAAGTAGCTACTATTAAATTCATTATTGTGCTTTGTATTCTCCCCCAAATGATTAATTTTCACTGCCACAGTTCACTTTCAAAGGTAACTGTTCTCTGTTAAGAGAACAAAGACATGACTTGGTAAACACATACTGATGATATGGTTGATATTTCCAAATATTACCACCTTTGAAATATTGAGAGATTATTATACAAACATGTTTTATTTTCCACACTTATGAAACGTGTATTTTCACAGATTCTCAAATGCTTTGGAATAGAAGAAGGAAGACAAAATAGTGACTACCCATAAATCTAGGCCAGATTCCCTTTGTTTGTGCTGGAATACCGGAGCACTGACTGCCTTGCCAGTGGGGATGTATTTGAGTCCTCCAAGTGATGACTGAGAATAAAATCCCAGGGGATTTTATGAACAATGTCTGAACTTTTCAGATGAGGATTCTACAGCCAACACACTCGATTCTTAAGAAGATGGTTCAGGTCCTTGGAGATCTAGCCTTCTGCTCTGTCCTCGCCTGTATGGCTTGGAGAACTGCCAGTAGCTGTGACTGCACTAACCCCTTGGCATAATGGATTGCAGCTTTGGAGTTCTTCGAAAAGCTTGTAAATTACAGAGGGCTAAGCAATTCTCTGGGTATCTGTGCTTTATTGAAAAGATGATAACGACTTATTTCCCCTCTAAGCAAAAAAGGGAAATGTAACATCAAAGTTATTTTTGAAAAATTAATTTAAGTTACAGAAAAGTCTATTGAGATTTGTGATACGTGATGCTACATACAGTATACTGTGTGTGAGTAAAACATTTCCATACTTAACATTCATTTCTTTAGTCCTATCCTCATGTCCTGAGCTTCCCATTTGCCTACTCATTATTATTCCATATTGAAGAATTTCAGAAGCAGATTCCTTAAAATACTTGAAAAGATGTTCAACATAAATATTCAAAGATTAAATGTCATCATTGTTATTTTCTGGAAGTGGAAATTTTTGGCATAATGTATTCTCAAGCAACCTGTCTCATTTTGTTAAATGATTTACTTTTCAGAGCTAGGGGAAGATATCTTCCCTTCATTATGGGTCAATGACAATTTATCTCAACACTTATAAACAAAAAAAAATCTATAGATGAATGATAACTGGCCCTATCTTATATTTTATATAAACATTGAGAACTATAGTTTAAGATCTATTTGACTTATAATCTACTTTCTTTCTTTCTGACCTCTCACAAATAACTTTCCTATAAGGAAGTCCTACTCAAATCCCTGAAAACAAACTTCTGCCCTCTTTAATATGTGACAATATTAAAAAAAGATTGCTGCATATATTTGATACATGATATTATGGCATATATACAGGGAGTAAAAAGGTTACTGTAGTGGAGCAAATTAACATGTCTATCATCTCACATAGTTACCTATTTTGTTATTGTGACAAGGGCAGCTAAAATCTACTCATTTAGCATGAATTCCCATATGCAATACAATTTTATTAACTACGATTGAGACTTTTCATCCTACATATCTGCTACTTTGACTTCTCTGACCCTACATCTCTCCATTTTCTCCCTGACTCCTTGGTATGCACTCTTTTTGCTTTGTAACTGTATGTAATTTTTTTTCAATTTTCCAAACGAGTAAGATGCTGCATCTTACTGTATTTGACTTATTTCACTTACCATAATGTCCTCCAAACTCATCCACTTTGTGGGAAATGGCAATATTGCATTCTTGTTTTAGGGCAGAATATTATTCTATTGTACCACAGTTTCCTTATCCATTAGTTTGTCTTCAGGCACTTACTTGATTTCCATTATCTTGGCTATTATAAATAACACTGCAAATGAACATGGGAGTGCATATCTCTTTATGTGTTTAAAAATTTCATTTTCTCTGTGTAAATGTACAGAGGAAGAATTGCTGGATCATATGTTAGTTCTAATTTCAATAGAAACCTCCATATAATTTTCCATAATCACTATGCCAATCTACATTTCCAACAGTGTGCAAGAGTTGATTTTTCTCTTTACCCTCACCAACATTTACTTCTCAATTCTTGATAATAGCTATCTGTATTACTCCATTCTCACACTGCTATAAAGACATATCTGAGACTGCATAATTTATAAAGAAAAGCAGTTTAATTGGCTAGTGGTCCCATGGGCTGTGGGACTTCTGCTTCTTGCTGGGAAGACCTCATGAAGCTTACAATTATGCTAAAAGGGCAAAGGGGAAGCAGGCATGACTTACATGACCAGGAGGAGGAAGAGAGAGCACAGGGAGAAGTGCTACACACTTCCAAACAACCAGAAGATCTACACACTTCCAACCAACCGCAACTCACTATAACAAAAAAAGCAAGGGGGAAATTCACCCTCATTATCCCAACCCTCCAACCAGGCCCCTAACCCAGCATTAGGGATTACAATTCAACTTGAGATCTGAGAGAGGACAGAAAGCCAAACAATATTACTATTCTGTTGGGTATGATGTACTATCTCATTGTGGTTTTGATTTACGTTTCCCTAAAGATTAATGACGTTGAGTACCATTTCACATACCTGTGGGTCATTTTTATCTTTTTTGGAAAAATATCTATTCAAATCTTTGGCCCATTTTTAAATTTTTTTTCTCCAGTGTTGAGTTTTACATGTTCTCTATATATTTTGAATATTAACCATTTATTAGATATATGGTTTACAAATATTTTTTCCCAGTCCATAGAATATCATTTCATTTTATCAATTCCTTTGCTGTGAGGAAGGTTTTTGTTTGATGTATTCTCATTTATTTAGTTTTTGTTTTGTAAACTGAGCTTATAATTTGATGTCAAAAAATAACTGCCAAGGCCAATATTTAGTAGCTTTTGCCCTATGTTCTATTCTGAGAGTTTTATAGTTTCTGATCTTATACTTAGGTTTTTAAATCTATTTCGAGTTGATTGTTGTGCAGGATAAAATGATGTGGTAAAATAAGAGTCCAGTTTTACTCTTTTGCAGGTGGAAATCCAGTTTTCCCAGCACCGTTTATTGAAGAGACTGTCCCTTCCCCATTGTGTCCTGTTGGTACCCTTGTCAAAAATTAGTTGACTGTATTTGTTTGGATTTATTTCTGGGTTCTTTATTCTGTTCCACTGGTTTATTGTCTGTTTTTATACTAGTACTATAAAGTTTTGATTACTATAGTTTTGTAGTATAATTTTAAATCAAGAAGTCTGATGCTTCCAACTTTCTTTTTCTTTCTCTTGCCACTGTGTGTGCATTTCTTTCCTGAACTGAATCTTAGTGGAACAGGTTTCAGTTTTCCCAACTGATTGTAATGTTCACTGTCAGGTGTTTTCATGCAACCTTCATTGTGTTGAGAAAATTTTCTTTTATACCTAAACTGCTGAGAGGCTTTTATCAAGAAATGATATTGGTGTTTGTCAAATGCTTTTTCTGCATTAATTGAGATGGTCATATGGTTTGATATTTCATTGAATTAATGTGATGTATCAAATTGATTGACACTCCTATTTTAGACCATATTTGCACGTCAAGGATATATTACACTTGGTTATAGTGTTTAATATTTTTGATGTGTCATTGGATTTGGTTTTCTAATATTTCATTGATAAATTTTTATCTATGTTCACTAGAGAAATTGACCTGTAGTTTTATTTTCTTATGATACCTTTGTCTGGTTTTGGCATCAAGGTGATGCTGGCCTCATAAAATCTGCTTGGAAATATTTCCTCTAGCTCTATTTTTTTGAAGACTTTTTAAAATATGGGTATTATTTTTTAAAGTTTTGTAGAACTCAGCTGTGAAATCATCTGGTCCTGAGTTTTGCTTTGTTGAGAGGTTTTGATTATTTTTTCAATATTTTTGTTTCTTATGGGTGTGCTTATGCTTTTTATTTCTTCCTGGCTCAATAATTGTAGGTTGCATTTTTCTAAAAGTTTATCCAATTCCTTCAAGTTTTCCAATTTGTTGGCGTATAATTGTCGATGGTAGTCTCTTATGATCCTTTTAATTTCTGAGATGTCTGTTGTAATTTATTCACTTTCTTTTTATTTTATTTATTTGAGTCTTCATTCTTTTTTCCTTTGTCAAGGTATTATGACTTTTATTTACATTTTCAAAAAAAGTAGCTCTTAGTTTTATTGATTTTGTAATTTTTTAATCTATTTTAATTATTTATGTTCTGATTTATATTATTTCCTTTCTCCTGATAATTTGGGATTTAGGTTGTTTTTCATTTTTGTATTTCTTTTTTTCTTTTTTTTTTTTTGAGATGGAGTTTCACTGTTGTTACCCATACTGGAGTGCAATGGCACGATCTCGGCTCATCGCAACCTCCATCTTCTGGGTTCAAGCAATTCTCCTGCCGCAGCCTCCCAAGTAGCTGGGACTACAGGCGTGCACCACCATGTCCAGCTAATTTTTGTATTTTTAGTAGAGACAAGGTTTCACCTTGTTGACCAGGATGGTCTCGATCTCTTGACCTCATGATCCACCCGCCTCGGCCTCCCAAAGTGCTGGGATTATAGGCTTGATCCACCACGCTCGGACATTTTTGTATTTCTTTAAAGTGCTATGTTACACTATCTCTTTGGGACCTTTCCTCTTTTTAAATGTAGGCATTTATTGCTGTAAACTTTCTCCATAGAACTGCTCTACTGCATCCCATAAGTTTTGGTATGTTTTGTTTTCATTGTTACTTGTCTCAAGATATTTTTTAATTTCTCATTTGATTTCTTCTGTGACTCATTAGTTGTTCATGAGCATGTTATTTCATTTCCATTTTTCAAGATTACTTCTGTTATTAATTTGCAGTTTCATACCTTTGTAATCACAACAATTGTAGTTATAATTTCGATCTTCCTAAATTTGTTAAGACTTGTTTTGTGGCTTAACGTAAGTTCTATTCTGGAGAATGTTTCATGCACACTGAAGAAAAATGTATATTCCGCCACAGTTGGATGGACAGTTCTGTGTATTTCTGTTAGGTCTGCTTTGTAAAAGGTGCAATTCAAGTTCATTATTTTCACATTAGTTTTTAGTCTGGTTGATACAGTCATTGTCAAAAGTGGATATTAAAGACATTTATATGTGACTGAATGCTTTTCTCTTGCTCCTTTAAAAATCATTTGTCTTTGACATTTAATATTTTGCTTATAATATACCTTAGAGAGGATCTATTTGGGTTCCCCTAAAACCTCCAGAAAGGGATTTCAGAAGCTCTGTTAATTTTAGGCCAGTGTGATAATTTTAGATTTCTGATCTCCATAAACTAAGACAGTAAATTCGTGTTGTATTAAGCTGTATTACCAGTCATGTGTTACAGCATCAATAGAAAAGTAACATAAGTGTGCATGATTTGTTATCCTATTCATTTGCCAAATAATATCCCGTTGCACAGATCTTTTCTTATATTTTTTAGTTCGTGGATGTTTTGAAAGTTACCAGTTTCAGCCTCTTGTTAATAATGCTTCAATGAGCATTTGTGTACATGTCTGTATGTGGACATTATGTTTTATTTCTCTTGGTTTGATACCTAGGAGTGGATTGTGGGTAATGGGGTAACTTTATGTTTAACTTTTGAGGAAACTACCCAAAATACAAATTAAACTTTAATAAATTCCAATTTATCAACATATACATTTATACATTGTGTGTGTGTGTGTGTGTGTGTGTGTGTGTGTGTGTGTGATGCTATGGTATACTTTGCCCAAAGAAATGTCAACAAGATTTTCTCCTTTGTAATCTCCCTTGCGATCTTTTTAGCTCTTACACTTATAACTATGACCTAATTTTAGTTAATATTTGTATATGGTAGATTTTTTTTTCTAGGATATTCAATTATCTTAGCACCATTCTCTTCAAAAGCATATCCTTTATTAATGAATTGTTTTAAAACTTTTGTTGAAATAAATTGAACCAAACTGTTCTTTTTCAAAATTTCTTTAACTATTCTAAATTTTTTATATTTGCATATAAATATTAGAATCAGATTGTCAATTGTCGAAAAGAAAAGGCTGTTGGAATGTTTATGGGAATTGTGTTGTATTGTATTTATAAATCAACCTATGAGTACTTATAATACTGAAAATATTGAGTATTGAGTCTTCCAAATCATGACTGGAAAAAAAAGTCTCTGTTTTCTAGATCCTCTTAAATTTACCTCAACAATGTTTTGGAGTTTTCAGTGCACAGATCTTGTACTCCCATTGTTAAATATATTTTATTTTATTTTATTTTATTTTACAGAACTATAAATTGAAAAGTTTATTTATTTCGCTTTTGAGTATTCTCATTGCCAATGTACAGAAAAACAATTGATTTTTGTATATTGATTCTGTGCCTTGATAATTTTGTTAAGCAAGTTTTCTAGTTCTAGTAGTTTTGTGGGGATTCTTATTTTGATTTAGGTTGTTTTTGTTTTGTTTTTGTCAAATACTTGGATTTTCCATGCAAGGATCATGTCCTCAGGCAATAAAGATATTTTTATTTATTTCCCTCCAAACTGACTGTTTATAATTTGGTAATGGTGGCTGCATATATAATTAGCTAGAAGGTCAAGTAAAATGTTCAACAGCGGTAACATACTTCTTCCTGATCCTAGGGGTAAAGCATTTAGTTCTCCGCCGTTATCTATGATGAACTGTTGGTTATTTTGTACATGGCCTTCACAAGATTAGAAAGTTCCTTTCCTTTTGTGGTGTGTTGAGAGTTATGAATTGGTGTTGGATTTTTTCATGTAGTTTTTCAAATAATTTTTCTGTAGCTACTGAGATAAGCGTATATTCTATTCCTTTATTCTACTAATACTGTATGTTACATTAGTCGATATCTGGATGTTAAACCAAGTTGCAATCTGGAATTAACATTTCTTGGTCTTGGTATGTGATCCTATTTCTACATTGCTAGATACAATTTAAAACAATTTGATTAAGAATTTTTACATTTATATTCATAAGGCATATTGGTCTTCTTGTGATGTTTTTGTCAAAATTTAGTATCAGACAATACTGGTTTTATAAATAAATTGAGAAGAGATCCTTCACCCTCTATTTTCTGAACAAGTTTGTGAAAGACTGGTATTAATTATTGATATATTTGACAAAATTCACTAAAGAAATCACTTGAGTCTGTATTTATTTTGCAGAAAAATTTTAATTATTAATTTATTTTTTAATGTGTTATAAGTGTATTTAGATTTCCAATTTTGTCCTGAGACAGCATAGTCACTTCTATCTTTCTAGGAATTTGTTAATTTTATCCAAGTTATCTAACTAGCTGTGTCTAATTGCGCTCATAATATTTCCTTAATTCTCTTAATGTCTGAAATCAGTCATTAGTGATTATGAATTTATTCCTAATTTTGGTAATATATGTGTTATTTTTTTTTGTTCTTCTAGATAAAGGTTTGTTGATTTTGTTGATCTTTTCAAAGAACCAACTTACATTTTCAATGATTTTCTCTACTGCTTTGCTGTTTTTTTTAATTTCATTAATTTCTGCAGTAATTTATATCATCCCCTTCCTCTCTGCTTTCTGGGGTCTTGACATGCTCATTTGTTTTAATATTTTAAGTGGAATCTCAGGTAATTGATTTGAGAACTTTTTACTCTCTTATGTATGTTTAAATGTGTAACTTTCTTCTAAGTATTTCTTCAACTGCTTCCCATAAATTTTAACATATTGTATTTTTATTTTAAGTTATGTCAAATATTTTCCAATTTCTCCTATGAGTTTATTATTTAATAATATATTTTACATTAATATTTTACACTTAACATTTGCTAATTAATCTCCAAATATTTGGTGATATCCCAGTTTTTTGTTGGTTTCTAAGTTGATATATATATTAGATACCTGCATAATTAATTATCTCTTTTATTCAGGATTTGTTGTTTGGGATGTTCAATAGCTTGATATGATATGTCTAGGTATGAATCTACTAATAACTATCATACTTAAGATTAGTTGAACTTCCTGGGTACTTATTAACGTTTTCATCGAATTGAAGTAACATATATAACATATGTAAATGTATGTATTGTTATATACGTGTATAATACATACATATATGTATACACATACACATACGTACATACATGCATACATGTATCTAACACATATATATGCATTATACACATATCTAATACATTTAATACATAAAATACATACATATATGTATATACATGTACATACGGTTTGCATATATGTATGTCATATTTATTGCATGTGTATAACATTACATATGTTATAAACTCAATAATAAGGAGCTTAATTATTACTTCACACATTGCTATTTCTCTTTTAAATGTTAAGAGATGAGATAAATATATTTATAAAGTTGCTAATATTAACCCACATAATAAAATGTCCAGTGTCATTTATTTCTTCCTCTGGATTTGAATTAGCAACTTGTATCTTTTCCTTTCAGCATAGAAGACATCCTTTACTTCCTATGAAGCAAGTCTGCTAGCAAAAAACTCATTTTTGCTTATCTGAGAAAGTCTTTTTCTCATCTTCATTTTTAAAGAATGGTTGTGCTGGATATAGAATCTAGGATGACATTTTATTTTCTTTCTGCCCTAGAAATATCTTATCCCACTGTCTTCTGGTAGCTCTTGTTTTTAATTGAAAAAGTCAGCTGTTAATCATTTTAATGGTTTACTTCACCATGATGACTTTTCTCCTTTGTTTAGGATTTGTTGTTTGTTTTGGGTGTTTAATAGTTTGATATGATATGTCTAGGTATGGATCTACTAACAAGTATCATAGTTAGGATTAGTTGAGCTTCCTGGATATTTATTAATGTTTTCATCAAATTCAGGAAGGTTTTAAATATTTTTTTCATTTTTTGCTCCATGTTTTTTTCTCTTTCTGAGATGCCCATCAGGTATATATTAGTACATTTAACATTGTTTCACAGGTTTCTGAAGCTCTGTTTAATTTTCTCAAATTTTTCCTGTCTATTCATTATATAGGTAATTTATATTGAATTTTTTTAAGTTAACTGATTTTCTATCACCTTGAATTAACCGTTGAAAAGCTATTTTTTAACTTCAGAAATTTTATTTTTAAAAATTATGTATATACCTTTATTGAGTACCTTTATTTCTAGTCAGTGTTCTAATAATTTTGTTAATTCTTTAAATATTATTTTTTTTGTTCTAGTAATTTATATTCATCGTTCTAATAATTTTGTTAATTGTTTAAATATTATTTCTTTTGAGTTTGTTGGAGATACTTTTTAGCTGCTTGGTAGTTTGTACCTGTTAATTCCAAAATTTGAGTGAACTCACAGGTATTTTCTTTTGATTCTTTTTCCATGGGGATGAGTTGCATTTCCATGTTTCTTTGGATTTGTAAGTGTTTTTGTTGATGAAAATTGTGCATTTCAGATAATATAGTAACTTTGCATTACACATTTTTTCTTCATATTGTTTTTGCTGTTTTTGTTCATTTGTTTAGTAACTTGCCTGGATTATATTTGTGAAATCCTTCTGCTTTGCATGTGGGATCTAATAGAAATTTAACTAATACGGCCTCTCTCTATTCTCCTAATATATTTTTTATATTATTCCAGGATAATTTTGAGAGAAGGTTAATAGGTTATAAGTTAAGTGTTTTTTGCTCAGAAATTCTAATTAAAATAATTCATATGATACTAATGCCGTTTTAGAGCAGTTTAATGGCATAGATTATTTAAATCACAATAGGTTTTAAAGATGTAAACTTCTATAATATTAGCAACCCAAAAAGAGGCTGGCTTGTCCTTTTTTCTTTAAAAAATTTCAGTGAACAGAAGATATCACATGGGAGAATAAGAGTTATGTCATCTTAAATTTACAAAATTTACATACACATAAAAAACCATCAGGCACCTTATATCTTATAAATAAAGAAAACCAACATATTAGCAAGATGATCAATATATTAACTTTTAAGCAGATATGCATTCTCAGCTAGGTCAAAATCTCTTTCATATACTAGTCAAAGAGGAAAAACGGTAGAGCTTATGCCACTTTGTTCCCTGTAGTAAGGTAGTTTTGAGACATTAAACATCAGCAACATAGCTAACCTTGACAGTGTGCCATGAGAAGATATTCGGGTTCAGAATATGTTTGCCCTGACAGTCCTTCCTACATTTTACCATCATTGTTCTGTATTAAAAGTGACAAAATTCTAAAAAAAAAACTACACTTTTTCAAGTTACTATAACAGCTGGTTTCTGGTTAAATATAGCTACAGAGGGCTTTGGCAGAAGCTTGAGGTGGAGGGAAGGGAAGGGAGAACCCAACTCTCTTTTCCTGCATTAGAGAACAAGGGCCTTATTTACTCTATGACTTCAATTCTCACAAAACTGACTGACCTGAGTCTTTTGTTGGGTGACTCTTACTTCTAAGCAGCAGTAACAATGTCTCATCCTCTTTTCCCTCCAACCTTGTAGTGGTCAGTCTGCTCAATGTCTTCTGTTTGGTTTCCAGGTTCAATATAACCTCCACACTACGTTTACTTGTTGCAAATTCTTAAAGTTGTTTTTCTGGTTAGATTTCAACTACTGGAGATTTTTTTAATCATTATCTTATATTTGCCATTATCTTATATTCTACTTGGTGTTGAATAATGGAGCTCTGTTTCTCTAGTTTAGAAAAAAAAAAAAAAAGGAATCCTAGTTTTGATCCAAGTGGTGATCGATATTTTTAAAATTTCTGTTGACAATGGATCAAATCTTTTGACTTAGAATTGGCCTTTATCATGTTATTAATAATCACAGGGAAAAAAAAATCAGGGTCTTATTTGTATATGTGTTTTATTGTCATTCTATTTATATGCATACTAACACAGCTAGAGTCCCCTAACCTCTTTGTCATTCTTTCTCTACTTCTTCTTGCTTAACTATTTCACAGGATTGCTGAGATTCATGATTTAATCTTGTCCAACAGTCTAGAGTTGAAGATGAACAGGAAGCTTTTAAATAAGACTGACACTAATTCTAATTCTTGCTGCATGCCTATACTTAATATGCTCCACAGACACACACAGCTGATTTATTTGGAGTCCTGCCCCTGCTCTAGTGGCATTGAAAGAACTCATCACAATCTTCATTATATTTGCAAGGTTTTATAAACTGTAATATAGGATAACATAGAATTTAAACATAATGCATCTCTTTCTAGTTAAAATCTATTTCTTTCAACCCCAGTGAATACTTTTAAAAATAACTGGACTAATACATTTTTTAAAAACTCAAACTTTCCCAGTATTTATTTTTCCCTATTACAAAATGATGCAAAATCAAAAGACACTGCTCTTTTTCTTTCCTGCTTTAATTTCTGCAATATTAACAATACATTTGCTGACTATGTCCTAAAGGAACTATTTTAAAAAAAATCCTAAAGAATTTCCAAAGAATGAATTATCCCTTCATTCACCAGTTTAAAATTGTTTTCTTTCCTGTGGTTAAATATTTAATGTGTTGCTGCTGTATAAGAATCATCATTGTGTTAACTGTTCTAATTATAGACTATTCTTCATATTTTCCAACACTAAATGATACTTTGACCAATTAAAAATTTGTATTACTCAGCAGTAAGCTGTTTATGAGGTTGGTTGCTTTTTCATCTCATCTCACAATTCAACTTTTTAATTTGAGGCTATCAGATATCACAACTGAGAATGTCAATTGTCTAATCAGTTTTCATTATACCATTAGGTATTTAAAAGAAATGAAGAAATAATGTAGTTTAGTCAGAAGTCTTACATTTTGTCACAAGTTGTGGATTGGGCTTTTGTAAAGTATTGCTTCAATTCTATTTCCAAAAAGCAATAAAGCAGTAGTTGTTTTTACAAAGCAGATAAAAAATTGATTCACTGGTGCTGGGTATTTTCCAAGTGTAATGCAGTATTTCCAAACTGTTACATGTGTAATAATGGTGTTGGTGTTTAAGTAAGCATTTCATTAAATGGTTGATTTTGTTCCTAAAGCTAGAGTTAGCATCACTGACTAATGAAGTGGTGAGAAAATATTAGTCTTATAATTTTATGTTTAAAAAAAAGTCACCATTCAGGTAAATATGAATCTGTCAGTTAAAGGGACAGGCTGAAGTGTTATGCCTTACATATTTTTATTTCACAAATTCAAAGTTGGATTACATACTTTTTTTGTTAAAAATAGCATTAATAGTAATAATGAATTATACATATAAATTTTAATTATCTATGATACAAAAACTCTCATAAATCCAGGGGAGGTATTTTTCAGATTTTCAGTTTCAACCATGTTTGCCTGTATTAAGATCCCACTCTTTCTCATAATTGCCCTTAGAATTTATGCATCTATTTCAAAAGCAGACGGCACAGAACAAAGTCGTATCACTGCATTCATTTCTATTTCTTTCTAGCTCCATAAAATTATTGTAATCTATATTTTTAAAATTGATACTGATTAGAAATTACATACTAGCATTACTCAGTAAAATACAATTATTTAAACATTTCCAACAACAGCCTTGTACTAAAAGTGGCAGCTGTCTTTAAACAAATGATAGGTCTACATTGACTTTTCAGAAATTGAGAGATTATTAGCTGTAATTTTGACATTAAACTTTCTAATTGTAGGAAATAAAAATTAAATAAAGGAGAGAAGGGCTCCGATTACATAAGAAATTGTAAACATTTATTTATTCTTTTTATGGACTATAAAAGGAAAAAAAAAGCATTTTCCTAAATCACAGTTATAGCTCAATTACAAGTCACTTAGATAATGTTGTAACCATCGATACTTGGTTCAAATTCTGTTCAGGTATTGTCTATTAGGGTTCAGCCCATAAGACAATCAAACCCAGAAATTAGTCATTGCTAAGATTGCCATGTGCTATGGAACCATGAATGCCAGGCACTTCTTAAAGATTTCAAGGAATATTTTTTCCCCAACAGAAATGATTTTGCTTCTCTTTTAATGGGATTGCAAGTAATTTATACTGAAGTTTGCCACTTCAAGCTCTTCACCTTGAAAAATAAACCCAAAGAGGTAGCATCTTTAAAGACCAAACAAGATTTGGCAATTTAAAAGAAATTTCAATACCTATTCTGTTATTTAATTTCAACAAATATAAACCTCCTTTCCTCTGACAATATCACTGCTAGACAAATTTTTGACATACATTAATAATTCCAATTCACATGTACACTGAGATTTCATCTATTTCTCAAATTAGAGTGAATCAAATGTAATTGAGGAGATGCCTGAGTTCATTTTTCACTTAATATGACAGAGACTCATCTGAGTTTTGCTTCCAAACCTAGAACTGGAGGATTGACCGTGTTGAGGTCAATTAAAAATACAGGCCAAGCTTCACTTTGGGTTTAATGGCAACAAAATCCAAATAGAGAATTGTGTGTGCCACAGCTGGAGTGGATGCTCTGCCACAAAGGCCTCAAATGGGACGCCTTCCAGGTTTGGCTGTAGGCACAGATTCTTCTCTCTAGCAGTGATGATATCTATTTCTTCAGTCCACTTTACTACTTGCACTCAGAAATTTTAGCACAATTATCAACCTTTCCCTTACATTTTTGAAACCCTCTTTGTGTAATCGTTTTGGATTTTTTTTTGATATAATTTATCTTCATCTTCCATTTTTCCTAAAAGGAATTTACTTACTAATCTGCATATATACATTGAAAAGATAGTTTAAATGATGGGGCAGGAGAGTTGAGACAAAAAAAATATGCAGGATATTGAAAGACTGCATAAATTCAGATAAAGACAATCAATTAGACTAGCAGAATTAATTTTTCTATACACACACACACACAATATTTTTTTTTCTAAAATAATATTCTTTTACTCATTGGTTTAGAGGGAGCTTGGCTGTGTATTTACTTGTTTATTTTTTTGGACCCGATTTTAGAATGCAAAGATTTTATCATGCAGTAGATGATAAACATCCTTTCTCCATTTCCATTAGATTCAGGTCAGTGGCCTTTTGTCTGGCATCTACCTCATGACAGATGCTGGTAATATGAAAACAAATTATCTAAGGTCATGACTATGAAAAAGATAACAGTTTTGCTGGCTGACAATATTTAATTAGATAAATTATGACCAATTCTTTATAGAACATGTTATAAAGCAAGTTTTTCGCTACTCTGACAGTGCCTGATCCAGCCAAAGTAGAAATAAGTTTAAATATAAATACGACAGGCAGAACTTTCAGTAATGGTAATGTGAGAAGGTCAGAAAATGATAAACCTGGACAATATACTTTTTGTAACGAACAGTTCAGGGTTCAGGAAATCCACTAGTGGTAAAAAAATTTATGTTAATCAGAAACACGTCTCAATTAATTTGCTGAACTTTGGGTAAATACATTGAAAATCTGTAGGATTTTTGTTGAATTTTACAGATTCAGGAAGAATTGTTGAACTTTCAGTAAATACAGAGAGAAGCCAAAGGATTCCTGCTGCAATTGCTCTTATTCTTCCAGCTGGGTTGGCAAGATAGACCTCCCCAGATGAGGCAAGTGATGAAGACCACCAGCCCAGCTTTGCCAGTACAAAGACCAGCTTGCTTTGAAGTAAAAAGAGAAAAAAAAGAAGGTACTTAGCAGCTTTCTCAGAAAAAGTAGTATTCTTGATGGTTAGTGTATGAGGAAGTTTAGTGACTGTTAGCGCAATCAATATACCAAAAATTTAACAAGCGGAGAATGGGAATAGAACAGAAGCAGAGAAACTTGATATGAATAGAAACTGCCACACATCTATTCCTGGCAGTCTGCTAGCCATGTGCATAGGGAAGAACAAAAGGGGCTCAAGCAATCTACATGTTCCTGGTCTTATTATCGGTTCACTCGCTATACAACACAGGAGCAACCCCTAGGAAGACAGGCTTAATTTTTTTTTTGAACTTTATTTTTTTATTGCATTTTAGGTTTTAGGGTACATGTGAAGAACATGCAAGATTGTTGCATAGGTACACATGTGGCAGTTAGAAAAACAAGCTCAAATGAATGTATATTGTATAACTTCTATTTATATAACATTCGTGAGGTGTCAAAATCACAGAAATAGAGAATGGATTAATGATTCCAAAGAATTAAGGAAAGGATGGGGATTGTGGGAAGTGGGAATAAAATAGCCACATGAGTGTCCTCAGGCTGATGGAAATATTCTGTATCTTGAGTGTGTTAGTGTCCATATTCAGAGTGTGATATTGCACTATAATTTTACAAGTCATTACCAGTGGAGAAAAAATAGTGATAGAGTACATGGATCTTTCTGTATTATATCTTACAACTACATGTGAATCTATAATTTTTTCAAAATAAGTATTAGTTTAAAATATTCTAAATTTTAATTTTGAATATATATTTGTGGTAATAATTCACAAATAAAACTTTTTGAAGCACTCAACAATGTTTAAGGGTAAAGGGGTCTTAACAAAATTCTTGAAAACTTCTAAGTGATTCAGCAATATAGAGCACCTCCCATTACAATTACTAGTGCAAAGTGCAAAAAAAAGACCATGTGTTGCAAGAATGGATAATTTTAAAATGGCTATATGTAATCCAAAAGTGGAATACATTTCCTAAGAATATGTTTTAGTTAAATGTCAGAAGGAGTGCCTGATGTTCGACTGCTCAGATTTTTATTACTTGCTGGAATTTCAGTTAACTTACCATTAAAGTTCTTAGTTTACAAGTTCAGAAAGTTGTTGTTATCACTTCACCTAATGGAAAGATGATACAATGGTAGGAAAACAAAATTTGGAGCAACTTATAAAGACATTTTTTTTTCTGATATCAAAATGTGTGACTCAGGATAGGCTCTGTCAAAATTTGATAAACTGAACCAATATATATTTCCCACATAGCATTGCAGATATATTAAATTGACAACCATCAGATTACTGCTAAATGTGGAGAACAAAAGAATTTGAATTAGCATTAGGAATTAGCATTAGACAATGATAGGGCTGACAGAATTCTCTTTATTTCATGGAAAATTTAACACTGGAATAGAGTTCAATAAATATTGAAAAGGAATTTTCCAAGCTGCTATTGTCTAAATGCTGTTTGACCACCCTACGTACATTATAACAATTAAGGTTTGGAATGTCCACTGATGATAAATGAAATCAGGACAAGCGACAAGCATATAGCATTCCTCATTTATCTTAAGTTGATTATTTTAGCTTTTGTTTCACAAGATGTCTTCTGTACTCTCTGGAGTATCTAACATCTATGGAGACAGAAAACCTTGGAGAGCCTTTTCTAGACTGTGTTCCCTGGAATAGCAGTCCAAATTCCTCAATCTATTTAAGTGTACTTGGAAAATAATGCTCACTCTACACTCCACATGAATAGTTACAATGCACATTAACATACCAAAATCTCTGAGAATTGCTGTAAAAATGTCTACATAGACAATGTAGTGACAATGTCTACATGTGACAGTGTCTACGTAGGTATTAAGTTTATATTCGTTTCTTTTAACCCCTAAAACATGAGATAGGTATATAATTAATTATCCTCATTTTATCAATCCTTTTGTTTGTTCGTTTGTTTCATTGTTTGAGACAGAGTCTTGCTCTGTTGCCCAGGCTGGAGTGCAGTGGCACGATCTTGGCTCACTGCAACCTCCACCTTCCAGGGTTCAAGCAATTCTACCACCTCAGCCTCCTGGGTAGCTAGAATTACAGGTGCCCTCTAATTTTTGTATTTTTAGTAAAGACAGGGTTTCACCATGTAAGTTAGGCTGGTCTTGAACTCCTGACCTTGTTATCTACTCGCCTCGGCCTCCCAAAGTGCTGGGACTACAGGGGTGAAATCCCTTTGTCTTATAAAACTTATTAAATTCTACAAATTTCTACTGGGAAATTCTTATTTTTCTTTCAGAGATAGTCTTTAAACATAAGAGAAATTCAAGGTCACCTATGAATTAAGATGGAGCTATAGTTGGCAGAGTAAATACTAGCTTATGTGGTAGAACTTAAAATAGACCATAGTGTCCTGAGAGACATAAACTTTATGGTCTGACGTTTTAAAATAAACTTATTTCCCATTCCTCCCAGTCTGAATTACTCCTGAACTAATCATGACTTAGGGTTATACCTTGGACAGAAAATATTATTTTAAAAGGCTAGACAGTGTACTCAAATTGGGGAGGGTTCTCTAGTTTATGCGTTTTAGCGGGATAGGTTATGGCTAATTTGAGGAAACTGTAATGCTGAGGTTAAGTGTGTGAGGTACAAACAGTAACTGCACAGGACGCAAAGTAAAAGCACTCTGGAAGGTAGTAAGTGATGAGAGGAGATCTTAGAGTTATATCTGGATATAAAATTATGGAAAAGGAGAGTAAATACCAGTATGTCTAAACAATGGTTTTCAAGCTTTGGTGTGCCTCCGAGGTGCTTAGTTAAATATATTGAATTTGCCTTTTCTCCCACTCTTTTCTAACATAGACTTCATGTCAATTTCATATGTTTAGGGTAGAGCCCAAACTTCAGAATTTTTAGTTAGCTATCCGTTCTCTACACTTTTAAAATCATTATTTTTTAATGCCACCAAATTGTCATGAAAGAAGAGTCGTAACCCAAAGACCACATAAAACAAATTTTGTAATTGTGTTTGCATCTGAGAATAAATGGGGTGAAGTTCCTCACTGTGCTTTGGGCTACAGTGTCTTTGCTTCTGGTTTAAGAGTCCTTTTCAGGTGAATTTTCTCATGCTTTTCTAGTAGCCTGAAGGTATATTGAATTCAAAGTCTCATTTTAAATGTCTTGCTTTCATTCACTTTCTGATAAAAGAACATCTATATACATATTTTAATTTGTTCAATATCAGTAGGAGCTTTAAAGCAATAATGTATAACTAGCAGATTTTGTTTGACAGCACATGGCAAATTATATTTTCTATTCTACAAATACCCATGAATATTCAATCAGCAAGAAAACCTATAATCTTCTTGAGAAAAAACAATGTATAAAAAAGTAAAAACAAAACTTTCTATTTTTTTAATTAAAATTTTAGTGACTTCATTGTTACATTGTTATTTGGCTAAGAATAATAAATCATTTCTAAATATTTGGACTCTCTGTGTGCTTAATTAGAGAGGATGAGACAATTAGCGGGATATGCCATTTTAGCAAGACCCAAGTTAAAAACAGCCACGACATCTTTTTTTTTCTTTTTTTTTTTTTAGAAAGGAGAGAAGGAAAGAAAGAAAAAAAGGAGTGAAGGAGAGGAAAAAAGAGAAAAAAAAGGGAGAGAGAACGGGAATGTTGCTTTATTCTGAAAATGGGTATTGAAAACCTCTTTTCTGCCAATAATTGTGCTGAATAATGGCCGATCAATATTTCATTTAAACCTATGAGTAGGTGTGATGTGGTACTGACAGGAATGTGTATTTTGTGTATTTAAAGTGGAGAGCTCTATAAATTTTCATTAAGTTTACTTGTTCCAGATCTGAGTTCAAGTCCTGGATATCCTTATTAATTTTCTGTCTTGTTGATCTATCTAGCTCTATAAATTTTCATTAAGTTTACTTGTTCCAGATCTGAGTTCAAGTCCTGGATATCCTTATTAATTTTCTGTCTTGTTGATCTATCTAATACTGATGTTGAAGTCTCCCACTATTATTGTGTGGGAGTCTAGGGAGTCTAAGTCTTTTTATAGGTCTTATGTATCTAGGTGTTAGGATCATTAGCATTGATCCTTTTACCACTGTATCTTTGTTGCTTTAAAATCTATTTTATCAGACACGAGAATTGTAACTCCTGCTTTTTATTTACTTATTTGTTTTTGCTCTCCATTTGGTTGGTAAATTGTAAAAACAAAACTTTCAATGTCACTTTAAGGGTTAAAAGAAAGATCTATTCAGCTATTGAAGACTACTGCCTAATGCATTACATTATGACTTCCCAATTAAAATAAACTTGAGGAAGCATTTTTAATTGTACGATATTTACATGTACTTTCATGTAGGTAAAAAAGTTTACACATTTGAGTATTTATTTATTGGAATATTGTTTGATGAGGATTCATAATATAGTTTTTTTGTACAGTTTAAAGTTATAAAACTCACAACATACATAAAATTAAGCAGAATTAAATTAATATTGATAAATATTAATTTTCAAATTATAATCAAGGACTAAAAACTCAAAGTATATATATATATTACATAAAAGTAATTAATGGCAATATGTGTAAAAGCTAAATATATGTCTTGACACTTTGCTTATGTGGGAGACAGATATTTCATTTTTAATGCAAGGATTGATTTTTAATTCTCAGAAAGAATTGCATTCTCATTTCATGATTACTTTAAGCTCCGGGTTTTGTGAACTTGGTTTTCTTTTTTTATAGTGCCAGTCTCCTGAGATGTTCCTAGAGAGGAAAGCAATCACCAGTCAATATTTAGACTTAGGCATTCTTCTTACTATCGGAAGGTCAGGCCAGGGTGTCCTAAGGCGTTTTGGGCAGTTTCACAGGTTTATTCATAAGTAGACAATCAAAATTTTCATAAGTAATTGTAACTACAATTTTGGCAGATTTCACTACATTTACTTGTCAACTCTGATACAGGCATAAATGCTTTGCTATCATTAAGCACTTTAATCCATTTTAGTGTTCCTTTAAAATATTCTTTTCTAACATGAGGTAAAATATTGCCAATGATAGTCAGGAAAAGGTATGTATTCTGTGTTGTTATTTATCATTTTATAAAAACAGAATAATTGAATTACAGTTTAGATAATATTGGCTAAACATTATTTAATGGCTTGAAGGCATATACAGGTGAAGGTGTTACTACAGAAATGGATTATAACTTACCACAGACATAGATCTTTTGTTTTCCTGAGACAAACAATGATATGATTCAATTGGAGACGAGTCAAGAGAGAAAAACTATTCTAACAGAAGTTACGATTATGATGGCATTGTATACTTAAGAAGATTCAATACGTTATCCCATAACCTATATTTATTTAGAGAGCTAACAATGCAAGCTTAACATAATTACAAAGTGTTTTATAACATTGACTACTTAGGATAACTGATACGACAGTCCTTTATGACCCCCTAAACTCAACAGTCATGAAAAATCCTTCTTACACACTCAGTATTACTTAATGTTAGAAACTTAAGCCGCTGTACATCAAATCCTCCAGGAAAAAAATCAAATCAGTCTTCCTCCCATTCTAACTTTGTCCTCCAGTGCTGTTGGTGACCCTTGTTTCATAAACCTGGAAATAGATCCTTTAGATGTTCCATATTTATCTGTATTTCTGCTGTAATGTTGTTTGTTTGTTCCATTTGGAATTGTTATTTGGCTGTTTGCACTCAGATCTCTCTGGCTCCAATTTTTGGTTTTCAAGAACTCTGAATGTTGTCCGTTATATACTCATGAACTTACTTACACATAGTCTGTGCTCTCTTGACAGACTGTCTAGACATTCCTATTCTCTTTCTATGGTATTGGTATCTGCTGACAAAAATCTTACACATCCTGTTAAGATTTCTTGCCTTTAGTTTTTAAATCGTTTTTAAGTTCACCATAGTTGGCGCTATGGGCTGAATTGTGTTCATCAAAATTTGTATGTTGATGCTCTAGCACCTGGTACTACAGAATGGACTGTATTTGGAGGTAGAGTTTTTAAAGAAGTATTTAGGTTAAAATGAGATCATTAAGGAAGACTCTATTTCATCATAACTGGACCTGTATTTCATATCACTCCTTAAAGAAAAGATTAGGATATAGACACACACAGAGCAAAGACCATGTGAAGACAAAGGGAGGAGAAGACAGCCATATGCAAGCCAAAGAAAGAGGGCTCAGAAAATATCAACCCTGTGGATATGTTGATCTCTGATTTCTTGCCTCCAGAACTATGAGGAAATAAATGTCTGTTGTTTATTTCACTCATACTGTGGTATTTTTTTGTGGCAGCCCTAACAAACTAATACTGGTGAGTTCACCTTATTAAAAATGGTGGATTAAGAACACACATTGATGTCTACTCCACCCCTAACTTCCCTTAAATTCAAACATCAGATCAGGTGGAGAAATTATATTCATTCAAGGACAAAAAGAGTGAGAAAGGGAATAATGGATATAAAAGGCAACAATTACATGTAAAGTAAATAAAGAAGTAGTAATTAATTTAGCAGAACATAGAGAGCTGAAACTTTCTATGTTATATGGCAGGGAGATCATTAACAAGCAATAATATTGGGGCTGAAGAACCCAGGGGAATTTAGAAATTGTGTGTAATGAAAAGCAGGTGTTTGGAATGAGGATTAAAAAAGAAAGATTGACCAAAAAGCAATCTTCAAATGTGCACTTAGAGTGGACAAATTTTCCCTTTATCTTAGCACAGTCAGACATGGTATGAGAGAAATGCCCTGTGGAAAAATTGATTAGGAGGTGCCCGAGACTTGGAGATAAGGAAAGTGAAGAATGAAGGCCAACAATAGGAGATTAATGGAAAAAAAAAAAAAAACCTACATCTTGAGGACTGAGATTCTCAGGACTGTTTCTCATGTTGACTTTCAGGTGGTGAAAATCAGGCATGGGTGGGTGCAGTGGCTCACGCCTGGAACCGCAGCACTTTGGGAGGCTGAGGCAGGTGGATCACGAGGTCAGAAGTTCAAGAGCAGCCTGGCCAAGATGGTGAAACCCCGTCTCCACTAAAAATACAAGAATTAGCTGGTGGCAGGCAACGTAAGCCCAGCTACTCAGGAGGCTGAGGTAGAGAATTGCTTGAACCTGGGAGACAGAAGTTGCAGTGAGCTGAGATTGTGTCACTGCACTCCAGCCTGGGCAAGAGAGTGAGACTCCATCAATAAATAAATAAATAAATAAAATCAGGCATATTCTATTCTGGCTATCTGTTCAGGATTTTGAAGATTTCAGTTATGAAAGTGTTCTCCCTGCAACAAACTGCCCAGTAAACCTACAGGGAAAAACAGTAAAGTACATGTTCCACTCATGATGGGATTTTCCAACAAATTGTTAAGGGTCTCACTCTTAAATATGAATGAACAGTCAAAGGTCATCAAATAGTTGAGACAGTCTTTAATGTTAAAGACAATAATCAGAGCTAATAAACAAAAATGTAAAATAAATTTTTTGGAACAAATGCAAATAACAGAAAAAAAGTCAAATAAATTAACATCCATAGAGAAAAATAATATGAATTCATTTTAAAAAATATTTAGAGATAAAGAAAATGTATTTTGAAATTTAAATTATAAGATCAAAAATTTAAAGGTTAGAATATGGGAAGATGCATTTTAAGAAATATTCTAAAAATTGGAACCAATAAACAAAGAGAAGAAATATCGAAAAGAAAAAAAATTACAGCATACATCTTAACATTTAAGTAATTTTTTTTCCTAATTGAAAGACAAATGTAAGGGAGAAAATGATAAATACAGTTTAATAATCTCAGTTTTCCAGAACTAAAAATAATGAAAGTAAGCATAATCCATTCCAAAGAATGTAACATTTAGTTTTAAGACCTACAAAGGAGATGAGTTGAAAAGCTTTCAGGAAGAGAAATGTAAAGACAAACAAATAAAAACTAACAATAACACTGCCCACGGAGTGTGGCAAATGCCTAATGGTAAGGTTATAAGTTAGGCAAAAAGGAAAGAAAACAGTTCCTTCAAACTTCTCCAGGGTTTAATTCTGAAGGATATACTCAAAGATATTAATAATCTTTGAGGATTCTTATTTCAAATCTATTACTTATAATTACTCATTATTGAAATGTAAACCAATATAGAAGTGATGATGCTTATCATCCCTATGCATTTGATTAGTCCAAACTATAGAATTTACCAAGGAAATGTGAAATTTTCCTTACCAAGAAAATTGTGAAAATTGGCTTCAAAATTGCTATATTACTCTAAGCACAAAGTCAAAGAGGAGATGCTATAAGAAGGTTATCTTTGGAGAAAACTCTATTGTTATCCCCATCAACTCTTTTATGCAAGGAGAAAGATGTACAAAACCTTCTCCAACTATAGACTAATAACTGAGGGACTCAACTTGACCTTTGCAGAGGTTAATATATGCCCTGGGTAGTAGGAAGGCATGGTACCACGGAATGTGGTAAGCACTTTTCTGTGTATGTGTGTTTTAGTGACTTACTTATAATCCACTCTCATTTAGCACTGTTGCTCTCAGAGAGGAGGAAAAAATGAGTGGACAACAGAAAGGAAGAAGCGAGTAGCAAAATGCATTGTTGAATGTTTGTTTTCAAGTATTTCAAGTCTATAAAAAGCAAGGGTGATTTACTATAAATATTTTCCAAATAGGAAAAAAGTAGGCAGCAGATAGCTTCAAACTAAACAGTAAAAGCTTCTTATATGAACACACACATGCACACACACATACACATATCCATGTGTAGCAGAGGAAATCTATATCCTTCATTTTATCTTTGTACATTTTTTGAAAGAAAGTAATTTCAGAGGCATCAATGTGGTGGTTTCTATATCTAACTTTATTAACAAAATTTAATTGGCTTCCGTGGTGATTAAACAATAAGTTTTATATCAATACGCATATCTGCTTTTTTGATTTTATCTTAAAATTACTCCACATATGAAGAGTCCTCACTGCTGCATTTTCTAATTATTTTTATGCACTCTAATTATGCTTATTCAAATAATTATACTGAAAAATAGAAAACTGTATCAATGTCAGTTTTTATTTTATTTTGACATTAAAACACTACACAAATTCTAAATTCTTCACTTGTTTCTGAATTTTTCTTTTTCTTTTCACATTTTCTTTCCATTGTAAAAAATTTTTCTGTATTTTAAACTGTCAAGATGCCTTCATTCAATGGTTCATAGAAAAATTCAAACAACTATTTTGAGAAACCCATAAGAAAAATTAAGAAGATAATAAGCATGTTCTCAACACAAAGTGTAAGATTTTTTAAAATAAAAGGACTATATTGTTTTGTTTTGCCTTTTTGAGACAGCCTCGCTCTGTCGCCCAGGCTAAGTGCAATGGTGTGATCTCACCTCACTGCAAACTCCGCCTCCTAGGTTCAAGCAATTCTCTTGCCTCAGCCTCCAGAGTAGCTGGGATTACAGGCACCCGCCACCATGCCAAGCTAAGTTTGAATTTTTAGGAGACATGGGGTTTCACCATGTTGGCCAGGCTGGTCTCAAACTCCTGTTCTCAAGCAATCCACATGCCATGCACTCCCAAAGTGCTGGGATTATAGTCATGAACCACTGAGCCAGGCCTAAAAAAGACTATATTGTTAAATAATACATTATAATCTGTAAAAGGCATGAAATATATTGATAATTCTATATATAATTCAGTATTCAATAAACAATCCATATGTTTGTTAATTTAATCTACATGATCTTTATTATATTATATAGGAGAAGAAACAGTTTGAGCAGCCTCTTCCTGAAATACTTATGGTGTTCTATTGTCCCTCCTACCCTTTTTGCATTTATCATCATCAACACTGGAATTATTTGTCTATTATTTATTCATTTATCTCATACCTATGCTAATCATGTTACTATGTATTAGGGCCTGGATAAAATTAGGAACAAGACATAGCTCCTGTCCCCATGGAACCTATTGTCCAAAGAGACATACAAAAAAAAAAAAAAAACAACAGATGTTTGCAATATAACTGACAAAGAGAAGTAAAGGATAATATAAGAACATGTAAGAGGTGTATGTAAGCCCCTTGCGAGGTCAGGGAAGGCTTATGAGAAGAGGGAGATATGAAGAAAATCCTTGGAGATATTTTGGGATTAGTTCTAGACCACCACAATAAAGTGAATATTTCAATAAAATGAGTCACACAAATTTTTTGGTTTTCTAATGTGTATAAAAGTTATGTGTATGCTACATCACATTCTATTGTGTAATTGCATTATGTTTAAAGTGCAATGTATATACCTTAATGAAAAATATTTTATTGATAAAAATGGTAATGATTATCTGAGCCTTCAGCAAGTCATATACTTTTTGCTGGTGGAGGGTCTTCCCTGGATATTGATGGTTGCTGACTGATCAAGGTGTGCTTGCTGGAGGCTGGGGTGCTGGGAGCAAATTCTTAAAATAAGACAATGAGGTTTGTTGCATCAAGTGACTCTTCCTTTAATGAAATATTTCTCTGTGGCAATGAGATGATGTTGGGTAACATTTTATTTACAGTAAAATTTCTTTCAATATTAGAGTCAATCCTTTCCAACTCTGCTGTTACTTTATCAACTAATTTATGGAATATTCTAAATCCTTTGGTGTCATTTTAACAATATTCACAGCATCTTCACTGGGAGTAGGTTACATCTCAAGAAACTACTACATCTACTTATCCACAAGAAGCAATTCCTTATTTGTTCCTGTTTTATCACAAAATCACAACAGTCAGTCATATCTTCAGATTCCACTTCTAATTCCAGTTCTCCTTCTATTACCATCACATCTACACTTACTTTCTCTACTGAAGTCTTGAACCCCTGAAACCATCCATGACTGTTGAAGCCAACTTCTTCTTCTACTAATGTTAATATTTTGACTTTCTCCCCCGATCACACATGTTCCTATTGGCATCTGGAATGGTGAATCCTTTCCAGTATGTTTTCAATTTGCTTTGCTTGGATCCGTTGGAGAAATCACTATCTATGGCAGCCTTATGAATGTATTTCTTTAATAAGAAGAATTGAAAATCAGAATTACTCCTTGATCTATGGCCTGCAAAATGCATGTTGTGCAAGCAGGCATGAAAACAACATTAATCTTGTACATCTCCATCAGAGCTCCTGGGTAACTAGGTGAATTGCCAATAAGCAGTAATATTTTGAAAGAAATCTTGTTTGATTCTGAGAAATAAGTCTCACCAGTAGGCGTAATTTTTTTTTTTTTATATGGAGTCTCACTCCCTCACCCAGACTGGAGTGCAGTGGTGTGTGTGATCTTGGCTCTCTGTAACCTCCACCTTCTGGGTTCAAACGATTCTCCTGCCTCAGCCTCCTGAGTAGCTGGGACTACAGACCTGTGCTGCTATGCAAGCTAATTTTTGTATTTTTAGTAGAGACAGGGTTTCACCATGTCGGCCAGGTCTTGAACTCCTGACCTCAGGTGATCCAGAGGCCACGGCCTCCCAAAGTGCAGGGAGTAGAGGCATGAGCCACCATGCCTGGTCATCTTAAAATATTTAACAAACCATGCAGTAAACAGATGTGCTGTTGTAACCGGGTGTCCCAGGTACTTGGCCTCCCGTGCCCCAGGAATGGGGGAAGAGGCCCTGGAGTTGCCATGGGCTCCTTCAAGTAAACATCAGATCCAAAGAGTTTTGCAGAATGTGATTTATTAGGCAGAGAGAGACAGAGAGAGGCAGACAGAGAGAGAGAGAGAGAGAGAGAGAGAGAGAGAGAGAGAGAGAGAGAGAGAGAGATTTAGAGTTTCCATGCTGTCATGGGAGGGGATCTAGAGATGGAGTAGTATAGGTAAGAGAATAGGGGGGATTTTAACCCCAGAGTCACTCCCACCCCATTCAAGTTCTTGTCGAGTAAGAGGATCTGTTCCAAACTTCCTCTGGAGTGATTGATCTTCGACTCTGATACTTGATTGGCTGCCTGGCTCGCAATAGAGCCCCTCTTTTCAAGGCTTTTGTCGGTTTTTTTTAAAAGAAAGGAAGCTCACCTGCATTGTATACCTTTCCATGCATGGGAAAGTTAGACAAAGAACTCTAGGCTCCCAGAGTAGGGGGTGGATAGAGCTATGGCTGGGAAATTCTTGCCTTTGAAACCACGCCCCTTATGGGCCTGGGAAGAGAAGTTAACGTAGTCCCTCACTGTCATTCAGGCTTTGTTGTTCCATCTATAGAGTTCAGACAGAGTGGATTTAGCATAATTCTGAAGGGCCCTAGGGTTTTCAAATGGTAAGTAAGCACTGATTTCAACTTAAAGTCACCAGCTGCATTAGCCCCTAACAAGAGAGTCAGCCTGTTTTTGAAACTTTGAAGCCAAGAGTTGACTTCTTCTTTTAAGATATGAAAGTCCTAGAGGGCCTCTTTTTCCAATATAAGGTTGTTTTGTCTGCATTAAAAATCTTGTTGTTTAGTGTAGCCACCTTCATCTTTTATCATCTATTATCTCAGCTAGACCTTTTGGATCACTTGCTGCGGCTTCCCCATCAGCTCTTGCTGCTTCAGCTTGCACTTTTATGTTACATAGATGGCTTCTTATCCTTAAACCTTGTGAACTAACCTCTGCTAGTTTCAGTTTTTTTTTTTCCTTGCAGATTTCTTGTCTCTCAGCCTTCATAGAATTGAAGATAGTTAAGGCTTCACTTTGGATTAGGCTTTGACTTAAGGGAATGCTGTGGCAGGTTTGATCTTCCATTCAGAGCACTGACACGCTCCATATCAGTAATAAGGCTGTTTTGCTTTTTTATTGTTCATGTATTCATTGAAATAGCCCTTTTAATTTTCTGCAGTAACTTTTCCTTTGCATTCACAACTTAGCTAACTGGACAGGAAGCTTAGCTTTCAACCTATCTCTGCCTATCTTGGCTTTTTACATGCCTTCCTCACTAAGCTTTCTAGCCTTTGATTTAAAGTGAGAGACATGTAATTCTTCCTTTCACTTGAATATGTAGAAGCCATTGTAGGGTGATTAACCAGTATAATTTTATTATTATTGTGTGGCAGGAAATAGGGAAGCCTGAAGAGAGGGAGAGAGAAGGGGAAAGGCTGGTCAGTGGAGCAGTCAGAGTATACACAATATTCATTAAATTCACTGTCTTATATGGCCATGTTTTGTGGTGCACCAAAACAATTATAAAAGTAACCTCAAAGATCACTGATGACAGATCACCATAGCAGATATAATAATAAAAAAGTTTAGAATACTGTAAGAATTACCAGAATGTGATACAAAGTGAGCATGTGCTATTAGAAGAGTGGTGCCAGTGGACGTACTCAATGGAGGGTTGCCACAAATCAATTCATTATCTGCAAAGTTTTGAATAGCTGTGAATAAAGGGAAGTACAACAAAAGTATGCATATATATATATATATATATATATATATATATATTTTTTTTTTTTTTTTTGAGATGGAGTTTCGCTCTTGTTACCCAGGCTGGAGTGCAATGGCGCGATCTCGGCTCACCGCACCCTCCACCTCCTGGGTTCAGGCAATTCTCCTGCCTCAGCCTCCTGAGTAGCTGGGATTATAGGCACGCGCCACCATGCCCAGCAAATTTTTTGTATTTTTAGTAGAGACGGGGTTTCACCATGTTGACCAGGATGGTCTCGATCTGTTGACCTCGTGATCCACCCGCCTCGGCCTCCCAAAGTGCTGGGATTACAGGCTTGAGCCACCGCACCCAACCGCTTATATATATTTAAGCCTTATATTTAAGACTAAAAGAAAGAAGATATGTGGTCATTTGTTAGGGGTGGTTGAGAAAAGGAGGAAGGAATATTTGAAGCAGAGTAAGCAGAGTATATGATTTATACAAAGATTTTGACATGAGACATTTGGGAAAGTAAAACCTAGAAGTCTGTGGGTGGTGGTAAAATCCTGATTCTAAGAGAATCCAAGTAGAGGGTCTGAAAGTGGAATAAAGATAAAAGAATGAGATTGAGAGATGGATAAAGCAGGACTAAATAACGATTGGCCCAAAAAGACATATGAAAATGTCAGAGGAGAATGGAATAGATCAATGTGTCTTTCAGAATGAGTATTCTGTCTGTAGTACGGAGGGTAAAGAGGTACAAAATTGTCATCAGTGAGACCAGTTAGTGAGGAAATTACAATAATCCAGAGTAAAGAGGTACAAAATTGTCATCATTGAGACCAGTTATTGGGGAAATTACAATAATCCACGTGAGAAATTATCATTGCTTGAATTAGGCATCTGACAGTGCAGGCAGATGGAAGTGAATGGAGTTGAGAGATATTTAATTGCTGGTCAGAAGGACTTTGTGATTGACTGGAGAGAATAACCATGATGAATGATAAAGAGAAAAAACTTGAAGATGATACCCAGATTTATGGTTGAGAAACAGGATGGAATTAGTGACAGAAGCTGTGGAGCTGTGTGAACAGCTGCACACAAAGTACCATATTGAGAGGGGGTTGGGGCCATGTGTTGCTATCTGTGATGCAACATGAGATGGTTTACATCAATGTTGCTGTATCTTTAAGTTCATGATGAAATATACTACACCGGAAATTTGTAAAATCCTTTGAGATAATCAGTGATGTTCTGAACCTAATGGAGCATTCTAACACAGAAAGCTTACAAAGACATAAGTGTTTCACAAGTTAGTAGATGAGGACATCGTAGAAGGAAAGAACAGTATGGCTAAAGGCATATAGAAGTCACAAAGCATCCAGGAGTAATTAAACAAGACTTTGGAGAATGGGAAGTTTGGGATGTCTGGAGAGGCGGTAGAATACACACGTGGGGAAGAGATGGGGAAGTATCACCTATTCTCTCCCAGGGTTGAATCACTATTTATCCACAAGAATAATTCACTAACTAATTACAAGCATGGATTTATATAAAGTTTATAACTTATAAGGATGTCTCTGGCAGTGTTAAAAAGTAAAAACTGAAGGAGATGTTGGGCACTAAGAAACTTCAACAGAGTTAAAAAAAGGTAGGGAGACTATTGTAATTGTTGGGAAGAGAAAAATAAAGAGGCAGACCAGGGTAGCAGTGGAGAGCAAGAGAAGAGGACAGAGAAACAACCGTGCTACAACTGCTGAGTTGAGTAGGCACAACTTTGTGGACTGCAAAGTCTAAAATATTCACTACCTGCCATTTAGGAGAAATATGGTTGACTCCGAGTTTAGACTACCTTTTGTAGAAGCAGGAATGTGGTAATTTAAAGGGAGAAGTAGAACCTAGGAGATATTTTATGTTTTAAGATGGGACAAATTATAACTTTATAAATCAATAAGGAGGAGACATGGAAAAATAGATTAACTCAAAGACAAAATGTGGAGGGATTAACTTTGGTAGAAGGAGGAATCTTTTCCATACAGAGGGGTGGAAAGATTATGTTTGAATTTTGATTAAAATACATTTTCATAGGAAAAGAGGGGAGATGAAAACATTCATGTTTAGTGATTGCTTTTTATTCTTCCAGGTAGGGAGCAAACTCACTTGCTGATAGTAAGAAAGAGCTTGCAAAGAAGGGTGTGGTTTTTGAAAACCCACACTAAGAGACTGGCAGAAAGAGAAAGGGAAATGTTCAGCCATTCCTTGACTGTCCCTGGGACCGGAAGAGAACAGAAACCACAGGTTAGTGGTGGCATTTACCAGCTCAGTTGCACAGCATCTGTTACTTCTCTTTCCACACACTTAGCAGTGTAACTATGAGAAAAATCGCATCTCAAATGTGTTAAAATAAATATTAACCCCTACACCTGACATTAACACAAATAGAATTCAACAGGTTTTGAAGTTTAAGTATTGTACTATGCTGGTGTTTATTAACGCAAAAGAACATAGGATAATACTTAAACTTTAAAAGCTCTGTGGCTTTCAGTAAGGCCACAATTAGTAGGTAAAGAACAATACAGTTGCAGGAGTAAGTGGTAGGACTGAGAACAGTTAAGCCATCAGGATTAGGCAATATTTTGGGGAGAAAACAAAAGAAATGCATAATTCTTCACAGAAGTTGGGGTTAAGCTTCAATCAAAGAAAAGGGGGTATTAGTGTCTGAATAATGTGAAGTAACTATACTGTGATCTTTAGATAAATGATTTGTGTGTCTGTTTTTATTAAACATGTTGCACCCAATAGAAAAGAAACATGGGTAGAAGATGATTCTGTTTTAAGTTAAGGACAGGAAAATAGAACTCATATTTTATTATCATCCGTTATATACGTCTAAATAAAAAGTTGTTGTTAATGAGTCTACCAGGAATATAATTAGGAACATAAAAACTACATGGCTAAGGCATTTACCTGTACCTCACAGATGACTTGACTTTTTCTACATGCAAGAAGTTACTATATCAAAATATAAATTTAATAAAAGATTTTATGACAAAGTGAAAGCTTATATCTAATCTCATGAAACCTTCACGCGAAATTTTAACTTTCCAAATACTGCCTCTTATAATTCAGTATAACTCTGTCTTCATATACTTCCAATATACTTAAAATCTTGGTTGGCATTCAAATATTTTAAAGTTTATGTTCTATATTAATAACCTTTTAGATATGTTCTATAACCTTTTAGATAACTATTTTTTACATAATTATAATTTTACATATTGCCTTACATAAAAAAAATTTCAAGAATAATAGTTGATTTCTTGGTGCTCCTATTTTGATTTTTAGCTTTTAAAAATTATGGTAGAAAAGAGACATGTACCAAGAGCTCTAATTTGTAGTGCCCAGACACTAGTTATATGACCACAAGCCAAATCAAAATATAGTGTAACACTGCAAGAGTTTCCTAGAGAGAGACATTGATTGAGAGGGTGCATGACGGAAACTAGAAGGAAACACTATTTTGATCCCTATCATAATGCCTTAAAAGTTCACTTTGATAGAAAACAGTTTTTATAATTAAATTAGTAAAATAAAAACATATATGTTTTTAGATATTCCATTTCAGAGTTAAGAAGGGTCATTTACTTGTAAATTTCCCAGCCTGGCTTTTCCACAGTGACTAAGTTGACTTGATATAATTGCCACTAGCATCAGCTTATTTTGTGGGATGCTGTGTGGAGCAGAAATAAAAAGCCTCCTTTAATGGAAATCCTTCAAAAGCATTACTGAAGAGTCATGATCAAATCCTAATTATTATGGGGTGTATACTGAATCTCAAATAAAGTCAGAGGCTTTGAAGGCAAAGAAGGCCTACATTTCATGCCACTAAGTTAAGAAAGATAAAAATTCAAGGTTTATATATTGATGGCAACTACAAAAGCTTTGTTAAAATAATAGTCATACTCTTCTCACATAATGATGCTTCTGTTGTAAAGCTTCACAGAAGTTTGGTGGATTGAACAAAATTGATGAATAATGGCATTCTACTAGTGGTGCAGCATAGCAAAGCCATTCACTTCATTCTTATATAGTTTGTCATATTTTCCAGACCTTTTAAAATCAGAAAATAAGGTCTTTATGTGTGCTGTGTGACATAGTAGTTCATCCTCACAGAGGACACTCATTGATGATGCTTTGTATGGAAAGGATACCAATCCTGAAATTTTGATAAGTAAATGGCAGATTTTCCATTACATCTAACCTAAGATTGGGAAAGTTCAAAGAGAGAGAAGTTGGATGAATTTGTTGGGCATTAGTGAATTGAACGTAAGTTGTAGGCAAGGAGCTATGATGTTGTTTTTGGTAGAGTTGAGTGAGACTCTTTCATTCATTAACAATTTGTAGAGTCCCTACTTGAGGGACTGTGCTAAATTTATTCTCTAAGGAAAATAAAGACAATGAGAATCTTTGCCTGAATAATGATTCAGACCAGCAGGGAAGGCAAGACATATGAATAATAATATTAAAAAAAGTTTTATTGTACATAGAAAGAAAGATGTTAAGTTACTATTTGTCAAAGCCTGGATGGCAAAATTTGAAAGTAGAAAATAGAAATGGCAAAGATGTCCTGGTAACATAGAAATATCCTAATTTTAAAATTCTTACCACCATGACTCCTCTGCCACACCTAATATCTCAATATGTCCTTTCTTTTTCTTTCTTTCTTTCTTTCTTTCTTTCTTTCTTTCTTTCTTTCTTTCTTTCTTTCTTTCTTTCTTTCTTTCTTTCTTTCTCTCTTCTTTCTTTCTTTCCTTCTTTCTCTCTTTTTCTTTCTTTCTCTTTCTTCCTTTTCTTTCTTTCTTCTTTCTTTCTCTTTCTCTGTTTCTTATATTTTTTTCTTTTTTTTTAATGATACAGTCTTGCTATGTCACTCTTGACTGGAGTATAGTGGCATGTTGCCTGGTTCACTGCGGCCTCAACCTCTGGGCTCATACCCTACCAATTTTGTTTTAGAGAAACAGGGTCTCGCCACACTGCCTAGGCTTGTCTTGAACTCCTGGGCTCAAGCAATCCTCCCATCTCTGCCTCCCAAGCTCTTGGGATTACAGATGTAATCCATCATGTCTGGCCCCAAATACTTTCAAATATATTTGTTACTATTATCCATCTAGAGTCAGCTCCTCTTTGGATGTCACGCACTGCAGCTTCATCCAGTATGCTGTTTCCCTACTTAGAAAGCATTTATTCTATTTCTTTTCATTATTCTTTTGAAGATCCACTTCAAATTTGTGTTTAGGAAGCCATCCCTAATTATGTGCCTTAGATGGATATTCTTTCATTACATTCGCTTAGAATTTTGATGTAAATATCATATTACATTGCTGTGACCTGTTTAAGATTACTTTTCTCCCTACAAGAAAATGGCTTAAAAAATGTTGAATTGGGTTTATTATTCTTTAGTGTCTAACACATATGAAATATTCAAAGTTTTTGTTACATCATTAAATATTTGAATGAAGAGAAGAATGTTGCTTCTGTGTGGAGGAAGCTAGGCATACCAGAAGGCAGGAGTCAGAGTCAGATTTTTGGTGTGATCCTCAGATCTATCAGTGAAGAACCATAATCCTGAGTAAACCATATCTGAAGCCACAGAGACGGGAATAGAAAACAAGTAGTAATGTGAGGGAAATGATGAAGTTTAGCTTGTTACCAAGGGATTCTATCTAATAGATAAGGAGTCGTAATACATTGCATCATTGCTTAATGAAGAAAAACAAGGCACAACAATGTTTCCTATTGCCATAAAACAAAAAGAAAGACATCAAACAATGAGTTTGATTTTTTAAGTAGATTCTGGTGGTGCATGTGCAAGTTTGTTACATAAGTCTATTTACATAATGCTGAGGTTTGGATTTCTGTTGAACCCATCACCCAAATAATGAACGTAGTACCTGATAGTAGTTTTCAAAATTGCTCCCCTTCCTCCCTTCCTCCTCTGGGAATTGACAGTGTCTGTTGTTTCCATCTTTATATTCATGTTTACCCTTTGTTTTTGTCCCCCTTATGAGAATACACTCTTTTTGATTTTCTGTTTCTAAATTAAGTCACTTAAAATAGCCTCCAGCTGCATCCATATTGCTGCAAAGAACATGACTTTATTCTTTTTTATGGCTGCATAGTATTCCATGTTGTATGTGTACCACCAAACAAACAAACAAAAAACTGAGTCTTAAGCAAGGCAAAGGAAAATGAAATCAGGGCTGCTGGATTTGGCTTTGTGAAAGATATAGTGCTCAAGGACTTTGGAATGGGTGATTTCCATGGATCAGATTGCAATCTGTTGAAGGGTAATTAAAAGTTGGGAATATATATTCTGAATTCTGCTTATGCTTTTTAAAAGGTTGGGCCAATAAAGACAGAACAGGATAAAGAGCCTCAATGTGAAGGTCTAAAGGCATGTAAAGTCAAGTTTGCTTTGTTTTATTTGATGTTTCAGTTTTTATTTTGTTTTTTTTTGGTTGAAGTATTTTAAAAGAGCCATATGACATCATTTATTTTCCTTGTCCTACACTTCAAATAGCACAAATATGATTTTGCTATGTAAGGCTTACCATATGTAATTTTTTATTCATGACATACCCCAAAAATAAAAGCAGCTTACACTGTCATTTTTGTTTAAAGTTTTTTACAAGTTATTTATAAATAACTGTACTATTTGAATGACATTGAACTTTGTTAAGAAAACATTTTGTCACATACTGTGTTCCATCAATAGTTTGATTATTCATGACTGCTTTTGCTTCCTGTGCATATTAATGTGTGGCTCCCATGTCACTAGAAAGAAATCAAGAACTTCAAACCTGTGAGCAAACCATTCAAAGAAGATTGTAATCATATCACACAAATTTCCCTTATTGGTGTCCAAAAGAGAAATAAAATGTCAATTGCCTTGCTACTTGATTAATTATGGCAGGAGCCAACAAACTATTACCTATAGGCCAAATTGGGTCTGCCACCTCTTTCTGTAAGTAAAGGTTTATTAGTACATAGCTAAACCAAAATATTTTTATCATCCATAGCTGCTTTCACATACACACAACTGTGCAGCTGAATAATTCTGACAAGATAAGGTAGCTCACAAAACTAAAATATTCATTATCCTTTAAAGAAAAACTTTGCCAATCCTTATATTAGAGCTTTATATAAACATAGTGAAATAAATCTTAATTTCTAAAACGGATTTGAAATATGTGCTTTCCCAATTTATATTTATTTATATTGGCACGATAAAGTCAACAAATACATATTGAGCATCTTCTATGAAGCCAGCTGGTTTTGAGGTACTGGCAATATAGCAGTCAACCAAACAAATGAAACTCTTAGTGCTCATATATACATTCTAATTGTAGTTAACTAGTCACTCAACAATCAACAAATAACGAAATAGTTGAGAAGCTGTATTTAAAACAGTGTGCCAGATGATCATATGCACCCCGTATAAAACAAAGAGGGGCAAGGAATAATGAGTATCAAGGATTGGAGGGATAAAGAAGCATACCTTTACTACTATACATCGTTTATAATTTCCTAAGATTGTCCTTGCATAGAATGAAATCGGCCAAGGGATGAAGTAAAATAGAACTACTCCCTAACTCAAATGCCTGCATCCTAAGTTTATAACATTCAGTTCATACACTCATTAAAATACACCACTAGGCTTCACTTTTAATTGGTACCTGTTTCTGAGCCCACAATTTACAAAACGGTGCAAGACCAAAAATTATGGTCAATCCGCTCAAGAAAGTCTATCACACTAAGTTGGTCCCTATAATTCTGCATAAATTCAGTGCTTAAATCCAATGCATAATCTCTTTATAATATTATATAAGAAAGGTAAACTTTTATAAAATTGTTTATGCCAGCCTAGCAAATAATAGCTCAATATTATCTCAACACATTTAGAAGGCAAGGGGTAAATAGGCACATTTAAATAAATTCTACTGGTACCTGTGGCGGGAGATGGGGGGAAAGCAGGGGTAAAAAACCTCTAGTAATATTGTAAATCTTTCTCCTGAAATAAATGGAATGTAGTCATCACTTAGTCAATGTTAGCCCATGAAATATTATAAACAATATAAAACAGCCAGCTATAAACAATCTGTAATCCAATAAAAATTTTATTTTATTTTTATTATATTGACAAAGCAAATGGTAATTTTTTTTTTTTTTTACTAGAACTTTTTTGAGTGAACTGCATAGACCATGTACAAGGGATTTAATCTCCATTTATGTGTCCCAAATCAAAAATATAGAAATCAAATGGGAAAAGTGGTTTTCTACTGGGACACCTTGAGTTCTGAAAGCTCTCTATAGCTTGTCAGTTCAGTAACCCTGTTCTGGGTTTTAATTAACTGTCATTTTACTTAAATTAGACATTAGATTCTTAATGCTTTTAAGAGAAAATTACTATTGAAATGTTCAGACACTTTAGAGTTAACATTAAGATTCAAGGAAAAAATATTTTAAAAACCCATGTTTTTAATTTCTCTGAGATGTACACTTTTTTCTTTCTCATTTTTACATTTTAATCTTTTATGGGAAGAAAAGTAATTACTCTCTTATAAGATATCAATTAAATGGCAACTGTTAAAATACCTTACAATACTAACATTTTCTGAACTCGCTTTCTCCCAACCAATAACAAAGACGTGACCTAGAAGAATTCCAAAGTGAAAACGGAACTTTAATTAAAATATAAATGAATATATTTGATGTTAGTTTAGTTTTAAGAATATAGTTACTATTACTGTAAGTCTCTCACATTTTTATATTATGTCTATTTCTCCAAGATGTTTCCAGAAGAATGGTTCTATCAGGGGTAGGAGTGTAGTAGGGGAGTTTGAAAATAGCCCCTATATTAGGTTATAGGCTTTTTCAATTTTAGCAAATGTAACTCTCTACCATGTGCCTATTATTTCCTTAAGTTTTGTTTTTTAAAAATTTTAAAAATATGTTAACTGTTTCCATATCCTTTAGGGTACCATTCATTTGTAGATGCAAAACAAGTAAGATCTCCTATAACGTTGCAAAAGTAAGAAAGAGTGCAAGTGGTTGTTGTGATTTGCATTGCTCGGTTGAATAGTGTATTTGCCATAATTTAGTCATATGGAACTTCGTATGAATATCTAAGTGTGTATTTTCTAGTCAAAGTTATAAAAATATGACTAAGTCCCTGGACCTAATAGTATAACATGAAGATAATCAACAAAAAGAGAACTAAAATGTTGCTTCAAGATGAGTTACTAGAAATGGCCTGGAATTTCGAGGCTGCCACTGTTGTTATCAGTGAGATATCTGCTTATAGTAACCCTAAAGCTATCCAAGGAAATGCAACTATATAAGCAGAAGGGTATATAATAAGAAAGAGAATTGCCGGGCATAAGGAATAATCTCTTTCATAAAGAAGGTTTTATGTGATACTGATAATAATCGTATTTGTTTCCCACAGCATGATCCACATATAGAAGTAAGTTAAAAGATAATGAATGGTAAGAAAAAACAAGACATTTGTATCTACTTATGTTGCCAATAGCTTTCCTTGGGTGGAGAGTGATACCTCTACTTGTGCTTAAGAGTCAAACAAACTGCAACACAAATTGTTAAAAAAAAAAAAAACTCATGTGCTCAGGATATAATGTTTTGAAAAGCTGAATTTCTCAAATCACTGCTACCAAATGCTGTATCAATTAGGATTCAGAACAGAAAACAGAAACCACTCTTGGAATTCAAGCAGAGAGAGATTTACTGATTAAGAGTTTCAAAAACCAGAGGAGCTGGAGGAATTGGAATCAGGAGAGTTGCAATGGGAGTTCTAAGTTCGAGGTCACACTGCTGTAGCTGTGATGTAGAGGTCAGGGAGTTCTACTGCTGCTGACTTCGCTATCACTGCCACAGGATTTCATAGCCCCAAGCTGGTGTCTAGAATTGGCATGCAGAGTGCAACCATGACAACCTTCTATTCTGTCTGACATTGCTTTGCTGCAGTCACCAACAGGAATAAGGCCACTGTTTTGCTTCTGACTCAAAAGCTTGCATGCAACTGCTAGCTAGAAGAGAATATGGGCAAAGTAAAAAAAAAAAAAAAAAAAAGAAAAAAAGAAAAAGAAAAAAAAAAGTGTAATAGAGATTGAGAGAGCTAGGCCAAGTACTGTTCCTTAAACTTTTACCCAATGTCCCAAAATTAAAAACAACAGCAACAACTCTGAATCTGACAACCAGGTTTATTACTGAAAGTATTGCACAGATAATTATTCTAATACAAATGAATGCCATTAGTGTGTGACCAAAGACACTCATAATTTGTATGTTTACAATAAGATTTGACAATTTTTTGTCTTGATGATTTCCCTGAATTCTCAATTCTTATTGAATAGAGGAAATAAACTGCAGGCCAGTTCCACGTCCATTTTCTTCTCAACATAGTATCTATAGTATCTTTTTAAAATCTTAAACATTCTGAATTCTGAAGCACATCAAGCCCCAAGGTATAGGAAAGGCAATTTTGGACCTATATCTACCGCAGTGCATTGTTTGCTTTTCAACGACGATATGCATTCTTCCCCACATATTTCTTCTTACAAATAGCAACAACCTTCTTCCATCTAACCTAAGACATTTATTATTTGTATAAATAAGGATCTTCTCATAATTCTAAAATGGGAGGCTTAAAGTTGAATTACTTATTGTATGCATTTTTGGGTTTATCCTGTAGGAACTCAAGTATCGTTACCAGATATTAAACTTGGACTCTGCCTCTAACTTTTTAGGAACTCTTTTTACTCCAGTTGCTTTATCTCTGGGTTAGCTTATTATTAGTGGCTCCCAGTTTGGGCACATGGGCACTTGCAAAAGTAACACTGGGAATCCATGAGCTACTTCAACATATTAAGAAGTCTAGTGTGGTATTCCCTAAACACGGTTAATATATTGATAACCTAAGGTGCTTCCTTAAAAATATCAACTTTTTTGGCTTTACTTTGGTCTTACTGAGTCAGAATATCTTAGCAAGTACTAGAAATTTACATGTTTATTAAACTCCAGGGGTAATACTCATACAGAGCATAATTTAAGGACTGTTAGTCTAGTGGAATCATGTCTACGTGTGTGTGTGTGTGTGTGTGTGTGTGTGTGTGTGTGTGTGTGTGTGTGTAGATATATGCACAAATTTGCTAGAATAGTAATATGTTTGTTTTAATTTGGAATTATAGTGAAATATATGTGCTAACCTCATATTAAAATATAAAATTATAACAAATTTAGTTATGGATCTAATTGAGTTTTATTTGCAATTCATGAATCAAGACAGCTTACATCCTACAAAACAGAAGGTGAGTTCTCACTGGGAAATGGCAGAACAGTGTGTTTTGTAAGGTGAAGAGAAGGAAACAGAACAAAGGAAAAACGTTGATTGGTTAATGCTAGGTTACTTGAATTACTTTTTGGAAAGGGTTAAAGCAGATCTTCCTTATTATGCTGTTTCATGTAGACTGGTATCTCCTGTTTTCAGGAAAAGCTGTGCTATTTGGGATCTATCTGCTTCCTAAAAGTTGTAATTTGCTTATATGACATTTAGCATGAGTGATTCCATTTTGGTTTGGTCTGGTCTGATGGGGATTAGTACAAGAGCACAGTCCAAGACAATGACCTCATATAATTGTGTTTAACATCAATTTCATTTTACTTTTAACTTCAATTTTGTTGAGCACATAGATGGCCATATTATCTAGTTGCTGAGAATATAGAGATATAAAAAACAGAGTTTCTTTGCACAAAAACTTGTGTGGATAAACACACAAGTAAACCAAAAATTATTAACAGGGTCTTCAGGATTTTATCAGACATATGTCCCAGGTGATACAGGAGTACAGAGGAGGGATTCAAAACTATGTGTTTGGCAGTTCAATGTACCTTTGAGTAATAATATAAAAATAAGAGAATAAATTTCAAAATTGTAGCATTTTTAGTCAACCAAACAATCTCAGTAACAGGGACTGAAAGATTTCTTAATTTAAAAAAGTAAAAATAATTTAGTGTTAAAACATGTTTCTATACTCAATTAACTATATGCTGATTGTAAATTCTTGCCAAGATCTAGTAGTCAATAATTTCATGATTTTACATTTTTCTTATAGAAGCACATAATCATTCTCTCTCACAAGTAGTTGACTTGATGTATGGTAAATTGGTTAATTGGTTGTTTGATTTACGGTTGTGTAATTCTGGGTAGGGTAACTTAACTAATTTTACTTTATTTAGTTTATATTCAATTAAGGAAGAACCTTAGTTTTACCTACTTAGGTAATAATTAGAGACAGCTTTTTATGTATTTTTTTTACCTCTTCTAATTGCAGACTTTTAAACTAACAGTTTTTCAGTTACATTAAAAAAAATCTAGAGACACTCAATAGAATTCAGTCATTTTTAAAACTTTGTTGTTGGGTTGATTATGTTACTTAGTAAATAGCTTTCAGAAATATTTCTTGTATTTATGTTAAGCACACACAAAATTATAGTCAACACAAAATTATAACTTAAGAATTTTTGTTTGTTTTGTGTTGTGTGTGTTTGTGTGTGTGTATATATATATATATATATATATATATATATATATACAATGATATACTATTCAGCCATTGAAAAGAATTAAATCCTGTTACTTGCAACAACATGGATGCATCTGGAGAATATAACGTTAATTGAAATAACCCAGACACAGAAAAGAAATACAACATGGTATCATTCATATGAGAAATTTAAAAAAAAAGTCAGGGGGGATATTAATATCGTAGAAGTTGATATCATAGAATAAAACAGTGCTTACAAGAGACTGGGTAAGAGAAGGGAAGAGAAAATGGAGAGAGATGTATCAACAAGTTCAAAGTTACAGTAAGATAGGAGGAATAAGCTATTGTGTTCCTTTGCACAGTACGGGACATGGAGGGGTAGCGAGCCATGTTTCTTTTCGCCATCTCTCTTGGGATCTCTTACTCAAAGGTCTGGAATGAAGTGTGGTTGTCTAGACTTTTGCTTCTGACCCCTTACATAGCATAAGCCCCTAGGTACAACTGTTGTTTTCCACTGTAAGGAGCTGAGCAGACACAGCATCATAAAGAGAGGAAATGAGTAATCATTTACTGTTTCTTCTAACTGCTAGGAGCCCCTGCTGGTCTCTGGCACTCTTGCTTGTTTTCAAGTGACAATATAAGGGCAGTCTCTTTTGAGACCAGCCTGGCCAACATGGTGTAACCCAGTCTCTACTAAAAATACAAAAATTAGCCGAGCATGGTGGCAGGCACCTGTAACCCCAGCTACTTGGGAGGCTGAGGCATGAGAATTGTTTGAACCTGGGAGATAGAGGTTGCAGTGAGCTGAGACGGAGCCACTGAACTCCAGTCTGGGCAACAAGAGCAAAACCGTGTCTCAAAACAAAACAAAAGAAAAACAAAGTCTGTAATTTTACAGTGGGAAATGGCATTAAAGATCATCAACCACTCCCACCTCATTACAGATAAGAAAACTGAAGTGCTTAAAGACCCAGTAAGCTTGCACAAAATCCAGTTGCAGCACTGAAAACAAGAGTAAATACCGAGATTCCATGACTAGGCTTTTCCTTAGGAGGCTTCCTTCTATCTAACGACAGCATTCTCCAGCTCAGCGATGAGCACGTCTTCCCCAGCTGTAGAAATAACAAGAGTCCAATCAAATCATTCATTGTTGTTAGGACTGACAATTGAAGGAAAAAAGAGACTTCCCAAGCCATGTGGAACTGTAAGTCCAATAAACCTCTTTCATTTCTAAATTGCTCAGTCTTGGGTATGTCTTTATCAGCAGCTTGAAAATGGACTAATACAGGCACTTAAACACTTACATATTATTTTATTATAAACTACTTTTCTTTCTTGTGAGTGAAATGTTATGTTGATTTTTAAAAATTACATGTCTAGGTATATAATATCATCCATATATTTGATTTCTTCCCAGTGAAAGGCATTTAAGAAAAATATTGTTTTAGCAGGGAAACATTGAGTCAGATGCTGATGAGAGCAATCTAGCAATCCCTCATTGGCATGGGCTAAAATTTTATACCTGAGGATTTGAAAAAAAGTGTAATTTTTATATGTATAATGAAGGATGTTGAAATTTTAGTTTGACCATGCTTCCCCGCATATAATAAAAAACACTTAGCTCTGAAAATACAGATTTTTCTTATAAGTTTAAAGATTTTGGCAAAATTTTATGAGGCAATTCTAAGCAATTACCTATAAAAAAGAAAAATCATAAATCTTCAAAAAAGTGAGTACATCAGATCTCCTACATCACAATATGGTGCTGTGGCTCCCCACTAGCCTGGACTATGACTTTAAGTTGCTTGAAATGTAAATACTTTTACCTTTATAGATGCCTGGGTCATTTCAGAACTTGATCTCAAATTAGGTTCATTCCAGACCATGCATAGGTCAGTACTTTATTCATCAGAAATTCCCAGAAATCAAAGAGGATTGATTGAATCGGTGGAACTTTTATGGGAAGGGTATTGATATCTTACCTATTTGTAACCTTCTAGTTGAATGGGAAGGTTGGGAATGCACATGACATGAAATACATAGCTGTACTAAGCTGTTCTCACACTCCTAATAAAGACATACCTGAGACTAGGTAGTTAATAAAGGAAAGATTTAATTGACTCACAGTTCCACATAACTTGGGAGGCCTCACACTCACGGCAGGAGGTAAAAGAGGAGCAAACTCACCTTTTAAATGGTGGCAGGCAAGAGAGCATATGCAGGGGAACTCCCTTGTATAAAACGATCAGATCTCGTGAGACTTATTCACTATCATGAGAACAGCATGGGAAAAACCCACTCCTATGATTCAGTCACCTCCTACCTGGTCCCTCTCATAACATGTGGGGATTACTACTCTTCGAGATGAGATTTGGGTGGGGAATCAGAGCCAAACCATATCAATAGTTAAGTGATTTTTACTTTTATTTTTGCTGTTGTTTAGTAAAGACAAATTTAATAAGAACCTGCCATGTACCAAAAGACTGTACTTGGCATTTCATCATTTGAAGTCTTTCTTTTCAGGATATTGCCTTTTGAAGTTATCTCCAAGTGTCTCTATCATACATTTTCACAGTGGGAAACAAATAAGTAACTGATATTTAAATAAATTTCCATTATGTCTCTGCTGAATAGGATTATAATAAGTGTGTGAGAAGGGAGCTGAAATATTTTTAATGAAAATTATATACACGATTACCTTTATAGGAGCCAAATTCATGACATATTGAAGTCAAATGTTAGCATTACCAACTGGGCAAGTTATCTAACCTGTACTCATGTGAATGACAAAGTATTTGATAAAATCAAATAGGTTTCTATTTTTTCTCTATTTTTATACATTTTCTATTTTTTTTTTCTTCTTTCCTTTTTTTTTTTTTTTTTTTTTTTGAGACGGAGTTTTGCTCTTGTTACCCAGGCTGGAGTGCAATAGTGCAATCTTGGCTCACCGCAACCTCCACCTCCTGGGTTCAGGCAATTCTCCTGCCACAGCCTCCTGAGTAGCTGGTATTACAGGCACGTGCCACCATGCCCAGCTAATTTTTTTGTATTTTTAGTAGAGACGGGGTTTCACCATGTTGACCAGGATGGTCTCAATCTCCTGACCTCGTGATCCATCGGCCTCGGCCTCCCAAAGTGCTGGGATTACAGGCTTGAGCCACCGCGCCAGGCCTTTTTTTTTTTTTTTTTTTTTTTTTTTTTTGCATTTTAGCTTTTGGGGTACATGTGCAGAACGTGCAAGGTAGTTACATAGGTACACACATGGCAGTGTGTTTTCCTGCCTTCCTCCCCTTCACTCACATTTGGCATTTCTCCCCAGGGTATCCCTCTCCATCTCCCCCCCCTGCTGTCCCTCCCCTATTCCCCCCAATAGACCCCAGTGTGTAGTACCCCCTTCCCTGTGTCCATGTGTTCTCATTTTTCCTCACCCTCCTATGAGTGAGAATATGTGGTATTTCGTTTTCTGTTCTTGTGTCAGTTTGCTGAGAATGATATTCTCCAGATTCATCCATGTCCTTACAAAGGACACAAACTCATCATTTTTGATTGCTGCATAATATTCCATGGTGTATATGTGCCACATTTTCCCAGTCAAGTCTATCATTGATGGGCATTTGGGTTGGTTCCAGGTCTTCGCTATTGTAAACAGTGCTGCAATGAACATTCGTGTGCATGTGTCCTTATAGTAGAACGATTTATAGTCCTTTGGATATATACCCAGTAATGGGATTGCTGGGTCAAATGGAATTTCTATTTCTAGGTCCTTGAGAAATTGCCACACTGTCTTCCACAATGGTTGAACTAATTTACACTCCCACCAACAGTGTAAGAGTGTTCCTATTTCTCCACATCCTCTCCAGCATCTGCTGTCTCCAGATTTTTTAATGATCACCATTTTAACTGGCGTGAGATGGTATCTCAATGTGGTTTTGATTTGCATCTCTCTAATGACCAGTGATGATGAGCATTTTTTCATATGTTTGTTGTCCTCATGTATGTCTTCTTTCGTAAAGTGTCTGTTCATATCCTTTGCCCATTTTTGAATGGGCTTGTTTGTTTTTTTCCTGTAAATCTATTTGAGTTCTTTGTAAATTCTGGATATCAGCCCTTTGTCAGTTGGGTAAACTGCAAAGATTTTTTCCCATTCTGTTGGTTGCTGATTCACTCTAGTGACTGTTTCTTTTGCCAGGCAAAAGCTTTGGCGTTTGATTAGGTCCCATTTGTCTATTTTGGCTTTTGTTGCCAATGCTTTTGGTGTTTTGGTCATGAAGTCCTTGCCTACTCCTATGTCCTGAATGGTTTTGCCTAGATTTTCTTCTAGGGTTTTGATGGTGCCAGGTCTTATGTTTAAGTCTTTAATCCATCTGGAGTTAATTTTAGTGTAAGGTATCAGGAAGGGGTCCAGTTTCTGCTTTCTGCACATGGCTAACCAGTTTTCCCAACACCATTTATTAAACAGGAAATCCTTTCCCCATTGCTTGTTTTTGTCTGTTTTATCAAAGATTATATGGTTGTAGATATGTCGTGTTGCCTCCGATGCCTCTGTTCTGTTCCATTGGTCTATATCTCTGTTTTGGTACCAGTACCATGCTGTTTTGATTACTGTAGGCTTGTAGTATATTTGAAGTCTGGTAGTGTGATGCATCCCACTCTGTTCTTTTTGCTTAGAATTGACTTGGCTATGCAGGCTCTCTTTTGGTTCCATATGAAATTCATGGTGGTTTTTTCCAGTTCTGTGAAGAAATTCAATGGTAGCTTGATGGGGATAGCATTGATTGTGTAAATTACTTTGGGCAGTATAGCCATTTTCACGATATTGATTCTTCCTAACCATGAACATGGAATGTTTCTCCATCTGTTTGTGTCCTCCCTTATTTCGTTGAGCAGTGGTTTGTAGTTTTCCTTGAAGAGGTCCCTTACGTTCCTTGTAAGTTGTATTCCTAGGTATTTTATTCTCTTTGCAGCAATTGTGAATGGCAGTTCATTCTTGATTTGGTTCTCTTTAAATCTGTTATTTGTGTATAGGAATGCTTGTGATTTTTTGCACATTGATTTTATATCCTGAGACTTTGCTGAAGTTGCTTATCAGTTTCAGGACTTTTTTGGGCTGAGGTGATGGGGTCCTCTAGGTATACTGTCATGTCGTCTGCAAATAGAGACAATTTGGCTTCCCCCTTTCCTATTTGAATACCATTTATTTCTTTTTCTTGCCTGATTGCCCTGGCTAGAACTTCCAGTACTATGTTGAATAGGAGTGGTGAGAGAAGGCATCCTTGTCAAGTGCCGGATTTCGAAGGGAATGCTTCCAGTTTTTGCCCATTAAGTATGATATTGACTATTGGTTTGTCATAAGTAGCTTTTATTACTTTGAGATATGTTTCATCAATACCGAGTTTATTGAGGGTTTTTAGCAAAAAGGACTGTTGAATTTTGAAACAAAAACCAAAATCATGTGGTTTTTGTTTTTGGTTCTGTTTATGTGGTGAATTACATTTATAGACTTGTGTATGTTGAACCAGCCTTGCATTCCCAAAATGAATCCTACTTGATCATGATGTATAAGTTTTTTAATGTGCTGTTGCAATCGGTTTCCCAGTATTTTATTGAAGATATTTGCATCTATGTTCATCATGGACATTGGCCTGAAGTTTTCTTTTCTTGTTGAGTCTCTGCCAGGTTTTGGTGTCAGGATGATGTTGGTCTCATAAAATGATTTGGGAAGGGTTCCCTCTTTTTGAATTGTTTGGAATAGTTTCAGAAGGAATGGTACCAGATCTTCTTTGTGTGTCTGGTAGAATTCAGCTGTGAACCCATCTGGGCCAGGGCTTTTTTTGTGTGGTAGGCTCTTAATTGCTGCCTCAACTTCAGACCTTGTTATTGGTCTATTCATAGTTCCGGCTTCCTCATGGTTTAGGCTTGGGAGTACACAGGTGTCCAGGAATTTATCCATTTCTTCCTGGTTTACTAGTTTATGTACATAGAGTTGTTTGTAGTATTCTCTGATGATGGTTTGAATTTCTGTGGAATCTATGGTGATTTCCTCTTTATTGTTTTTTATTGCATCTATTTGGTTGTTCTCTCTTTTCTTTTTTATCAGTCTGGCTAGTGGTCTCTCTATTTTGTTGATCTTTTTGAAAAACCAGCTCTTGGATTTATTGATTTTTTGAAGGGTTTTTCGTGTCTCTCTCTCTCCTTCAGTTCTGCTCTAATCTTAGTTATTTCTTGTCTTCTGCAAGGTTTTGAGTTTTTTTGATCTTGCTCCTCGAGCCCTTTCAATTTTGATGATAGGGTGTCAATTTTGGATCTCTCTACTCTTCTCATATGGGCACTTATTGCTATATATTTTTCTCTAAAGACTGCTTTAAATGTGTCCCAGAGATTCTGGGATGTTGTTTCTTCATTCTCGTTGGTTTCAAAGAACTTCTTTATTTCTGCCTTCATTTCATTGTTTATCCAATCAACATTCAAGAGCCAGTTGTTCAGTTTTCATGAAGCTGTGTGGTTCTGAGTTAGTTTCTGAATTCTGAGTTCTAACTTGATTGCACTATGGTCTGAGAGACTGTTTGTTATGATTTCAGTTGTTTTGCATTTGCTGAGGAGTAATTTACTTCCAATTATGTGGTCAGTTTTCATGTAGGTGTGATGTGGTTCTGAGAAGAATGTATATTCTGCAGATTTGGGATGGAGAGTTCTGTAAATGTCTATCAGGTTTGCTTGTTCCAGGTCTGAGTTCAAGCCCTGGATATCCTTGTTAATTTTCTGTCTGGTTGATCTGTCTAATATTGACAGTGGAGTGTTAAAGTCTCCCACTATTATTATGTGGGAGTCTAAGTCTCTTTGTAAGTCATTAAGAACTTGCCTTATATATCTGGGTGCTCCTGTATTGGGTCCATATATATTTAGGATCATTAGCTCTTCTTGTATTGATCCTTTTACCATTATGTAATGACCTTCTTTGTCTCTTTTGATCTTTGTTGCTTTAAAGTCTATTTCATCGGAGACGAGAATTGCAACCCCTGCTTTTTTTTTGCTCTCCATTTGCTTGGTAAATCTTCCTCCATCCCTTTATTTTGAGCCTTTGTGTATCCTTGCATGTGAGATGGGTTTCCTGGATACAGCACACTGATGGGTTTTGGTTTTTTATCCAATTTGCCAGTCTTTGTCTTTTGATTAGTGCATTTAGCCCATTTACATTTAGGGTTAATATTGTTATGTGTGAATTTGATACTGCCATTTTGATGCTAGCTGGCTGTTTTGCCCGTTAGTTGATGCAGATTGTTCATTTTGTTGATGCTCTTTAGCATTTGGTATGTTTTTAGAATGGCTGGTACTGGTTGTTCCTTTCTATGTGTAGTGCCTCTTTCAGGAGCTCTTGTAAAGCAGGCCTGGTGGTGACAAAATCTCTGAGTACTTGCTTTTTGGCAAAAGATTTTATTCTTCCTTCACTTATGAAGCTCAGTTTGGCTGGATATGAAATTCTGGGTTGAAAGTTCTTTTCTTTAAGGATGTTGAATATTGGCCCCCACTCTCTTCTGGCTTGTAGAGTTTCTGTCAAGAGATCTGTTGTGAGTCTGATGGGCTTCCCTTTTTGGGTGACCCGACCTTTCTCTCTGGCTACCCTTAGTATTTTCTCCTTCATGTCAACCCTGGTGAATCTGACGACTATATGCCTTGGGGTTGCTCTTCTTGTGGTATATCTTTGTGGGGTTCTCTGTATTTCCTGGACTTGAGTATTGGCCTGCCTTGCTAGGTTGGGAAAATTTTCCTGGATAATATCCTGAAGAGTATTTTCCAGCTTGGATTCATTCTCTTCATCACATTCTGGTACACCTATCAAACGTAGGTTTGGTCTCTTCACATAGTCCCACATTTCTTGGAGATTTTGTTCATTCCTTTGTGTGCTTTTTTCTCTAATCTTGGTTTCTCGTTTTATTTCATTGAGTTGATCTTTGACTTCTGATATTCTTTCTTCTGCTTGGTCAATTCGTTAGTTGAAACTTGTGCATGCTTCGCGAAGTTCTCGTGTTGTGTTTTTCAGCTCCTTCAATTCATTCATATTCCTCTCTAAGTTGTCCATTCTTGTTATCATTTCCTTGAATCTTTCTTCAAGGTTCTTAGTGCCTTTTCATTGAGTTAGAACATGTTCTTTTAGCTCACTGAAGTTTCTCATTATCCACCTTCTGAAGTCTGATTCCGTCATTTTGTCACACTCATTCTCCGTCCAGCTTTGTTCCCTTGCTGGTGAGAAGTTTTGGATCTTTGTAGGAGGTGAGGTGTTTTGGTTTCGGGTGTTTTCCTCCTTTTTGCTCTGGTTTCTTCCCATCATTGTGGATTTATCCACCTGTCATCTTAGTAGTTGCTGACTTTTTGATTGGGTCTCTGAGTGGATGCCCAAATTGTTGATGATAAAGTATTTCTGTTACTTAGTTTTCCTTCTAACAGTCTAGCCCCTCTGCTGTAGGACTACTGAGGTCCACTCCAGGCCCTGCTTATCTGGGGTACACCTGTAGCAGCTGTGGAACAGTGAGGGATGCTACCAGTTTCTTCTTCTGCTATCTTTGTCCCAGAATCATGCCCGCCCAGTCAGTCTGATTAGTCCTTTTGTGAGGTGACTCTTTGTATATACAGGGGTCAGGGAGCTGCTTGAAGAGATGGTCTGTACTTTATAGGAGCTCAAGTGCTGAACTGTGATCTCTGTTGTTCATTCAGGGTTGTTGGGTGGGTGTGTTTGGGTCTGCTGCAACAGAACTTATAACCGCCCCCCCCCATTTTTTTTCCTCAGATGCTCTGTGTCAGGGATTTGGGGCTTTCTTTATGAGTCTCCATTGCACTGTCCTGCCCAGCTAGGAGGCAGTCTAGTCATTATTTGCCTGCCGAGGCACTGCCCTCCTACTACAGGGTACACCCTGCAGCCATGGGGCTCCGCCCTGCTGCCACGGAGCTTCGCCCTACTGTGGTGGGTTCTGCCCTATCGGCTGAGTCTCTCTGTTATGGCGGGTTGCCGAGGCAATGGCAGGCTGCTTCTGCAATGGTTGTGTTCCTCAGTAGGAGTGGAATGCATTGGTAGTGGTGGACGCCCCTCCCCCACCGAGCTGCACCATCCTGAATTCAGCTGAGCCTGCAGTAAAACTCTCAACCCCCAGCATTTAGAATTGCCATTTTGTTTGTCCCTATGGGGGTGGGATCCACCAAGGCTGATCACCTGGCTCCCTGCCTCAGAGTCCTTTCTCTCTCTCTCTTTTTTTTTTTAAGTTGAATGGTTGACTCTCTCACAGGTGTTTCAGTTGCCTGCTGAAAGGGCACCGGGATCTGTGTGATTTCCCATGCTGCTACCCACTGCACCGGCTCAAATCACGCTTCCCAGGAATCTCATGGTCTGGCTCACTGTCCAAGTCCCGTTTAATCAGATGGATATGTTAATCTGCCCTCCCAAATCTCAGATTGCTGGTTTAACAGGGCACCCAGACCAGTGAGTTTTGTGCCGCTGCGCTGCAGCACCGGCCGAAAGGGCCGCACAAGCCAAAAGGGCTGCGCTGGTGTCCTGTGTCTCTCCTACACCTGGGAATTTCCCTGTTCTGTGGGCAACAAAGGTCTGTCTGAAAATGCGGCTGGGACTCACCCTCTGCGCCTTCACTGAGAGCTGCAATCCCGAGTTCTTCCTACCACGCCATCTTGGAAAATCCTACATTTTCAAGTAGAATCTGAAACAACAGATCTAATATTAAAGTGTTTTGTAACCCTTATTTGTGCTTTTATATTCATTTACACTGATTGAATAAAAATATGGATATTCCTTAGAGCTTAATACATGAAGATTAATAATGCAACTTGCTTTCTTATTTCTCTCCACCTCTTATCACCTACCTTCCAAAAGAAAAACTAACTTTTTCTATGTATGTATTTATTTATTTATAGGACAGGCTCTCACTCTGTGGCCCAGGCTAAAGTGCAGTGGTGTGAATATAGTCCACTGAAGCCTCTATCTCCTGGTCTCAAGTGATCCTCCCACCTTGGCCTTCAAAATTGCTGGGATTACAGGTATAAACCACTACACCTGACCAAAAACTTATTTTAAATAAAACATACATAATGTCTGGAACAATAAAAGTAGGTGATAATATAATATGTTTTTTGTTTTCTTTTTTTTTAGAGAAAAAAAGGAGTGAAGGAGAGGAAGAAAGAGGAAGAAAAAGAGGGAGAGAGAACAGGAGTGTTCCTTTATTCTAAAAATGGTTATTAAAAACCTCTTTTATGCCAATAATTTTGCTTAATAATGGCCGATCAATATTCCACTTAAACCTATGAGTAGGTGTGATGTGGTACTGACAAGAATGTATATTTTGTGTATTTAAAGTGTTTTAAAACATGTAATATGTTTTATGTTAACGAGAAGGTTAGGTACAGAAAACAGAAGTTATACCCTGTAAGAAAGATATAGCATCTTGTGCTTCCTACATTAGTTATTCTAAAAATAATATTTTGACATCTTCTTGAACTGCAAAATAACCACTGGTCTAAGAGTAAAGAAGGCAGGCTCTTATCGTGTCCTCAGTATGTATTTTTTCTCTGTCTTCAGTATATCATATGTGCATTATTTGCAAAGCAGTACCCAGCTACCAAGTGTAACTGGTTAATACTGAAATGGGATAAGTTCTCTTGCAGGGCATGTGATGGGGAAATGGCTCACTTCTTCAGTGCCCCACTGCTTCAACTTCTAGGGGAGCATGCAGCTGTGGGGCTCTGACACCAGGGCAGCGTCTAAGGGTGAATGTTTACAGCTGAAGTCCCTGTGGGCTTGTGATACATTGTGCTCTTTCAGTTTAGCCATCTGCAGGAGGCTTTGTGTTATCAGCTTAGTTAGACCCTCTGCCTTATCGCAAGGACAGAGGGCTTTCTGTATCCCAGGTTCTTGCCTGAGTGTACTGGAAAAAGTGGATCACACACGGACTTGGAAAGAGTGCAAGGTTTTTTATTGAGTGGTGGTGGCTCTCAGCGAGGTGGATGAGGAGGCCAGAAGGAGGGTGGAGTAAGAAGGTAGTTTCCCTCTGGAGTCCGGCTGCCCCGCGGTGGGGTTCTCCTCTGACTGCCTTGGCCTAACTCCCTGTCATTCCACCGGTCGATGGCCTCCCAGCATCTGTTGGTGCCTGTCAGCTTGTGCTCTTCCGCTGGAGTGTTCCTCTTATGTCCAGCCGTTTGTATTATCTTTTACTGATGTATTTCTCTCCACGTCCAGCCACTTATGTCTCTGCCCACTAGGGTCTTGGGGTTTTTATAGCCACAGCATAGGAGCGTGGTGGGCCAGGATGGTCTTGGAAAAATGCAACATTTGGGCGCAAAGGCAGGAATGGCTGTCCTCAACTAGGTCCCTGGGCACAGGTGGCAGGATAGAGCCCTTGCCAAGGACACACCCTCCCGCCCTCCTCCCATATCAACATGATGATGTAAAATGCTTCCATTTCTCAGGAATACGGTTTATAGTTTTGCTTCCGTGGATTCATTTTGTGGAATAAGGAGAGACATGTTGTCACTCACATAATTTTTCTGTCCGATGGACAATAATCATTGATCACTCTTACAGCAATAGCAACTTATAGGCAATCATTGACAGCCTATTCAATCACAGAGAGGTGGATTCAGCTGAAATTTGTCTGTGTCTAAAAATTCAAAATTTTGGGATTAGAATTATAACAGTAACTGTCACGCTGAATATTTCTTTAAAAGCATGGTATGAAAAATAGTGCCAACCATTGACCAATTTTGCTTGCTTTAGTTTGCATTATGGAAACTATTACAACACTTGAAAATTTATTCCTTTAATTATTTGTCATTAATTACCTTACATGTACGTTCTTCCCAAATGTAACATTGATTTTAGGTCATATTGATAATAGGTCCATCTGAACAGTTTGTTGGGGGGAAAAGGCTGTCTAGGAACATGTCAATCTCAAAAAGTCTAAAGTTTTTCATAAAACGATTTTATTTTCTGTAACAGTTCTACCTTCACAAATGTGCCTAAACTTTTATAAACTTACAACCATGTATTTTTTTTTCTTACTCAGGAAAATGAATGGCATTAACAGAGTGATGACATTTTCTCTCGCTATCACTTGAGTAATCAAGCATTGCCTCATTAGTATTAAGCACTTTCCCTTGTGTCTGTAATTTATAGTGAGAACAAGCCACTCTGTGGCTAATGCAAGCTGGTGTCCCCTAACACATTATTGTTTCCCTTGCCCGGGTCCACTGTGTTAACTGGAGGTCATAATTTCTATCTGCTTTGTCAATTATTGACTTACCTTAGGATATTCTGATCCTATTCTCCCTATGACCTAAGAGAACATCATCTTAGCCATCTTTTTCTGAATTCCAAGCTATACTTTATGTCAACGTCCTTTTGTACAATTTGGATAATACATTATGCCAATTACATCCACAGAAGGTTAACCTGACAATTTAGCCATGTTATAGCTGGCCTTACCTGTAACATGATTGATTGAATGCTTGAGTTGATTCAATCAGACATTGAAATTGTAGAATGGATAAGACCATTCACTTTCCATAAAATTGCACTGTTTTTAAGCCTTTAAAATTGAAACACCTTGAAAAGTGCCCTACATTATAGATTTTCTTTTGTACAGGTGCCAGTGGTAACTTTGCTTAATTCTGAGGGGGAGGGGAGGGTAGTAGGTGAAAAAGGATAGCACGCATTTGGCAATCAAGTCAAGTGATTTTTCAGTTCATTAAGCTTTAGAATTTAAGCTGTTCTAAATAAGACAAATGTGTTCCCTTTAATATATAAAGTATAATTATTTCAAATTACTTACTTGGCTATTTCATACATGTTATAAGATTATAAAAGGTGAATGAGTTAATATTTTTGAATTTCAATTGTCAACTTTAATATTCCATTACTTTTATGGTATGGGGTATGTGTACATGTATGTGTTGAATGGAGATATGCATGTATGTGTGCCTATCCATAAGGAAAATCTTTCCTGCTCATAACCTCTCAAAATATAACTACTAACCTTGATAAAATACTATTCAGGGAGTTGTTTTTCTAATATTGAAATTCCATTAAAAACTTTTGAAAAATTATATTTCTAGCATAAAATATTAATAATTTTCAACCATAAAGGATTATCTTTATACATATACATTTATTATAGGGTAAGTTTTACTGCAATTTTTACCACAAATACTTGTGACCTATGCTAGGTAATCAAAAGCAATACCATCATTTAAAAATTCATTGACATCTGTCATATGTACAGTGACTCTATCTTTTCCTCATCAGTTCAGCATGTGAGGCCACGGTGGCCAGGTCACTTTCATTAAATTAAAGGAGAAACAACCTTAATCTAGTTCTTGCTATTTTTCTGCCTAAAAATATCATTTTCCAGATAACCATATGTTTCGTACCTTCACCTCCATTATTCTTTGCTCAGAGAATCCTTTTTGATTGGTCCTATTTAAATTACCACATAAGTTACTGAAACTTACATAGTACATTTATTTCCTCACTCATGTGCTTGTTGTCTATTTCTTCCCCTTATGGTATAGTCTTTGAGAGGTCAGGAAATTTTGTCTGATATGTTTCTCCTGTATCTTCAAGGCTTGCATGAGTGTCTATCACACAATAGGTGCCCAAGAGATATTTACTGAAACGATAAAAGAAATCTGTCTTATTTTTGTTTCATATAAATACTTTAGTATTTACTGATTAATCCATACCTTTCCTTGATAATATTATACAATTCTTTTATTTTATTCATTTGAACATGTTGAAGAAAAAATATTATTTTGATAATTTGGTGTAACTTAGGTATATACATATGTCAATTTGCATACATCGAAAGATTTAATAACTCTACAAAATATATTTATCTTCTAGATTCCTTGTGGTAGAGATTCTAATCATGTATTAGTCCAGTTTCATGCTGCTATGAAGAAATACCCGAGACAGGGTAATTGATAAAGGAAAGAGCTTTAGTTAATTGACTCACAGATCCGCAAGGCTAGGGAAGCCTCAGGAGACTTACAATCATGATGGAAGGCACCTCTTTACAGGATGGCAGGAAAGAGAAGTGCAGAAAGAGAGGGAGAAAAGCCCCTTATGAATCCACTGGATATTGTGAGAACTCACTCACTATCATGAGAGCAGGATGGGAGAACTGACCCCATGATCTAATCACCTCTATGAAGTCCCTTCCTTACCACATGAGGATTACAATTCGGATTATAATTTCAAGATGAGATTTTGGGTAGGGACACAATCAAACCATATTGAGTAGTAAGGGAGCTTCAGAGTGCCGTATATTTTTGGCATAATCATCGTGATAAGATTTTCTTAAAATTAAGAAATATACGGAGAAGGATTTTTTTTCAAGTATAATCAGGAAGAGAGTTTCCCCAATGAACCTGTCATAGATGTTGTACTTCTTATTCCTTTGGGTTATTTTTAAATCATATCCTTGATCCTCTCTCTTAGCCTTGTTTCAGAGATTTTGACCAATTTTTAAATCTTGGGATGGATCTTAAGCCTCTACACACATCTGTATAAGATGTGTGAGGAGAATAAAAGAGCAAATAAATGAACACTGAAGCTTATTCATATATTTTGTGTGGAAAGTCACAGAAAATGATGAGCAAATGTATGGCTGTACATTGATCTTAGTACTTAAAAATAAAAGTCACAATGCATTTAATTCTTCTAGTTGCTAAGGGACCTCTGCGTCTAGAGTGTAAATTTTGAAGCACAAAGACTGCTATATGCTCCTTCTATTCACCAATTCTCAATTTGCAAACATATGGGCACGCTCAAGGGGGACTTTTTTTAAAAAAATGTGCCTTTATAAAGAACAAATCAGATCAGACTAATCTAATTTCCTCTGTGACAGAGTGACAGACCCTCTGGTTAAGGGGAAAGCAATAGATGTAAGATCTTTATTTCAGTCAGGCTTTTAATTCACTCTCATATGACATTAATTAGAGAGCAACAAAGCAGAGTTGAGATCCTGCTATTAAAGCATGAGTGTACAACTGCTTGGAAGGTCACACTCAAATAGTAGTTATTAATTGGTTGACACTGCCCTGAGGAATGGGGGTGGCTATTGAGTGATGCTTTAGATTCTGTCCTAGGTCCATTACTATATCTTTATCCATGACTGGGATGATAAAGTACAGCTCTTACTCTTTAAGTTCATGGATAACATCAAGTTGGGAGGGGTAACTGTCCTTGGAGAATAAACTTGAACATTTAAATGATCTTCTTGAGATGAGAAAGTGGCTTGTGCAAACACAACAAAGGAGAAAGGATTGCATCCTAGGAAAAATGTGAGGGGAAGAAACAAAGAAAAAGAAACTCAACAAACTGAAAGTGGGAAGTTGTATGATTGTATTTTTAGGTAGCCACAATGGGAGAGTACAGTTAAATTAGCCCCCAAAAAGGGTAATTTAAAAATACTTACCATCTTCCAAATGACTGCACTGCATATAAGAATATGGAGAAGTTGGGCATGGTGGCTTATGCCTGTAATACTAGTGCTTTGGAAGGCTGAGGCAGGCAGATTGCCTGAGCTCAGGAGTTCAAGACCAGCCTGGGAAACACAGTGAAACCCCGTCTCTACTAAAAATACAAAAAAAAAAAAAAAATTAGCCAGGGGTGGTGGTGTACACCTGTATTCCCAGCTACTTGGGAGGCTGAAACAGGAGAATTGCTTAAACCCAAGAGGCAGAGGTTGCAGTGAGCTGAGATCAGGCCACTGCACTCTAGCCTGGGGGACAGAGTAAGACTCCTTAAAAAAAAAGTTTCTGCTTTTCAGTAGAATGTGGCACTATCCATTCTTGCCATTTAAACTACTCATCTCCATTGTCAAGTAAACTACTCATCCAATTTACATACCTAGATTTACTTGATATCCTAAGCTAGCCACACCTTCACATTCCTTTCTACTTCATTAGAAGGTATGAAAAGACTTCCTGGCATATAAAGAAGATACTATCACTTACGGGTATCTATTTGTTTGCTAAATGGATTGTGCATTTTATTTTCCTTGCCTCTATTATGCTCAAACTGGCTATCTTGGTTTCTGCTGCTCTAGCCTCTTAGTTTTTACCCAAATGTTGTAATCACAGATTTTCATTATGTTCTAGGTCTCATGGTTTCTGATCAGTTGGTGAATTGCATCACCTTGATTTATCGGGTATGAGTAATACCACTACTTGCTAAACTTGACCATTATAACATTGCACTGTCATTTAATTTCACAGTGCGTTCAGATGCTTCCATGTCTGCTTGTTTCAACCTCGAACCTCATCAAAGATGAGAAATTGTCAGTTTTGACTCCCTGTCAAGATTTGACCCAGCACCTAACCTTGATTTCTGGTGTTTATTTGTTCTCTATCTCCAAGTTGATTACCTGGCTGCAGACCTCTGACATCCTTTCGGCCACTTTCTTTAGCCTACATACACAGGACTGGACTTGAGCTCCATGCCTGCCTCTTATGTGAATAACTTTAATGACATTTATTGCTTTGGGTATGGGGAGGATTCTGAAAGTTTCATAAAACAAAAGCATTGTAAAATTAAAAATGTACAAAAAAAATTCTGTGATAGTAAAAATCCCTTGCATTTCCTGTTGTTTTGCATTAAGAATATTTCTTGATAAAAATCTGGTATATAATCATCCAGGTATGTATATATCTATAACACCTGATATAATGATATAATTTGCTGCAACTTGCTTTTTCATCAGCTTCTTTCGATGAATGTTTCTATTTGTCTCCTATTATAAAAAGTGCTATATCTATATCCTCACAAATTTATCTTCAACACTTACAGATATACTTCTAGGATAAATTTATTGAAATTTAGATAATACAAATTGAAAGAAACTATGATAATGTCTTGATGACACAAGGATTTGATTGCAGTATGTCCTAAAATGCTCAGGCTTCAGGTAAATATCTATAAATTAAACTGTGAGCCATCCAATTTTAGACTTTTTTTTGGAATTATATAATTGACAAGAACAATTTAATAAGCATGTAGAGCTGTGTTTCCTACAAGCAGAAAATACTTCTTTTGTAACCATGTTACAAAAATAGGTCACATGCTTGGCCATTAAAAAAAAACTTCCCTAAGGCAGAAATTTTAGAAATCATGTTCTTAGTTCATACGCTAATAAAGGGAAATAAGCAATGAAAAGGATAATTTCAAAACTTAAATTATTAGAATTAAGAAACACTCCCTTGGTTGACCCCCTTATTTAAAGCACATGAAAACTTCTTCACAATTTACCTGGCAATGCATCCAAAAACCAAGCTGGAGTATGGGCTGAGAGAGCTGGACAGTTGGACATATGGGTGATTTGATAAGTACAGCAAAATGCTCCTTGAATAATTTAGTGGTCGAGTTCCCTGTATGATCCTTTCAGCTTTTCTTTCTTTTTTTTTCTTTTTGTTTAATACATATATATATATTTATTGCATTTTAGGTTTTGGGGTACATGTGCAGAACGTGCAAGATAGTTGCATAGGTACACACATGGCAGTGTGTTTTGCTGCCTTCCTCCCCTTCACCCACATTTGGCATTTCTCCCCACGCTGTCCCTCCCCAACTCCCCCCACGCTGTCCCTCCCCTGTTTCCCCCAATAGACCCCAGTGTGTAGTACCCCCTACCCTGTGTCCATGTGTTCTCACCCACGTATGAGTGAGAATATGTGATATTTCGTTTTCTGTTCTTGTGTCAGTTTGCTGAGAATGATGTTCTCCAGATTCATCCATGTTCTTACAAAGGACACAAACTCATCATTTTTGATTGCTGCATAATATTCCATGGTGTATATGTGCCACATTTTCCCAGTCCAGTCTATCATTGATGGGCATTTGGGTTGGTTTCAGGTCTTTGCTATTGTAAACAGTGCTGCAATGAACATTCGTGTGCATGTTTCCTTATAGTAGAACGATTTATAGTCCTTTCGATATATACCCAGTAATGGAATTGCTGATCCATTTCTTTTAGAATAAAGCAATATTTCTGTTCTCTCTCCTTCTTTTTCTTCTTCTTTCTTCCTCTCCTTCACTCCTTTTGTTTTTCTTTCCTTCTCTCAAAATAAATAAATAAATAAATAAATAAATAAAATTTAAAGAAATGGAATTTCTATTTCTAGGTCCTTGAGGAATCGCCACACTGTCTTCCACAATGGTTGAACTAATTTACACTCCCACCAACAGTGTAAGAGTGTTCCTCTTTCTCCACATCCTCTCCAGCATCTGCTGTCTCCAGATTTTTTAATGATCGCCATTCTAACTGGCATGAGATGGTATCTCAATGTGGTTTTAATTTGCATCTCTCTAATGACCAGTGATGATGAGCATTTTTTCATGTGTTTGTTGGCCTCATGTATGTCTTCTTTTGTAAAGTGTCTGTTCATATCCTTTGCCCATTTTTGAATGGGCTTCTTTGCTTTTTTTTGGGGGGGTCTTCTAGATATACAATCATGTCATCTGCAAATAGAGATAAGATCTTTCGAAAAGATCAACAAAATAGACCACTAGCCAGATTAATAAAAAAGAAAAGAGAATAATCAAATAGGTGCAATAAAAAACAATAAAGGGATATCACCACAGATTCCACAGAAATTCAAACCATCATCAGAGATTATTATAAACAACTCTATGCACATAAACTAGTAAACCTGGAAGAAATGGATAAATACCTAGACACTTGCATCCTCCCAAGCCTAAATCAGGAAGAAGTCGAAACTAGACCAATAATGAGGTCTGAAATTGAGGCAGCAATTAAGAGCCTACCACCCAAAAAAAGCCCAGGTCCAGAGGGGTTCACAGCCAAATTCTACCAGACATACAAAGAGGAGCTGGTACCATTTCTTCTGAAACTATTCCAAATAATCCAAAAAGTGGGAATCCTTCCCAAATCATTTTATGAGACCAACATCATTCTGATACCAAAACCCGGCATTGATTCAACAAGAAAAGAAAACTTCAGGCCAATATCCATGATGAACATAGATGCAAAAATCTTCAACAAAATACTGGCAAGCTGATTGCAACAGCACATCAAAAACTTATCCACCATGATCAAGTAGGATTCATCCCTGGGTTGCAAGGCTGGTTCAACATATACAAGTCTATAAATGTAATTCACCACATAAACAGAACCAAAGACAAAAACCACATGATTATCTCAGTTGATGCAGAGAAGGCATTTGACAAAATTCAACGGCCCTTTATGCTAAAAACTCTCAATAAACTAGGTATTGATGGAACGTATCTCAAAATAATAAAAGTTATTTATGACAAACCAACAGCCAATATCATACTGAATGGGCAAAACTGGAAGCATTCCCTTTGAAATCCAGCACTAGACAAGGATGCCCTCTCTCACCACTCCTATTCAATATAGAACTGGAAATTCTAGCCAGAGCAATGAGGCAAGAAAAAGAAATAAAGGGTATTCAAATAGACTTTTTTAAAAACACAAAACCCTTTTAAAACTTAAACATAAAGATGATAGTAATATATATAATTTATATTTGAAAAAATAATCAGTGATATCTGAAATTTCTTCTGAAGCTCAATTACTATGATAATTAAACCTGTAAGCCAAGGAGAATAGTTTTTCACACTGTTATTTTTAGAGAAACTTTACTTCCTCCCCTCAAGTAACCCAACTTTGTTTCTTTCAATGATCTTTTTCTAAATTTGGTATAAATCTAGATTCAATATTTTTGGTTTCACTCTAAGATCTTCTTCTTGTAGATTACCACAACTAAAGATACATAACTCTGGCCATTAAACACAACATTTAAAACATTTCACAATAAATTAAGAACAACAACAACAAAAAAGCTTTCAAATATAAATATGATTTCTTTCATTATTGGAGAGCAAATCTTTAGCGACGTCCTTGGGGCCCTGGCATTGTCTATTAGAAAGTGGCATTTCAGATTCACAAGTCTAAATTTTCTACTTTAGTTTGCTTCTATTTTCAAACTCAGTTTTTAAAATACCAGAAGTTTTCCTTAAAAGCTAAAATGTTAGAAACAACATTCTTGTGGAAGGCACTGCTTCTGTTATAAAGCTTTGGATTTTCTGGTTAAATAGAAATGTTTGCCTGAAGTAAACATGATATAAGACTGAAAGCCTGAAATGGGCTTAGAATTTTATTAGTTTCTCCCAAAAGAATCTTTTTGAGTAAGGTGGCTGATGTAATCAGTATTTTTTGAAAAAAAAAATAAAAGGTATAAAAGGTGAAATGTGCTGAAGAATTTTACTTGTACTTTACAACCATGAAAGTAGGAAGAGTGAAATTGATTAGAGATTAAAAACATAGATACCCTCACAGTCAGAAAAGAAATTGAAAAGAAATACACAATCATAGGAAAAGGAATTTTTAAGAAAGCAATTTTCAAAATTATGACAGTATTATTCTGCAATGTGGAGCTCTCCATGTTTGTGAAGAGGTATGTGATCATTATTCTTTATTATTCTTCTGTGACATGGTAAGATAGGACTTCAAGATGAGTCATGTTACACAGACATAAAAACAAAAGAAACAAACACAGATGGCTTTTCTTGAACCCCAGTGAATAAGAATGTGGACAGATACAAAACAAGAATACTTACAAGACTAAAACAGTATGGGATCAATTTATTCTTATATCCTGTTGGGTTTTAAATTTTCGTTATAGAATTTTGAAATTATTTGTAGGTTCTATGATTTAAGTGGGTCAGGTACTCTGTCTGGTATCCATTTTAGTTATCACATTATTGAGGGGATAACACACTCTTACACTACGTCCAGAAGACAGGTAGATTACAGGTAGATGGATGTCCAGTTTGCTACACAGAGTTAATAGTGCAGACGATCCCTGGTTTAGGATGGTTCAACTTAAACTTTTTCAACTTTATGAATGTAACTACATTGTAAATTGAGGAGCATCTGTATTTATGATGCTTTCACGTTGGACTTTCCTATTTCACAATGTGTTTATCAGGGCATTAATTTCACCTTTGACATACAACATTTTCAACTTATGATATTTTTGACTTATAATAGGCTTATTGTGACATAACCCCATCATCAGAAGTCAAGGAGCATCTGCATATGAAAGATCTGTAATACACTTTTAAGGTACAGGTTATAATATTCCTGTGATTTCAGAAGATAAGAGACATCAAAATAAAATATCTGAAGTCCACAGAAAATCTCTGCCTTTGGGAAGATTTTATGTGGTCCTCTCCAAATTCCCCTGGTACTAGCGATTCTTTCATTTTCTGAACTGCTAATGTATCCTGTGAATGAATCTTTCTGGGTATTCATCACATTTTGTTGTACTTGTTTTCACATAGCCAACTTTTTGTATCCAAATTAGGCATATCTTATTTGACTTCCTATGGTGCCTATGACAGAAAACCAATGTCTAGTAAGTACCAAATAAATACTGTTGATTATTTGCTGAATCTTAAAGCATCCTCTGAATTAACTACAATCTCATTGTTATTATTGTCATAAAATTAATATGTCAAAAAACCATTTATTTTGTCCAATATGCATAAAGCAACAATGAATTGATGTTTACATGTGGGAGAATATAGCTGTCATACAAAGCAAATGAAACAGTTGAAAAAAATGTGTTAAGTTTTTTCAGTAGATTCCATTTTTAATCATGAAATTAACAAGATAGACACATATAAACACATATAATGCATACATATGTGTGTATTATATATACATGTGCATGTATAATACATACATATATACCTAGGCATACATATATACATAAATATATATATGTGTGTGTGTGTGTGTGTATATATATATATATATATATATAGAGAGAGAGAGAGAGAGAGAGAGGAGAGATCATTGAATATACATAGAAAAATGAGAAAAATGCAGAAGGCTATAGAACAATCTATGCAATGCGTGGCTCATGCACTGGCTATCAATTCTCAAACTGTTACTGATTTGCAGTAAGATGAAACACAAGCTGAAAAGTAAATCAGAAACAGAAGTAAGCAAGATATTTAGTTGAGCTGACTTTTTTTGATGGCAAGAAGTTCTTGTTGAAGAAAACAGTGACTTGATTTACATTCTTGCACAAGTTCCTGATCTTGTTGTGGGCTGACATTTCAAGTAGCAACGCAACATAAAACTAATGTGTTTAATCTGCATGCAGAAGGATCTATGCTCTATGACAACATTTCTACCACTTTAGCTGTTGACTGTGCGGCTAACTGTAAAGAAAGATGCTTCACTGACTTGCAATATCCCATTAGTTCATGTACCATGAGAAAATACCTCAACTTTAGGATAATATAAAAATACTACATATTATAGGAACATCAACAGAAAAACAGGCAAAAGAAAGAATTTGGATTTTTTATATAAGTGCTCATAAACATATCGATGAGTTCATCATAATAAACGGATAAGTGTGAATGGAGACTGTAACAGAAACCACGTCTCACCTACTGAATCCCTCCCAAATTTAAAAACTGGATAGTTAGAATGGCGATCATTAAAAAATCTGGAGGCAGCTGATGCTGGCAAGGATATGGAGAAATAGGGACACTTTTACACTGTTGGTGGAAGTGTAAATTAGTTCAACCGTTGTGAAAACAGTGTGGCTCTTCCTCAAGGACCTAGAAATAGAAATTCCACTTGACCCAGCAACCCCATTACTCAGTATATACCCAAAAGAGTATAAATAGTTCAATTATAAAGACACAAGCACACGTATGTTCATTGTGGCACTGTTTACAATAGCAAAGACCTGGAACCAACCCCAATGCCCATCGATGATAGACTGAACAGGGAAAACATGGCACATATACACCATGGAATACCATGCAGACATGAAAAAACAATGTTTGTGTCCTTTGTAGTGACATGGATAAATCTGGAAACCATCATTCTCAGCAAACTAACACGAGAACAGAAAATCAAACACTGCATGTTCTCACTTATAGGCGGGTGTTGAACAAAGAGAACACACGGACACAGGGAGAGGAGCATCACATGCTGGGGTCTGTTGCAGGGCCAGGGGAGAGACAGTGGGGAGGTGGGGAAATTGGGGAGGGATAACATGGGGAGAAATGCCAGATATAGGTGACAGGGGGATAGAGGCAACAAACCACATTGCCCGGTATATACCTATACAACAATCCTGCATGATCTGCATATGTACCCCAGAATGTAAAGTACAATAAAAAAAAAAATGCTTTAAGGAAAAAATAATTGGATATTATCAAATGCTGACAAGGATGTAGAGTATGAGCACTTACCAACTGCCAGTATCTAAAACTGTAAATAAATACAACTGTTTTGCTCCTATTAGCCATGCTTCAAGACTCCTCTGTCTTACTATCTTATTCTCTTTTGGATTCTTTCAGTGTCCATAATACTGAGTCTCCTTTATTATTTTCTATTCACTTCTATTCAATTCACTTCTATTCAAAGTGCACTCACTTTGAACCATGGTATACATAACCTGCTTTTTACTGCCCTTTTAATAATTTCATTCCATGATTATTCACCTTCATTTTCCTAAAGAGGTTGCCAAATTCTTAAGGGCAAAAATGTATTTCAAATGTGTATTTTATATATCATTGTTATTAATCCTCTCAGAATCCAGCACAATTCTTCTTATAAAGAATGTAGTTAAAGTCATATTTGTAAATGAGATTGAAAGATAATAATACAATACATTATCCTAAATGGAGTAGAGAAAATATGGACAGGAGAAAAGAGGTTTTTACCATCTTTGCATCCAAAGGTGAAAATGTATATATATATACACACATGTATATATATATGTGAATATGTATATATGTATATATATGTGAATATGTATATATGTGTATATATATATTCATTTCATTTTGTATATATCTATATATATACATTTTGTATATATATATATATACAACATATATATATATTGCTTGGATGCACTGAGAATAAGGACCTACAGTCTATTAACAGCTTTAGTTTACTCCTAAAATGAAAAGAAATGAGAATAAAAGCTAACATATATGACTTGGAGCAGAGCTGGAGAAGAGCAAGGGCAGAGGGTGAGATCACACAACTAAAGAATATTAGAGCAAAAATAGGCTAGAGGCAAAATTGAGGATCAATCATTTCGTCATTGAGTATCCTAAGGCCCAGATAAGTTATGTCAGGAGAATGTCTACCTACTTTTTCACAAACCCTATGTCTCTGATCACTATATAGCAAACAGGAGGTTTTTGAAGAACAATTAAACAAGGAAAGTAGAATATGTTACTATTTGAGCATAGATAAGATATTAGTCTTAGAAACATAAAAGAAAACATGTAGCTTTAAGGAGAAATTTGCCCAAGATTAGAAACAATAATCTAGAATAGATATTTAAAAACTCTTAAGCCAATGATACTGCTGGAGGCAGTCAAACCACCCCTTCTCCCTCCAAGGAGGAGCTAGATTTATGCTAGAGTAGCCAGCCAGGTTAGGCCATGTGCCCACTGTGTCACTGATCCAGCCTTCCTATAAACTGGTAACTAAGTAGAGCTCCTGGTGATGCATTTCCACTGACATCATGATTCTGAAGTACTCCTGTCTATCACTTATTCTTTGGATAATTATATTCTCCTGAGTGGCCAGAATGAGATTAAATTTGTAGCAAAGAGCTACCAAAAATTTTGTGAATTCTCTTGTAACACGTTCAGTTGTCAAAGCCAAATGCAGTCAATTGGTAGTCAGTCATATTCTCAATTGGTAGTCAGTCATATTCTATTGTTGTAATATACATTATTTTATATTGTTTGATAACAAAACACACTGGATCAATTAGAAAGCTCTCCAGTTTCATCTTTTCAAGAGGGACTTGACTTTTATTATAATTTTTCTAAAGATAATCTTAGATGTAGGTTTGAATTAATAATAACTCAGATTTCTGAAAGAACAACTTTGCTAAATGTTCATACTGCTTAAATATGCCTCACACTCATTAAATAATATACAAACATATACATCAGATAAGTGTAGAGAAAACATGGAAACCATTGAGATGCAGTTATTCTTTAACATTTGTCTTTGTGTAAAATTATGTGTTCATATTCTGAGAGGCAGGTAACAGAGTTGATCCAATGATAACATGTAACTTCAGATTATTGTTTAATAAAGGTACATGACCATCTGTGTTAAGGAATAACCCACATTCACATTTAAACTTCTTTAGACAATTTACACTGGGACGTGTTTTCCATCGTGCGTTTTTTATGTGTGCCTGTTGCAGGGTTAGTTGCAAATGTGGATGAGGTGGTGCTTTGCAGAGTTAACTGTGTTACAAGCCTTGATTCTTCCATTGCCTTTTTGTGTGATTTCAAGGAAATAACTTACCTTTCCTATGTATTTCATTTGTCAAACTGTAAAATACTTGCATTTAAAGCATTTGTGAAGCAGTTAGGTGAGAGACAGCAAGCATTTTCAGCTTTTCAGATTATATATGGCATATAAATACAAAATACAGACATCAGTACACATTGAACAGAATTTTGCTATGACAACTATAAATAGAGAAATATATATTTCACTACTTAAATTGATCATTGGTTGAAACATTTATTTCAAAAATGAGCTATACTTCTGAGATATTATCATCCAGTCATTGCAACAGACTTGACCTCCAAAAGGCAACTCTCTGATTACTGCTGTGAAGCATGAGTTATGTGAACCCTGTTTTTGGATTTGTGTTAAAAAGGAGCTTTTTATTTGCAAGATATTAGCTAATCTCAATTACTGAGTGATACACAGACAATCGATCCTATATTTACTACTTATGAGAATATCATAATATTGACTCCAACTCTGAGCCAGGAATATGGTTGTTATAATCTTCCTTCCTTTAAAAAAAAAAAACAACATCATTTATGCTTTATCTCCAGGTCACATATTATGGTGGCTGTAATTGAAGCTATTTTGTATATTCAATGGCATCTTCACTAATGGCTTTCTGTGGGAATGACTATTACTACTTTCACAAATAAAGCTTTTTAAAAAACTTTTCTTTTTAAAATAAAATTATCCAAAACTCTTACAGATGTTGATGGGTTTTCAAATATTCTCAGAATTATTTCAATTTGTATGTTTTATATAACACATAAGACTCATTGACACTATAGCTAGAGATACTTCTAAAACATACTTTTAAAGTTGGAAAATACAAGTGTATATAAAGATTTTCTTATGCTTTTCATAGTCCACATTTTATGAAAACACGTGGGAAGATAAATCTACAATAAAGTTATGAAATAAAATAATATTAAATGAGTTGACTAAGCTAATTATAACTTTTATTTTATGTTAACATAGTCCTTTGAATATAATAGATATTATTAAATTGTCCTATTTGTGTCTCTGTACTCCAGGTATAAAAAAATTTTATTTAGATAGTCACAAGAATGACATTATAGTATAAATATCTTTTTAGATAATTAAATTTATCTTGCGTTTTGTACTCAAGGAAATGAATTGTTTTCAAGTGTTTATAGTTTATAATTGAATCTGTAGTATCCTAAGAAACCTAAAATTTGCAATAGCCTTGCTATCTTTTTAAAGCATCTATGAACACAAAGTCATAGAAGTTCATGCATACTGTTTGATACCTATGATTTTTTAGCTTTAATTTCTGACATTAAGAGGTTAGAATCTGATGTTTGGAATAGAAAGGAAAACATTACATCTCTGGGCCAAATGTGAATCTAAAATTCATTCATCTTTCTTCAATTCTTTCTTTATCCAGAAGTCCTAGTCAGAGACTTAGGTTGTTTCCATAGTTTGGTTGTTGTGAGTAACGCTGCAATGAACGTGGGAGCACAGATATCTCTACAACATGCTGATTTTATTTCCTTGGGGTACACATTCAGAAGGGGGATTTCTGAGTCATATGGTACTATGGGAGAGAAAAGTGATTGTAAAGTAGTACTCATCATTTCTGGAGGTTCCAACATCATGTGGCATTAAAATGGCCAACAGATCTTTATCTCAAGAGAACTCTGCGCTCATAGTGGGGTTAAAGAGCAATCAGAATACCTCCTACCATGGAAATCCCACTTTCATTCCATCCTTCTGCTTAGGTACACCAGTCACACCTGTGGCCTTACTTCACTAGGAAGAGGATGTGTCACTCTTTCAGTAAAACAGACGGAATAAGCCTGAGAGACTATATGTCCTTGACCATGTGGAGTTTAATTATGGAATACAGTAAGATTTCAGACTATCTTAAGATGAGGATTTGCATTGTTATAGCTTAGTAACTTCTGTTTCCAAAAAAGTATAAATTGGTTATGACCTTGGAGTCTTTATATTACAGTTATATATTTTCTTAATAAAAGATTCATAAATGCAGTTCTTACCAGATTACACTTTTTTAAATTCTGAAAAAAACATCTCATAATTAGAACAGTTGGGAGATGCTTTACTCAGCTCCTATATTTTATTTATAAAACGGAAGAAAGATATTCGAGACACTTGATCAAGACTGTTCAAGTTTGAAACACACTTACCATATGTATAATGTTGATCTAGTAACTTCACTTCTTGGTGCTTCAGTGTCATTATCTGAAAAATGAGAATGGAAATAATACCTACTTCAAGATTTATTGTGAAGATTAAGTTCAAGAATACATGGGGAAAACTTGGAATAGTGCCTATCATTTAATAAGTGTTCAATAAATTCTAGCTGTTACTTTTACTATAATTTTTATATCATATATACTGAAGGTGCACAACATGATGTATTGATAAACATATGTACAGTGAAACGATTGCCAAAGTCAAGGATATTAATGTATCCATCTCCTCACATGCATACTTTTATTTTGTAGTAAGAGCACCTGAACTCTGCTCAGCAGATTTTTCAGTATACAATACAATATTATTAACTATACTCCTTATGCTGTAAATTCTGTCTCTAAATTTATTCATTCTACATAACTGCACCTTTCTATTCTTTGACCTACAACTTCTGATTTCCTCCCCCACACTGCCCTAATCCTGGTACAAAGGTGCTGATTTTATTTCCTTTGGTGTATTTACCCAGAAAGGGAATTACAGAGTCTTCTGGTACTCTTATTTTTAATTTTTTGAGAAACCTCCATACTATTTTCCATAATGGCTGCTATCAATCTATATTCCCACCTACAATGTTGGTTATCTCTTTTTCACATCCTCACCAACTTTTGTCTTTTTGTCACATATCTTGTGTCTTTATAATAGGCATTTTGACAGATGTGAGGTGATACCTCTTTGTGGTATTGATTTTCATTTTCCTGATGATTAGTGACCCCTAACACCTTTTAATAAACTATTGTACTATTATCATTTCTGAAAAAGGAGCCATTCTATCTCTCACTTAAATCATTCTTTTTTTCTACCATTGAAAAAATTATAACATATATTTCATAGTCCATAGGAGATTAGAAAGATTAAATCATATAATTAGATATACACTTGAAGGCGGGGGAGGACCAAAAAAGGTGGGTGAGGTCCCAAACATGGAAGAAATAACAAGTAGCTGTCCATTAACAGAGGCAAGTAAAACTGAACAAAATTAGTACAAAAATTACCAACGCCCACATATCTAGGTAATCTCAGGCCATTTAGTTCATAAGGCATAGCACTATTTCAATACTTACTATGGGAATGAAAATAATAAAATAGAGTAAATAATATTTTATAACAAATTTCTTGGGTTATTAAAATAGCTTAAATAATTTTCAGTGCATTATGTTAAAAATAGCAATATATCTCTAAAATATTTTAGTGAGAGCTTATTTCAGACTTTGTTTATTAAAGAAAATTACCTATTCAGATGCATTGTTCCATTATAGAATCACATATTGCATTTATACTTAAATAACTTGTCTCTTCCCTGCACTTGCATTTTCTACCTATTCCAGTCTCACACCCGGCTGTAAGTTCCCCTGCAGTTATATCTGGGCATCTCCAGCAGCTGTCTCCTGTGCTCTGTATACATCCAGTTCAAGGCGATGGTGCTTTATCTGCTCCAGTGCCACTCAGGGTTATCAATGCTAAGTCCTCTCCTGTCTGAGAGGACTTAGTCATCACCAATCTCCTGGGATTCACCATGAGCCAAATACCAACGGCAGGGACATTCCCTTCTCCACTCCGTCATCAACGTTGTCCTAATTCCTCAGAAACACTGCTCCCTGGAGGCCACAATAAGTTAAAGCCACACTATGCCCATGTTCCTTCATGCTACTTCTGTCAAAATATTTTTCAGAAATTTATACATAGTTTACTGAGAACTTATTATATACCATATATATTACAGACTTGAAGGATATGACTGTTAAATAGACCTGGTTCCTGGCTCAAGGAAGTGGAAGATTAACACGAGTAAATTAGCCATTAAAATATAACTGAGCACTTATGGATCTACAGCTGAGGCTCAGATATTGTTATTTTAAACTTTTCCCTTGTTACTCAATCTGCCTCCTCTCCAGTATCAGGTTACTAAAACCCAATTACATGAAGGGCAGTTTAACCTTGACACTCAGAGAGGAGGCTGTACAATGGGAGGGTGTGCAAGTGCAAGAACCTGGGAAAAATTGCTGGATTGAAATCAACATTTCCCATTTTATACAATGATGCCAAATAATGGTACCAAACTGGTTTTACCAATTTATATTCCAACTGCAATATTTGGCAATCCACCTTGTCTTTTTTACTTCATAAACATTATTCATTTTCTTTTTTAACATTTGACAATCTGTAAAGGAAACATGCTTTTTAAAATTTTCACTATACATAGATAGATATGCATATATCTCTATGTGAAAGTATATACAGTTTATATAGGACCATTCATAATTGTGTAATCTATCAAATCAGAAGGCAAATACCCATATAATTTTAATACCTGCATCAAGTAGAGAATATTCCTAGCACTTCAAAGACACATCCATGTTCCTTCACAATGAAAATCTCTCTCTTGAGCACCATGTCATACCATGTTAACACTGTATCATTCTCTTCCCATGTGATTCTTCTTCACGCCAATCATTTAATTCATCTGTTCATTTTAAGTCAAGTGTTTTATACCTAAGAACCGGTCTTTGCATTATTTCCCACAGGTTCTTTTTTTTTTTTTGGAAACGGAGTCTAGCTCTGTTACCAGGCTGGAGAACAGTGATGCCATTTCGGCTAACTGCAAACTCCACCTCCTGGGTTCAAGCGATTCTCCTGTGTAGCCTTCTGAGTAGCTGGGATTACAGGTGCCCACCACCACACCTGGCTAATTTTTTTTTTTTAAGAAGGAGTTTCGCTCTTGTTACCCAGGCTGGAGTGCAATGGCGCGATCTCGGCTCACCGCAACCTCCGCCTCCTGGGTTCAGGCAATTCTCCAGCCTTCTGAGTAGCTAGGATTACAGGCATGCACCACCATGCCCAACTAATTTTTTGTATTTTTAATAGAGACAGGGTTTTACCATGTTGACCAGGATGGTCTCGATCTCTTTACCTCGTGATCCACCCACCTTGGCCTCCCAAAGTGCTGGGATTACAGGCGTGAGCCACCATGGCTGGTCCCACAGGTTCTTGAAGAAGGAATTTTAATTCTATTTGTTTTTGTTTGCTTTCTGTTTTTGTTTCATTTATGTGTTAGTTATTGATTTGTTCCTCAACTTCAAGCTTTCTTTCACTCAAGTACTTAACTAGAGTGCTGACAAACCAATTCTACTTTCTAAAGACAGTCAAGGTGAACATTATTTATTCCAATACAATTCTGGGCATATTTAAACACCTCCATATCCATGAATCCTATAAGGATGATAAGCACTTAGAAGGGTCTTTTCATTTTCACAGCAGTATTTGGCATACACAGACAGGTCAGGTATTATATGAAGATAATAAAAATAAAGGAGCTTACCACAAGGAAAGAACCTATTATTAATTGTTTGAGAGAGACTCTCCTTGTAGTGAAAGAAATATGCTGCTTCCTACAGGATTTCACAGCATCATATTGCTAGGAGAGAACTAAGAAGTCATCTAATCCAATCCCTTAAGGTTTAGGGAGGTGAACTGATGCACTATTGACTCTTGCGTTTATATTTGACTTTTCTCTATAAGGAAAAGAACAACAACAACAAAAAACAATCAAGGGGTAGAAATTATAGACATATGAGGTGATGTTAATATGCGTTTTTAATTTAAAAAAAAAACTAAATACAGGCAAAAATGCAGCAAACTAAAAATGCAGACTTCATAATAAACACCTAAAAAAACAAAATCTAATATTGACAATATTCATTTATTGTATTTGCTTTAATTTTTTATATAAATATTATAAAGTTAGAATTTCTCATTCTCTACAGTCAGTTGCCTTGTCTTTCTCTGAAGTCACCACTGACATATATTAATAGCCTTCTAGTTATTTTAAAAGTACTGTTGCCTATATTTTAATTTTCCTATTATTTTTGATTTTTTTTTTTTTTTTTTTTTTTTTTTTTTTTTTTTTTTTTGAGACGGAGTTTCGCTCTTGTTACCCACGCTGGAGTGCAATGGTGCGATCTCGGCTCACCACAACCTCCGCCTCCTGGGTTCAGGCAATTCTCCTCCCTCACTCAGCCTCCCGAGTAGCTGGGATTACAGGCACGCACCACCATGCCCAGCTAATTTTTTGCATTTTTAGTAGAGACGGGGTTTCACCATGTTGACCAGGATGGTCTCGATCTGTTGACCTCGTGATCCACCCGCCTCGGCCTCCCAAAGTGCTGGGATTACAGGCTTGAGCCACCGCGCCCGGCCTTATTTTTGATATATTTTAAATATTTATGAATGTAGTCATTTTTATATACTTTCTAGAAATTACATTTTTCTCAATATTCTTTGAAATCCATAGTTATATCTAGATGTAATTTATTTCTTACAAGCAACATATATACTTAAATGTAGGAACAGATTTAATTTTATTTATTCATTTTTTTCAATTAGTAGACATTTTAATTGCTTTGAATTTTTACATATTATAAATAATGTTGCTATAAAAATTGTTTGTTTGTGTCTCTTTGAGATGATACACTTAATATTTTTATTTTTTAAATTTTTATTTTAAGTTCAGGGATATAAGTGCAGATATGTTGCCTAGGTAAACTTGTGTTATGAGGAATTGTACAGATTATTTCATCATCCAGGTATTAACCTAGTAGCCCTTAATTGTTTCTCCTGATCCACTCCTTTCACCTCCACCCAAAATCCCCACTGTGTGTTGTTTCCCTGTATGTGTCCATGAGCTCTCATCATTTAGTTTCCACTTGTAAGTGTAAATGTGTGGTATTTGGTTTTGTGTTCCTGTGTTAGTTCGCTAAGGATACTGGCCATCAGCTCCATCCATGTCCTTGCAAAGGACTTAATCTCATTCTATTTTATGACTGCATAATATTCCATAGTTTATATGTACTACATTTTCTCTATTCAGTCTATCACTGATGAACCTTTAGGTTGATTCTATGTATTTGCTATTGTGAATAGAGCTGCAATAAACATACATGTTCATGTGTTTTTATAGTAGAATAATTTATATTCCTTTGGATACATATCCAGCAATGATATTGCTGGGTCAAATGGTATTTCTGTCTTTAAGTCTTTGGGGAATCACTACACTGGCTTCCACCATAGCTGAGCTAATTTACACTCCCACCAACAGTGTATAAGCATTCCTTTTTCTCCACAACCTCACCAGCATGTTATTTTTGACTTTTTCATAGTAGTCATTCTCACTGGTGTTAGATGGACTCTCATTGTGTTTGTTCGTTTGTTTTTGAGACAGTCTTTCTCTGTCATCCAGGCTGGAGTGCAGTGGCACTATCTCGGCTCACTGCAACTTTTGCCTCCTGGGTTCAAATGACTGTGGTGTCTCAGCTCCTGAGTAGCTGGAATTACAGGTGGACAACACCATGCCTGGCTAATATTTGTATTGTTAGTAGAAATGGGATTTTGCCATGTTGGTCAAGCTGGTCTTGAACTCCTGACCTCAAGTGATTCACTCCTTCTGATCTCTCAAAGTATTGGGACTACAAGTGTTAGCCACTGTGCCTGACCTCTTAGTGGTTTTAATTTGCATTTCACTAATGATCAGTGATGTTGAGTTTTTTTCATATGATTGCTGGCCACGTATATGTCTTCTTTTGAAAAGCACCTGTTCATATCCTTTGCCGACTTTTTTATGATTTGTATTTGAAAATTTGTTTAAGTTCTTTATAGATGCTGGATATTAGGCATATGTCAGACGCATAAGTAGCAAAAATCTTCTCCCATTCTATAAATTGTGTGTGTGTGTGTATGTGTGTGTGTGTGTATACACACATACTGCAACAGAGTAAACAGACAATTTATAGAATGTCTTTATATATAGAGACATTTTGTTGCTTTTGTTGCAATTGCTTTTGGTGTCTTCATCATGAAATTTTGCCTGTGCCTATGTCCTTAATGGTATTGCCTAGGTTGTCTTCCAGAGTTTTTATGTTTCTCGGTTTTACACTTAAGTCTTTAATCCATCTTGAGTTAATGGTGTATATGGTGTAAGGAAGCGTCCTGGTATCAGTCTTCTGCATGTGGCTAGCCAGTTATCCCAACACCATTTATTAAATAAGGAATCCTTTTCCCATTGCTTGTTTTTATCAGTTGTGTTGAAGATCAGATAGTTGTGGGTGTGTGGTCTTATTTCTGAGTTCTCTATTTCATTCCATTGGTCTATGTGTCTGTTTCTAGTACCATTACCATACAGTTTTCGTTACTGTAGCCCTGTATCATGGTCTGAAGTTGGGTAATGTATGTCTCCAACTTCATTCTATTTGCTTATGATTGTCTTGCCATTTGGGCTCTTTTTGGTTCCACATGAATTTTAAAATAGATTTTTCTAGTTCTATGAGGAGAATCAATTATAGTTCAGTGAGAATAGCATTGAATCAATTAATTGTTTTAGGCAGTATGACAATTTTCACGATACTGATTCTTCCTATCCATTAACATAGAATGGTTTTTCATATGTTTGTGTCATTTCTGATTTCTTTGAGCAGTGGTTTCTAGCTCTCCTTATAGAGATTTTTATCTCCCTAGTTAATTGTATTTCTAGGCATTTTATTCTTTTTATGGCAATCATGAATGAAAGTTCATTTTGGCTCTTGGCTTGACTGCTGTTGGTTTATAGAAATGCTAGCAAATTTTGCACATTGATTTTTATATCCTAAGACTTTGCTGAAGTTGCTTTTCCCTTAAGAAGCTTTTGGGCTAAGATGATAGGTTTTTTTAGATTTAAAATCATATTGTCTGCAAACAGGGATAGTTTGACTCCCTCCCTTCTCATTTGAGCACTTTTTATTTCTTTTGTTTGCCTGATTGCCCTGGCCAGAACTTCCAGTACTATGTTGAATTGGAGTGGTGAGAAAGGCATCCTTGTCTTGTGCCAGTTTTCAAGAGGAGTACTTTCAGCTTTGCCCTTTCACTATGAAGTTGTGTGGGTTTGTTATGGATGGCTCTTATTATTTTGAGGTATTTTCCTTCAATATTTACTGTATTGAGAAATTTTAACCTGAAGGGATGTTGAATTTTATTGAAAGCATTTCGTCTATTGAAGTAATCATGTGGTTTTTGTCTTTATTTCTGCTTATGTGATGAATCACATTTACTGATTTGCAAATGTTAACCAACCTTGCCTCCTGGGGATGAAACCAACTTGATCCTAGTGGATAAGCTTTTTGGCGTAATGCTGAATTCAGTTTGCCAGTATTTTGTTGAAGATTTTTGCCTTGATGTTCATCAAGGATATTAGCCTGAAGTTTTTGTTATTGTTGTTTTATCTCTGCCAGGTTTTGGTGTCAGGATGATGCTGGCTTCATAGAATTTGTTAGAGAGGAGTCCCTCCTTTTCAATTTTTTTTTTGCAATATTTCAGTAGGAGCAGTACCAGCCCTTCTTTGTATATCTGGTAGAATTCAACTCTGAAAGCCCTCCGATAATGGGCTTTATTTGGTTGGTAGGGTATGCGTTACTGCCTCAATTTGAGAACTCATTACTGGTCTGCTCAGGGATTCAGTTTCTTTCTGGTTCAGTCTTGGGAGGGGTGTGAGTACAGAAATTTAATTTTTTTTTTTTTTTTTTTTTTTTTTTTTTTTTTTGCTAGACTTTCTAGCCTATGTGCTTAGAGGTGTTTATAATATTCTCTGATGGTTGTTTGCATTTCCATGGGGTCAGTGGTAGTATCCCCGTTATCCTTTCTGATTGTGTTTATTTGAATTTTCTCTCTTTTCTTTATTAGATTAGCCAACCACCTATTTTATTTATTTTTTAAAAAAAAATTGGCTCCTGGATTTGTTACCTTTTGAATGATTTTTTGTGTCTCTGTCTCCTTCAGTTCAGCCCTGATTTTGATTATTTCTTGTTTTGTGCTAGCTTTGGGATTTGTTTGTTCTTGATTCTCTAGTTCTTTTAGTTGTGATGTTAGGTTGTTAACTGGAGATATTTCCAACTTTTTGATATGGGCATTTAGTGCTATAATTTCCTCTCTTAAAACCACCTTAGTTGTGTCCCAGAGATTGTAATACACTGTATATTTGTTCCCATTAGTTTCAAAGAACTTATTGATTTCTGCCTTAATTTTATTATTTACCCAAAAGTCATTCAGGAGAGGATTATTCAATTTCCATGTAATTGTAGAGCATGTACACTTTACATTTAAGTTAATATTGACAAGATTCATATACCAAATGCTTATACCTTGTTTTACTCTTCTCAAACATCTGCTATTACCATGATTTGTAAATTTTGCCAGAATCATTGGGGAGATAATTATTTCATAGTTTTGTTGTTTTTTTCTTAGCTTTTAGTGAGGCTGAATATCTTTTCACCTGTTTCTTGGCCATTTGCTTTGTCACTGACATACTGACTATATAATTAGTTTTATTTGGTTATATGTGTTATTAAAGACTTACAGGATTTCTACATATTCTTGACAAAAATTCTTCTTTTATGTATATTGTACATATGTCTCCCAATCTCTAGACTAATTTTTATTTTTATTTTGCCTTTGATCAAGCAAACATTTCAAATTGTGGTGAAGTCAGTTTTATTGATCTTTTCCCTTTAATGATTTGGCGATTTGGCCTTATATTAGGTACTAACAAAAGCAATTTTCTACTTGCCCCTCCTCCCTCCTCTATCTCCCTTCCTTCCTCTCCTTCTGTCCTTCCTTTTTTTCCTCTATTTTTGAGGAATTATATTGTTTATTGTTAGAAATTAATATTTCATCAGTATTTTATAATTATTTTGTAAAATTATAATGTTTGTGCTTATAAAATGGTTAAATATTGGCAATATCAGGTGGTTCAACTTGTATTTTATCAAATGTACAGACTAAGATTTGTGAAAAATTCTTTATGCTGTTTGTCTTCTCAAATAAGATATGAGTTATGGATTTGTTTATTATATTCTGTGGGTCTACAATACTGTTTATATTATTTATATAACCAGCTTTCACAACATTTAGACATTTTTTTGTGAGAAACTTATAGTCCTTGCTACTATTTTGAAAAGAACATTGATTGATATATAGGAATGCTCTATATATTTGTGTGCTTATCTTGTATCCAAAATATCTTAGTTATAAAAATGTATAGATTCTCTCATAAAATTATTAGTTTTAAACTTGTTTGGGTTATATTAAAAAATATACAAAAACAAGGGCAATTTTATTTCTTCCTTTATAGTACATATTACCAAGCTACAAAAAATTTCTTCTATTTCCAATTTGCTAGAAATTTTTAAGTATGAGTGCATTAAATTAATCAAATGTTTCCTGTAATTATGTTGTGGTTTATATAGCTTTTCTCCTTTAATCCTTTAAAATTATGAAAAAAAAATCAGTGTTTTTAACTAACTTTCTATCATCCTTATATTCTGGGATAAGTTCTACCTACCCAACATGCATTAATATCTCTCTTTGTCTCTCTCTCTCTTTTTTCTCTCTCTCCCTTTTCTCCCTTTTCCTCAATCTTGTGCTGTATTGATTTATGTTTTATTGTATTTAAGATTTGTTCATCACTATTCATAAGTAAAAATGACTATAACTTTTTCTTATACTCTCTTTGTTCAATTATAATATGATATACCAGAATAATAAAATGAGTTGAAAAGTCTTTCTATTTATCATTTTCTCTGAGGCACAGTGTGTACCATTATGAATTCTTCATCATCACTTTTTTAGGGAACAAAAACTTGTAGAAAGGCATTGTGGGCCAGGTAAGAGGGTTCACGCCTGTAATCCCAGCACTTTGGGAGGCCGAGGTGGGCGGATCACGAGATCAAGAGAATGAGACCATCCTGGACAACATGGAAAAAACCCGTCTCTACTAAAAATACAAAAATCAGTTGGACATGGTGGAGCACAACCGTAGTCTCAGCTATTCAGGAGGCTGAGGCAGGAGAATTGCTCAAACCCAGGAGGTGGAGGTTGCAATGAGCCAGGATCTCACCACTACACTCCAGCCTGGACAACAAGAATGAAACTTGAAACTCTGTTTCCAAGAGAAAAAGAAAAATAAAAGGAAAGGCATTGTGTCTCTTTTGTAAAATATTTGACTACCTCTATAATTTACTTTATTATTATTACATTTTTCTTTTTACCTTGCTTTGATTTTTGATAATTTATGTTTTCTTCTTTGAATGATTATTCATTTGTTCAAAATATTCAAGTATGAGTTAAACTTTTTAAATATGTAAGCTAGTTTGCAAACTTTGTAACTATGTCTTCTTCTACCTTCTAATATTTTTTAAATTTGTATATATTTTTTTTCTAATCTTTTCAGTGAATCAACTTCTATTGTTGCTCTTTTGCTTGATCACTTGAATTTTATTGTTTTCTAACTTCCAAATTTTGCTTTTATTTCTTTCTTTCCTTGTGGTTCGCCACAGGTAATTTTTTGTTACTGTTTACTAGCTTTTTTGGTTGAATGAGTAGTTCATTCAGTTTCATTTATTTATTTGTATAAATGTATTTAAAGTTTCAATATCCTGTATTACCCATATTTACAAATTTTGATTTTTTTTGCTTTTATTATATTTCAAATAAAAATAATTTATAATTCCATTCTTAATTTCTTTAAATTGTAAATGAGTTTTTTTATTCTAAGATTCTAAACATATGCTACTAGGTAGAATTAACTGTTAATTATATTTCATTATGGTCCAAGAACATTCACTTTATTATGAAATGCTTTGTGAACTGTTCCTTTTTTAAAAAAATTACCTATGTTTGTGTAACAGAAAAAAAGTTAAAAATAGATATAAGTTTCTGTGTCTATCACACAAAGCTATTATTTGATGTTGTTTTCACCTTCCTTTTTCTTAATCATTTTTAATCAATTTTATTTCTTAGTATCTAAGCAGGTATATTTTGGCTATTTCAGTTTTATATTTCTACCATATCTGCTTTAAATATTTTAAGGCTGTTTTGTAAGTTACATTCAATCATAATATTGCTTTACATTCTTATGAGGATAAAGGACTATTTCTTTATACTCATTTTACAAAGGCATTTTGCTTTATATAATATTTAGGAAATTATAGTTTTCTCTTTGTAACACTCATTTTTGTACACTTTCCAACTCATTGAATTTGGCTGGCATTCTTTATACATTCCTTGTCAATTTTGTGACTTGGAATATATGTTCAGCATTTATAACTTATTTTTCCATTCTTAGGTCATGTTTTAATAAAATATTTTTAAATTTTAATATCAGCAGATTGTTTCCAATAATTTAGAATTAGGCCTTTTTGTTTTTATTTTAAAAGACTTTCCACTTCCAAAATGAAAACATAATTGCCTACATCTTTGATTTTTAAAATATTATTCTCAAAATTCATAAAAATAGATACACAGAAACTTGTATCTATTTTGATTAACTTTTTTTCTGTTAAACAAACATAGGTAATTTTTTAAAATGGACCAATTCACAAAACATTTCATAATAAAGTTGTGTTGTAAAGAAAGGATTCTATTATAACTTTTCCCATATGGAGCTCCACAAAGTCTCATTCCAAAAGAATATCATGATTTGACCAGTTCACAAAACATTTCATAATAAAGTTGTGTTGTAAAGAAAAGATTCTATTATAACTTTTCCCATATGGAGCCCCACAAAAAGCCCCATTCCAAAAGAATATGATGATTTGACCTGTCTAGCAGTTCTCTAGATCCCCCACATAGGGGCTTGACTTCCTTTGACCTGACTCAGTGCTCAGGCATTGCCAGCAGTCATTTCCCCCAGACATTGGTCAAAGCCAAAAGCTACAATTATTAAACATCAAAGATCCCTGAGGGGTGATAACAGTTGAGGCTAACAAAAATCTGACCAAAAAAAACTTAAAAAGGAAAGTTAGAGAATTAGATGTCCATACAGGGCTTTGAAAAGCTCCAACATTTTCCTGGGGATCTAGAAGGACAGACCTGAGGAGGCTCTAATCTCTCATCCCCGGTTAACTTGAGGTTCTGCACAAGTAGAAACAAAGGCTGAAGGCAGACTTGCATGCTATCTTCTGGTGGACTGCAGGCATGCTCCAACACATAGAGCACCTTGGCAAAGCCTGGGAGGCACACTAGTTCCAGGCACTCAAGGAAATTTCTGTCCAGTCATCATCTGAACACTAATGTACATACTTGCACAAAAACTTAACTAGTTTCATATGACAAAGACTGACTTAACAGAATTAGTTGATGAAAGTCACAAAACAAAACAAAAATAACCATGATCACCACCACCAACAATGAGCAATAATTACAACCCACAGAAAAGTATAGAATGTGAGAGTGCAGAACTTAATTAGATTTTTAGAGTTGCAACATTATTTTAAATGTCCCATTTTTAAACAAAATAACAAAAATATATAAGACATAATAAAGAGGAAAGTATAACCCATACACAGAAAAACAAAAGACAAAAGTCAAAAGAAACTTATTCCTGACAAAGCCCAGATATTAGACTCACTAGACAGAACAGACATTGAATAGCTATTATAAATATGGCCAAAACACACAAAAAGACTGTGACTAAATAATAAAAAGATAGAATGGAACGATGCCTCATCAAGTACAGAATATCATTAAAAAGAGATAAATTATTTTTTTAAAAAACATACAGAAATTTTGGAGTTTAAGTTTAAAAAATTGAAATTAAAATAGAGGAATTAGAAATAGATTTCAGCTATAAAGCAGGAGAAATAATTGAACATGAAGATAAGCCAATGGAGATTATCTATTCTGAGAAAGAGAAAGAAATAAAAATGAACAGAGCCTAAGATACCTGTGAACACCAGCAAGCATACTAATATATCCATAATAGAAGTTCCAGAAAAAAGAAGGAAGAAAGGGGTAAAAAGAATATATGAAGAATTTATGGCTAAAAATCTCTCAAATTTTATGATAATATTTATCTACACATATAAAAAGTTCAATGAAGTCCAATTAGGATAAATTCAAAGAAATACACACCTGCTTGCATTACAATCAAACTCAAAAAACAGAGATAATTTTGAAAGCAGTAGAAGAGATCCAACTCATCACATATAAGGGATACCCAATAAAATTAACAAAAATTTTTAATTTAACTGTGTACTGGAGGTCCCAGCTAGAATAATAAGAGAAGAAAAAATAAAATAAAATAAAGAAAAGAAAAAGACATCTAGATTGGAAAGGAGGCAATACAACTATTTCTTTTAGCAAATGACATTATTTTGTATATGGAAAATCCCAATTCATCCACTAAGAAATCTATTAGAACTAATGGTCTTGCTCATAAAGTATGCAGGATACAAGAACGTAATATAAAGGTCAATTTTATTTCTATTCACTTGCAATAAAGAATATTATCCAAAGGAAGAAAATTAAACACTTAGAAATAAATTTAACAGGAAGTACAGACTTGTGCAGTGAAAACTACAAACATTGTTACTAAAAAATACTTAAACAAATGGAAAGACATCTTACGTTTATAGATCAGAAAATTTAGTATGTTGAGATGGCAATACTCCTCAAAATAGTACAGAAATTCAATTCAGTTTGTATTTAAAAAAAATAGTTTTCCTTTTGCACAAGTCATCCAAACAGAATCACCTCATTCAAACAGTTATATGTATATGCAAGGGACACAGAATAGCCAAAACAATCTTGAAAAAGAATGCAGTTGGAGGATTCATACAGATTTCAAATCTTATTACAAACTTTAGTAAATAAAGCCAATGTGATACTGGCACAAAAATTCATATATAGATCAATAGAATGAAATTGCCAGACGTAGTAGAACATGGGAGTGCAAATGTTCTTCCATTTATGGCCAATTAATTTTTGACAAGCATGCCAACATGACTCACAAAGAAATAAATAAAATAAAACACGTTTTCAGCCAGTGGTACTGGAACTACTAGATCTCTACAGGAAAGGAATGCAGTTTGACTTCTACCTCACTCCATACACAAAAATCAAATCAAAATTTGTCTTCAGCCTGAAAATAAGAACTAATATCTATAAACTCTTACAAAAAAATAAAAATATTCATGACCTTAGATTGGGCAGTAACTTCTTAAATCTAACACTAAAAGAACAAGGGACTAAAGTTTAAAAAGGGATAAACTGGATTTCATCAATATTATGACCTCTGGTGCTTAACAGTTCACCATCAAGAAAGTGAAAAGACAAACTACAGATTGGGAGCATAGGTTTATTCATACTACAAGTTATAAAGGTCATGTGTTTAAAATAATTTTGCAGCCCTTAGAATTCTACAAAAAATGACATTGCAAATGAAAATGTGAAAATTATACGATTGGGGCATTTCTTTAAAGAAAAAATGCAAATAAATGGCTAATAAGTGTATGAAAATATGCTCAATGTCATTGGTCATTAGAAAAATGCAAAACAAAACCGCAATGTGATATTGCTTTAGATCCACTCAGATAGCTAAATTTTATATGTGTGTGTGTGTACATATATATATATATATATATATATATATATATATATATATATTTGCATTTTAGGTTCTGGAGTACATGTAAAGAACATGCAGGATTGTTGCACAGGTGTATACATGAAAATGTGGTTTGCTGCCTCCATCCCCATCACCCATATCTGGCATTTCTCCCCATGTTAGCTAAAATTTTTAAAATACAGGAAAAATGACTGTTGATGAATATGCAGAGGCACTGGGATTCTTATACATTTCTGGTTGATTGCAAAATCATACAGCAACATTAGAAAACAGTTTGACGGTTCCTCAAAAGTCAAATACAGAGTTGCCATATGATCCAGGAATTCCACTCCTGCGTATAGACCCAAGAAAATTTAAAACATTAGTTCACACAAAAACCTGTAACAGACTGTTCACAGAAACATTATACATAATAGCCAAAGAGTGGAAAAAAGCCAAATGCCTATCCACTGAGGAAGGGATAAGCAAAATATAGGATACCTAGAAAGTCTATTCTTATTAAGCAATAGAAAGGAAGGAGGGCACAGATAGTTGTTAAAATATGGATGGACCTTGAAAACATCACGCTCAGTTAAAGAGCCCACCAAAAAAGGCCACATATTGCATAAGTCCACATATATGAGGAATGACAGCTAATGGGCATAGGGTTTCTATTAGGGGTGATGAAAAGTTTTTAAAGAAGGCAATGGTAATCATTGCACAAACCTGTGAAGACACAATTCACTTCAAGAACTGTGAACTGGGCCTGACGCAGTGGCTCATGCCTGTGATTCCATTATTTCTAGAAGCTGAGACAGGCAGATTGCATGAGCCCAGGAGTTCAAGATCAGCCTGGGAAAGATAGTGAGACTCTGTCTCTACCAATAATAATAATAATAATAATAATAATAATAATAATAATAGCTGGGCATGGTGGCATGTGCCTATAGTCCCAGCTACTTGGGAGGCTGAGGTGGGAAGATCACCTGAGCCTGGGCAGTTGAGGCTGCAGTGAGCAGACATCATGCCACTGCACTCCAGCTTGGGCAATGAAGAATCTTTCAGAAAGAGAGAGAAAAGGAAAGAAAGAAGAAAGAGAAAGAAAAAGAAGGAAAGAAGGAAGGAAGGAAGGAAGGAAGGAAGGAAGGAAGGAAGGAAGGAAGGAAGGAAGGAAGGAAGGAAGGAAGGAGAAAGAAGAAAGAAAGAAAGAAAGAAAGAAAGAAAGAAAGAAAGAAAGAAAGAAAGAAAGAAAGAAAGAAAGAAAGAAAGAAAGAAAGAAAAAAAGAAAGAAAGAAAGAAAGAGAAAGAAAGAAAGAAAGAAGAAAGAAAAAGAGAAGAAAAAAGAAAGAAAGAAGAAAGAAAGAGGAAGGAAAGAAGGAAGGAAGGAAGGAAGGAAGGGATAGAAAGAAAAGGGATAGAAAGAAAGAGAACTATGAACTGCATACCTTGATTGAATTTTATAGTGTTTGGATTCTATGTTCATAAAACTGCTTTTAAATTTTTTTAAAAAAGAGACAAATTAGATATGGCAAAACTCATAATATGTAGAAAATAGGAATGTTTGAATAATGTTTTCAGCCTTGAATAAGTTTACCTAATACTTTTAAAAAAGCCATATGAAGAAACAAAAACAAATTGATTCTCGTTGTTTTGTATTAGACTCAATAATTTGTGAATGAATGCAAACAGTAGTAGAACATGGGAGTGCAAATGTTCTTGAGAGGAAACTGTTAGGACTTGGTGATTTTAGTGCCATTCCAGATGACTGATTCAAAATCTGAGATCTGGGTTCCAATGTCAAGTCAGCAAGGATTTGCACAGATCTTTGCTTCTCAGGACCCACTGTTACTGCTACATGTAGTATTCTATTAAGTGTCCCTTTCTAAGAAATCTATTCTGAATTTTTACAGAAACAATTTAGTCCAAAGGTGTATATGGGTAATTGAGAAAATTTGGGAACTTGTATCACTTATGAAGGTTCCTTGCTAGAAGAAACTTATAGTACTTGATGCACGATTCAAATGTATGGACATGAACTATGGATTGCTTTGCATAAGAGTTCTCATACCACTTTTTGTTTTATTCTACTTGCTAGAAAAATATTTCTCAAAATAACCATCAATGTACCAGAACAACACAACAAACATTTTTCACACAATATCCTACATTTATTTATGAAAATAAAAAATGTAAATATTATTATTGTAGGAATAAAATTGCTCCTATCAATTTTGAAGTCCCCTTGAATTCTGCCACCTTTTGAGAGTACAGGGAAGAGTTTTAATTTTTGAACCAAAAATATTTAAAAATCAAGAGAAACTAGAACAAAACAACAGCTAACCCTAAATAAAATATGGCATAATTTTTCTTATTTCTGTGAAAAAGATGACAAAATTGGTACGGCTAAGAAAATGTCTCCTTTGTAAATGTCACTTTTCTTCAAATATTTTTAACAATGTTTATCACCTGTTGTAATGTAACTACCAAGTTAATGGTTAAATTATTTAAAGTATTTATTTCAAGAACTACAATTTAAGAGGATCAGAAATAATTAAAAAGAAAAGCAGTCAGAAATATTCCCTGCATATCATTATTCCCTGTTCCTCTTCATTCATTTTCTAAATATCCAATATAGTCTTCATGGTTATATTTTTGGTGTAGACATAAGCATTCTCAACTTTTCACTCACTCACTATTTATCATAGGCATGTATTCATGTTGCTAAGAAATTTTCTCAATGACTAAATGATGCTTATTACTTAATAAAATTAATATGCCCATATTATGCTTAACCATTTATTTTCTGCACTTTAAAAAATGTTTTATATTTTTTATTCTTCTATAATGTGAATCTTCCTATATATAGAATTAAAAGTTTTTCCTTAAGATAAATTTCCTCCAAAATTTATCAGTTATTTTTCTCAAAAAAATCCCCAAACTTTAATATTTGGATATGGAGACAGACAGACAGAGAGAGAGAGAGAGAGAGAGAGAGAGAGAGACAGAGACAGACAGACAGACAGACAGACAGACAGACAGACAGAGAAAGAGAGAGAGGCACTTAAGTCATAGGAGTTAAGAGTTTGATCCACCATCAACTATGGGTTCACAAACAAGATACTTAACCTTCTTTCTTTTTTAATTTGTAAAATTAACCACATAATGCCTACAGTAAAGGATTATTTATGAACATGAATATAAAGTGCATAGCTCAGAGTCAGGCACACATTAAGCCTTCAGTTAAGAAAATATATAATGATTCAATGGTGATAGTCATGATGAGGATGATGTGGGTGATGATGAGGAGGAGGAGGAAGAGAAGAGATTTTAACATTTTTTGATAACTTTGCAATTGTTCAAACTAGATTTCCTCTTTGAGTCTATGGAGATAAATAGTAAATTCTAGCAGTTTAGGCTTAAATCAGTATAATAATAAGTGTGTGTGTATTGGAAGGAGGGGGTCATTTTGATATCAAGAAACATAACCACTCAGAAGGTAAAGAGTTGATGTGAAAACTCAAGGTGAATTATTTATTGTATCGGCATTTTCCCGAAACCTATTCCCTGGTGGTTGCTCTTGGTGTCGAGTTTTGCTTGTTTGTAAAAGTAATGGAAGTTGATTTCTATATGCTGATTATCTTTACTAGATAAAATACAATAAACCCTGAACATCATTGTCAAATGACCTTGTTTGTTCTAGCCTTGGGAACATGGGGAGAAAGTGCATCTTACCCTAAAGCAGCCAGTGGCAGGTGATATATCCTCCCATACATGCCTATGCTCCACTCATTAGACAGAAATCCTCATCCAATATTTGTTTTCATTCAGCCCACTGGGTAAAAGATATCTGTAACACTCTGGAGTCCATTAAGCAAAAGCTGAAGATAACAATGAGACAAAAGTTGATGGACTAAGATGTAGCTGCCAGCTTAGTGTGATTCATTCCAAGAACTTTCTTGTAAGGATATTGTTTAATAATCAATATTTATAATGTTTTATCATGGGATATTGAGAATATCCTATTCAATCCATGTTTAACGGTGTGACATAATGTGCATGATACATATTTAAAGGCCTGTAGGTGAACTGAAAGAGCACTGGACTAAGAACCAGAAGATTGCCAACGTACTCCTATTTTTACATTAAATCGTTCTGTGACCTTGAGCAAACAAAGGGTATTTTAGTTTTTTCTTATCCATAGATTGAATGGGTAGATGAGATGATACCTACATTTTTTTTTCTGACTCAAGAGGTCAAGAAATATAGTTATCAATAATTTTAGTAGATACTCGAATTCCCATTTGCAGATGAGGAAAATGGGGCCAAGAGGATGAAAGTAACTTGTCTGGGTAACCTGGTGAGTGAATAGGACATTTCACTCAGTTTGCCTTATAGAATGAAAGATTATGCTGGCAGTAATGTAGAAGACCAATTCAAAAAAAAAAAAAAAAAACTAAGCTGGAAAATAAAATGGTAAGAGTTTATATTAGGGTATGTTATGTTAGGGTCTAGGTGAGCAGTGATTAATACTTGAAGTAGGGTTGTAGCAATGGATGTGGAGTGTAAATGATATAAACACATTATATTTAAAACAGAATGAGGAAACCTTGGACATTCATTTGATCCACTAAATGTGCAGTGAAGAACCAGGAGAACTCTAAGATGGTTCTAGATTTCTGGCTTGGGGACAGCATAAATGGTATTCCCTGTTATAAGAAATGTGAGTGATCAAGGGTTAGAGGTGGAAATAATTGGTTTAGGAAAAATCTCTGCCCTAATGGTGTTTATAAGAATAGATTCATACACACACACACACACACACACACACACACACGGAGAGAAAGAGAGAGAGAGAAGAGAGAGAGATGACTATATATAGGCTATATCGAAACCAGGGGAAATGTCGAAGCCCCAATGGATGTGGAAATAATAAGCTAGAGAGCATAATTAAAGTAAAACGAGAAAAGAAAAGTCTGACTATGATCTTCTGTGAGCACAGAAATCGCAGAAGGATGAGAATCTAGGAAGAAAGAAGCTGTCATTGACTTAAGAAAATAATGAAGAGAGTTTTACAGAAGTCAAGGAAGAAAAGTGTTTCAAAATAAAGATCAGAAATGTTCTATGGAAATTAAATGAAATGTGTTGTTTGGGTTTGAAAACTAGAAAGATTGGTGGTTTCAGTAAAAGAAATTTTAGTGGTTTGGCAACATATAAGTCATATTTTAAAAAGTTGAAAAGTGAACGCAAGATCATAAAATCATGGTCATTTTTGGAGAACCTGGCAGATCATGAGGTTATCACTGCTGAGACCAATGTCCTTGTACTGACATCAAAGTTATATGTTGACCATAATCATATTGTTGTCACCGGCACTATGTTTCCTTGAGGTGATATTGATTATTACCAATATTTTTAAAATCTTTCTTTGGCCAGGAAATTACATAGGGCAGCCTGCAGATCAGGTAAGACTGAATTTACTCTGTGAATCCAAAGATTGACCAGTGAACCGTTACCAAATTAGGATTTCACTGTAAAATCCATACATATGGCAAAGTACGTGTTTTACCAGCATAACTATGCCAACTGCAGAACAAGTAATATCAAGTTTTGGTGTGAACATACAGCTTTATCTGTGTTACAAAGAGAATTGATTCTTCTTTAGAATAGAGAATGCCTCATTAACCACTGACACATTATAATTGCCATATACTCTATTTAAATCTAGTTCTTGTTAGGGATGTCTCAGTGCTGTAATAACCCTGTCAGTCAATATGCCACACATTCTTATTCGCAGGAAGTTCTCTTGAAAACTTCAAGCTATTATTAAATACTGGTGTTCGGACATTACCGTTGCTATCGGGTTTTATGTTTAATAAGAAAAGGCATTTTGCTTTAGTAGCTTACCTTCATTTTCTCTTACAGATTTGCCAGTAGGAAAGTAATATGGTGTAACAGTAATGTGGTGTTGGGTTAAAATACTGTCATAGCATCTAGAATCCAGCATCAGTTCTGTTACTAACTAGCCATATACACTTAAGAAAGTCTCCATAAAGTCTCTGGATATTTGTAGTTCTTCTTGGTAAAATAATGAGCTGCAAGAGAATGTCCCTGGGGAATCATTCTAAAATAACTGAGTGTCTCCAGATGCTTTGCATCTTACTTCCTCTAAAGATGAAACATAGACCTCCCATTGGGCTTCCCAGAAACATCATGGGTACCATCCAGCCTGTTGACATAATACTCATCTTAATATCGTTCTCTTGGACTGGATATGTGCAAGAGACAAATGGTAGCTGAGCAACTTCATGAACAGGTTTTACATGTGAAACTGAAGAGAATCAACAATGTGCAAAAAGTGCAAAACAGAACGTGTCAAGGGAATGCTAAAGTATAACTTCAAGTAAGGTGAGCAGCTGTGAACATGCTGGCGAAAGCATCAGAAAACACTCCATCTTGGTACATTGGGGGAAAACGGCTTTTTAAATAAAATTCCAGCTTACTAGGATTCCTAAAGTTAGATGCACTCTAACATCTGGCTTTGTAAACAGCAGCAGCCTCAAGCCAGAAGATAATCTCTATAAGAATAAAGTGAGGTAAAATTGCTCATCATAATCAGTCTCTGGTGCTTCTTCACAGAACTAGAAATTGTTATCAGAGACATCGTCTTTGAACTCTCCTGTGTTGAAATGGTGATCATCATCCAGGCTTTCCTACCAGATCTCATTTATTCCATGGCATTAAAGCAAAATATAGTGAATAAGATGTTTTGCATGTAGCTAAATGTCCTAGAACACACACTGGTCTAATTTGACTGATGGAAGATTATGTTGAATCTCTTTCGGTACCATTCATGCAGACAAAACAATTCATCGGGTAACTCACTTTATAAAGTCATCACTGCTTTCAGTTAGATCCTCCTCTCCTCATTTCTTTCCCTTTCCACTTCTATTATTTTTACTAAAAGAGAAATACTTGCAGTTTTTCACTTCTAAATTCTTCTTAATTCTCCTAATTCTGGCAGCTTTTTTTGTTTTCTTAAGATGAAGTCTCACTTTGCCACCCAGGCTAGAGTGCAGTGGTGCGATCTTGGCTCACTGCAACCTCAGCCTCTGGGGTTCAAGCGATTTTCCTGCCTCAGCTTCCCAAGTAACTGGGATTACAGGCATGTGCTACCACGCCTAGCTAATTTTTTTTCTTTTTTGTATTTTTAGTAGAGACAGGGTTTCACCATGTGAAACTCCAGACCTCAGGTGATCAGCCTGCCTCGACTTCCCAAAGTGCTGGGATTACAAGCTTGAGCCACTGCACTTGGCTAATTCTGGCAGTTTTCTCTCACTCTCCCAAGTGAATATTCTGCCACCTCTTCTTTTTTTACACTATATTTCAGTTTGTATCTTTATAACCACATGCAGTGTTCTCAACCGAAGTACATGTCAGAACTATACAGACAACACCAAAGAAAATATTCCCAGCCTACCGTGGAATGATTTTATAAATTCTGTGGACAGCAGCATCTTTATATTTTTAAAGCTCCTGGATGATTCTAATGTACAACCTTGTTTGAAAAACATGACCCATCTAGACAGTTATTAGTATGTTTCATTTTTAATGTGTGATTGAGCTATAATATTTTCTGTCACAAATTTATATGAGATCTAAATGATCTTTTTTATATTTGTGACTAAAATCCAGAAGACTCTCCAATTTTTTTATTTTTTTATTTTTTATTTATTTATTTTTTTTAGTTAGAGTGGTAGAGTGGCTTGACATGTCTAGTGACTGGACTCAAGAAACATATTCAGACATGTGCCAAACAATCTACTAGGTGCATTCAATTTCATTATTTTATGTAACTATACTAATAAGTCAATCAAATTGATATTATTATCCTCAGTTTGTGGACAAGAAAACTGAAGGTCAAAATTTTTCAATAATTTGTCTGACATCTAGTAATAGATCTGTAATTTACAAAAAAAAAATAGATTTTTTAGATCCTACCCCAGTGGTCTCTTTCATCGCTGATATTTCCCACGTGAATTTCCTGGTCAAGACTGAAAGGCTAAAGTCCATCATCCTATAACTACTGCTTTGTGTCTTCCACTCAATGAACTTACTGTTCTCATAATAAAATAGAGCTCTCATTTGCCTTTTACTCACAGTTTTTTGTTTTGTTTTGTTTTGTTGAGATGGCATTTCGCTTCTGTTGGCCAGGCTGGAGTGCAATGGTGTGATCTCAGTTCACTACAACCTCTGCCTCCTGGGTTCAAGTGATTCTCAGCCTCCCAAGCAGCTGCGGTTACAGGCACCTGCCACCATGCCTGGCTAATTTTTGTATTTTAAGTAGAGACAGGGTTTCACCATGTTGGCCAGGCTGATCTCGAACTCCTGATCTCAGTTGACCCACCTGCCTCAGACTCCCAAAGTTCTGGGATTACAGGTATGAGCCACCATGGCTGGCCTATTCACAGTTTTGAGGATCCCTTCTTATAGTTAATTTTCACAGTGGGCAAAGTACAATCTGAAAACTTCTTTATACATTATATACATACAGTATCTGGAAACTTGACTCTGGAATTCTTCGCTTAGAGAACAATATTGTTTATCAAATGCATACTTTTACTATTGCAATTCTATTTCTAAAGGAAGACAGGCCCCCTTAAACTCTTGCCATGACATTGTTAGTGCCTTTGAATTAAAACATTTCTTCTGAAGAAAATACTGAGAAATAAATTACATTAAATTCTCTATTTTATATATATTTATTCTTCCAAAAACTGAAGTCAAGTAATAAGCAGCAATTTCTCATATATACTTGCTTTCCCTCTAGTTATTTACCGATTCTATTTAATTAATTGCAAAACTGAAAACAAAATTAATCAGTTCTATAGCTCCCAAGTTCTGGGATATTTAGAATTGATAAAATGCCTATAATCTGCCAGCTTTTGGACCGAGTAGCTAATTGAAACTACAGGTTGCATATTAAGCCAGCAGTTGGAATATTCCTAAAGCCTTCCCAATAATGACTCGGCAAAAGACATTAATTTAGTCTTCTTACTGACTTCTTTACACCCCTTAATGCAGTTTTTGGACAGTGGCCATACAGGATCCCAATGATTATCCAATTTGCTCTCTACCTTTAACATATTTAAGAAATTCCTAAACCTGACTTTGGAATATCTTTGCAAAACATTCTACAAAGTTATACCTATTGTGGTTGGTTTTTGCACTTGACTCTGTGAGTTTTGCTAATTTCTTTTGGACACAGGCATTTTTTTATTTTTATTTTATTTTTTATTTTTTTACTGCATTTTAGGTTTTGCGGTACATGTGCCGAACATGCAAGATAGTTGCATAGGTACACACATGGCAGTGTGCTTTGCTGCCTTCCTCCGCCTCACCCACACTTGGCATTTCTCCCCAGGCTATTCCTCCCCAGCTCCCCCAACCTGCTGTCCCTCCCCTATTCCCCCCAATAGCCCCCAGTGTGTAGTACTCCCTTCAGACACAGGCATTTTTAAAGTAACTTTTAGTATGTGGCTATTTAAACTAGAGAATGTGTTAATATTTATGGGAAAAATCTCGTCAATAATTGGTAAATTGTCCAAGTTATCTTTCCCATGATGTATTAAAATGCTCCCATTATGACATACTGTATTCTTCAGTTTAAAGTAGCTTCTGGAATTTAGTCTTTCTGCTTATTTACATCGTTAGTTTATTCTGTAATTTGTATGGCTTGTATTTTCCTATACTATTTTCTAAAGCAAATATCATCAGTCTCCTATTCTTGTTAATCACTCTCCTATTCTTGTCAATAGTCTAAGACAATGACTATTGTCTTAGCAATTCTTATCTATTTATTTTTTCTAAATTATCATTAAAATCATTTTGTCAAGTTCCAAATCAAAAAATTCTCTGGAAATTTATTTTGAGATTGTATTATATTTTAGGATAAATTGAGGAGAAATAAAATTTTAATTTCTATTCACATTGTGTGAATTTCTTTTGTCAAAATCATGATATGTGCTGCATTTCATAAATTCTGAGCAAATGTGACTTCAGTTATCTTTCAAACATAGCCACCATATCTTGGTTTAAAGTGTTTTAATATCTCCTATTTGATCATTACTTTATGTGTTCTTGCATCTGAAATTATATTGAAAGATATATATGAAGTAATTATTACTTTTACTTAACTTTTATAATGTAATATGTCCTCTTTTTATTAATGTATGCTCTATAAGAATAATTCAGTTGTTTCTGATGTAAGTACTGTTTGTTCCTCTTAAACATTTAGTTTTTATTTGTCCCTTTTTTTAATCAGAAAATTTTTTTATTTTTATTTAAAAAAAATAGATATCTCATTAACCATTATATTCCAGATTCTCACACATTATTTGTTACATACAGTTTAATAAATATTTTTTTAAATTTTTTATACATTTAATATTTATATGCATGTTTTATGCATATAAATATTAAAAATTCAATCTAAGAACAAATGTATTTTAATTAGGGTATTTAATGCATTCATATTTATTATGGCCAGTAGGTACATTTGTTCTTATTACTATTGTCTATCATCTTCCTTTATAAATATATTACTTTTTTTTATTATTGTACTTTAGGTTCTGGGGTACATGTGCAGATCATGCAGGATCATTGCATAGGTACATACATGGCAAGATGGTTTACTGCCTTCATCCCCCTGTCACCCATATCTGGTATTTCACCCTACGTTATCCCTCCCCACTGTCCCCACCCCCTACTGACCCTTCCCCTAGCCTCCCCAACTGACCACAGTGTGTGATGCTCCCCTCCCTGTGTCCATGTGTTTTAATTGTTCAACACCCACCTATGAGTGAGAACATGCAGTGTTTGGTTTTCTGTTCTTGTGTCAGTTTGCTGAGAATGATGGTTTCCAGATTCATCCATGTCCCTATGAAGGACACAAGCTAATTGTTTTTTTATGGCTGCATAGTATTCCATGGTGTATATGTGCCACATATTTTTTATCCAGTCTATTGTTGATGGACATTTGGGTTGGTTCCAGGTCTTTACTCTTGTAAACAGTGCCACAATGAACATATGTGTGCATGTGTCTTTATAATAGAACAATTTACAATTCTTTGGGTATATATCCAATAACGGGATTGCTGGGTCAAATGGTATCTTTATTTCTAGGTCCTTGAGGAATCACCACACTGTCTTCCACAATGGTTGCAGTAATTTGCACTCCCGCCAACAGTGGAAAAGTGTTCCTATTTCTCCACATCCTCTCCAGCATCTGTTGTCTCCAGATTTTTTAATGATTGCCATTCTAACTGGCATGAGATGTTATCTCAATGTGGTTTTGATTAGCATTTCTCTAATGACCAGTGATGATGAGCATTTCTTCATGTTTCTTGGCCTCATAGATGTCTTCTTTTGTAAAGTGTCTGTTCATATCCTTCACCCACTTTTGAATGGATTTATTTTTTCCTTGTAAATCTGTTTTAGTTATTTGTAGATTCTGGATATTAACCCTTTGTCAGATGAGTAGATTGCAAAAAAAAATTTTCCCATTCTGTTGGTTGCTCTAATGATTGATTTCTTTGCTGTACAGAAGCTCTGGAGTTTAGTTCGATCCCATTTGTCTATTTTGGCTTTTTTTTGCCATTGCTTTTGGTGTTTTAGTCATGAAGTCCTTGCCTATGCCTATGTCCTGAATGGTTTTGCCTAGGTTTTCTTCTAGGGTTTTTATGGTATTAGGTGTTATATTTAGATATTTAATCAATCTGGAGTTGATTTTAGTGTAAGGTGTCAGGAAGTGGTCTAGTTTCTGCTTTCTGCACATTGCTGGCCAGTTTTCCCAAAACCATTTATTAAACAGGGAATCCTTTCCCCATTACTTGTCTTTCTCAGGTTTGTCAAAGATCAGATAATTGTAGATGTGTGGTGTTGCTTCTGAGGCTTCTGTTCTTTTCCATTTGTCTATGTCTCTGTTTTGGTACCCGTACCATGATGTTTTGATTACTGTGGCCTTGTTGTATAGTTTGAAGTCAGGCAGCAGAATGCCTCCAGCTTTGTTCTTTTTGCTTAGGATTGTTTTGTCTATGGGGGCTCTCTTTTGGTTCTATATGAAGTTTGATGTGTTTTTTTCCAGTTCTGTGAAAAAGGTCATTGGTAGCTTGATGGGGATAGCCTTGAATCTATGAATTACTTTGGGCAGTATGGCCATTTTCAAGATGTTGATTCTTCCCAACCATGAACATGGAATGTTTTCTTTCATCTGTTTGTGTCCTTATTTCATTGAGCAGTGGTTTATAGTTCTCCTTGAAGAGTTCCTTTACATCCTTTTTTAGTTGTATTCCTAGGTTTTTATTCTCTTTGTAACAATTATTTATTTGGTTTCTTTTTTGTGTATTTTATTTTTGTTAGTTATCAAGTTTGTCTATTTTTGTTTTTCAATAAGTTTGGAAGATATATATATATATATATATATATATATATATATATATATATCCTGTTACCAGCACATTTTCAAAAGTCTATAATTTTTCAGCACCACAAACAAGATAAATCTATTCCTATCACTTTGTAGAATAAGAAATTGACAAATTTTTATTTCTTTTAAAAATTCTGTAAAATTTATGTTAAAAATTTCTAACATAGTATAGCCTGATTATTTTTATTATTCAAAAAATATATAAGTTTTTTCAAGCATGATTATTTTTCAATCAAAAATAACCTTTAACTGTTACAAAAAACAGTTATAAAAACTGTTATAAAAACTGTTAGATATTTTGAGGCTTAGCTGAAATTCTAACTCTGACAGTTTTCTTTATACCAGTTTTATTTTTTTCCAAAATCTGTATTACTTATTTTTTACTTTGTACTTTTAGCTCTGTAATTCCTATATGTTGCTTTTTATCTCTGGTTACTTTCTTTTAATCTGTCTGTATCTTGTGTCTCCAACTAGACCAATCTGCTCCTTTGCGAGCAGCAGTGTGTCTTGTAGAACATGGCTAGGTGGACAGTGTATCTGGCTAGACAGGGTGGCATCATTAAAGAGATCAGATCATTAAATAGATCAGTCAAGTTGCAACAGACTGCCTGGGAAATTCCTACAAGGATTCTGAAAGTGAAGGGCCTTCACACTGCTGGCACAGTGACAGCAGATGTCAGCAAGATTCAGTAATTGGCACCCCAATTGGAGGCCCTGGTGTTATCATCTCTAGTCCATTTGGTGGACTTCTGGTTTGAAGAAATTAAGTAATTGAACCAAATCTTTTGGATTATAAGGTCAGAACTTAGAAATAAATCCAGAATTGCAATATGCAGTCAGGGAAACTTTGTCCTGGATCACTGGATTAACTAGGGAGGATTCTTTAAGTTACTTTTTAATAGCTAAAAGATTACTTTGACAACCTGGGATAAGAATCTAGAATTTAGGCTGCTTTGACCACGGGAAATGAAGAAATGAGAGATGAGATCCAAGAAGATACCTATAGAAGCGTGAATGCAGGTTCTCAGGTAATACAACTGTATATTGGTTGGATTTATATGTTCCTAGCTAGTTTTTCATATGTTCAAATAAGATATTTTCATTGCCTTCAACTTAAATTGCAATTTTTTTAGTATGCCTTTGAAAATGCATTATCTGACACCTTTAATTTTTCAATATTCCAAATAATCATTTTTTATTTTAGTAACTAGCAATATGTGCCTTAACACATCCTGTTCCATCTGCTAGAATGATCACCCCTCACTTTTATTCCTAGCAAACTATTCAAAAGTCATCTGAAGTGCCTCCTTTGTGATACCATTCTTGCTCTACAGGGAGCAACATAAATGTATATTTATCAAAGCCTCCACTGTACATTATAGATACCTTCCTTTATAGCACTTAGCAGGACACTGTTTAGTAGTCTCTTCAGACCTATTTTCTCATTAGACATATAGCTCGTGAAAACAGGGGCCATGACTTTCCACCAGAGTAATCCCATCACTAAGTACTGTGCTTTTCAAACAAGCAAACAATAAGGAGAGAGGCAAGAAAGAAAACTAAAGCCTCCTTTTCATTGCCTACTTATATTGTTGCTTTCTTACTACTGTATCAATTCTGCATTTAGAAATTAACTAATACAAAGAAAAAAAAGATTTTAGCCAGAGACTATTTGTGTGTGCTTATTTCTTTTTCTAGAGAAGGACATTAGTGACAGTTTTTGGGATCCAAGTACATTACATAAAATATAAATTCAATAGACTATTTTAGAGAGGATCCAATTGCAGTCCTATCACCTAAGTGGGCCACTTGAAGTTAAAGCAATCACAGCTATGGTAGGTTATTGCAATATGTTTTAAAGCAGCATAAAGACAGAGTAAATATGACAGAGTGGTTAAGATATATGTTCCTTCTCCCTTTTGTCTACCTTTCTTTCTTTCTTTCCTTTCTTTTTTCTTTGCAAACAGAGTCTCACTCTGTCACCCAAACTGGAGTGCAGTGGTGCTATCTTGGCTCACTGCAACCTCTGCCTCCCAGATTCAACCAATTCTCATGCCTCAGCTTCCCTAGTAGCTGGGATTACAGGTGTGTGGCATCATCCCCAGCTAATTTTTGTATTTTTAGTAATGACAGGATTTCACCAAGTTGGCCAGGCTGATCTCAAACTCTTGGCCTCAAGTGATCTGTCTGCTTTGGCGTCTCAGAGTGCTGGGATTACAAATATGAGCCACTGTGCCTGGCCTTGTCTACAACTTTCAACTTTAGGCTACAATACAAATAAGAAAAAAGCTCATATAACTCAGGAAATCTAAGATAGCACACCCTGGCGTCAAACTGTCAGGAACAGGTAAATATGTGTATCCTTTCATTCTATTTCAATATTATTCATAGATGTCAAGTTGACATTTAAGAAATCTTGAGAATTCAAAGATTCTATTTCTAACCATGTCAACAACTGCCTCTCCTCCCATACAAGGATATTCCGTTTTCATTTTCTAATATGCATAGTTAGTTGATTGTTCCTTTTATATATTAGGAGAAATACCTATATTTAATAGACATAAATTTTAAACTCATATTTTGAAGTAAACTAATTGATACCATGAGTGTAGACAGAATAGAATAGCAGGCAATCAGAACTTTACAGGAAATAGCAAAAATGGAGAAACCACTAAGTGTTAAAATGACAGTTTTCCTTGGCTTTTCAGATAGGCTGGTATGAGGAAAGAAAATATGCGTATTTATATTTCACAGATGCATATTTTTATCATTTTATTTTTATTTTAAATAAAATTCAACGCAGTAATATATTAAAAGCTAACCTAGCTACGTGAACAAAAATATAAAAAGTATCCTATAGGGGGCACTCAAGGACTATGAACCAGAGCGTCTACTTTTTCTAGTTCTATTTTGTTTGGAGGAAAAGGTGTAGACCCTTGGGCACATTTTCACATTACCTTTTATACAAAGAACAAAAATGAGTAAAATAAATGAAAATACTCTTTGTCACACTTCCACTATTCCCCAGTGAAAGATAAAGGGATATTAAGAGGTGTGATTAAATGGCATTTGGAGAACTATTATTCTAAAAGCATAAAGGTATGATAGTGTAGACAGCTAAAGTGTTGAGCATTTTCAAAATTCTAAACAAGGCTTTTTTCTGCATTATAGCTCAAGACCAAGATAATTATCATTCTCTTCTGAAGACTGTTTTGTCTAGAACAGTAAAAAGGCAGAGTCATGTATCTAATTTTTATTTAGGTTTTAAAGAATAGTAATATGAGAATATTTAAATTAGTTTTAGAAAATATAGTAAGGAGGACTTAGTCAATTACTTACACAGAGAATTTTTAACGTATGTTTTTAAGGTTGGGGTGGTTGCTAAACTAAGGTGAGGACAAAACTAAAATCCACTCTAGTAGCCTATGTACCAGATGTTATTTCAACTCATCTGGGTTTAGATAACTAAGAGCTCATTTTAACCAAAACCTAAATGAAAGCTTGTCACAGCACCTAAATGAAATCAAAACAGGATTTCTTTAAAGTGGTGGGGGGAAAAGTTTTATTTAAGCTTTGAAATCATAGTTAAAAGAAGTTGCTTTTTAATTTTAATATGGTCATATTACAGCAACTTAAAAATGCACCTCTAAATTCCCTCAGAATAGTCGTAGAAATCCCGTTGGCACCTAAAACACCAATCTCCCACTGAATTTTCCTTTGAAGCACTTCACAGTGATCCAAACTCAGAGCTCGTGTGTTTTATTTCTGTTATTTTCATATAAGATAACTTAATTTGTGCTTTTGATTTAAAAACAAGATGTACCAGTACTCACTTCCTTCATTAACTTACTCACCACTATCACAGTTATGAATAATGAAATCACTTCCAGAACCATTTGTCAAATGGCTATTTGGGACTTCAGGCAGGTACAATCAAATCCTACATCCTGTTTACAATATAAAGTAAGACATTACATTTTTTTTTCCCCATTTTGATTAAAGAGATCTAAATACTCACTTATATGAAGTTGAGTTATATGTCAACAATTCCTAGCAATGATTTGAGAAGAATCTCAGGTTACTATAGACGTACTTTAAAAGCATCAAACTTAAAAAAATATAAGACAATTCGCAACCAATATTTTTTGGATTTAATAGTTATTATAGCCAAAAAGATAAGATTTTTTTTCAGAATAGTCTTCATTAGAAATAGTCTTCTTGCTGCTCCATAATTCCATTTATTAGGCCATGTGTTTAGTTTTGACTTGGAAACTGTGACTACTATAAATAAAAAGTGTGGAAGGGGAAGTAGAGGGCAGAAGAAACTGACCTGAAATCTACCTAGAGAACCAGGCAGTCGTCACCATGACATCCCTGAGGCTATAACTTGCTTTCACTTGCAATGTACGGCTTGAAACATGGATGGTTTTAGAAACTCCCCAGCCTAACTCAGCCCTGGTGACTAGATGTCTTTTAATGTATTTATTATTTTACATGATCATCAGAATATGTTACTTTTTCTGAGCTGTTTTTCCAGTGGTTATATGTATTTTCGTAGAAATGTCCAAGTTGATTACTCTCCTTAGTTTTAGATAATGAATATCACCAATCCTTTGACCAATTTTACATGGTATCCAAATATTAATTTGTGATTATTTATTTGTAAATGCATAAAATTTTTGATTTTTCAATTTATTTTATAAAATTTTCAGGCAAAACTCAGTGAAGAGCATATAAATGATTTTGAATCATTTCTATTCACTTTCTTTTAGCAAGAAAAAAATTTAAAAATATATTAAAACAACGTAGGATTGATATACATCTAAAAGTATAAACTTAACATTTCTTTTAGAAGTAAATGCATTTTATCACAAGAAGAAAATAGACTCTGAAAAGAATTACATATATTCTTGGCCGCTCTATGTCCGAGGTATCCATCCTCTTCTACCTCTTCTGTTGTATGCCTGTGAGTAAATTTATCTCAATGCTCATTTTGTGGTTATTGTTTTAGAGTAGGGTTTGCAGAATGATATAAATGATAGCCTTGGTAAAGTCTATTTACATTGCAGAATGTAGCAATGAAAAGTCATAAAAACATTGAATAATCTTTTAACCATAATTTAAATTTGCTAGGATTCATACATAAAGTCACATATTTTTTTACAAATCTTGGTAAATATACTTGGGTCCAAATGTCACCATATTTTTTCCACAAAGAGAGACTTGACATAAAACTAAGACATTCTATTTAGGACTAAAAAGCACCTTTTTGCTTTTGAATTTTTATGATGATTCAAAAGTATAATTTCACAATAGAAAAACACTTTTAGAGGGCAAGACACATTTTCTATCTGAGAGAATTTTTTTTTTACTTAAAAAATTAACAATAATCTAGAGAAGTTAGTTTTGTAAGTTTTTCTTTAAAACAAACTTTAAGAAATCTAAAAGCCCTACTCTAAGTAAATGCCACTTACCACACACTTACTTGGTACTTACTCTATGACAGGCACTGTGCCCAAATGGAGCTGTTGACAGCCTCCCGAAAGCAATTCCCAGTGTGAATTAAGCAAGGTGCACTTTGAAGAAAGGTACGTTTTTCTCATCTTTCTTTCCTTTTTAAAATTTATTTGCTTCTCTTTACTGTTTTGTTCTGTAATTTATTATACAAGGGCCATTTCTGATAAAAGAATAGAAGAAAATACTGTTCTTAAAAAAAGAACAAACAAAAAAAGTGAAACAATCTCCCCTTCTAAAGTAAAAAAAAATAAATAAACGAAAAAAATAAATTTGGCCTAATTAAAAGAGCTGCTATGTACTCTTTTACATTTTAACAGCAATTCATTTTAACAAAGTACATATTACGTGTAGTGTACTTAACAGAGTTCTATTGTCTCATCTTCTCAACTCCCTGTCCATGGCTCATGCCGAACCTCTATCTTTGTCATTGTTAGTATTCTGTTTACTTCACATATAAAGATGTGTTCCACAGCAGAAGGACAAGGGAACAGCCAAGATAAGAGATATTAAATAAGTTCAAGGGAAGAAGTAGAAAGCCATTAATTAACAGTAGGGCAAACTGCCTTTGAGTGCCTATTATAGGAGAAAGCACATATTAAAAGATCATTTTTTGTGGATTGAAAATTATGAAATGCTAAAGGCAACATACAAAGTAAATATAAGAAAAAATATGAATTAGATATGAAGCAGGAAATTATTATTTAAAGGGGACACGATCCTTGAAGGAGTCACAAATAGGTTTTCATTAATCATACAGTAAACATAAATGAATGAATTGAACAACTTTTCCAAATTCTCTTTTTGTTCTGATTTTATGTGACCCCACAACATAATAGAGTCCTTAGACTCTAATGAACATGTAAGCATGTACCACTGTTGACATTTCTGAAAGTTCTGAACATTTCTGAACTTGCTACCAAGTTCTAAATCAAAGTATGATGTGACGATTGACGAAATGATGTTCAAACCCTCAAGCTGTTTAAATATATTTTGTGATTTCTTTATTCAGTGTTGAATTCTAGCATAAGTTGGCTTTTCTCTATGACTAGAAGATATTTTCCAAAAAAAAAAAGATGCAGCATTGATTTTACTGGTGATCTCATTAGTGGCCTATGTGTCATGCTTGTGATTTCAGCATGGTCTCCATTCTGATCTTGGAAAGTCGGTCCTTAGCATAAGAATGCATGGTGGCTCACGCCTATAATCCCAGCACTTTGGGAGGCCAAGGCGGGTGGATCACGAGGTCAAGAGATGGAGACCATCCTGGTCAACAAGGTGAAACCCCATCTCTACTAAAAATACAAAAATTAGCTGGGCATGGTGGTGAGTGCCTGTAGTCCCAGCTACTCGGGAGGCTGAGGCAGGAGAATTGCTTGAACCCAGGAGGCAGAGGTTGCAGTGAGCCGAGATCATGCCATTGCACTCCAGTCTGGGTAACAACAGCAAAACTCCATCAAAAAAAAAATGGTATTAAATATTTAATTTAGATTATATGCTATGTTTCTGCAACAGTTATGTTTATTATCCTTGTTGCTATATGCATAGTGCTAAATATAGTGTCTGTCACATAATATATAGATATTTAGTAAATTAATAAATTTATATTCTCTGAGCTACCACTCCTAAGAAGGAAGAAAAAAAACAATGACAAAGTTGACTATATAAAACAGGAAATAGTCAAGAAACTTTATTCAAGATTTATTTCTGATATTAATCAAATGTGTGACCTCAGACTAGTCATCTTTTCTTTCTTAAAACTTTTTTATTTGCAAAATATGGTAAATTGCAGTAGATTATTTGAATGTTCCTTCCAGCTCCAACAATCTGAAAGTTTTTAATTATAGTTAAGGAGCAGCAAGAGGATGACCAGAAAGAAGGTCAGAGATCAATATATTAGTAGGTAGAAAAATGCCGCAAAGACACATTCAGACAAAGTGCATCCTAACCATGGCCAAGGGCAACCAATCAACCCTCCACCTGATACACTAAGTCCATTCTGCATCTGGAGAAGGCAATGTGGAGCTCATTTTGACCACACATATGTCTTGGTCTAAAAACACCAAAGCAACATGCTTTATAATCAGCAACCAACTTAAAACCCAAGGGCTATTTCCAGGTGAGAAGAGTGACAAGGATTTGGTGAATTGTTGACATTTTTGTGTTACCCACACGAGAGGGCAGTATTACCAATTATACCTTCTGGTGACATATCCAAAAAGCAAAATAGGATTTTTGTCTTCAGACTACATTGTTATTATGAATGTCAATCCCTTAAAAATGAAAAAAAGATATAATTTTTAGTCTTTCAAGTCACCCCTGGCTTTGTCTAAATCAGTAGGCTCCTTTTATTTTTGCTGTCAAAAGTTTATCAAACAAGAGTCAGAAAAAATTCAAACAATCACATCAGTATAAAAAGCTTATATTATTTGTCTTCTGAAAGTTATAATTGTTATCAGTCATGCTTTTCACCATAATATTTGTCTTTAAAACACTTACAGAAAGTGACAGTAAAGAGAAGCTGAAAATGTAGAGAGAAGACCAATGTAATTGTCCTAAAAATATTTTTTACTTTCTAGATTTAATTAGATAATTGCATCAATCTTAATTTTCTTTTCAGTTGTGCATACATCCTAATACTTGCTTAATGGTGTGAATTAAAGTTACACCAATATCTTATTTATCTCAACCAAATCCTTATATCCTAATTGAGACAGTATGCTGAAAAACAACATACTTTTGAAGAAAAGCAGTAAAAATGTGTGTTGAAATGTTGCAGTTTGAGAAATCACTTGCATCTAATTTTTTTTTCCTTAGAGGCTTTTTCCAGAGTAACTGTTTCAATTTTAAAGAACTGATAATATTTCCTTGATAATCCCTTTTCTCCCTCTCTCTCTCGCTACCTCTGCCCCTGTCTCTCGCAATCTATTCCCTTTCTTTTTCATCTTGTGTCTGCTGCTGCCTGGCAACTTTTCTGTCTGGAAAAAAGGCAGGGTAAGAAACTTAGCAGCCCTTGCAATGATAGCTGCAGAAATCCCTAGCAACCTAACTTTCAGGCCAATTCTCCTTTACACACATCTCTTCCATGAGACAGACTGTCAGCTCCAGTTTGTTAAGAGGCACGTCCTATTCCTAACTTAACGACGTTCAGGTGTGTAGCACATAATTGTTACCATTCACTGTAAGAAATCCAACCACACAAAAATAATTGTTAGTAGAAATGAAATCTGATGTTTGATCACATGTATGCAAACTGTGACTCTAATTGGAAAGTATAAGATTACCATTGACTGATAATTAGCATTCGTGTGTTGTTTTAGAACAAAAAGAAAGAATGATTGGTTCTACTTTGTTTAATTTATCTTAATGAGTGATTTCATAACATTATATAGTTTGATGAATTAATTTATTTAACTTGTCAGTGTTAATAACTCTGATTAGAATGAAGAAATTATAATGGACCATAGTAATAAACAAAATTCCAACACTAACTGAAGCTTTTCTCTCTTCACTAATAGAGCACTTCATTGATTTCTTTTTTCATTAAAGCATATATTATGGGGAAATAAAATATTTTATAGAAAACTATACTAATGTTTTTCATTTATTTACAATCCATTAAAATTTGATGGTCATTTAAGCCAGAGATCAAACTCTTTAATTTTAAAGCTCAAATTTTGTCTACACTTTTGTCTGATGCCCATAGAAAACAACCTCACTGATGCCCATAGAAAACAATCTTCTTTTATAAACTGGTCATTTTCAAAGAATATCTGGAAGAAGGACCACTTTATATGAGAGATTTGATGTGAGACAGATAATTTTATACCATTTCATTTTGACACTGTCTTTATTTCAGTTTTGGGGCAAATATATCTCTTTTGCTTAATATTTAATCTGTTTATTATATATTATGGCTTCCTAGCATAAATCAGTGTCCTCATTTGACAAGCAATTAAATCCATATATTGTGCCCACTTAAGCACTGGTACGTACCTAAGCATCTATACTTTCACCATATTTTTGAGAGAGTTCTTATACTATTTAGATCTTTATTAATTGTGGTCTTAAAATAAAGCTTCTTTTTTTTTTTTTTTTAAGACAGAGTCTCCCTGTGTCCTCCAGGCTGGAGTTCAGTGGCCTGATCTCGACTCACTGCAACCTCTGCCTCCTGGGTTCAAGTGATTCTCCTGCCTCAGCCTCCTGAGTAGCTGGGACTACAGGCACATGTCATGCTAATTTTTTGTATTTTTAGTAGAAACAGGGTTTCACTGTGTTAGCCAGGATGATCTCGATCTCCTGACCTCGTGATCCACCCGCCTCCACCTCCCAAAGTGCTGGGATTACAAGCGTGAGCCACTGTGCCTGGCCTAAAGCTTCAATTTTTATTTTATAGATAATACTTCGTTGAGATTCATTAAGTGGAAATTAAGGATAACGTGTTACCTTTTATTGATGCTCCAGCCTATACTTTAGTAACAATCTTCCATGTTTACTATAACTATTTTATAGTAACTGTTTTGAGTCCTATGTCATTCATGATTACTGACTTAATTGATGATTACAAAATAATTCTATTTTGCTTTGTTATTCTGGTCACAATGTGCAGACAATGCATTCTTGATTTTCTTTTTTACCCATTCGATGAAGTAAAAAATGTCAACCAGATGATCTGAAAGAGATCATATGGTTTTTACCCTGTCTAATTCATTTAACAGGCTATTAAGAAGTTCTACATATTTGGAATATAGTATATTCAGAATACAAAATATTCTGAGCATTTACTACTTTGGTGATCTTTCCTAGCTTTTCCCTTTTCTAAGCTGACCATGGAATCTAGCTAGGGCTGCTGCACATACTGCAGAAGTGGATGAGTCAGTGATTTTAATCATAGTATTGGGGCACTTGAGTATGTGGTAAGAGTCTTTTGTGGGTCATACTGTTCCAGGCTGCTTTCCTTTACCTGGCAGTTTTTGAAGGGGAGGGCAATTGGTGGTAATCTTTCAGAAGAGGAAGAATCTGGAGGTCCTTAGCATGGTTTGTGAGCACTCCTCGTTTTCTTGCCAAGAGTTAAATTGATTCAGATCTCCTAATAGCTGACCTTCTAGTTGACTGAATGAGATCATGTAAGAAAGACACCTACTACATTATTCCAATGATTAAGTATGTCATACAATACACAGGTCTGTGGACCCTGGAGAAAGAAACATTTATTACACGGCACATCATTCAAATCTCTCTCTCTCTCTCTCTCTCTCTCTGTCTCTCTCTCTCTCTCTCTCTCTCTCTCTCTCTCTCTCACACACACACACACACACACACACACACACACATACACACAGTCTTTATACTCTGCCACTCATTTCACTGTTTGTGAATTTTCAGTATAAAATAAAATATGTTAAAAATCTCTTTATTCTATTTGTGCACTTCATTATGAAATAATAAAAACGTCTAGGAGAAATTAGACATGTAACAACTTTATAAGAAAAAAACACTTTTGAATGTAGAAGGAGTCCTATTTTAAACACTAAATGACTGTATTTTCAAGAGAAAGTAAACTTCATAATTTAAAATATGAAAAAGTGACATAAAATACACTTATAATCATAAAGTAAGTATAAATAGGTGAAATTCACAGATTATTGGCAATGTTCTGCAGAATCACCTGTGTATTCTTTGATACAGTCTAGTTTTAATGACTTCAAAGGAGCATTCAGAGATGCTTCTGGATAATTTTATAAATACCTAGATCGTAATGCTGGCATTCACCTATAAATCTCGAACAGCAAAGTAAATAAAGTCTTTAAAGTATCTTCCTTCACTTTTCAATTGTTGTCTTCCTTGGTTCGGTTCCCTTCTCATAGTTTTCCCCTCCACTCAACTCCGGGTTCAAAATATTAAATACGAAACCTTTCAACTCTTGTTCTCAAACGAGAAATTCCTCATGTTACGAGGAAGACAGTAAACCTTCAACTATTAAGATTTCTGAATTTTAATTCCGTAGCCACCTTGGAACAGCAAACTAAAATTTTAGGAACTGGAATGATCATGTTGGAAACTTAAGTGGTCATAAAAACAACTTTACTAATATTATTATTCCAATGGTTCATGTTGATGCCTCCGAGGGCTCTGGAAAGTTCTTACACCACCACTGTAGCATATGGAAAAAGAAAACAAAACAAAACACAAAACCAAAACAACAAAACCCTCAAAGCCTATTTAAAACAGCTCGAAGTACTCTTTTAAGGCCAGAACCTCACAGCAAAACGCTGCCAGTTCCTTGCATTGTTTCCTGCCTGGGGACCTCAATAGCCTTTTCCATTAACCTTCCCTTCTTACGCAACGGTTAATGACTTTTGGGGCTGTTTTGCTTTTTGTTTCTGCTGAGTCACGAAATTTTGCCTCTTTGTCCCCAGGTGCTGCCTAGCATAAAAGTTAAAAGTGCCATTCAGGAAGCACTGGGATTCTGTGTAGAGCGGAGGAAACCATTTCCCTAAGAGAAGCTCCGTTCCTTGGCTCGTCCTTCCCTCCCGGGAAGGAAGCTTCGGAGGAGCGAAGGGATCAGCCCGCTTTGCCTGCAGAAGCAGCCCGGTGCTCGGCTGAGGGTTCCCAGCTGGCTGTGAACTGCGGAGCGTTCTAGGCGCCTGGCCGGCTCAGCTCAATGCAGAACCTCCCCCTTCTCCAAAGACTCAATTCCTACAGAACCAGCTTCGAGTTACTTTCCTTTCAAGGAGACTGAAATAATCGTGATTTGTGGCGCTCTCCGTTCGCGGTGGTATTTTCCTGTTGTGTTAAATGCCTCTTACTAAGTAATAGATGTGATTTATGTGGACGACGAAGGGGTGTGTGGTGAATTCGGTGATTAATCAGTGAATTCCCATCCGCTGGCATCTCTCACTGCCCCTCTTGCGTGATGTAAGATCAGACGTACCCTGCATTGAAAAGTCAAGACACACGGGCGGCTCGCTCGCGCTCACACACGCTCTCCCTCCTCTCTCCCGCACGCGCGCATCCCTGCACCTTCCACATCCTGCTCCAGGCAGGAGAAGGCGGACTGGCTGGACTCATTGAGCTGAAGAATTTCCAGTGACATTTGTAAATGACGCCGCTCGATTCCGGGCTCCAAGCCGCCGCCGCCGCCGCCGCCGCCGCCGCCGCCGCCGGGCCGAGGGTGCCACGGAGCAGTCTCCAGCGCAGGCTTCCTTACCGGGCGATCACAATGTCCGAGCTCCTCCTCGCCTTACTCACTCTCTCGGGATTACTGCCGATCGCCAGGGTGCTGACAGTGGGAGCAGACCGAGGTAAGGAGAACACCCCCCACCCCCAGCCCTCCCCTGGCTTCCTCGGCTTTCCCGCTGGGCGATGCTTGCAGATTAAGTGAGTGTGAAACTTAAGTCCTTGCAGCCCCGCTCCCCAGGACCGGGTGGCCGCCGTGCGTTGGCCCCGTGGGGAGTGAAAGGTGCGGTGCGGGGTTTCTGAACCAAGTGCCAGAGTTCTCGGCACCCCCAGGCTTTTCCCCTGGGTCGTTTCCCGGTCCAGATTTTGTCCCCTTCGGGAGCGTTTGGACTTGGCTGTGCGCTTCTGCCCGCGCATCTTAAGCGCTGCAGATGTTGGGATGAGAATTCGCATTTCAGAGAGAGAGGCTTCGCTCCGCGATGGCGCTCAACTGCGAGCTTTTGCGAGCTCCAGGTTCTCCGCGTTAAGCGTGTCCGCCCTCAACTTACCTCCCAGGTTAACTTCCTTACCTGCTGCATTCGGGGTCTGTGGAGAGGCGAAAACGCCGATTCAAGCCCTTTCGTTTCCGTAGCCCTTTTCTGGGGTCAGACTGGGGAAAGAGTCCTGTCATCAGCGGTGAGGCTTTTAGGGCGCTTCCGGGCGCACGCACCTGCTTGAACTTGACTTTTCCATTCTGAGGGTCTGTGTCACGGCACAGGTACCCTGAGGGGCTAACCCACCACTGGAGTGCCTCGCTCCAGTGCTTTGCTTTTTCTCCAAGTAGCTGATGAATGGTGCAAGTTTAGAGGGGAATGGACATGGAGAGCAGAGAGGAGGTGGGAATTAGAATAAGCCGGGATTCTATAAACTTTTCATCTGGAAAATCTGGAATTCCTGTGCAAGTTTCATAGTCTTTGACAACAGATAACACTGGTTTAAAAAGGAGGAAAATACTCGATGAATATTTGGGTCACTGGCCCTGGCCTTGGAATGGTTAACTGCTTAAAGTAAAATCAGAAGTATCATAGGTCCTTTTTTAAATAAATGAGAAAATGAGCTTATATTGACTGGTATAGTTCAGCTTTTTAGTTTATTTTAGTTTAAATAGGAGAGAGAGAGAGAGAGAAGAAAAACCTAGACCCCAATGTCAAACAAACAGGGAGATTGTTTTATTGGGAGATTTAGTGATTGTACTTATAAGAGGCAGATTATGAATTGACAAAAAATTATTGCTTCATTATAAGAAACAACGCGGGAATGAATTGTAGTGTTTCTATTCAACCTGCTGTTGGCAACCAGATTCTAGACTTTATAGCATACCCACACATGTCATTTCCTCTATCAGCGGTCGGACTAAACTGAATTTCTTTAGGAAATCTGACATTTGCTGGTGATAATCTTTTAAATACATCATTGCCACCTAACTAGAGCTTCTGAACTTGCTCAACTTGCCTTGAAGTTGATGTGGAATAGTTGGAAACTATACTGATGAAATGGAGGCACACAGCTCTCCTTGAAATGATGATGTCTTTGATCTGGAACAATCAGCTCTCAACCTTTCTTAGGAAAAATGTTTGAAGTTGGACCAGAGCAGATGAACAGAATGGAGCTTTTTAGCCCAGTGTGCTAGCATGATATAATGGTACTGGCAGACTACTGCTATTGGGCTCTTTCTGATTGAGTCTCCATTCTGCATAAATTTGACTTCACCTAGAGCTGAGTTCTCAATGGTTTTATATATGTTTATGGGGATAGAACCTATTGCCACCATGATTTGAATAAATATCTGAAGATAATTTTATATATAACATAAAAGATACAGAACTCCCAACTTTCTTCTGAGATAGGACATTAAATAACTAAGAGGATTATATTTGGTGCCAATTTAGTTTCATGAGGGAGAGGAACATCTAAGATAAAAGCAGAGCATATGGTAAATGATTGCTAGTTTTATTTTCTAAAAAATGGAAGTGTTGTGTTGTATCACCATGTCCACATGAATTCCTGTATCAGATAGCACAAGTAAAAATAACTGTAGACCAGCTCTTTGCCATCATTATATATTTAACACAACTTTCAAAACTGTTAGGAAAGAGCTAAAATTTTTGCAGTTATCAAAAGTGAAAAGGATGGGCCACATTGGGAAAACGGAATTTAAAAAAAAGAGAGAGAAATCTTACAGAAAGTTAAAAAAGAAAATGTTACTGCATTATGACAAACTTCCTTCAATGATATACTGAAACAGAATATATGGGAATATAAATGCAAGAAAGAGGTTAATAAGATGTAACTTTCTGCACAGGCTTATGTCAATCGTCCTTGAACAGTAGAACAGGCATGTGAATTACACAGGTGCCTTTTGTAGTGAAACAGCTAACTGCTTGACAAAAAATGAGAATTCACTTTTAGATTCTACGTGTACTTATTGGGTAACATGTAGTTTCTCAAACTGTATGGACTGTATCAGAAATGTCTGCATTACTTTGCAGCTGTGTTGTTCCCTTTATACATTCGTGAGTATAAGCTTAAACATCATATTAAATAGAAAAAGACCTGAAACCAACTTGTATGTTTGTGTTCAAATTGTATGCATGAACTTGTCTTTTAATTCCTTATTGTTTATTTTCTTAGTTTATATTGACTTTTTTACAGAGCTAAACTAATGTATATGTCAGTTCTTATTAAATTCCATCACATCATAAAAAGGAAACATCTTTGTAACTTTTAACAGCAAAAAGTGGAAGATAAATCAGATTCACTTAGAATCAACTAATTTGTCATATCATTATCAAAGTAGTGCTTGATAAGGATTAAAACTTAAAGGGAAGTGTATCTTAAAGTGTCAACTTTCCTGAAATGAAAACTGCAATTTATGTCTCTTTATATGCCACAAATAACATAAAGTTTTGTTTTGAAGAAGTTGCTAATCTTTGAGTTTGTTCTCTTTTTCTCTCTTCTCAAGCTCAAATTTAAACTGAGTAAGAGAGAAAAAAAAATGGAAAAGTAAAGAAAAATTTAAATGCACTAAAAAATAAGAAATAATGTGAATCATAGAAAACAGAATTAGGAACAAAAAGAAGTTCAAAGAAAGCTGAAGATAAATTTAGGAAAAGGACAGATGGATGGATGGATGGATGGATGGATGGATGGATGGATGGATGAATGGATTCTGCCATATATCAGAATCTGAATCAGTATTTCATGACAAGAATAAGTATCTTTAAACAAAATAATTTCTTAAAATATTTTTCTCTCATGTTATTATAAATATATGAAAATATTTACAGTATAAAAATAATTTAAGGAAAAGTGTCACCAGTGTGAGTCTGATTATAATTAGACCTCTAAGAATGGAGAGAGACATGAGAATACTGCAGATAACTTATATGTTAACGATGCTACGATTACAAATATGGAAGTCATTTTTTAAAAATGTAAGTGAATGTAAATTTTCTTAGAAAGGATGGTAGATGAGTCATATGGTTAATAGATAACATATTCTTCAGAACTAAATGATACTTTCTAAATGCTACTTGTCATTCAGGGTGGAGATATGCAGAGATATTTAGTTTGCAAATCTATTGGATCCAGGACATTAGTTTCTTGCCAGTTACCTTGTCAGTTTCTTTTCTCAGCCTAGGGCATACCATAAAAATCAGCTCCATTTAAAGTCACCTGAACTGATTATGACTTAGTCTTCCATAAGGATTATAATGTTGAGGGATCTTTATATCTTCTCTTCATTCTGTATATTAACATGATCCAGTTTTTTTAATGTTTCTGCCATTAATTCTTATATCTTAATATGAAATGTATGACTCCCCTGCCTTTTCCTTCAATATTTTCCTGGTTATAGGAATTCTGTGTGGTAAAATGTACCAATCAAACATACTGATAGATTTCTCTATCTTCTGTGGCTGTCTGTCAAAACAATTCTTCTACAAAGGAAACACTTGTCTTCATTCTAGATAGATGCATTCAGAGAAAGTAGAATTAATCCTAAAAGTTAAACATGCCTGTGCCAACATGATATCATTCATCAGACTAAGTTAGTAGTAAGTGGAACCCACCTATAAAATTACCCCACCTCCTTCTCTCTCTCTCTCTCTCTCTCTCTCTCTCTCTCTCTCTCTCTCTCTCTCTCTCTCTGTGTGTGTGTGTGTGTGTGTGTGTGTGTATGTGTGTGTCTTCTTCAAAATGGCTGCCTTGGCACAAACACCTATTAAAAATACCACTTTGGCCTGAATATTGGAGATGGCTTTTATGAATGAAACTTTTGCTTTTCAGAACTCTGATAAACCTGTCTATTTATCTGGACAAAAAAAAAAAAAAAAAGAAATGAAAACAAATTCTTGAGATTTTTTTTTTGACTCATAACATCTAATATTTGAATACATCACTATATAATAAGTATTTTATTTTAATAAAATATGACTGTGTGGAAGAAACACGTGTCAAATTTACTTGCTTTTGAAATGCCTATAAGTATGCCTCAATTACAATACTTGTAATTTGAAGCAATACATTTAGTAGCAGAATGCTAAAGAAAATTATGCCAAAGAGTGAGTACCATTATAAATTAATCAGAATATATGCTCAGCCAAACTTCTATGAGAAAATATTATGTCTACATTAGATAGTTTTAACACTTTTCTTAAATTTCTTCAAGAAATCTGGCTCCTCCCATATAATCCAAGTATAATGACAAAAAACTATCTTGATACATAGAATGGGCAAATAATAAGGTTTTTCTTTTGGTTTTGGCAGAGGAGGGGGAGAGAGGTAGGAAAAATTAGCTAACCAAACAGAAAAATATCACAGGATGGTTTTTATTTTCTTCTGTGGAGTTGCTATATATTTTCACATGGATAACTATTCCCAAACTTAACCTGTATCACAAACAATTGGCTAGAGACATAGGAATGAAGTTGCTACATGGCAATCATAAATCTCACAGACTATAGGCCTTGGGAACATTCTCCAGTTCTTTTATTATGGAAGGAGATTTTTAAAACATATTAGTTTTTTGGGGATAATATCTTATTTAAATAGTAAATAATACAAAAATGAAATATCTCTAAAAATTAATTGGAGTTTTCAATTCACATCTGGAAATTAGTCCAAAAACCAGTTTTTTAAAAGTTGGTTTTTAGACTAATTTTCAGATGTGAATTCCACTGACATAGAATGAGTGTCTTTACCTCACTCACTCAATTTTGAAAAGTATCATGCTTGCAATAGCATTGAATCTCTGTTCTGGCTCTTCAGTGCTCTCTCATTTGAATAACATATCAAACTCACCAAGTACATCTGAATCCTCTGTTTTAGAGAAAGGAGAATAAAGCATTCTGGAGATTCTGCCTTACATCAGAACAAGTAAGCTTAGACCTTCAAAATGTATATGCTTTTATTTTCTGTTAGTTTGTCTTCTATAAGCTGCCCTCACAATTTTAAATCTGTATTTTCCTCTTCATAAATGATTAGATGGTCTCCCCTTTCCCCCTGGAATAACTACAAGGCCAAGTTAGAAAATATGTATTATTTATTGCTCTGTTGTAAATTGGGCAATATCAAAACGTAGAGTCAACCTCACTCTGTCTCTCCATCTCTCTCTCTCTCTCTCTCTCTCTCTCTCTGTCTCTCTCTCCATCCTTTTGATTTAGGCTATCTCTATATAAACCCACATATTTTGACTAAACTCCCTGACTAAACTAATTGATGAAACTGACTAGTAACTAAATGGAAATCAAAACTAACAAATAGCCATACTTTCTATAAAAAAGCATGGCTGGTCTTATAGAAAAAGCCTAAAGTTATATTCTGTGAAGAAACAATAACAACAACATATTTCTCTGAAATAATTATGCAATGTATTTCCAGTTTGTAGAGCAAATCATACATGCTTTTGCTACTGTGTCTCTCATACTAGGCAAATAAAATATGTTTGGTAGTAATTATGTATTTATATAATGGGATATTATACAAGTTTAAAACACTATCAGAAATGAGTAAATAGGTATTCTGAATTCATTTGTGCTCAAAAAGAATTTACTCTATTGAAAATGGAAATTTATTATTTTTCTTTGCCTTTTTAACTGAATTTATATTTCTCCATTTTGTGAAACATTAAAAAATGCATTCAAAAATTGGTTTCAAAGACTTTCTCTCAATGAAGAATATATATAGTAGAAATCATTAATAAAATGGACAACAGGATTAAATACTCTTTTAAATATGACTATAATAAATTTCTTATGCAGTCATGCTATTTTTGGTCTGCAGTTAGGTATCCAATTATGCTATTTAAAAATGCAATGGCATGAATAAATAAATGAGTATACCCATTTGTTAATCTTATTCTCCATTATTTTGAATTTGTAAATATCATTAGTGGAAAAGGGTAATGCTCATTTTGGAAATAGTCAAACATGACTGGGGTCTACTTGACAGGGAGGGTGGGAGGAAAAAGAGGAGCAGAAAGGATAACTATTGGGTACTGGGCTTAATCCACAGGTGATGAAGTAATATGAACAACAAACCCTTGTTACAAACCTTCACATATATCTCCAAATCCAAAATAAAAGTCAAAAAAAGAAATAATTATGTTTTTTCTGTTGTTCAATAACTCTACTCATATTTGTTTAATAATGATATATTGTCAAATTTTGGGATTTCTTCTTAAATATTGCAAAATACTGGTAAATGTGCAACCCTTTTCAAAGGTGCCTTTACCTTTAGAAAAGAAAAATAAGTAATCTTGATGAATACATTTGTACCATGGATTCATTTGTTTAATCTTATTTTTCTCAGATATAAGTTCGTCTATAAAAGTTTATCAGATATAGCCTTGTTTATTTAAAAGTTTCCATTTAAACGTGAATAATATTATAATTATATCCTTTACAGAAGTTGACAAAGTACCTTTTCATATTAAATTTCTTCCAACTTTGTTAAGAGAGAAAAAAAAACTTCTTGAAGGAGATAGATCATGTAGGCTTGCTAAGATACCGACGTTACATTTCATCTCACAATACATTCTTATTAACAGTCAGACATCTCTTCCTGAGTTGCATATTCCTCATTGTCCTGACCGGCTTAGCCTTCAGACCAAAGACAGGTATTGTTGAAACATGACCTCATTTTAGTGAAAAGAATATGTTTCTTCTTTAGGTAAGATCAAGGTACCACATATCGTCTCTTGTTTTATTCTTGCAATCAATAGGACTTCCCTTCCTAACTTTTCCACATTGCATTGACATCCTTCAAGGCTTCCAAGACTGCTTAACTTTAGAAAGACGAATATATAATTCCTTAAGAATTTTTCTACCGCTGAGTTTTTCTTTAATGATGATTTGTCATCTTAGCCCTTTCTTCTTAAAATGAGAAAAGATAACTAAAAATGAGATTTGGGAGAAATGAAACTTAGTTGTGGTTGCTTTGTGTGTTCCTAGGGTATCTTAAGATTATTTATGACATAGAAAAGCTGTAGGTATAATACTGATAACGGAAATGTGTTTAGAATCATCTGTTTTCTTTAAAAACTAGGATGTATAAGGAGAAGAAAGAAAATGATGCTGAGAAAGAGAACTTTGACAGTCAGAATTTATTGAAGCTTCTGGCCACACAGATCAAGTAACTGAGCTAATTATAACCTTAAACTTTTGCTAAAATAGATATTACAGAAATTTTAAAATGATTCAGTTTTTAGATTATCTAAGCCAATCTGTGCATTTCCAAAGCTTTTAATGGTATATTTTTATTGGGACAAAAATGTTAAAATAGCAAGTATGCTTTATTAAAATATTCCATTTTATTCAACTCTATTAACTTTTAAGGCATTTTTTCATGACTAAGCTCTGAAAATACAGTGATAATGACACCAGCTCATGAGTGAGATTCTTGCCTCATCAGGTGAAAGCACGACAGATTGTGTCCACTGGGCATCCGTATTTTTGAGATTTTCATTAAACATAATAACTACATCAGATTTGTAGATGGAATTACTAACTCAGAATTCAGGCATTCCTGATGAGTGCCCTTGTACTGATGTCATTTCTAACACGAGACTAGCAGTGCAGCAGCACTATGTTGCTGTCCTGTAATACAACAGCATGCTAATCTTACTTGAGGGAAAATCTGGTGACTATCCAGCATGATCAACACTTAGATATAGGAAGAAGTCCGAATTTAAACCTTCTCCTTTGTCCATTGTTAGATTACACTCAATTCTACAGTTCCTTCTCCTTCTAGGACGTTTTTCTTCCTATTTTCACTTGCTAATGACCTTGTCAAATATTTAGAAATTAATCCTGACAATGAGAGGACCAACATCTTAGCACATTTCAACTTCCCTTGCTATCCTTGTTGCTAGGAGAACATAAAGTAATGAAGGGCATGAGGGTTTTACCTTGTGTGTATTTTCATCTGGGTGTCTGTGAAAACACCACCAGAGTTTTACAGAAAATTGCTCAGACCCATTCTGAAAAAATAAATATAACTATGATCTTAACACATTCTGTGAGTGCATGGATAATGTTTGTGAAAACACATTGCGTCATATATTACATTACGTAAATATCTATCATTTTATTAATTATACTATTTGCTTAAGTTAGGTTACTAATAGGAAGAAGCTCTTTATATTTTCAGCATCCTTTCATTTTTTATTCGCAGTTTTTTCCTGCTGAAATCACATGATCCTTGAAGTAACCCATATGTTTTGGATCATTCATGTGTTTATTCACCCATTTGGCAAACATGAGCAAATAGGTGGTATACACTGTTTTAGGTGGTGGGAATGAAGTGAACGACATAGACAATGTAACTGGGCTGATGGGGCTTTTAGTGCAGGAGGAGACAGAAACAGCAAACAAATAAATAAATAACATCCTTACTTGAAAGAAAAATAATATAATGTGACTGAGGAAAATGCTATTAGGAATTGTAGTTATAAACATAGAAGGCCTTTTTGAGCAAGTGACATATTTGCTAAAACTAAGTGATGAGACAGGACAAGCTCTGAGTCATCTAGAGGGAGGAATTTTTCTGTGCTACCCTTGAGAGGAAGTTGTGATTTTGGTATTTTAGAGAAAGAAGTTCACTTCATCTGAAATAAACTGTGTGTGTTAAGCAGAGAAGAGAAATAGAGAAGGTATATTTATGGTGAAGTCAGATTAGGTCAGGTGGGGTCATGCAGATAAGTGAGGCATTTGGGTTTGGTTCTGACTTTGAGCAACTACTGACTGTCTAATCAGAGGTGACAATGATGCAACTTACTTTTTAAAGAGATCATGGTTGGTCTAATAGAAAGACAAGCAGGGAAATGGTGAATCCAGTTCAGGGATCATCAAAATTCATCCTGGATAAGATGTTGATCACTTGAAAGAGGGAGTAGCAGTGGCAATGAGGACAAACTAGAACAAAGATTTGCATTTTTAGTTTAGAAAGATTTTCTATATGAATGAATGCAGCAGCATTTTAGAGAGGATAGGCATGAAATAAAGCCTCAAAAGGTAATCTTTGGAGAAAAGGGTTAATATTCTAAGCAGATAATACATTATTTCAGGCTATTTTAAATGGTTACATTCTGTTTTACAGTACCTCTTATTGATTTCTGTAAAATATTGTTCACAATAAGTCACATGTGGACCCTGCAATATTGTTTGCTTTCTTATTACCTTTCCTTTTATATTTCAGAACTACTGATACCATATTTCCTAATACCCTGTGTTTACTATGCCATGTCTGTAAAATTAAATTAATTGAGTCTGATTCACAGTATTCCTTAGGGAGTAAGTTAAAATAATACACTTAGCAATATTTGAAGCATTGACAAATGTTGAAGCAATAATTTTGCTGTTATTTCTATCGATATAAACCAGCATAACACCAAAAGAAACAGGTATTGGCCTATGAAGACTTTGTTTGTGTTTGTTTCTTGAAGAAATTTGCAGTGTTTTAAAGAAAGAGTTCCTTTTCAATTATCTCCAAATTCTTGACATGATTCAGAAGAGTTTGTACTGACAGTCAAGTTCATGTGGATGAATAATTAGGAAAGAGAGAAGAAATTGTAACATAGCTATTATTGGCTGTTCTCACCACTCTCCCTAGAAATTCCAAGAAAACTGTAGTAAAGGCTGGTACAGTCACTCATGCCTGTAATCCCAGCACTTTGGGAGAATGAGGTGGGTGGATCACCTGAGGCCAGGAGTTTGAGACTAGCCTGGTCAACATGGTGAAATCTCATCTCTACTAAAAATGCAAAAATTAACCAGGCATGATTGCATGTGCTTGTAGTCCCAGCTACTCAGGAGGCTGATGCAGGAAAATCACTTGAATTTGGGAAGCAGAGTTTGTAGTGAGCAGAGATTGCACCACTGCACTCCAGCCTGAGCAACAAAGTGAGACTCTGTCTCAAAAGAAAAAAAAAAACATAGTAAAGAAGTGAGTGGTGAGGATCTACCCGGTAAGAGTTTATGATATATGGGTATTACTTTTTGGACAATCAGGGCCCTTGAATTATTCTTATTTATCTACACATTCATTGAATAAACATTGTAGTGCCTAACATGCTAACATGTACCAGTCTCAGTGTGGTTTGTAGCCATGGAGGCAGAAACAACCAGACTATTAAAACCAGAACTATGGGTGCAGCAAACCACCATGGCACATGTATACCTATGCCATACTATGTGACAAACCTGTACGTTCTGCATATGTACCCTAGAACTTAAAGTATAATTTAAAAAAACAGAATTATAAATAAAAACACTAGCAATTTTACAACTTCAGATTGTGAAGGAAAGGTTGCTTGTGGATACAGAACAAATGGGTTTGGGTCTATTTAGTCCTTACTGAAGCTAAAAAGGAAAGAAACAGTGAGAGGCAGAAAAAGAGAAAGGAGGGAGGTTTTATAAAATTGATGGAAGGCAAAAAATATCAAAGCCTAGAGAATGCATGAAAAAAGAGAAATAAATACACTATTTGAAGGAATACTGTTCATGTTAAGCTGATTGAATTATCCTGTTTCCAGAGGTGTTTGAAGATTGTTTTGGGGTTTTGTTCCTATGATTTTTTTCCCCCTGCTCTGTTTCTTTTTTGGTGCTTTCTCTTCCATTCTGTACTTTGAGAAAAAGTGAGAGTTTAGATTTATAACTTGATATTCAAATCTGCATTTCAGAGTACCAGTTTAATCCCCAAAATATCTCACTCAATTTGTTTTTAGGTTATGAAGACCATCTAAAATAGTGCCAAAAAGGCAGCTTGGAGTAATCAACCCTTTTAAACACTATTTAATTTACTTTATATTGCTGGACCTGCAGCATCATGGAAGAAAACACTTTACTTCATCCATAGAAATTACCTCAGAAATGGTACATGACATGATCATTACAAGTAATATATAAGAAAATAACCTGCTTTCTTAGTCTTCAAGTATGGTATGTTTTTAGATTCAAGAGAAGATGTACTAAACATATATTAGGTTAAAATGAAAAGAGATTCAAAGCTCAGGCATTTAAAATTTTAGAAATGCCTAAATAAAATATTGAAGCAAAAGATCTCAACCAATTTATTTGTTGTGTAAAGAGCTTACATGCAGGTTTAGTAGACATTGGCTAGATGCATGTGTAGAAATCTAATTTGTTTGTCACTTTAAGTTCATTTTTCATTCATGTTGTCAAACCCTCTTTGATAATTTGTCTCCAAAATTTCAATACTAAAATCAAGATTATACCTCAAAATAAGTTAAATATGAAACACATACCCAAATTTGATTAAATTTTACAGTGACTGAACCAAATGAAATTTGAGACTGGAGATTTTGCCTTAATATTTAATTTGGGACTCACTGCAAATTTGTTTGCTGTGTACTTTAGCAGAGGGGTGCCAAAAGTTTGTAAATAAATTAATCCAAGTAAATGAAAACAGCAGGAAGGGGAAGGGTTACTTGTGTATGTGTGAATATGAGGTATGATTTATGTCCCCTGACTAGCACTCTGCTCATATCACTCAAAAGTCTGCTGAAGGGCTTTTTTGTTTCATAAGGAAAATACTATGGGAACTCGTTCAAATGAGTATAAGGGAGTTATTCTTATATTAGGTAAAGCAAAAAAATAATTACTGACTGCACACTCACAGTGAAAAGCATTTGGGCAGGAAATGTTTTGATCCCTTGGACCAGAGCATAAACCCACTGTAAAGAAGGAAATAACCAAAGCGTATTCAGATAGCTGTTAAGCTGGTGAGACACCTGAGAACTCTAGCAATAGCATGAAAATCACTTAAGTAAAAAATAAACTTTCACAGGCTGAAGCTACTTGAGTTCAAGATTTAGAGATGAATGCCAAAGAGGATTAGTAAAACTCTTCCATGCGAAATACAGCCGTAATGGCTCCATTAACACATTGCAAACCCAAGCCCGTGAGTCACTATGTAAGTGAGAGTTGAGTGCAATCTGTAATAAGAATAATAACATTTCCTTAAAAAGTTAAAAAAAAATCATATAAAGGAACCCAAAGTAGCGGTCTTGCCCTTTACCTTCCCTTCTGCAGTCAAAGGAAAATGATTGGCAGATTTTCTTCTATAGTTTTACAGAGAGAAATAGGGTTGACTGTGGCTTCCGAGATTCCTAGGCTCAGAGGAAAAGACAGCTTAAATTTCTTTACTCATCATGTCAAGTAACGGCACTCAGACATATTTGACTGACCTTTATGAATTAAAGGCAAGATATAGGGCGACTTTTGCAAACACAAAAGCTTATAGCAGCCAGGCTGGTCAGAAGACAATGTGGGTGACCTGTAAATTGGAGAACATCCACGCTGTCCAAAAGGGCAGCTGATATTCAATTTGAGCAGATCCTGGCCCTATGTGAATGTGGGCACACTGTTGCAGGCCTTTAAGACTGGCTGGGAATCTGAGTTTTTAGGTAAAATTTCCTAAGTTTTAAATATTGCCTATCAAGATAAAGCAGAAAACTCTCCCTTTCTCTCTCTCTCTCTCTCTCTGTGTGTGTGTGTGTGTGTGTGTGTGTGTGTGTGTCTATCTCTCTGTCTCTCTCACACACACATACACACACATGTACACACACACCCGCACAAATAAAAAACCATTGTGGGGACAAATAAAGCAAGTTGCTGGATCCGACACTGAGGCTAACAGCGTGTGGTCTACTATGCAGCCCCTGAGTTGCAGATATCAATAGAAGGTAGGACTGGATCAGAATGAAAACATATTTTACTTGGTTCATTGCAGGCAAAAGATGGCCCTAGAGAGCTGAGCATAATGGCTAGGTACTTCGATTGAGCTATTGTGGCAGGATGTGGGTTTAGAAAGAATACTAGGATGAATTCTGCATTTCTGCCTTCACATCTTCCTCCCCATTGCTAAACATAAAGCGGAATTAGGGGAGAGAAAGTGGTTGTAGAGAAGATTGTTAATGACCCAGCAAAGGTTTAATGATATTAGAACCAATTGTGACTTAACGTAGGATTGTGTCTCTGAAAGTGCTCTAAGAAACAATACTTGCTTAATACTAATGAAGAAATCCTAAGTGGAGATTTCAGTCTTAGCACTGCAGGGGCCTGAGGAAAAATATTGTATGTGGGAAGTAACAGCATGTGGTTGAAATAACATTACCATGTCACACACACACATTGTTATTGCAATGTAGAAGGAAAAAAAGAAAAGACCAAAAGGGAGCAGAAGAAAAATACAGGAAAGGAAAGACAGCAGATATATGATTCTGATAGGTAGACAAATTCTCATACTGAGATACAAATGGGATCACTTTTAGGTTTGGATTTAATTGTTCCATTCCTTGGGAAGCTGTGACTAAACACGGGCCAACTGTGTGTTCCATTACCACACACTGACTTCAGACTTACACCTGTGTTTCACATCAGAATTAGTTTCTCCTAACTCATTATTTGACAAAGTATTTCTTCACTTTATGTCTTGATATAATTTTAGAATTACAGAAAATTTGTAAGTCTAGTACAGAAAGTTTCCATGCACACTTCACTCAATTCCCCAAATACTAACATAATATGTAACTATAATACAATATCAAAACAAAAATGTAGCATTGGCAAGACAAATATTATTAACTAGGGTTTAGACTTTATTCAGATTTTACCAGTTTTTCACTAATGACCTACTATCCCAATATCCAATCCAGGATGCAGTGCTCACTGCATTAAATAGTCACGTGTCCTTTGACTCGTCCAATTGGTGAGAGTATCTGTCTTTCATTTACTTTTATCACCTGGGTTCATTTGAGGACTGATGGTCAGTTTTTAGTAACTGTCCTACAATTTGGCTTTGTCTTACGTTTTCTCATGATCAAATGGAGATTATGCATTCTTGTCAAGAGTGTTACATAGAGATGTGCCCTACTCAGTATATCCTTGGGAAACACATGGCACTATGTCTTATTATTAATTACGTTAATCTTGATCAATTGAGTGAGGTGGTGTCTTTTTTTTTTTTTTTTTTTTTTAGACAGATTCTCTCTCTGTTACCCAGGCTGAAGTGCAGTGTGGCAGTCTCACTCAGCTCACTGCAACTACAACCTCCTTCTCTCAGGCTCCTGAGTAGCTAGGACTACAGGCATGCACCACCATGCCTGACTAATTTTTGGTATTTTTAGTAGAGACAGGGTTTCACCGTGTTGGCTAGTCTAATCTTAAACTGCTAACCTCAAATGATCCACCCACCTGAGCCTCCCAAAGTGCTGGGATTACAGGCATGAGGTACTGTGCTCAGCCTTATTCTTTCCACTATACATTTATCAATTGAAATTCTTCTCCAAGGAAGAGCTATCACTTCTCCCTTTTATTTATTTATTTATTTGTTTGTTTGTTTATTTATTTATTTATACTAGTATAGACTCCCAGATATTTTACTTTTTGTGATATAATCCAGTACTATGATTCTTTATTTTCTCACTCAAATTGTTCCACCTTTGGCCATTGGGAGCTCTTTCAGTTTTCCTCCTTCACCCTTTGACATAACCCCATCCTTTCTTGAGCACCTTTTTATTTTCTAACATTTCAGATTCTCCAAACTCTTTCTGCATCCTGGAATCAATCACTACTTCAAAGCATATCATAGGATGTTGACATTTCACAGACTTTCAACTGAATGCACTCTCTTAAGTGTCATAAGTTTATCTTAAGGATGATAACCAATTGCAAGAACAATTCCTCTGCTAATATTCTTTACTGTTCTCAAAGAAATCATTTCACTTATTATATTATGTATTTCTATTTTTAATTTTTATGGATTCATAGTAGTACAGCTACTAGTATTACAACTAGTTGTACATATTTATGGGGCACATGTCATATTTTGATACAAATATACAATGTGTAATGATCAAAACTGGGTAATTGGGATATCTATCACCTCAAACTAATTATTTCTTTTTGTTGCTGACATTCCAAATCTTCTATTTTGAAATATACGATAAATTATTAACTCTAGTCACCCTATTACGCTATCAACCACTAGATCTTATTCCATCTATCTAAGTGTATGTTGTAATCATTAACCACACACTCTTCATTCTCCACTTCAACACGCCTTTCGCAGATTCTCATGCTGTTGCTCTACTCTCTACCTTTATGAACTCTCTCACATATAAGTAATAACATGCGATACTCGACTTTTTGGACCTGACTTATTTCCCTTTCTATAATGCCCTCTAGTTCATCTATGTTGCTGTAAATGACAGAACTTCATTCTTTTTCATGACTGAATAATATTTCATTGTGTATATGTACTACATTTGTTTATTCATTCATCTTGACTTAGGTTGATTTCATATCTTGGCTATTATGAGTAGTGCTGCAATAAAAAAGTGGTGCAGGTGTCTCTGATATGTTGATTTATTTTCTTTTAGATATATACTCTGCAGTGGAATTGCTGGAATAGAACTGCTCAATACTTTAATTTTTATATTCACTGCAATAATTGATTATATGCTGACTAGAATTCTGAATTAGTGTGATTATAGAAGGTGATGCTTATTAAAGCATTTGAAATTCACTGTTTTCAAAGTTTCTAAGCAAAAATATAGATAAGTTTTATAAAACAGACTACTACGTATTCATCCTTTTTCAGGAAATCTGTGTTAGGTATGCTAACTTCAAAAGAAGTATAAACAAGTCATATGAGGAATAATAGCAAACATTTTGATGAGAACTGGCTGCTAACACAATAGATCTATAAGGATTCTATATCTTGGCTTGTGCAGGGGAGTGAATAGAGAAGTAGATGCTAGAGACAGTGAATGGGTGTGATGTTTTGGACCAATTGCGACGAATTGTTAGTGGTTGTCCAAACTGCTGTATAGAAAGAGATCCTGTACTGAGTCTGGATTCATTGGTAAAGGGCATTGTTATCAGTTAGTGATGTTTCCAGTGACTGCAGCTGGAAGATGTATAGGAGTTTAAGCATCTGGCCCACTTAGTTACCATTTCTAGTTTAGTTAGCACAATAAGAGCCTCTAGTAATTATCACTGAAAAGGATGATGCCTGTCCATGGTCCAGAATTCCGAATGAACTAACTGGTAAAATCTCAGCTAATGAAACAAGCATTGTTTTGTATAAAAACAGTGTCCAGAATGTTCTTGAAAGCCCCAAATGTCTACTTTTTCAATGTACACACATTTTTATTTTATTTTATTTTATTTTTTGTGCTGCTTCATCATGAATACAACATTGTTGTGTTGTTTTTGTTTAAAATTTCTGGTAGCTGATGAAATCTTGTTCTGCATGATCATTTCCAGTTTCTCCTGACGTTGAAGCTACAATTTTTTAGAAGCAGTAAATGCTAAACCTAACCTTGTCCTCTAAAAACTCTGATTCTTCTTAGATATTTGTATATATCCGTTTCTAATGAGGTATTGTTTAAAAATTATAGATAGGAAATTACTAATCTGACTATTGGTTTAGCTTTTGATAACAGCTCTAGGAAGGTAGTGAGAAACAGAGCTAGTTGAAAAGTAATGCAACACCCATATTGAATTTTTAACAACTTAATACATTTTAGGAAATGATCCATCTGAAAGGCATTATGGCTTGCTGAGAAAAGCTGTACACTGGGAACCAAGAGAAGTGGGCTTGATTCCCAGCTCTGCATCTGACTCACTCTTTGTCCTTGGGCAAGTCACTTAGCCTCTCTCTGTGTCTATTTCCTGTCTCATAAAATCAGGAGAATAATGCATAAAGCCTACCACCTCACCAAGATGTGTTGAGGCTGCATTCTATAACTACTGAAGGAATCTTTCTTTCCCCTGGTGGCTAAAGACAAACTTATTTTTATTAGCATCTAGTTAGATTAAATTTTGCAATAAGAGCATGAATTTACAAATCACTTCAAATAATCCTTTAATCTTTGAATTTACACTGGAGTTTTATTGCAACACACATTGCTTCATGTTAATGCACCCATTTGCTAGCAAGAGGCTTTGAGACACTTGTGTTTACAAAAATATTCAATACCTCAATCTACTTGAGTACCAACTATGGAGTCTTGTACTGAGCACAGCAGAACCCAATAGAAGAGTAGAAAATAGAATCCTAGGGAGAAGATGCTTACACATGAGAAACAATTAGAGAATGCTATCTAGAAATATTTACTCAAAAATGTTATTGTCAAGATTCTAGTTTAGACAATGAGGAAATCAACGTGGTCTGGAAAATCACAGAGCAATGTCATGCAACATATGGAACAAATGCCTCTTATTTGATGACATCTTCCACGATTCCTTCAGTAAAACTCATCTTTATTTCCTTCCCGAATCTTGCTGGCTCATTTAACGTTCTCCAGTTTTTTTCTATCTTTTATGGCTTTTATTAAATATTTTTTTCTTATAACCACTACATAATCATGGATACCATATTATATTTGGTTGTTCTTTTTCTTATTTCTCCTTTTATAATGAATTGTAGTCCCTCTGTACTTTTTTCATGAGTTTGATCTTTTGAGATGATTCTGCCACTTATAGAATATTTGGTATTCTGAATTTATCTTGCTTTCTCATTATTTCATCTATCACGGTTCTCTATCACTGATATTTTCCGTAAACTAAATGTTAGATCTATAGGCTAGATTAGATTCAGGTTGAGCATTTCTGGGCAGAATGTTTTCTGGGTGGTGTTAGGCATCTATATTAATAACTGTGGTGTGAGTTATCTGTACATGCAACAGTAGAATTTGTAGCACACCTTGGTGTAGTGCTCTGCAGCTTCTTCTTTGTTACCATGCTCAGCAGCAATATGGGGTATCATTGTAAAAGAAAAGATTGTACATATATAACACTATGACCTCTGATCAATTACATCATCTCTTCAAGTTTGTATTTTCTTATCCATAAAATGGGGATAATGATATCTAGTATACATTATTCTTTTGAAGTTCTGAGACAATACCTCAAGTTTCTGTTAGTAATAGGCACTCAGTTAATGGAAGTTTATTAGTAGCAGTAGTAGTAATAATGTTTGTGATACTAGTAGTATTCAGTCATATAGGCCTGCATGATGAAGACCGGCATTCATTCTACAAAGAGAACAGCAATGCTCTTCAACCAGGATCCCTATTGTAACAGATGGACTTTCCTTTTCACTTGTTTGGTTGTTTAACATGCTGCCATGTGGTATGATTTAAATGGAGGATATCATTTTAAATCATTTTCAGAACAAATCAGGGTATAAATGATCTAATAAAAAAGTTAAAACATTATTCATGTGTAAAAGGCTCTCTCAGTGCTCTCACATTTCTTTGCCCCATGATCATTTCTTGCATACTACTACTACTACTTGAATGCAAGGAGACAGATGTACATGCAAGATCCAGGAACCTACATTTGGGCTATTCCTAATAATTTCCAAAACACACATCAGGGCTGTGGTAAACAGATTAAGTTTTAAAGTCAGTCTGCTTTAAAATCCTCAACTGCAGGCTTTATCACTTGTTAGCTGTTTAACATTGGCCATGATACATAATCTCCCTGAACCTTAGGCACATTTCTTTTCAAGAAAGCTCAAAGGGATGTTGTGAGTATAGAGCACAGATACATAAACCTCCAACCTGCGGGCACGGTGTCTCATGTCTGTAATCACACCACTTTGGGAGGCCAAGGCAGGTGGATCACCTGAGCTCAGGAGTTCAAGACCAGCCTGGCCAACATGGTGAAACCTAGTCTTTACTAAAAATACAAAAATTAGCCAGACATGGTGGCAGGCACCTGTAATCCCAGCTACTTGGGAGGCTAAGGCAGAATTGTTGAACCAGGGAGGAGGAGGTTGCACCAAGATCATGCCACTGCACTCCAGCCTGGACCACAGAGTGAGATTTAGTCTCAAAATAAAACTAAAACCTCCAACTCGAAGTGACTTTCTAACACACACTAGGCGTTATTGTAGTTTTATTATTATATACCTACTTTTCTGGTTCTCCAGTTTTGCCCATAGAGGGCAGTAATTACCGCTTAGAAATCAGTGTAGTTTTAGTAGGAGAGATCAGGGTTGCAGCAAGGTCTGTGCACTGCACAAAGGAACTACATATAAAAATGGAAAGGAGGAGTGATATCCACATTTCTTCAGTTTATCAAACTGTGCGCCCTAATCTGGGGTTGCATTTGTCCAAAGAAAGCTTTTTCTAATTAGAACAAAAGTGCCGTATAAACTAATACTGCCTTAGATGAAAATCTAAGCAGAAGGAACTGCAGGAACAAAATTAGTGAAGAAAAAGGAAGCAATTTACAAGAGTTTTTCATTATGATACAGTTAATGTAAGATGAACTCCTGAACAGTGAGATATGTAGGATATGTTGTTCTTTATAACCTGCTGAACCCCATGGTGGGCTTTAAAAATAGTTTCCAAAAGAAATCATTAAAAATTGTATGAATATAATTAATGAACTACTTTATTATCAAAGAAAAGATCCTTGTTGCAGAGAATACTTCAGTATCGATTCTCACATTGTCTCCTGAGATTAATCATTCAAAATGTAATTTATTTTTTTCCTCAGATAGTTTAAAATGACATTTTGGCTGCATTAGAACAGAGGGTTTCTTCTACTACATATTAACTTATTGGTAATGCCTCAAGTCATGACTTCGCTTTCTTACCGCGTGTCCTGTGGGGATGCACCGCCATGTTGAATCTGAAAATATCAAGACTAAATAACTGGCAATCTGGAATACTTTTCTGATCTTGACGGTATTATTTCAGATGGCTTTTTAAGTTTTATATGTTAAAAATAAAGATTTTTCTGATTTTCATAATATATTTTTATCCATGCAAGGCTTTTACATTTGCCTTATAAATAAACAGGTATGGGGAAAGGAACATCTATTTTATTTTTTATGCTCCACAAGTACCACTTTACTTCTTGAAAAAAAGAGGAATTTTTATTCCAGGAAGAATGATATGCTTGTATAATATCAAGTAGATGTTCAATGCTTCTAAGTGATAAATTTACATAAAGGATAGTTTGCTTTCTCATCAGAGTCTGTATGTTAAAGATTTTCTGTCAGAAAACCAGAATGAAGACTAAAATCAAGGCTTGGATTTGTCTCTTAATACTACACATATCATTCTATGCACCTTTTGAAAACAACCAAACTAAGCATCACTTTTAAATGTTGACACTGTACTTTGCTGATGCTATTATTTTCTCTTCAGGTAAGGGGACTGTGAGGAATGCTTAATGCACATATTATTTTTCTTCTTAGTGGGGAAAAAATAACTCCCATTTAAATAAAATAATTCTGAAATTTAAAACATTTTTCATTACTTTTGTTATTTGAAAACCAAATATGTTACACTTTTGGTTTCATGCAAAGCAATTAAAACGAGTAATTTTAGACAAAATATGTACAGTGTTAATCTTGGGTTTTCTTTAACTAAAGGGGCATAATTTATTAGAGTACACTGATATTTTAAAATTCTTTATTTCTGATAAACTCATAGGTATTCTCAAAAGTAATTTTAGAAATTGGAGAAATGTCATTTCTTAAAATAAGCATTGCTTATAGTAACAACAAAGAACTGCCATAAGAAGTGTCCAAGTTGTTATTTTGTTATTTCTCTTATTTTTTTTTTTGGTGAATTCGAGCCTCATTCTAATATTGTAAAAAATAGGAGGAAAAGACATTAAAATATTTCTAGGATGTTAGAGTTAACATCATAACCACCAACTGTCAGCAGGCTTTGGGGAGCCAGCAGGGAGCCATGTTTATCTGACATAATGGATGTGTGGTCACGGATCTCATTAAGCTATAACAACCTTTGGGAAACCGTTGTTCCCCTCCCAAAGTCCACTCTAAATGTCCTCTTTCCTAGTCCACTGAGGTCATACTGCTTATAAGGTCATCATGATTTTTTTTGTTGGTGGTGGTCTCTAAGCTGATTTTCACATGTAACAGAAGAATCCTGTCAAATGAAAATTGAGATATTTGTCTCTCAGAAATCCATTGTCAAGTAAGACAGCACTTTAGGCTCACTAGAAAAGTTCTTGGATAAGCATAGTTCCTGTGACTGATGGTCCAGAGACAATGAGACACCCAGCACTTGAAATACTCAGTTGTCTTTACCTGAAGTCAGTTGGGTGAAATATACACGTGATCTGACTTTAGTGACCTTGGTGAATACGTTCTACAGAGCAAATTTTAGCCAATTTAAAATATAACTAGCTCTCAGGTGTGTAGAGCAATTTGTGCACCCATAGGGTTTTTTGTCCCTTTTTACCTGTGTTATGTCTTAGATAATTAGAAGCAATAGATAACTGATATAAACATGTACTAATGATAAATTAAAGAGTGTGCTAGAAAAATAATTTAAAAAGTCCTCCATCCACTTGGTAGTGAAAGAAAAGTTGTCGAATGTCCAAGCCTTCTCATTCGGCTTTGTCAGTATTCAGTGCTTTAATCCTTTATTCAGATTCTCATGAATCCTATATTTCCCATGAAAGTGAGTATAGGATATTAGAACAATAGTGCAATGAAATAATTATTAAAATGGCAAAGACTCTAAAAATGAAAATTCTTTTTTTATTTAGTGATGGACTTTTCTTTTTCCATGAGAGAGGGATAGTAGTCAATAATATTGACAACCTGTGCTTTAGTGGATTTTTTTTAATTGAACATCTATTGATTATTTACTTGCAAATTACAGTGTTAGTGGATAACATGAAAAGACAAACCATACTGATTTTTTAATGCTAATTTTAAATCTTGGATTGCTATTTCCCATAAAATTGAAATGAATAGACGTTTATTTGAGAAAAATAATTTAGCATAATGCTAGAGCTCTAAAATCATAGGGAAGATTTATTTCAGAGAACATGTCTGCTTTATTATTTATAGAGAGTTCCCTATAAATTCACTTTTATATTTGAGCCATCTCTTATCTCTATATATATTTAAAGGGATTTGATATTTGATTTTCAGAAATGTGTTAGGAAACCTTTGGAGCCATTTAGATATATCTGTAGTCCTAAGTACTCAAACTATAAGAACTTTGTCTAAAAATCATAATCATAGAATAAAAAAAAATATGAACATATCTAGTATAAGCCCTTACAAAAAATTATATAATGTAAATTATATAATTTATTCAATGCCTGTATGAGACATTGGACTAAGAACAACTGTCATAGCCAATTTGACAGTGTTATTATTATTATTATTATTATTATTATTATTATTATTTTGAGACAGAGTCTCATCCTGTTGCCCAGGCTGGAGTCCAATGACATGATCTCAGCTCACTGCAGCCTCTGCCTCCCAAGTTCAAGCAGTTCTCCTGCCTCAGCCTCCCAAGTAGCTGGGATTACAGGCATGCACCACCACCACCGGCTAATTTTTTTGTATTTTTGGTAGAGACAGGGCTTCACCATGTTGGCCAGGCTAGTCTGGAACTCCTGACCTTGTGATCCGCCCACCTCACCACATGAGTTTTTAGTTGGACGAAGAACAATTGTCTTAGCCCATTTACCTTTTTAAATTTTTTTTTTTTTTTTAAGATGGAACCTGGCACTGTTGCCCAGGCTGGAGTGCAATGGCAGGATCTTGGCTCACTGCAACCTCTGCATCCCAGATTCAAGCAATTCTATTGCCTCAGCCTCCCAAGTAGCTAGAATCACCACTGCCCCCACCACCCCCGGCCCCTGGCTAATTTTTTGTATCTTTAGTAGAGATGGAGTTTCATCATGTTGGCCAGGCTGGTCTGGAACTCCTGACCTCATGATCCACCCACCTTGGCCTCCCAAAGTGTTGGGATTACAGGTGTGAGCCACCACACCCAACCTTTATGGTGTTTTAACAGTAGACTGGCTGACTTATAAAATAACAGATACACTTCTGGAGGCTTAGATGTACAATATTAGGGTGTCAGCATTTGGTGAGGGCCCTTTTGCTGTGTCAGCTCATAGCAGAAGGCAGAGGTACAAAAAAAAGAGGACAGAAGGGGAACAAATTCATCCTTTTATCAGCAACCCACTCCTGTGATAACTAACCTATTCTCACAATAGCTGCTTTAATCCATTAATGAGGGCAGAACTCTTGTTACCTAATCACCTCTTACAGGTTCTACAGCTCTACAATATTGAATTGGGAATTAAGTTTACATAAACTTTAGGGGACACATTTAAACCATAACAGCAACCTTCTTGAGCAGTATACTTTCATTTTAACTCAGCAAATGTTTTAATAAATAGAACTTGTTTTTAAAAGTCAATTTTTATATTATGATATGTATCAGCATATTTTTTTGTCATCTCAGAATTAAACAACTAAGCAGAACTCAGAAAATGCACTATTTATATTTTAGGGCATGTGTCTATTCTAATTAAGTTAAAATATATAAATTTTATGTATATATTTTTGCCTTAAATATGAATCTTTATATTAAATATGTATAATTTTATAATTACTTTTATAATATATGCCTTTATGCTTATGTATATTTGTTCCATTGATTCAGCATTTTAGCTAAATAAGAACTAACATCTGATCACATAAAAATTTCATCAATTTTTTAAAAGCGGGATAGAATAATTGTGGCATAGCATTGCCTAGATATGAGACATAGTATAATCTTCAACTTTTAAAAATTTTAAAAATTTTACATTGTTATCAGATTTTTCAAGGTCATCATTATTACCACTGATCATTATACTCTAGAATTTACCTTAACTTCATATTAAATTGATCCAGCATTTGTGGGTGAGGTGACGGGAGGCAAGAGGATGTTTGCAATGGGCGATGGCATATTCCAATGACAAAAAGGAAGTATTTTAAGATCTGAAATATTTTATATCTTAATGATGTAGAAATTATTATGGAATATAGATTGGCCCTGAAGCCAAAGACTTAGGTTTGTGCTCAGGCTTTTTATTTTACTATTTTCTAGTGGAGAAACTCTGAACATGTCACTTAATTTCCTCAAACCGAGATTTTGTATCTATAAAATGTAACTAATGACAGCTTATTACATGAGGTTGTTTCAAAATTGAATAAGATAATGAAAGTGCTTTACAAATTTTATAGCACTTTGGGGAATTAAAACGTAATTATTCCAAAATAGTAATAATCAAAGTTTACTTTACTTTTGTAATTTTTAAAAATTAACCAATTTTGCGATCTTCTTTTGTTTAAGTTTTGTTTCCTTAACTTGCTTCTAGGGATGGTAGGAAAATTTAACTGAATAACAATTTGTTACTTCAAAAATACTTTTTAGAGATATAGTAAATAAAATTGCCCTTTGGAAAATGTGTGAATGACACTATAATGAAAATCATAGCTAGGGCTGCAGAGTAAAGCCTGTGTGGTAGACATAGAGCTTGAGAAGAGTGGGAAATAATGTGCACAAGTAATCCTACAGTGCATTGTTCCATGATGTTAAATGCCATAGAAAAGTAGAGATGAAATACTGTGGAACCCCAGCTTTCATTATTTATATATCTAAGTAATTTTAAAAAAGAGGGTTAAATAATATTTTATCTAATTTAGACTTACATTACCAGAAGAGTACACAACCTCAAGGAACATGTAAAATAAGACATTATTATTTAAATGAATTTTCAAATAAAATACTTACATTAATAATTGAAATATAAACACAAAAAGAATCACTGCTAGGCAGTGGAATTAATTTAAAATCTACACCCTGAAGAAGTTTTCAAAATATAAACAGAGTTTTGGTTTATTTTAAAAAAATACAACTCTTTGGTGCTAATGAATTATTTCTAGAAATCTGCAAGCCTGAACCAATTAAATCATTTTAGCTGTTCTCCTTTTGAACCACGTTTTTCAACTTAAGATTGATAACTAATTCATCAACCATAAGCAGAAAATGTCATAGAATATAGTTATTTCAATCTGTGATTTTTCCAAAACTCTACATTTTGTGAACTATACGGCATGATAAGAATTAACAATGAAAAGTATGATCTTAGTCATATCTAGTCCTATTTAATGGGATGTGTCAATGAGAAATGATACATCATTGTTGTTAAATCCAGAGGTGGATGTGTATACAATTTTGTTAATTGAAAAGAACTAGGATGTCCAATCCATTTGGCACCCTGCAATTAGAATGACCTTTTTTTTTAGAAACACAAAGAGATCTTCAGTCTAAAACCCTTTAATGGTTTCCAGTTGCTTTTAGAATAAAATGAAACTTTCCTTGGCAGGACATCTGGGAATAATGATGACCTATATTTTGCCTTCCTATTTGGTTCCACCTCCATTCAGATTTCTTTAGTACCCTTTCCCGCCTTTGCACCTCAGTCTATGATGCACATCGGGCTATAAGCCTTCTTTCCTCACAGCATTTGCCAACAAGTGCTGTGATAGTTGCCCAGTGCTGACATTTTTTTTCTCTTAGACTGTGAACTCCTTGAGGATAGTGAATGTATTTTATTTCTGTCTCTGATTTGTAGTGTCTGAAACATGTTAGGACATTTAAGAAAGACAAATAAAGGAAACCAATGATCTTCACAACTGGTCTTAAAAAAATTTACTGGAGACCTTCTGATAGGTACAGGCTCTATGAAGCTCTTCAGATGTTTAAATAAAGAAGACATGAGCTGTTCACTGCTTACATTTTTAAGGCTTGGTTAACTATAAGGCTGAGAAAATGTTTCAGAAAATATGTGGCTAGTATTTTTTTGAATGAGACCCAAGTAAAGTAACTCTGGTGAGCTGAAAAGAGACAGGTTTTGATTACACTGCAGCCTATTATAAGCTCCAATGCAAATATAGTACTAATGAGTTATGTGTGAAGTAGAATGTCAAAAAATACCTTTATTATTCTGCATTGTATCAAACGTATCTCTGTCTTATATATATACTCACAGGACTCAATCCAATATTTGGGAAATGCCCAGCTTTAAAGTAACTATTTGGAGCATTGATTTCAGGCCAATCTTTGCTAAATCAAAGGGTGCCAATTTCCTTCATGCCAAACAGCACAATAAACCGCTCTGCAAAAGGCATAAAGACTGCTGAGAAATAACTGATGAGGCTTTTAATGTCAATAAATGTCATCTTGTGTGTCAGTATTGTGAGAGTTTCCTTTTCATAAGTGGAAGAGGGATTTTATAAACTCTCCCATGAAAGAATGGGGATTTAGAGTTGGCACTAGTAGACCCTGTAATAAAACAAATCCTTCCTTCCAGTTCCCCTAGAAATGAAGAATAGCACTTGAACTTCTCATTTGGTAAGATGTGGATTATAGATATTCCTTTTCTGTACCACTTAGGTGTGTGTCATCTTTTTTCTACATTCATAAATATCCTCTTGGGAGAAAAAGGAAGTGGAAAAGAATTGAGAAGTTGTCTTTTGGCTTCATTAGATGTTGCTTGATTAAAGATTTGGAAGGTACTGTGAAAATACATTTAGTTTTCTGACAATCTTGTAAATGAAGCTCAACAAGTATGCACCAGAGTACTGATCAGACTCTTGTGGGGAAGCTTTTACACAGCTGACAGGTTCTGCTAATGAATCCTGGATTGGCACAATATTTAATTTGGCTTTTTCTTATATAGAGCAGGTAAGAATCAGCCAATAGTATGAGGTCAGAGATGCCATTTATTTCACATATTGTCCTTTTTGCATTTTGTAATATATTCTAGCTTAAAATATTTTGCTGTTCTGCAAATATTCAATTTATAAAAAATCATGGGTCATCTTTTAGATTATTAGAATGTTAAATGTTATTTGGAAAAGATAAAAATGCCCTTTTGTCATTTCATTGTTTGGCCAAGACTTCTTTCTTTTTTATCTTTTAACTGCAAAATTTGCACACTGCAAATGAGTAGTTAGCTGCCTTGGTGACTGCCAAAAACTAATAAACACTTTAAACTCAAAGCGTATTTTTTCACATATCCGGAGAACATGAAGGTTAGAGCTAGGTTTCTTTATTAAGGAAAAAGTGATTATAAGAATGCCCATTAAAAAATCAGGTTCATTACTGAGAGGAAAAAATGATAAATAGTAGCTTTTATATTTAAGGGACAATTGATAGAATTGTGTATATACATTGATGTAACAGTTTGGACTTATGGGTTCTCAGGGACTAAAGCTAATGCATAATAAGAAAACAAGCATATGCAAATAATTCACTAAATCAATTTGTATGAATTAAGCTCATAATTTAATTAATATGAATAATTTGTATGATTCTTTTCCTCTAGATGAAAATTAAGGTAGATAAAATACAACTTGGATAATTTGTTAGCAAAATCCTTCAAATACTAAAATATGTGATATTTAAAATAGCAAAAGCATTACTTAAGCCTTCGCTTTTTGCAAATCTTAATGTAAGGAGAGACACCAGAAAAATTCTGGTCACCAAAATACAAAGTCAACTTCACACCAAAAGATCATGTATATCCTTTCTTCATGATAAAGAAAGAAAAATTATATTTATACTGTAACACCTAGAAGACAAGGCCCAGAAATTCCAGGAGTAATTAAAATAGTGATTAACCAACCACCAAATTATTCTTAGCTATTTTTGTCCATATTAATTATATTTTAAAATGTAAGACTTTTAGCATTTAAAATGTGATTTTATTAGATTTTGCTAATATTTTTATTTTGTTTCAGTTATGAGTTTTTGCATTACACCCAATTGGACATGCAGATATTTAGGGAGATACTTTTTTGTGTGTATGTAAAATATCTAATAGTGTTTTCTAGATCTTTCATGATCCAATTTTGTGGCACGAGTTTCATAGCAAAAGATTTGCATTCTAAATTTTATTATCAGTAGCCAAATTATAAATCTGCATTTTCTTTAAGTAATTTTAAGGATGTGATCAACGTAATTACTTTTTAAAATTTTTTATTTCATTTTGATTTTTCACCTTTACCTCCCAGTGTAATTAATTTCTGATACTTTCAAAATACTTATATCAGCAGTTTCACTCTTTTTTAGGTTCCTAGGAGACAGGATCCTAGCCCTGACATCTGTCTCCAAAGAAATGGCTGCCAGATCTCGTTAAGTGCATTTGTCTGGTACAAACTCAAGTTTAATAGAAAGAAGTACTCAATAGAGGAAGCATTAAGTTTTCCTTCTTTTTTTTTTTTTTTTTTTTTTTTTTCATTTTCAGGCATTTAACAAGGAATTCAAGGAGATTTGTGATTGGGGTACAAATTGGTTCACAATGCATGTGGCTGCAACCATGCATAAGACTAATGTTTTGAGACACTGCTTTAGACTTTAAAATGCATTTTCAAATACCGTTCAACAGCCAGCAACTTTCAAAGCACTGCAGAGAGAGACTGGAATTCAGATCTTCCAATCTCTAAGTCTTTTGCTTTTTAACTACAGTATCATGATGTAGCATTCCAGAGTGATGACATCAATACTTAATAAAATATAGTGATATGACAATAAAGCACAGAGTTTTGTTACTTAAATCTCAGAACTACAAGAAGCATATAAGTGTTTTCTCTCTCCTTACTAGCTCAGACCCAATGGGAGGCTAAAATCTTGTTCTAGTAATGGTTCATGTTCTCAGAACATTTTTGGAATTCTTATTTTGGCATGCCTTCAGAGCCTATAACTTTTTCTATTAAACTTGATGCTATCATATCTTTATTTCTAAAATGTAACTCTAACTTTTAAAAATAATTATAAATTATATAAAGTTAAGATCTCTGAATGAAGTGAGTGATTAGACTTGTTATTTTGATTTTGACTTTCAAAGTTAGACCCTGATTTTTTAAGTGGTAGTTTGTGTCTAAAGAGAATTATAGGAGAAACAGTTAAAAATAAACTTCCAATCTATGTCTACCTTAAATAATAGCTTCACTTAGGGTCTTTAGGACTGGAAGAGTCACCTAGAATCTTATATTATCAGATATATATGTTTTATAGCTGAATGTCTAACATACGCAAAATATGTCAAACATATGCTTTATATCAAAATATATGTAACATATGCAGAGAGATAGACATACTAACATGTCTTAGATTCCATTTTTAGGTAGTGTGAGTGTAGCCAACTTCAGTCCAAGTCATGTACATCACCTGTATATCACAGATATTACGTAAACTTTTCCCAAAGCAATAACTTTTGTTACTAAGTGAATGATTATGTAGTGGCCTTTGAGAGTGTATAATTGCCAACCTACAGTGCCACGGTTATCCAGCCTGTCTGTGGTCCAGATCCCCAGACAAATCACTATCTTTGAGAATGAATCAGGCTACAGCTGATCTTTTATTCTTTTATGTACAAATTCTGTAGCCTGCTAGCTCACTTATTCCTACCTTCTTCCCTCGTTCACCCACAAAGCAAGTGGAGAGAGCTCAGTCAGGGGAAAAACCATTTTTAAATAATTGTGTCTGTGCTATGGGATTTATTTTATTGAGAACCCCTCCTTCCTTCTCTTCCTTTCACTCTTTTTTTTCCTTTCTCTTTCTCTTCTTTGTCCCCTTCCTCCTTTCCTCTCTCCCTTCATCTTTGAGTCCTACTGTTCTCAAAGTAAAAGGAAGGTGGAAATATGTGGGTAGGGGTAAGAAATCCTTGAAAGAAGAAGGCTAAATTTGAAATAGCTTGAAAGCAACTCAGATCAATCTCAAACTATCAGTTTAATTTTACTATAATCTTAAAGATGATTAAAGAATGCTTAAAGCATTTTGGTTATTATCGTCAGGATTTCTTCACTGTTTTGAAAGGTGGAAGGTTAATGACTCATTTACAGAGGTATGCAGTTTTCTTTTATTTTTCACTTACAATTATCTTCACTTGTTTTAAAATGCAATCCAGCCTCCAAAATGTATTGTAGTCATTCATTATTTCTGTCCATTAGAGTTTCTAAATCACAGAGTTAAAATGAATCATAAATAAGCATTAATTGATTTCAATCACTGAATGCCCACTTCCCAAAGAAATGAATGGGGCAGATTTACTTTTGAAAATCTGCTTTCCGTGGCAGCTGGAGCATTGGGGCTCAGCAGATGTTAGTTTCTAAAAGCTGGTATTCACTTCTGGGAACTGACTCTGGATGTCTGTGTCGCTTCTCCCCAAGGAATAAAATGTTGACCGAGTGGTGTCAACACTAGTGGATTTTTGACTTCAGTAATAGTAACTTCATAGAGCACTGGTGCTCTCCAAACACTGCATTGTGATACTGTGAGCCCCCAGATATCTCATGGAGAAGCCATTTATTTATGAACAACAAACCCTACACTTCCAACCAGGTTTCATACATAGATCTAATTTTAGAAAGGTAATACAAAACCAAGCATCCTTAAATTTAGTGTAAAAAAATACAATGATCTTATCAAGGGAAAGTAATGTTGTAAATGTAGAAAATTCCACTTACAGTCATTGTGGCAACATTTGCATTGTTCATAAAATTAAAATCAACAATTTCTTTTTTATAAAGAAGACAATGCTATTGTGAACCAGGCTCTGTTATAATTGACATCTCTCTAACACTTAGAATCCAGGTTACTATTCCAGGAGGGGTGTTCTAAAGAGGTTGTTACCATAGAAACTTTCCAATCATTGATGTACTTTTTATTATGAGACACTTAAATGCTATGGAAAATTTAGAATTTTAAAATTATTTAGAAACAGAACAAATTCTGAGGGGTAGTGTATTGTTCTTTTATTTAAAATAGGGCCCTTGAGCAACTAATTATTTTGAAGATTGAAGAAAGGAGTTTATTAGTGCCATTGGATAACTAAGTCTAAGAGCGAAGATCAAGAGAAGAATTTGGTCTGGTAAATGCAATTTGTCAATAAAGATGCAGTGTTAGAAAATATAAATGACCATTAGTTCGATTTGGGATTGTTAATACTTAAAGTAGCAAGAAAGATTTTTATATAAAATGGGATAGATAAGCTTCTGAAAAAAAACATAGAGAAGGTGGCTTTCTTATCATAAACTACCAATTAACTTAATCAAATTGGTTTAATATTTAAGTGGAAAATATTTTATCCTCTGAATCATGTTAATGTTGTAATGATAATATCTGTCTGCAATGTTTCATAAAGGATTTTGCATAAAATGGATTTGTAGCTTTATGAAAATGTATTGCCTCATGGTCATTATTTTAAACTACTGTTGCAATTAGATTATAAACTCTTTGAAGGTAAAGCCCGCTAGGACAGTGGCCACGAAAGGAAGAATGTAGATTGAAATATCTCAGTAAGATTAAGGAACCATGTTTAATTTGGTTTTATACATGCATTGCGATTGAATAGTGAGTTTTCTCAGCATTATAGATTAGACAAAGTGTACATTATGTTCTGGATACCAACTTGTGCTATTCTCATTTTTATTCTATATGAAAAATGTTTTCAGTCAGAAATTCACCAAGTTATTGCCTGAGAGTTAGTTGCCTGTTCATTTATTGAGGAATCATTCATAATGTCAAGAGTCAGTGCTGTATGTGCAGAGGAGAAAAGTGAGTTCTAATTGAGGAACAACTACTCAAATTTTAAAAAGTGAATTATCTAATTTTGACACTGTATCTTTTGAAAATGATCAGTGGTGTTGCTAAGAACACATTTTTGCTTTGATTTCTTATTTATCCATGCTTAGTCCATTGAGATTTCTCAGAATAATATGAGGCATCGAGTCAATTGAGGTTGACTTAACTTTAAGATTGAATTTACAATTTATCTCAATATGTTATACATCTATTTATTCTGGCTCTACTGCTCTGAATAATAATGTAAAGAGTTATTTTATTTATTTTACTATCTTTGTTCCTGTTACATAAAATCAAATCAGATGTTTTAAAATGTAGAATTCAGATTTTGTTTATTCTATATTTTGTCTTGCAATGAAGTCCTAAAATTGAAAATGAGTACATATTTGGGTATTTTTTATGGTAGTAAAACATGTTCTCTAAGTTGGAAACAAAGAACCATTTTAAAAATTTCCAAAGTGGACAGTTTCCAGTAATATCTATTTCTAAGTAATTCCTGAAACTCTGACATAGACTTAGCAATTCAAATATATATTTTATATGCAAGATTACACTTTGAACAGTTATAAATATTTTTTGAATATTTATAAATGCAATTATTTTATTTAAAAGCATCCAAAAAGATTTAAGATTCAGTAATGTCTAAATGTATTTGGCATTCTTGATAATGTCCCCAAAAGCACAGGAAATTTTTATTGAAAACATATTCTCTGGATCCAATCTCAAGCAAATTTCTTTCTTCCTTCACCTTTTAGCAGGTAGCAGTTAGTGTGGTGCTGTGTGGTAGAGGAATATGGGCTGAAAAATAACCACACACTCCTCATTTCCGGACATTATTAGAGGTCTGTAAAAGACATCTTGGTTTTTTCCAGCTTACTCTTGTTCTTCAAAACATTAAAAAGTGAGATAATTTATACAAGAAAGAATATTAGACTTTGACGCTTCATTTTCAGAGGAGACTTGTAAGAAGAAAAATCACACCATGTGATTTATTCTCACAAGATTGTAAAGGGAACAAGTCCTATGAAAATTCAATCCGTTGTTGTTACATTATTTACATGTGTACACTATGTCTCACTTATTCTGAGCGCCATATTTATAAAATGAGTGCTTCAAAATTGGAATATAGACTCTTCATATTCAGCTACATTTAACTTTAAACAACTAACTTCTAACTTCTTAGTTTGACGGTAATTACATAGTTTTAAAATGTACTTTCTTATTTTTGTGGTAGCATATTTTTTCAAAAGATAGCTCTGCATATGCTGACATTAAGTCATATTGCTGTCCTTCGAAATACATAGTAACTCACTTAAGTTTTAAAATGTGGAGATCTGTCTAGCTGTACATTTCATGTCTTTCAACTGGAAAGCACTAGATATGATTTTCTAAATATTTTTTGAAGTCAAGTAATCTATCTTAAAATTTTTAATTGCTAAAAAATTAATTGCTAGCCCAAATAGTACATAGTAAACACTTGCTTCTTTTTTTGCACATGTATTATATCATAAAATTAAATGCAGGCTGGGCACATTAGCTCATGCCTGTAATCCCAGCTCTTTGAGAAGCCAAGGTGGGTGGATCATGAGCTCAAGAGTTTGAGACCTGCTTGACCAACATAGTGAAACTCCATCTCTACTAAAAAATACAAAAATTAGTGAGTTTGGTGGTATGTGCCTGTAATCCCAGCTACTCAGGAGGTGGAGGAAGAAGAGTTGCTTGGACCCGGGAGGCAGAGGTTGCAGTGAGCCGAGACCATGCCACTTCACTCCAACCTGGGTGACAGAAGGAGATTCTGTCTCAAAACAAAACAAAAAAAAAAGCAATGCTTTCTTTAGATACACAAGTAAATAAATTTAATTTCCTTTCTCATATTTGTAATAGGCCTAAAGCATTTGACTATAGAATTATGGACCCATATTATTTTAAAAAGAAAGAAAGCTTTATAAAGAAATTCAGTTTTCAATTATTATTTTTTAACCATATATGTTAAAGGTTTTCTTATATAATAGGTAATTTTAATGCTATGCATAAAGAATTGCCGCTTCCCTCAAAGTGCTTATATTCTAATAGAGAAGTTGCTAGCATTAGGAATCTCAGTTTTGTAGCAGGCAAAATAAATATAGCAGAATTCTTGGTAAACCAGATTGTTTTTGCAGTGATAATTGCAGCAAAGTGTAGACTGTGATAGTCTAATGGACTGTCTAAATATACAAATAGAAATCTATAAGGATCAGTGATTATAAAGTCACTCGATCAGATTTTGGAGCTAAACATTGAGTACTTATGGCCATGAAGATCTCAACAATAGAAACTGGGGACTTCTAGAAGGGGAGGAAGGGAGAGGAGAAATATTTTAAAAATAACTATTGGGTGCTATGCTCAGTACCTGGGTGATGGGGTCATGCATACCCCAAATTTTATCATTATTCAATATACCCAAGTAACAAACACACACATGTACCTTCTGAATCTAAAATACAAGTTTAAATAAATAAACAAAATAGAAGTTTACATCTGCTACCTTATATGACTTTGTAAGGCCTCTGTGAAATAGGTAACCCAGTGCTGACAAACTTATGTGAGATATATATAAACACTTAGTTTCATAGCCTACAATTAGACTGAATTCTGTGTTCAAGGACTTTTTGTCCCCATCACAGTAGGAGGCCTATGGATCATTTACTGGAACAAATAGATTCACTATAAAGGTAAATGGCTACAGATATAATTAATATCACATTGGAAGAATAGAATTTTTAAAAAATACAAATTATCTTGGAGGTCATGTGAATAATGAAATTGACAGTTTTGCCTTGCTCCCTGGATTAATGTGAATGTATTCAGGACATTCTACTTCCACTTTAGTTTACTTTAAACTCCTTTCCTGCCTTCATCTGTAAAAATGAAGAGACTGTTAACTGAGTGAATGCTGTTAATGGAGTCTTAGTGTGACTGAGAACAAGGAGGTTGGATTCTTTGATTGGTGTATTAATATCCCACTAAACTGATAAATTTCTCCCTTAATATTTATATATGCTCTGCATAGAACTAAATAAAACAAATCTGTAGAATTCTGTGAACTTCTTCAAAAGAGGAAGTGAGTATAATACAAATGTTATTTATTTGGGTTTAGGAGGAATAGTCTGGCACACGAAAGATAGTTAAACGGGCTAAGACCTGGCACTCATACTGAATTCCAGTTAATGTTACCTTGGTTTTCACAACTGCTGACATATAGGACTATTCATCAGGAATTGAATGGAACTACAAACTAATTTCATATTGGATCCTGAGCAATCTTGACATAGTAATGTCTTTTGTTTTTTGGGGTTGGATTTTAATCCAAAAATGCTAGCCTCAGCAATATAGCAATAAACCTCTGAGTTTTCTAATCTCCTTGTAAAAATGATCACATTATACATGGTTGAAGATGTAGCATTGCATATATTAATCATTAAATGTTAGCATTAGCTAAACTCCTTTCCAATTAAAAAAAAAAAAAAAACCATGTTGAAAAGATATTTTCCTACTTCAAAAAAGGCAAATTTGTAATCTGAATAAACTTAGACGCCACTGGAGTACATTTTAATGCCAGAGGTAGTAGTTAACTCACCCTCAGAGTACTCTCAGAGTATTTAAGTCATTGGTTACCCATGACCCATCTGTATGGTCATTTTACATATTGATTTCTTCTTAAATATAATGAAACAGAAAATTTAATTAAAGGATACACACATGCACATACACAGGCTAAATGGTTGTTTATGTAAACTATAGCAGAAATTTTAAGTACTTAATGATTATTAGGGAACTATAAACTATGGAGTCTACTGTACTACTTACTCCCTTGAAATCAATTTACTTACAGTAATGGCATATTGCAGGTTCTTATTAAGGGACTTTTTAAAACCAGAAGGTGCTAAAGAGTATATTGTAGCATAATACACTTTTGGTAACTTATACTCTTGTGCATTGCTTCACATCTTGCTAAAAACATATATACATCCCATTGTGGATATGTTATAAAACATAGGGGTCCATCTGCTGATTTTTAAAAATGCCTTTTTATATGTACATATTGCATTCATTTTTTTGTTATTCTCTGTGAACAGAAAACTATTTCATTTTGCAATTTGAAATTCACGTATTGTTAACTAACCACAGTACCTAAAGTTTGAACTAAATTGGCTAATTCACATAAATGCTACAAATATTCATTGTACTTTATCAGGATTTGGGTATGCACAAGATGGAAAAAACAGGGTATCTGATAGAATATTTTTCTTCTTGAACTATTTTCTCCTGTTTTCAGTTACCTATGCACATATCCAATTGTCAAATTGTAGCACTGAAAGGAAACTGACTTTAAGTGCTAAGGAAATTTATTACTAAAATTTATTACTAAATAGTTGAATATATTGGGTTTCATTTATTATATTTATTTTTTTTTAATATATAAATTAAGATGAAGAGACTGAAACCTAAAGAAGTGAATTATTTTTTAGAACACAGGGTTGTGTTAAAATCAGGAGAAAAAGTCATTTTTAAACTTCATTGTATGTTTTATTAATTCAATTCAAGATAATAATTTTAGTTTTCACAGCATTTAACTAATAGTATATTAGTTTATACAATATATTTATTTATACAATAAAATAAGCATGATGAGTGACATGCTTTGAGTCTACTTTCTATGTTTATTGGACTGATTCTTTTGCAAGCAGTCCTGTCACTTAAGAAATTTGTAACAAGAACCCTTTACTATAGCTATCCATCAATTTAAGTATTTTACAACTGCATGAGGCCAAGTGGCCCCTCAAATGCTGACTTTGAATAATCTGTTACCATCTTATACTTTATCCTTGTGGATTCCAAATAAAACTTAGCTGAATATTAAAGACAACTGTACACATTAAGTCATAATTAAAGAAAAATAAATAAGCCTTACAGCCAAAAGTTATTTAAATCATTACTGAGGTAATGATTTAAATTCAGGCTTTGGCCTGAATATTTGTGAATCCAGAATCCATACATTTAAATCAAGTCCCATATATGATAGTGTTAAAAAGGTGGGTCTTTGGCATGTGGTTGGATAGTTAGCTCCTTTATATTTCATGGATGAGATTAGTGCACAGAGAGCTAGCTGGCCCCTTCCAGTATGTGAGGACATAGAAGATGGCATCTATGAATTAGAAGATGGCTGTCACCACACACCATCTGCAGGCACCTTGATCTTGGAATTCCCAGCCTCTAGAGTTGTGAGAAATAAGTTTCTGTTGCTTATAAGCCATCCATTTTATGGCATTTTTGTTATAGCAGCTCAAATAAACTAAGACAACTAAGTCTCTTGAAAAATTATAAAATGAGAGTTGTATTGCGTGCACCATTTCTTCTTGAAAGCCATTTTCTCTAATCCTTCCCAAATTCTAAGTATAAATTGATCACTTGCATCTATCACTGCTCTATAACCTTATCTTTTCTCTTTTACTAAACTCCTCAAAATCTTTTATCTTTAATGCAGCTGTCACACAGGTTTGCTCTTTTACACACACCTCTATGCTACTAAAATGCATGCACATGTACACTTTCCTGAAAATCCAGTTTACTCCCTCTGGTGGCTTCTTCTGTTTACACTGCCTTGCCTTTGCGGCTTTTCTAGTACTAGTTCACACATTCAGTAGATATGTGTCATGAACTATAAGAAGAGGAGGAAATTTTCAATACTATATTTTGTTTTGCCTGTTACATTTATTCCCTTTGCGTTTTTCAAGAGAACATTGTGATCTTAAAATAGAAAGGAGCTAACTATCCATTCCTTGCATCCCATGTGTTACACCAAAGGGAAATAAAGGTTAATTTTTTGTGACAGCCTACATAAAACATTATTTCTTACATTTTATGATCAGTAAAAGTGATGCTGCCCTCAAGGAACATAATAAACAGCTTACTAGGGATTGGGGAAGGAAGAGAAGAAAAAATTCACATTGTTCTCAGGAAACTCTTTATTTACTAGGAAAGATAAAATTGATTCTGTAATTCTACACAACTTTAGTTTTAAGTACTGTAGAAAAATGTAGACATGATGACAAAATGGAGAAAGACTTCAAAGCAATAGTCACTTTCAGTGATAAAAAAATTTGAGTTATGCCTTACTGGAAAATTAACAAGACAGAGTCTTTGGAGGTACCAAAAAAAGTGGAGCACAGATTTGTAGAAGGGAAGTCCTACAGGATCTGTGTAAATGGATTCTACTCTTCTATGTGATTTTGGTGTTCATAGGCTATAGATAGTATATTTCAGGACTGTTATTTTCTTACACAAATTTTCAAAATAAATGTGGGAAACTTATGATTATGATTTTAGTAGAAAAATTTTTATAACCAAAAACTCACAAGTGAAACTGAAAATAGAATTACTCAACTTAGAAATTGTTAATATCTATTTTAGTGGAAAACCTAATCAGATTTTGCCATCTCATAGAAACGGAACTCTGTATACACAGAGTGCTTTTCACTGAACTATTATTTTCATACCATAAAAAACCTATTTAATATGTAAGAGTACCATACAAAAGAAAACACAAGTCTCTTTACAAATGTCTCTCAACTCTCGAATGGGTCAGGTTGCAATACTGTCATCCACTTGTACATTGTTCCCACTGCTGTACCTGGAGAGCACTGGACTTTTTCTTTTGTATATGTTTCTATCATATCTATTAATTTTGAAATGTAATTTTCTTATGAGATATTTTTTCACAAATTTATGAATCTTAAGGGCAATGTTCAGAAATGTTCTTGAGGAATAATCATGAGTAGTCATGTCAACAAATAACTACTGTACATAATACAAATGAAAATACTAATATGACTAAAAAAATTAAAAACTAGCAATTTTTAAAAATGTAGGCTTAGTAACCTGACAGAAAGTATATATTTTTAAACAAACAATTTCTAATAATTTATTAAGTTACAACCAATTTACTGGGTACCTTCTCTGAACTGAAAAATACAAATACTAGATGCATGTAACAGGAAATTTTATTTGCCATGCCATAAGCAAATAATAAATAAGTTATCATATAAAACAAGATACCTGGATGAAATCAGCCTGGAGATGGCACAGGGGTTCCGTGGTGACCCACAATTATTCTGTTTGGTTGCTCTGCCATTGATAATGAATTAGTTTTACTCCTCTAACTTTTCACCTGCCAGCAGCAAGATGGTTGTCATAGGTCTAGATAGCTTCTCTACTCAAAGCAGAAAGAAAGCAAGAAGGGATGTCAGAAGGGAATTGCCTAGGGTAGCTCTCTGGTTTTTTTATGGAAGGAAAAAAATTCTAGAAAGCTTTCAAGAATTTTCTGCTAATATTCCATTGATCAAAATGGGATCACATGCTCATTCCTAGCTGAAAGAGCGGTTAAGGAGAGAATTTCTGGAAAGAGGGAGTATGCTAGTCATGACGTTCTCGGACCCATTATGATACATCTTTTGGGCTTAATGTATTGTCTTCCTGAACAAAGGCAGAGTTTTATTTTGAAGAAACAAGTGTCTATGTTGAGTATTAGTGGAATGTTGTAGGGGCAAGGAATTAACTAATAGTATTTTTCACATATAGAAAGATATCCAGCCATGTTCTTATAGTTAACAATTGCATATTTGGATCCTGATTTCACTCATATCTTTATACTCAAGTCCAAATATTCTTTCCATAATACCTAAGCAGTTTTGAAGGAGATGTTGGCAGTTTTTCCTTAGGTCTTAAGTAAACTTAAAAAGTATAATCTTCAGCTTCTAGTTGCCTTCCAAAGTTAGAAAGTAAAACTCAACTTTATTTTTTATTGTATGAGACATGCAGAGAAGACCAGATTCAAAGGAATTACTAACAGTATTTATCACATCACAAAATGGTGACAGAGAATTTTCCAATCTCAGACTCATTGTTTTCTTAAAACACATCAGCTGTAGTATGTAAATACTTACGCCAAAGTCTAAAAAATGATTTTGCCTCTGAAAATAGAAGTGGTAGATAAATATGAAATATTTATGCTTCATTTTAAAGATGAATGGTCTTCTTATTAAGTTCTTTGCTTAAAGAACAGGTAATTACAGAAGATTCTCTAGGTAATTGAGGCAGATTTTATCTACTTGGTGATTAATCAAAAAATCATTAGTTTCTCTTAGAACCAATGAGACAAATTTTCAAAGAAATCCATATGGAATTTTTGGCCTCATGCATAAAGTTATTGAAATTATATATTTTCTTAAGGAAGACCAGTGGCAGTAAAACAAATTATTATTTTAAATTAAAATTTGTATTATTAATGAATTAACATTGTGTGTATCCTGATATTTATCTTTTAACATTAGTGTATTTTGTGCATAACTGCACTGAACTGAACTGAAACTATACATCCATTTAAAATTCTGGAAAGATAAAATTTTTAAAAGATAAAATTTCCCCTAGAGTCTAAGAGTAAGTTAGGAACAAGAATTCCAGGTTAATAGTACTTTGTATTGCTGGTTCATTTTTCATTATGTCAACTTGCATATTATTGTTTCATAGTTTCATGTGATTCATACTAATAATTCTCACGCTTGCTTCAAAATGTGGAAATAATTGGTGAGAGATTATTTGGAGTATTTTTGTTTCTAATGTTGTATAAGTCTGTAAATGAAAGTCTTGAATATTTTTTGAAACACTGGGTTCTCGTTCTTTCCTGTGTATAATTATTTTCATCTCTGTACCCACAACGTTTGTATTATTTACAACTGCAATATAATTGTGACAGAGGAGAGAGAATATTGGGGTAGAGATGGAAAAGTCTTTTTCATCTGTAAAATGGTAGTGCAAACAGCTAACTTACAAGGTTGTTATGAGAATTAGATGTAACACAGCTGAAGAGTATGTATCTGATCCTCATAGAAACTTGAAATTTGGCTATTATTATTATAGTTTACTGGTGATAAAACCAAACTTCAGAATTATGTTTATAAATATTACATATGAATAATAATCTTTCAAAGGCATTTGGAAATGATATTTTCAATTTTGCTTCATTTCTGATAAAGACTAATATTTTTAATAAGTAATTGATAAAATCATGCTGTAATGTTTTTAATATAATATGAAAAAAGAAATAGTTACATTTTGCATATTTTATTGTTATCCACATAGATGATAAACACATCTGACACTTTACATTTTTTAGACAGCAACTCACAAATAAAGATTTTTGAATATATGGTGAAGCTACTTATGTGCTATGCAATCAAAGCATACCTGGCTATAAAGAGATAAAACCCAAAATGGAACATTCTATCAAAACCCAAATAATAAAAGAAAACCCTCTTCTCATCAAGAATTTATTTTTAAAAATGTTAAACATATTGTGAGCTCTTAAGTAGGCTTAAACTTTGCCCTTTTCATTATTCCAGTTAAATTTAAATTTATGGTTTCTTAATTAGATTAACATGTCACAATCCTTCTTAAATACCTTCATTGCCTCTCTACTTTATGAAGAGTGACAACTAATCTCCTGCTATTACATTTAAGATGCATGGTAATCATTCCTTCTCCAATCTCTGACCACACTTATCCATGAATGGGACGCATCTTTGACAGGGTACCCTTCTTCTTTCCTCCAAAGTGTTTCAAATGTAACACCTGGCCTATTTGTAACACACCTGTGCCTGAAGCATAGAATGTTTTTTTCCCACATATAATTTTTTCAAAATACATAAGAACATGTCATATTTTCCAAAGAGATTTTTCCAACACTTTTAAATTTTAATAATCTTTTACTTCTCTTCATTTGCAAGATGTTTGGGTCTATGCACTTTTTTCTTCATTACATCTGGTGTTTGTCCTGTGCATAAGTTTATAAATACCTTGAGGGTATCCCATGTTTTATAATTTTCTATAGGTTCTACAGTATCTATCAAAGGATATTATAGATTCTTAATAGATAGTTGCAGAAAGAACTAAAATTAATTATTGATTGAATAACTATTGTTTAGGTCTTCCTGGCTCCATATTTCTCTTCAAAAGAATGTAAGCTCCATGAATTTAAGGGCTATTATCTGCTATGCTTATTAATGTATTTCAGTGCCTAGAAGAGTGTCTAGAACATAGAAAACAGTCAAAATTTATTGACAAAAATAATGTATTTATGTATATAAGTCAATAACTATTGAACAAATGTGCTACTGGGACTGTTTGATTAAACATTGACATTTTAATAATGTTAACAAAGCAATATTATTGAAAGGATAATTTGACCATCTGTGACTAGTTTTTTTGAGGGGGAAGGGATCCTGATATAAAAGAATATTAGAAGGACTGATGTCTAAGGTATTATCTAAATCTAAGCATGAATGAGTATTATATTATATTTCATATTAACTAGTTGTTTCACTCATTATGGCTTATATTCACCAAAAATTATGCTAATATCTCATGTATTAATTACAATGCAAAACTCACCACTGTTTACACAATATACTAAAAGCAATTAATAGTGTTCTGGTTAAATTTAGCTAGGAAAATTTATTTAGGACTGATTGCTGAGAAAGAAATAACCATTTAATGTAACTGTTTTGTGAATCATAGTTAATGTAGGAAACCTATCTTTATCTTCTAAATATCAAGCAGTATAACTGATAACCTTGATGCAAAATTTAAAAGTGAACATGAACAAATCTTGCTCTATGAAGTAGTTATTTTTCAATGGAAGCAGATATCTACATATAAAATATTTTCATCATATGTCAGAATTCAAAGAAAACCTGTGGTGCATCTTTGGTGATTCTCTTTTTATACATAAATAACTGGTTAACTAATTTGAATTCTCTGTACATTCTGATGTTTGTGTGTATAAACATATTTATACACTTGTATTCTTTAGCTAGGATGAAAAAATATTAATGTCAGAGTATTTAATTTTGAAACTACTTTAGTTTGTAAAAGGTCATTTCAGGCAGGAAGAGATAGTGTTCTTTTAAAGTATGGCTTGCTATCTATGTGCAAATTGAGCTTATCTCTTGCCTGAAACAGAATTATCTGTTCTTAGGCTTAAGAAAAGCTGCTATATTCAGTACAGTGGTATTTACAAAAGATCTAGCTTGGTAGACACTTTATCTTTCTCTGTGGTTCCTTGTCTTTGTTAGGCAGAAATGAATTACATGGTATGATTTCTAATCTGCTGAAAAAGGGGCAATATTTTACTAATGAAATGAAAATGATTGTTGGAATATGCTTACATATTAATAAGTGGCAGAGTCTCAGAGGGAGAAAACTACCTCTGAGTTTTGTTCTTATAATTTCTCTTTGGAGGTCCATACTGAAATAACTTAACCTTTTGTTGTAATTCATGTAAATAATTCTGAATATTCTATTTACATCCCCTTTTAAAATTACTGTCAGAGTAAGACATGTCAAGCCTGCAGAATCCTTGATACATATGAAGCTCAGATCAAATAAAGAGGAGTTTACTGAAAACAACATAGAAAGGAAGATAATTTAAATAATCTTCTCCCTTCTAGCCTTCCATTTCTTTTCCTCCACCTCAAATCCATAAGAAGACAGTGTCTGGGATAATGGGAAAATTATCATATACTTCCATAATCACTGGGGAATAACATTCTGAAAATTGAAACCTAAAATAGAAAGCTACAGGGGCTCCATATTACTTTCTCATTTTTTACTGTATTTATTGAAATGAGATAGCTGCTATTACCCAACAAGAAAACTGACCTTTGTCACCAGCTAATGAGAGGTTAACACTCTCCTGCAATGTGAAAAAATCACAGAAGGACTAATTAATCAGATTGGGGAAAAGGGAAGGGCAGAGATGAAAAATAAATATTTCACAGAGGCAAAAAGGAAAATATAAAGTGGAGTTAAGGAACATTGCTTTCTTGACCATGAGATTTTTAATTTTCTTACCTAATTATGACATAGCATTCATTCTTTTTGACCACTACCTTGCAAATAGGATTGACAGATAAAATATGGAGCACTCAATTAACTTTGAATTTTAAATAAACAACAAAAAATACTTTTTTTAAAAAATATGAAATTCAAATTTATGAGAGAACCTTGTATTTTTCACTCCCAAGTCCAGCAAAGCTACCTGGATACACGTTGTTTTTTAAGAGACTAACTGCTAGAAATGTTTTCCTGTCCAACACCACAGTCAAGGGAAAAATGTGGATCTTGGATTCATTTCTAAGGATGCTAAGTAAGTTCACTTCCAAGGATTAACATGTCTCTTTTTGAGATATGTTATGTGAAACGATGGCAATAAATTCGCAATAAATTTTCACTCTTGGAAAATGACAAATTTTCACTCTTGCTGAGATAGTTCTAGACACACTAAATACCTTGTTAATTACATAAGGGATCCTACTTTTATGCAACTTTTTATTTCCTTAGAATTGAAACCACATGTAGTAAGTTAATGGGTAATTGATAGTATCCACGTGTAGTAGGTTAAAGAATAATTATAGCCAGTAAGTGAGAATGAGCAGGATACATGAGAGGTGGATCAAACAGTGACTTTAGACGTATATGCCCAGAGCTCCATAGGAGAGTGGTATAGTTCAGTGACTCCAGCTCTGTCCTAGATAAGCATTCAGTCATAATTCACCTTTCATGTATGCACAGTATTATATTTACATAGTCAAATCATGCTCAGCCACAACTTGAGGGATTTAAGATGTCAGTTAAATGAGTTACAAAATTTAATTAAACTGAGCATTGTATAGCCCACATATAATCTCAAAGCAGGTGGGCAAACTGTTTCTTTCATACACATATACATACACAGAGTTGGAAATTCCTATCGGATACATTATTAAATAAAAAAATATATAAATAATAAGATATAATAATGGAAATATGTAATTAGATAGTATAAGACAGAGAAAATGAAATTTACTCAATTTGTGCCTTAAGTTTTTATATAATAATCTTCATGTATGGAAAAGTACTTAGATAACATTTTCTTTAGTGTCTAACTCAGGAACTCAGTAAATTATTACTGATTGAATTAATAGATAGGTCTTCTACCTATAATAAGTTCACAGTCCAGTAAAGATGGGTATAGAAAGTTACACAAATAGTACAATATTATATGGTGTCATGGCAGAGATTGTTATGTTACATGTTAATACGGGAGATGTTAGAAGATGAAGATGCATATAATCCACCTTTTTGAGGAGACAGGCAGGCATCCTGAGAAGGTTGACCTTTGAATTAAGTGGATTTTTCCAAGAAAAACTAGATGAGGTGATGCGAAGGATTTAGAGAGAGTGTTTATAGGCATAGGCTGGATGTGAGAAGTCCTCTGAATACTGGGAGCTTCAATGAAGTAAATATTTCTGAGGTGGAAATTTTAATGTGGAATAGACAAAAATCAGAGCTGAAAAGTTTCAGGGCCTCATTTTACAACAGATTAAAGACGTTGGCCTTTATTCTATAAACCTCTGGGTACCATTTACAGATTTTAAGCAGGGCCTAAAAGGGTCAGATATGCATTTTAGGTGGAGCATTTTGCCAATGATATGGAGAATAGATCTGAGAGGGGCAAAATTACAAGGGAAGGGACCAATTAGGTCGCTATTACAGTAATCCCAGGATAAACGATAAGGATGGAGAGGTTACTGGTAAAAGTAGTTGGATAGGGGACTTGGGGAGTGAGGAGTTCTGGTTGAAGACATATTGCATATATAAAATTAATGGTACTTGGAGATTGGTTAGACTCAGGAATGAGAAATGAAGAAATGCCTGGCAGCAAGTTGGACACGTGGGTGTGAAAAATTGAAGGGAAGTCTAAGTTGGAACAAATGAACCAAGATTCATCAACTCAGAGGTGAAATCTTGAGAGCCTATGAGATCATTTTGAAGAGTGCAAGCAAAAGTGAAGAACTAGCAAGAAAATGGAAGTCTAGGGAATGTCAAAATCAAAAGTTTGGGTGGGAAAGGAAGAGGAGGAAGTAATGATCAGAAAGGATAGAAGGAAAACAGGATGGCATGAATCATGAAAGAGAAGAGTGAGGCTGGGCACAGGGGCTCCATGCCTGTAAGCTCAACACTTTGGAAGGCCGAGGCAGGTGGATCACCTGAGGTCAAGAGTTCAAGACTGGCCTGGCCAACATGGCAAAACTCTGTCTCTACTATAAATACGAAAAATTAGCCAGGCATGGTGGCACATACCTGTAGTCCCAGTTACTTTGGAGGCTGAGGCACAAGCATTGCTTGGATCTGGGAGGGGGAGGTTACAGTGAGCCAAGATCACACTAGGAGACAGAGTGAGACTCTGTCTCAAAAACAAAGAAAAGTGTAGAGAAAATTGAGATGAGAATAATAGTGCCAAATACAAAATATAGCACAGAAGTTCAGAAGATCCATCCAAATAGTTTTTACAATATCTTTATAAGATATAACTTCACACAGATTCATTGAATTTGTTTGCTTGTGTTTGGAGAACAGATTTTAAATTGGAAAGGTGATTACCACAGACCCGCCATGACATTTGATAAAGATTTTTTGCTCCATTTAATGTACAGTCTAATAAAACTTCCTAATGAACTGATTAGAATTTAAAAGACACCTGCTTTAAAATATTTTTCATACTGCATGTATTTAAAGGATACTTTATTCAAGTTCCTTGATCTATCAGGAAATTAATTACAGTTTAAAATGAACTAAATATATACTGTATCTGCATCTAAATTCCTCAAGAGATAAATTATGTTCTATCAAGCATAAAATAGGTGTCTAAATATTATCTGTTTACACATACTTACATGATAAACTCTAACAGCTTTTTCAGAGGCATTATGGAATGTTCATTAAACACAATAAAACATTCTGCATTCCTCCAAAGAAGACACTTCTTTCTGATTTCTGACTTGAACAATTGCGTTAAAGAGGCTGCATATTGAAGGACCAATAAGGGAGAAGAAGGGAAATGCATTGGAAATAAGCTGAGAAAAAATCAGGAAAGCTGGATATGAGGAAGGGCCAGGAAAACCAACAGACTAATGCCGCCACAATGATAATTGGGTTGGAAGTAGTGAGATGAAGAGAGAAGATGAAACTTAATTTATTTCATTAGAGACATAAACTCCTTGGCCATTTGTGCCCCCAAAAACTTCTTTCTGAACATCCCCTTCCTTTGGCTGCGTATATCCTTATGCCACATGGGCCTATGAGCCTCTACCTTGAGCTCATCTTCCTTTACCTCTTGTAATTTCTCTATCATTTGCTGTTACCTCATCACCCCAAAACCTTTTCTCTGAGAATCTGAAGATTCTTGTCATTTATTTCTACATAGAAATTTAGAATCCCTCGTTACAAATCTCTTCTTATTTTGCAGAGATGGCAATTGTGGGGAAGAACAAGATATCTCATGTCCTCATCCTGGCTGCAAAATAAGCCCATGAAAAAGTCTTAAAAGATGGAATAGTGTCTGCTCCCATACATATTAGAAGACACACTAAGGATTTTTATTTGGGGAATACACGATATTATTCCCATTATTACATATTTTAATTTCTTAACAAAACCATGATTTTGGTTCTTTGCATTTTAAGTTTTTCACAACTTGACTATTCCATTTAATACAAGGAAAAGCTGAGAGAGAAGTGATTTAGCCTGACTGGTGTCACAAACCAGGTGCTCAGGCTCCTGTGTTTTTCAGCAGCTGCTCTTAACAACTATACTCCAAGGATAGGGTTGTTCTGGCTGGGCCACCTGGGACACGAGTTAGCAGCACTGGCTTTCTTCCCCAGGAAGAAATCAGCCAGTGTGGCTGCTCACTGTCATTTTAGGGCTTACTTGGATCCCCAGGGTTTACATTCAGTGATTCAAGCCACTAAATGCCTATTGCTTCTAACATCAGAATTCTCTTCTCAATGATAATACTTGCTGTAATATTTGTAATCTTTTCTGAAAGTTACCTTCCATATGAGAAAAAAATCAAAGTAATTTTTTTTTAAGTTTGTTTCACTTTGGCTGTGTTTGTTAGGATGGAGTTGAGTCCAAATGTGAGAGAATGCATCATATATTGGCATATAGGAAGTAATTCAGGTATTCTTGAGTAGTAGATAAATTTTAATACTAACAATCCCATTTATTTTCTTCAATATTTTTTGAAAAGTGCTTATTGACTGTGGGCAATATAAAAACCTAAACCTTCAGACTATATACTTTCAAAGTGTACTTTTAAAAATTACAGTATTATTTCATCATTATAATGTTGAAATAGAAAGGTGGGAAAAAGATTATTTTAATCAGATGAGCTTCAGCATTTATGACTTATGGACAAAATGATGGTAAACTCTACAGCCAAATTTGGCGGTCTGAAATCTAGTTGCACCACTTACTAGCTGCACCATCTCGGGCAAGTTACTTCTTTTCCAGGTCCTACCTTTTACCCTCTGTAAAACAGGGCTAATAATGTCACCAACTCACAAACTAGTTACAAGGATTGAGTGTGTTGAGAGTTTCAGAAACCCCATGCTTTCAAGAGGCTCTATAAAAATATGCCAAATCAAATAAAAATAGCTGGTCATGGTGGTGTATACCTATAGTCCCATCTACTCAGGAGGCTGAAGCAGGAGGATCACATGAGCCCAGGAATTTGAGAGCAACCTGGGCAACATAGTGAGAACCTATCTCTAACATAATACATGCATGCATGCATACATACATACATAAAATAGGTCATGTGTTATTGTTAACCACACATTTAAATTGAACAAATATTTCAGTATTTCCCAATTCTACTTTGTAAGCTAAAGTATATTGTTCTCTCCTTTGTGTTTCATCCACGCCCCTTTTCTACCTCCTCTCTGGTCACAGTCACACAGTGAATGGCTTAATTTGTATATATGATTGATTCTCCAAGTGGACTACAATACCTTAGAGAGCACAGAGTATGTTGTGATCACATTTTATCTCTAAGAACTGGAAGCATTCTGGTATGATGTGGGCCAATAATAAGGTTTTGTATTGAAGAGAAAAAAAACCTCCCTAATTTCTAAATTATTATTTATGTTACACTATTGATTTATTCAAGTATTTCACAAAATATTTTTTCCTCTATCTTGAGGTTTTCTTGTTCTTATTTCTTCTCATATCCTCTTTTCTCAGTCCTTATTGAATACATCTTTAAAAAATAAAACTTTGTAACTCATTTTATGTCCATTAAAATTTATTACTTCACTTTAGCTTGAAACTTCATGAATTTGGCAATATTGGAAGTCAGGAAATGGAAGTAAGGAAAGAGTGCATAGACTTATTAATTTCCCAGTTAGAGAGAAAGTCAGGTTTCCAAACTTTAGATCCAGCTTTCTCCCATCAATCCTCCTTTCTTTCTTTCTCTTCTGAAATCTCTAGTGGAATTAGTCATATGGGAACTATTTCTACAGAATTTTAAGCTGGGAAAGGTAATAGCAATAAGCTCAAAAATGATAAAATTTTAAATATAATATACATTAGGTTTTAACAAGAAAGGCATTATTGCTTTACCTGTGGTAAGTATAGTATCTAAATATTTCAGGTGGGTAAAGTCAGACCTAGCAGGAGAGGAGTTGGAGTCAATCCCTCACCAAAAAATACAGAATTCTGAACAATACCTTATCAGGGCATGTTTTTTGTGAATCTGATCATGCAAAGGTGGAAAGGAAATTGCTACTGCAAAGTAAACACTTGAAGCATTAGAGGTGAGTGATCACTTTTACTATGTTGGGCTGAATTATTTCAACAGCTTTAACTTCAAGACAGATTTTTTTTTTTTTACAGCTCAGCCCTTGTGCTACTTCAGTTTCTTAATACTGAATGGTAAAAGTGATTAAAGACAAGGACTGAAATATGAATAAAAATCCCTTTAAAAACCCCACAATTTCCACTAAGTTTCCATAGAAACATAGAAAACCATGACCCTAAGACTCAGCCTTCTTTTCTTTTCTATTGGATCATTTATTGTGAACTTATGTGTTCTCGAACACACTTGAACACACTCAGAAGAGGCTATTCACTTAATAGCACCTTTTATTTTCAAAAATGAAAGGACAGATTTAATACTGTAGTTAAAACCATAACTATAATCTGGAAGATATGTAGCAGCAGTTTTCCCAGAACAAGTCTTTATTTGACACATGTGGGGATGCAGTTGTGAATTTTATGTGTTGATGTTCTTTGTGGGTTTTTTCCTGACCACTCATAATAAAATTAGGCCCAACATGGCTTTGTACAAAATGTCAAGAATAACCCAAAATTTTTTCAATGTTTGTAAGCAAATCAAAATTAATATAGGAAGAAAATAAATCAAATTAAAACTGATTTTTTTTTAGTGCCCTGATACTTCTTAATTTTGATTATCTTTTATAGAAAGGATAGCTGATTATTTTATGTGCTCATTGAAAACCTGTTAGTTCACAGCTATGTTGTATAAAATGCAAATTAAAATGTAAGAAATCTGCTTATGACATGTATTTTAGAAAAGGGAACAGGCACAGTGTCTCACACCTGTAATCCTAATGCTTTGGGAGGCTGAGGAGAGTGGATTACCTGAAGTCAGGAGTTCAAGTCCAGCCTGGGAAACATGGTGAAACCCTGTCCCCTCAAAAAATACAAAAATTAGCCAGACATGGTGGCACATGCCTGTAATCTCAGCTACTCAGGAGGCTAGGGCAGGAGAATCACTTGAACCCCAGAGGCAGAGGTTTCAGTGAGCCAAGATAGCACCATTGCACTCCAACCTGGGTGACAGAGTGAGACTTCATCTCAAAAAAGAGAGAGAAATATGGTATTGGATATAGCAGAAATCACCTTATGAGCATTATGAGTACTTGGCTATGACTTCCAAACCTGAGCACTTACTTGCAATTTGAGATTTCAAGATAAAGAGATTGTGCCTTAATAGCAAATTATGATTCCAACATATATTCAAGTATTTAGATATTTCCATAAAATAATGCTATTGAGAAAAATCTCAAAGTGGCACAATAGCTCAACACACACAAATAATTATTCTGTCCATAAGGTGTGAAAAAATTTTGTTCCTATATGTTTCATATGGTCAGTTACAGTTTAGTGCAAAATTGAAACATAAGAAATCTGCTTATAACAAGTATTTTAGAAACGAGGCCAGGCATAGTGGCTCACGCCTGTAATCCTAGCACTTTGGGAGGCTGAGGCGAGTGGATTACCTGAGGTCAGGAGTTTGAGACCAGCCTGGGCAACATGGTGAAGCCCTGTCCCCTTGAAAAATACAAAAATTGACCGGGCATAGTGGTGCATACCTGTAATCTCAGTTATATGGTTCATGTAAAAACTGTCTGTCTTAAATACACTCAATAGTGTGCTGATGTCCAATGGTTTGCTCCATTTTTAGGGCTATATAATCTGGCATCTAGTGGTAATTTCTATTTTGCAAAAATTAATTAAATGGACACTAAATGTAATGGTATCTTAATGGTATCTTAACTTTGAATCATGTTAAATACTTTCATGTTTGGTGTAATGTGTGAATTAAATTGAAATTAGATCAAGCAGTAGCTATAAGGTATTTTGAAAAGTATTACAACTGACTTAAGGCTATTACAGCTACATAGATATTGCTTTATAGTCACTATACTATGTATACTACTTATTAAATGTGCTATCTAGATTACCAAAAAAACCTATTATTACAATCCTATTATGTGTTACACATGGTGCTGTAGTTATACAAAAGAGTAGATTCCTGAAGAAACTTCTAGAAAACTGAAAGTAAATAATATTTTTTAAAGAGTAATGGGAATGGAGCTTAGAATCTACTATTTGTTAATATTACTATAAAGGCTTTCTCAATGTCAGCAATAGCTCTGTCCCATAGATTGTTTTACCCACTGTATAGGGGAGGTAAGCTGAGGAAGAGAGGACACATTAATTCAATAGGAGTAAATAGTTACTAAGTGCCAACCCCAAATCTTAAACTCAAACAGTATCAACAACATACTGTACGACTGATCAATGAAAAGAAAAATTATTGTGGTCTCCAACTGTTAGGAAAGACTAAATTGAATATACTTGACAGGAAATTAGGTATGAAAAGTAGCTAGGCTCTCTGAAGTAAGGGAAGGAGGATATCTTGGGCAAGAATTATAACATAAGCAAAGTCAAGAAAATGTCTAACCATAAAATGATGGGTAAGACTTTTTGGTCGTCATACAGTTTTCCCAAACAGAGGTGGTTGAGAAAATGTACATTTCAATTGGTTTTCAGACAGCCCAAGCACCAGGCTAAAACTGTAATGAATCCGATGTACGCACATCATGTGGCAGATAAGCGCAGCGAGAGATAGGGAACAAAGTGCAGGGTATGTTTTGATTACATGTTGTGAAAATAAAGAATGTTTAGTATTACTCATGCAGGTGGGAACTCTAGCAGAGGAGAAAAAGTGATGTTTCAGGCCACAGTGAACATTGTGTTCATTTCTGGGGTAATTTTCCATTCAAAGTGTTACTGGAAGCAGTAGATAATTATGTTATTTAAATATTCGAGTGATATGGTTCTGTAAAGCGGCTTTGGGCAAACATATTTTAGTTTCACCATTAAACTAATTCAGTTTTTCTAGAATCTATGACCTACCATCAGCAACAGAGCATTTCTGAGGCCTTCTGGGCAGATGTAATAGACTAGAGATCATTGAAGACAAATTCCTTGCAGAGAAAGATTTGTGAAATCCTGCAGGGAACCAAGGAAACTGTACTCCCAAACACTCTCCCCTGCAGAGAAGGCTTTATCATTGACTGTCTCTTAGTACTTCAAAAAAAAAAACTTTGAATTTGTGAGTGATAACTACTGTTACCTTATATATAAATCCCCACAGAAAATTATGAAAACATTGATGGTGGTCCCATACTATGAATGGAGGCTCTGTTCTTAATAATAGACATTTTTGATCATAAATGTAACCTCTTTGTCTGCATATTAAGTGATATATGCAGTTGCAAGTAAAGATAAATTTTAAAAACTATATTCATTGCAAAACACACGTCCTGCCACCAAGTTGTGCTAGATTACAGGGATATAAATTTAAATAAAACATAGTCCCCTTCCTAAAGAATGCTCAGCAGTGCAAAGAATGAATGATTTGTTCAGCTGGTCTCTTACTTTCATAAAATATTTGAATTCTAACTCTTTATATGTTCAAGTTGCCATAAATCAGTCCTAGATCAAGTTAATTTCGAATAATCTCTCCTGGGATTACTCCAGGCCAAAACAAGATTCCCATGTTGTACGTAAACATGAAGAGATTATATAACTTATTATCATTATTATTACAACTTGCCTTTATGTTTAACCTCATGTGACTCTAGAGCAGAAACCCAAATGATGCCATTCATATATTATCTTAGAGTTTATAAATGTTCTGGTGTGTGTGTAGAGTAGATGATTATCAGAATCCTCTGAAATTTAATTCTGTGACATACTGTATCTTCCTATGTGTTTCTGTTCATATTGTCACACCTCAAATGCCATATGAACATGCTCAAAAACTGTTTACATGTATATACATTTAAGGAAATTTTCTAATACTCATAAATATTGAATTTCATTTTCATGGTCTGATAATTTTTATTTTTGTCTTTATAAATGCATTTGGAGCATATGATTATAAATATTAAGAGAAAAGTATTACAGAGACCCTCCAAAGACTCCTCTTTGGAGATTTCTAAGCCCCTTTGATCAGCATTCATGTGATGAAGCCCAACAAAAATTCTTACTACTGAATGTTCTCTTGTTCCACTTTAAAGAAGAAGCTGTTTGAAAACTAGTTTTATACAGTTTTCCAGGACTCTTTCTTATTCTCTTTTGATTTGAAACTTTGTGTTCTTCTGTGATTATAATGCACACGCTAATGCCCCATGAAACATGAGATGGATGAATTAAAGCAACAGTGTGAAAGTAGATTCTACTTTAAGGCACTTTCTCTTTGTTGCTTTTTCCTCAAAGTACCCTTAGCAAGTATTAAGATTCAAGCATTCAAAATTCATGGATATTTCTATAGGCACACAGAAATTCTTTCTAAATGGATAAGTCTAATGTTCCTTTTGAGGATGCTGTTGGTATGAATAGTTACTTTCCTCCCCAAAGTATGATCTATTGTTATTTTAAAAATGTAGATAGGTATAAAAGTACATTTCCCTCATTTGGAACATATTGTGGTTCATATCTTCAACAAAATTAAATTGTTTACAGTATTTTAATTTATCAAGTGAATATCTCTTTTCTTATTAAGAAAATGGTTTGTCAGATGTCGTAAAACATTTTTTTAACAGTAAAGGTCACATTTTATTGCAAAAACCTGTCAGTGCTTTATGTCCGAGCTGTGAAATGTTATTGCTTCAGGGTGATTGCGTGGGAGGGGGCTGTGGTTAAGAATGCTTTTCTGAGACTAGCTATGATTTACAGCAGTGAATGGAGAATTAAACCCTTAATTGAAGCCTACAGAGTAGTACCTTGAGGCTAGATTCGGCCTGAAATTTGATTCAGACAATTTTCTTAGTCAAGCCCCTATGGGCTTACCAGTTGATTCTCATGAGTTTTGATTGTGATTGAAAAGACAACCTGTTTTCTGCTTTGCCCTGAACTTCCCTAAGGTAAATCGCCAGTTTTAGTAAGCTTCTTGATTAATGTGGAGGGAGAGTTATCAGGGAGAGATGAATAGAGGTGGAGGGAAAGGCGGGGGAGAGAGAGAGAGATTGACAGCACAGGATTTAACACTTTCCTCAAGTCCCAAAAAGAAAGTATCTTGCTATGTCAGATACTCTCTAGAGGAGACTCTCATTTAAACTGACAAATCTACCCTTCCTGAAATTATGATGAAACTATGGTTGTGGCCTTACATACTTCCCTCTGTGCCTGTTTAAAAGAGTGATGTGGGTCATCAGTTACAAACACCTTATATGAGGTTGAGCCACATCAGGTATTATCAAGGGGTTGCTGACTTAGATGTGACACAAATTTCAGTCCAGAGGTCACATGATCCTGAATCAAATTTTCCTTTCCTTTCTATTTATAAGTAATATTCTTGTTTGTTCCATCAAATTTTCTCTTTATTTTATATTTATTTCGCATGTCTTACAGTTTAGTAAATTACTAACTCTATTAACATATCCTGTTCTGCCTTTGTCTTATGTATTAGTTTCCTGATTACTATGCTTAATGTATCCTATGAGATTTGTCTATATTTCTTAAGCCTATACCTTTTTTATTATCTATGCTTAATATGATTTTCAACCACCCTTTTGTGTTTTTTGTCTTCTATAGCAGAACTGAATATATTCAAATAATGCAGTAGATCCACATTAAGCGTTGAATAACTAAGATATGCAAGGTAATGTGCTGGGTGTTAAGGAAGATTAAAAGATAAAATATAATCTCCAATTTAAGGTTTTGGAACAGTGAAAGATCTATGTCATTTACCTAAAGGTATAGTACCAGGGAACTAGAAGCTTTTGTGGGATGGGCACTGACAAAACAAGAATTGTGATTTAGAAAAATGAATCTGGAAGTAGTGTATATAACACAGTATGTGGGAAGAAAGATTAGATTAAGAAGGTCATTTCCTTGGTTTAGGAAAGTAATAATATTCTAAACCACTGTAGTGGTTATGAGTTCAGTGAAAGAGGGTCAGATAGAAATCATATTTTGGAAGTAGAATTAACATCGTTTGATAACTTACTGAATATATAGATATTTCAGAAGGAGGGGAGAGGAAGCTAAGATAACCTTGAACCTTTGAACTGGGGTGAGTAGGAGACTGGCTATCAACAAATAAAAAGCGGAATGTAGGGAGTTGAGCCAGCAGAGGCATAAGGGTGGTTATCCAGCTGGAAGCATATTGAATGTGATATTCCCATAGGACTACTACACAGAAGTGTAAGGCAAACAGAAAATGCCTCATAGAAAGCATGGGCAGAAACAAAGATTCAGGAATCATTTTCATAGAAGAGAACATTCAGCGAACAGATTTGTCTCTATCTTCCAGAAGAACAAAATGAACGTAATTTGGGAAAATGATGAAACTTTGAGAATTATCAGCATCATGGGGTCAGTGGAAGTGAGGAAGTCAGTGAAGAGAAGCAAGAGGAGGCAGAGAACTGGCAGAAGTAGATGGAAAACCCAAAGCAAGGAGCTGGGCAAAGGGAAAGGTAGAACTAGAGAACCCAGAAAAGATAATGAAACTTGACCAGTATTAATTTCCTGATGGCTTTGGAGAGAGATTTTAGTGAAGTGGTGGGCAACAAATTGCATTTCAAGGTAGTTGTAAGTGAGGGAGATCAGTTAGAAGCAGCGAAGAGAAATCTCCCTGGTTGAAAGTTTTCAAGTAAAGGAGTGATACAGGAGAGTAGCAAGAATGAAGAAAAGAGATGGTTTTGGTCCATTCTCACACTGCGGTAAAGAAATACCGAGACTGGAAAATTAAAAAGAAAAGAGATTTAATTGACTCATGATTCCTTCCACAGGCTGTACAGGAAGCACGGCACTATTGGCTTGGCTTAGGGGGAGGCTTCGGGAAGTTTTCAATCATGGCCCAAAGTGAAGGGGAAGCCAGCACTTCACATGGCTGAAACAGGAGGAAGAGAGAGAGGAAGGAGGTGCCACACAGTTTTAAACAACCAGAACTCATGAGGACTCTATCAGAACAACACCAAAGGGAAAAATCGGCCTATACACAATCACCTCCCACCAGGCCTCATTTCCAACATCGGGGATTACAACTGAACATGAGATTTGGGTGAGGACACATTTCCAAACCATATCAGTAGGGTTACTTCGTTTATAACAATTTTACTCCAGAATGATTTACGTGAAAACAGATTGTTGTGGTCAGAGATGAATATGAGCATGGAAAAGTAAAGCACAATCCCAAAAATACAGACACAGCTACTGTTCATATATCCAAGTCAATTTGGTAGTATCATGTGAAGAAAATATCAGAAATATAGTTGTTAAAGCATCTGGTTTTGAGCTAATAAATATGGACAATTAATGACATAATTACCTATTTTACTGAAAGACCTTAACTGCATGTAAGTTAGTATTAGGTCTTTACAAAAATTCTTTTGTTATTCCACATTTTACATTTTTTTATAGTTTTTAAGACGTTACTATGAGTACACCTTTATTCAAACAGAACATGTACATTTTACATAATCATTGTAAAGAGGGGATTATACTTTATATTCCAAAGACCTAGGCTAATGCTCTTTAATACATAATACTTTATATATATAAATATAGTCCTACCAATATTTATTTTATTGAAAAATGATAGTGTATGAGATTAATAATGGAAATAGTAAATTAATCGTAAGTAGGACTGAGAGTGAAGATGTCTCTGATTTATAGACGACTTCCTAGGGAAATAATGACACTTTCTGACTGTGAGTAAGATTATCTTTATCTGCATTGCTGAACAATATTGCAGAGAATTTCACAGAAAAAGCAAGCGCAAAATAACTTTAATCTAACTTTTTTTCCTGAAGGAAATGATTACAGGCATAGAGATTTTGTTTTGTTTTTAAAGATTTGTTTTGACTACAATTATTTTGGAAGATGCATCAAACTTCTACTTAATTATATTCAATACATGTTCATTTAATACATGTCCACTATGCCAGACCTCACAGGATTATATATTCCAGTGACGTAGATTGCAAAGCAGAATAATAAACACTTGGAGCATATAATAAAATCATTTAAGTCAGGGTATCCAATCTTTTGGCTTCCCTGGGCCACACTGAAAGAAGAATTGTCTTTGGCCACACATAAAATACATTAATATTAATAATACCTGATGAAGTAAATTTAGAAAACTCATACTTTTGTAAGAAAGTTTACAAAATTGTATTGGGCTGCATTCGCAGCTCTCCTGGGCCGTATGTGCCCTGTGGGCCACGGGTTGGACAGGCTTGATCTAAGATGTGAGGGGTCAGGGAATGTATGTTTGGTGTCTGGTTTGGCAGTTGACTAGAATTATTTCTTACAGTAAATAAATTTTAAGAGAGCATAGCTCATTCAAAACCCTCAGTATAAATTAGGGATTTGAGATTTTATCCATAGGGCAGTAAGAAATCACTGGAGCGTTATAAGCAAAGGTAAGGAGAACTTACCTGGTAGTACTTTAGGTGACATGATCAAAAGCTTTTCAAGATCATCTCATCAGTGGGGAATACAGTGGATGACGCAAGCCAGAATTCAGGAAGCTTCATTAGACATTACATGATGGTAGCTTACGCTAGTGTTGATCTGTGCAGTTAGGGAACAGAGTCGATGTGCAGGATAGTTAGGGTGTGGACTTTGGGTTGCCAGCACTTATCTGGGCATGGGGAATGAGAAAGAGAGGGAAAAGAATAAAAATGCCCAGATTTCTGGTTTGGGAGATTGAGTAGACTATGCCTTTCTCTGAACTTGGAATCACAGGAAGAATATCTAGTTTAAGGCAGAAGTTAATAATCTCCATTTGGGGCACACTAGATTTGAAGTGCCTTGAACCATCCTCATGGAGGCTTTCTGTGGGTCTGAGGTTCTGGAGAGACAAGGGGAGCTGCTTTGTACCCTGTGATCCTAGCCCTGGTGGAAGCAGTTGTTCTCTCTGTAGAGTGAGAAGAAAAGGGCCTAGAACAGAGGTGCCTAACTTTATGTGTGAGGAACCAGAGAGTAAATATTTTAGGGTTTACGGGTCGTACAGTCTCTGTCACAACTACTCAACTTTACCTCTGTTGTTGTGACACCAAAGCAGCCACGACACACAAGGGAATGGGTGTGGCTGATAGAAACAGTCATTAGAGTGAATCGGCAACCAACAGAATGGGAAAAAATTTTTGCAGTCTACCCATCTGACAAAGGGCTGATATCAAGAATTTACAAAGAACTAAAACAGACTTACAAGAAAAAAAACAAACAAACCCATTCAAAAGTGGGCAAAGTATACGAACAGACACCTTACAAAAGAAGATACACATGAGGCCAACAAACATATTAAAAAAATGCTCATCATCACCGGTCATTAGAGAAATGCAAATCAAAACTACATGGAGATACCATCTCACGCCAGTTAGAATGGCGATCATTAAAAAATCTGGAGACAACAGATGCTGGAGAGGATGTGGAGAAATAGGAACACTTTTACACTGCTGGTGGGCGTGTAAATTAATTCAACCATTATGAAACACAGTGTGGCGATTCCTCAAGGACCTAAAAATAGAAATTCCATTTGACCCAGCAATCCCATTACTGGGTATATATCCAAAGGATTATAAATTGTTCTACTATAAGGACACATGCACAGGAATGTTCATTGCAGCAATGTTAACAATAGCAAAGACCTGGAACCAACCCAAATGCCCATCAATGATAGACTGGACAGAAAAAATGTGGCACATATACATTATGGAATATTATAAATCCATCAAAAACAATGAGCTGTGTTCTTTGTAGGGACATGAATGCACCTGGAAACCATCATTCTCAGCAAACTGAACACAAGAACAGAAAATCAAATACTGCATGTTCTCACTCATAGGCGAGTGTTGAACAATGAGAACACATGGACACAGGGAGGGGAGCACCACATACTGGGGTCTGTTGAGGGGAATAGGGGAGGGAAAGTGGGGGTGGGGAGATGGGGAGAGATAGCATGGGGAGAAATGTCAGATATAGTTGAAGGGAAGGAAGGCAGCAAATCACACTGCTACGTGTGTACCTATGCAACTGTCTTGCATGTTCCTCACATGTACACCAAAACCTAAAATGCAATAAAATATATATATTTTATTTACTACCATAGAAGTAATAGAAGTACTTGAAGAAAAGAAGTCATCCCTTCCCATCACCTAGTCCCCCTCCTACCACCATTCCCAAGCCCCACAGCATGAATTCAGATGGCAAAAACCTGAGTTCTCTTCTTGGCTAACTGTTAATAGCTAGTTCATTAACTTCTCCTGTCCCAATATAGTTTTCTGTAAAATAAAGGTAACTTGGTGAATGAGAGACAATGCATGACAAGACATGAGTGCATGTGCTAAGGCGAGTTGAGAGTTTGGGGAAGATTAGAGCAGATATGAATGAAAGCATTTAGCAGAATGTATATGGAATACATTTAAATGCTGTTCAAGAATTCTCTCTTTTTTCCAAACTATTTGCAATATGATGTCCTGTGTGAATTCCAATCCTTCAGAATGATTAGTTTGCCTGGTTTCAGATAAGAATAGATGGAAGTGGTTTAATCAATATCAATATCAATCAGTATCTGTTGATTAAGGGATTAAATGATCCCTTTTATAATGTGAGCACCTGTGCATGAGCTATAAAAGACAGTTGAATGCAATGGCTTCTTAACAATTGCAAATTTCCTGTGCTGGGAATACTGCTGGCAATTATAGAACTGAGGCCAGGTGCTGGTTGGATTTGTGCATTTATGCACATCAGATATCATTAATGTAAGGAAAAGTGTGAAGAAGTTGGAAAGAGGGAAAGAAAGGATTTGTGTTAGACCCCAAGTTTGCCATTTACTGGACAAAGACAAGTAACCTTAGGACAAGTTATTTAACCTCCTCATCTAATCCTCAGTTTCTTTATCTATAAAATGTGAATAAACTGCCTCTTTGTGGGTTTTGATGTGACTTAAATGAGAGAACATAAGATATCCAGCATAGAGGCTGTGAGTAGGTGCCCTATAAATATTAGTTCCTTCCTTTCCCTTCTCTCTTATAAGAAAATCAATTTTGCCCTTTATTTCTACTTGCTCTAGACCATTTGCCTTGAAGAAACCTAAATAAAAAAAAAAAAAAAAAAAAAAGAGTTTTATTGATGTGTTTGCAAACTGGTTGTTGGGAATGTGGAATGTGTTACATTGGAAGTAAATAAATTCCATTGTGATATAAGCCTCATCAAAACTAAGAAGAGGTCTATAATTTGTTTCATTTAAAACATTAAATTTTTGGCTCACTTAATAACTCCAGACTACTCTAGGCTAAAGTGTATTTGTGTTCAGCAAACTCATAAAAATCCTTGTTAGGCATTTAATTACTGCACAAATTGCTTTACAAAGCACTGTAAAACAAACATGTTGATTAGCAAAAAAGTAAAGTCATGATTGCAAAAATACTAATCCTTTAAAATATATAAATTTAGCTATAAGCAAGTGCTTTATCATATAGAATTATTTATCTCTTAAAGGCTTGTCCTCCTTTTGTAGCCCTGTTCCTTGTTAAAGGAAAAAGTTCACATACAAAACCTTTTTACATGTACAAATTGAGAACAGCCTTTGTCACAATTGCCCTTATGAAAATGTGCTTTGTCATATTTAATGGGGACTTACATTAACATTTATGAACATGAATTTACAAAATCAAATTTGTAAAGACAAGCCATAGTTAATGCTTGATTAAATGATAAAGTGAATGAGTGTTAGTTTCAGGCAGTGGCAACAGTCCCTGTCATTCAGGTTGGAGGTAGGGGAGATGACATGGTTATTGCTCAGGTCTCTTTTGACAAACCAATTCTGAAGTGATCATTCAAAGGGTTTCCTATATAAGGCAGAGAAACTGTTTTCCCAAGAGTATTAATGTGATTTTCATCAGTGGTTTATTTATGAAGATCCTAGTTCTAAACTAATATTAGGAGAGCGACCCTATGACTTGAGCTCTATCAGAGGGAATAATTTATAATGGTAAAATCCTTTTTAAACTTCTTTGATTTAATCTTCTTTTAAATTACAGCACATTTTGGCTAGATCAGATAGAGTTATAACTGGTAGCCATATATCAATCATATGCCTATGTGCATCCAAATACACACAAATTTCACTTAAGTGACCCACATTAGGCACTGCCTTATGATTCTGACCTAATAATTAAAAATACGGAGAGAAGAGAGTAGGATAGAGGGAGAAAAGATGAGAAGGAGACACAGAGAGAGGGAGAGCTAGAGAGAGAGAGAGATGGAACCATTTTCTCAACATATTCATTCAACAAACAGTTCTTCAGCTATATTCTATTATTCAGGCATTGCAAGGTTGAATTAGAACTTTTACACGTAAACTTACAGTTTTGATGAACTATAAACAATTTAAATAAGTTATTATCCAGAGAAAAATGTTACCATTAGCAGACCACTAACTCATTTTGAAAAATGAAAAGAGAGTTAGGCTTTTAGAAAGAGATGAAATCATTCAATGCATTTTATTACTTCTGAGGGCCTAACACAGTAATGGAAACAGCTCTGTTCTGGGCTGTGTTATAACAAAGAATAGTGGAGTGTGGTACTTGTCCTTTAGGATATTGCAAATAAAACATATTGAGAAACCTGTTCGCTGATGCAAAGAAGGGAGTTAAGTCAAGGAAACTTGTGAAAAAACTTTATCACCAATACAAGGAAATGGCCAAGACAATGTGGCCAAATACAGATAAGAGCTGACCCCTGCACAGGCTATCAGTATCTACATAACCCAGGGGAAATTTATGGAATCTTGGCCTATAACGAAGATTCTATAAAGCTAATAGAAGAACCATCTCTTTGAAGTTCTCCTGCTATATACCAGATTCAATAATCCTCCTATTTGTTACTTAATTCTGGCAAAATTACTGACCACTAATGGAACATTAAATCCTCCTTAGTCAGTAAAATTTGTAATTAGCCAAAAAATATGTAGTAAATGTAAAAGCATCTATGGTATTTTCAGTGCAAGTAGCAGTTAACTCCATTTTGAGGTGAGTTATATCTTAGAGTAAAAACAGACTTTACTCTATTTTATAAAATAATACTTACATGAGGACCAAATTTTAGAGACCTTCTTTATTAATTCTAGGGAAAGGACAAGAAACAAAACCTTCCCATGAGAAGCTACTGATCAGGAGTGGGAAGGATTATCCTGAAGGGTCTTAAGTAACCAACTCCTAGGCTGCTAGGGAGATTGTTTCCATGTCCCTGTAGTTCATGTCTTTCTTCTTCCTTATAGGAGGTACTATATTATGTGCAAAGATTATGCTAATAACTAGTAAAATGTACATTTATTTTTAAATAGTTTAATTTTTTTTGTTGTTTTTAGAGCTGTTGGGAAGATAACACATGGCTCACCTGATTTGTACTATGTTTAAAGGAGCCACAGCAACATTTTTGGCCTATATGCTCAAAAGAGGTGCTATGGTCTATAGAGGTTGACTTGTGAATCAATGTGAATGCCAATATTATGCAGGAGGAAACAAGTTATAAGTCAAAGATAACGTGTTTCTTTTTCATATTTGTGATTGAGTATTTCAGTCTAAATAATGTAAATGCAGGCCAACAATGAGCAAAGGAAATGATGTTCAAATCTCAATAAGGAAAAAGTATACAGTCTCTTAGTGCTTTTGTGAGATTATGGACAGTGAATAAGGTATGACTTCTACTTTTGCTTTTTCAGATTTGAATTGAATTGAATTGCCTTTTTTGAGTCTACATTTTACTCTTTTTTCAAAGAACATGCTGCTCTCAAAAAAGATAAGTACATAAAGTAGAAAAATTTTTGAATTTGGATAATCTAGTTTCTGATTAAATCCTAGCCTGTACAACATGGAATATATTACGTTATTTTTTTTAACATTTTTTGTCTGTCTGTGCTCATAGTAGGCAGAATAAATGCTCCTCAAAGGTGTCTGGGTCCTAGGCTCAGAAAACTGTAAATATATTACCTTACATAGCAAGAAGGGCTTTGCAGATGTTATTAAGTTAAGGATTTTGAGATAGAGAGATTTATCCTGGATTATCTGGGTGTGCTCAATATAATAAAAAATGTCCTTAAAAATGGAAGTGAGAGGTAGAAGAAGAGAACCAGATTTAATGTTTGGAATGATGAGATGTGAGAAGGAATCAACCCACCATTGCTGGCTTTGAAGATAGAAGTGATCTCTGAGCCAAGAAATGTGGGAAGCCTTTTGAAACTAGAAAAGACAAGGAAATTTATTGTCCCCTAGAGATTCCAGAAGGGAACACATTTCTGCAGACACCTTGATTTTAGCTAAGTGAAACCATGGTACCAAAGTAGTTTGGAAGTTTGTTTTGTTTTAAAGCACTGGTTTGTGGTTCTGCTTTGTTAACAGCAGAAATAGGGAACAAATACAGATTTTAGTATCTCGAAGTGGTATACCACTGAAACAACTGAGAAATGTAGAATTAGATTTGGAATTGGACAATAAACAGAGGCTGGGAACATTTTAAGAAGCATGATAAAAAATACTAGATTATGCTGAACAGACTATTAGTAGAAATATGGAGGTCAATGACTCTGATAGTGAGGACTCAGAGGAGATGAAGAGGGTGGGAGGGAAAACATACCACCTTAGAAAATAACTAAGTCCTCGTAAAAAGACTGTTAGGAGAAATGCAAACATTAAAGACATTGCTTATGGAGAATCATAAGAAATTAAGAACATGGTATTTGAAAGAGGGGGGAGCGTACCCTTGTTATGTGATGGCAGAAACTTAGAGGAATTGTATGCTACAGTTATGAGGAGAGCAGAACTTGCAAGCAATGAACTTGGATATTCATGTGGGGTGATTTGTCTGTAAACTGTTGAATATGTGGCCTGATTTCCTAGGTGCTGCTTATAGCAAAATGTGAGACGAGAGACATAAAGTGAGCAGAACTGTTAAACAAACAAACAAAAAAGGACTTAATAATTTTGCTCATTCGCAGCTTAATTTAATGGCAAAGAATGCAAAAGTTGAGATTCACTAGAAAGAAAGTGTGGTCTAGAGAAAAAGCCACAGCACATATTTACAGTCTTTCACTGGTATATCAGAAATATGAAAAGGTCAGAATTCTCAGTCATACACAAAGGATTTTTGGAGAGATTTTGAAATTGCTTGGGACTGGTGATACTTTTTTCCCTTTCATTTCACACTTTTTGGAACCAGAATATCTGTAATTGTTATCCCATGCCTGTACCACCATTATACTTTGGGAGCAAATTGTTTTTTGAGGGATTTCATGAACCCACAGATGGAGAGAAATTTGATCCAGGATGAGTCATACCCAGAATCTCACTTGTCCTAATTTAGATGATTTCAATGGGACTTTTCAATGATTTCAAAGGAATCGGGGACTGTTGTGTTGATGAGATTTAAATAAGATTTTGGATTTTGAGCCGATGCTGTAACGGGTTAAAAATTTGGAAAACTTGGAAATTGGATGAAGGTGTTTTTTATTTGTGATGAATGTAAATATTCTGAGGCCAAATGGGTAGAATGTACTAGACAAAAGAATGCCCTCCCTGCTGCCACAAAGATGTTCACATTCTCATTCTTGCAAGCTGTAAATATATTATGTTATATGGCAAAGGGGAATTAAGGTGGAAGGTGGAATTATGATTGCTAATTAGCTGACCTTAAAATGAAGAAATTTCCTGAATTATCAAGGTAGACCCAAAATAATTATAAATGTCCTTAAAAGTGAAGATAGGGCCAGAACAAGAGAGTCAGAGGGAGATGTGGCATTCTATGAAAAAGGTCAGAATGAGGCCAAGCAGGAAGGCGTCAACTAGCCATTCCTGGCTTTGAAGAGAGAGAAACTGGGCCATGAACAAAGGAAAGGGGGCAACTTCTAAAAACTGGAAAAGGCAAAGTAATATATTGTTCCTTTGAGCCTTTAGGAAGGAACACTGTTGATACCTTAATCTGAGCCCACTGAGATCCACGTCAGATTTCTGAACTGGAAGATAATAATTTTGTGTTTCCATTCACTAAGTTTGTAGTAATTTGATACAGCAGTGGTAAGAAACTAATTCAATGCTGTTATACAATGACCGACTTAAAGGCATAGTTATATGATGAAAGTCAAATGTGTAAGAGCCTCTACCATAGATATGGCATTCAACAAATATCCTGTTGTTTAGATATTTCAGGATTGCTCTTTCTGCTGCTAGTTCTGTGACATGAATTATTATTTTTGCTTATTTTAATTTTTTACTCTCTTCTATATTAAGACAAAGCCCAAAACTCTCCTATTGCTTTCATCACTGTTACATGGAGGCACATAGAGATATGTATACATATCTGCATACATATATATGTGTGTGTGTATATATATATACATATATCTGCAGATTACAATAACAGAAAAATAAAGCAATGATGCCCTTATGCCAACCTTTTTTATCTTTCAGAAATATTTGTTAATAAAAACTTATTTTTTTATTTTATTATCTCAAGTCATTACTTGATCTGAAAACATAAATGATAGATACAGTTTTAGTGTATATTCATGAATGTGTACATGTACTCAGTATATGCTTTTTTGCAAATGTTAAAATACACATGTAATTTGTAATATTGAATCTCAACTGTAGAAGTAAAATACTGTACAGAATAGTTGTGGTATATCATACCATTTAAGGAAGGACAGGAAGAAGTGTGCATTTTGCTCATGGTTCTCAGAATCATGATATTACTATAATCTCCTTTTCCTGGCAGTGCTGGATATTAAAATTAGAGAGTCAAAACATAGATTCACTGTTATGCCTTCCAATTAAACAGCTAATGAGCTAGAATAATGACCCTTTCTCCTAACTGGTTGTAAGAATAATTAGATTCAAAAATATTTCACACATGAATAAAACCACAGTGTTGCCAGTCAGAGAAAGTGAAGATAGAGCACCATACTTAAATGTTCTGACTCTGATAAAAGCCAGTTTGGTGTTTGGGTGGTAAACAGGACAGTTGCAATATTAATCATTGTCCAATATAACTAAGATCTTGAAAAATAGAATACAGATAGGTGGGCCACTAATAGGATTATATGAATTGTAAAAAAAAAAAAATACAAAACAGTACAAAGAGCTCTATGCTTAGAATAATATTCAAAATAATCAAATTATTCAAAATTTTAGTTTCCAATAATTTGGATTTACTAGACATAGAAAGAAAACATTTTTCTTCAAAGCATTCTTGTCAAAATCTTTCAAAAACATACTAGAAGGGCATTATTCAATTATAATTGAAAAGCGTTGAGTGCCTCAAGAATCATCACTGTATGCGTGATACCCTAAGATCCATAGTAATTTATAAGGTATTGATGTATACGTGCACTGATTCCAGGAAACACTTACAGTGTGGAGACAGGATTCAACCTTCAATCTTGTGTATTATTCTAAATGTCTTTACTTTCTGGTGATAATATTTTTTTTTCTTTTTTTTTTTTTTTTTTTTTTTGAGATGGAGTCTCACTCTGTCACCCAGGCTGGAGTGCAGTGGCTCAGTCTTGGCTCACTGTAACCTCTGCCTCCAGGGTTCAAGTGATTTTCAAGCCTCAGATTCCCCAGTAGCTGGAACTACAGGCATGCACCATCATGCCCAGCTAATTTTTTGTGTTTTTAGTACAGGAAGGACTTCACCGTAGCCAGGCTGGTCTTGATCTTCTGACCTCGTGATCTGCCTACCTCAGTCTCCCTAAGTACTGGGATTACCAGCATGAACCACAGCGCCCGGCTCGCATGACGATTTCTACTTTGTACTATGATGAACTAAAATCGTTGAAATTTTAACAGTATTTCTCTAATTTTAGAGTATTGAAATGTTAATATTTTATGTTATTTAGAAATGTTGGTTTCCTTCAAAGCTAAGTTTTAAATTTATAGGTATTAAAAGGTGATTAAAAGAGATTAAAAGTAGAGGAAATACATTTTTGTTGCAAGCTTTATTTTAGTTTAGTTCATAATATATTTGTGGAATTAGAAAAGATCTGTTTTAACTTAGAAGTCTCTGGCACAATGATTGTTAAAGCCAGTAGAGGCAGACATGTTGCTGATTGAATAGAACTTCTTTTTGATAATTCTTTTTAGAAGAAAGTCAAAGTTTGATACTGATTGTTCTCACCAGTTTCAGTGCTACTCATTAGCAGTCCCAAATGTTAAGAATTTAACTTTCCAAGGATATCTTCAATGCAAAAGGTATTATGTGATTTTTTTTTGGTAGTCCCTGCCTTATAGTTTTGTTGGCTTTCATACCGCTTCCATCTGTCTAGAAAACAATTAGGATGAGGAACACAACTCTATCAATTGCAAACTCATGGCAATTAATTACTCTAAACAAGTTTTATACTGAGAGATGGGGAAAGTAATTGTATATTTAGTTTCCTGATCTGTTATTATCTAGGAACTGAAGACAATAATCACATGTGACACATAAATACATGTAAACTCTCAAAAATTCCATTTTTGAGAATATCTGGTATTGTCAGTGGTTTTAAACTCAGCTTTTTTTTTCAAGCAATGCTTCCGTCTTTTAGATAGAGATAATACTATCCAATATTTATTGAACGTGTTTTTAAACTCAGCTTTCTTTCAGGTAATGCTTCCATATTTAGATAGAGCTAATATTTCCAATATTTATTGAACATAATGCCTTTAGGTTCTGAAAAGACTGATAAAACTTGATCTGAATATTTTGAGTAGTTTCCATAATTACTTCAGAATAAAAGCATCCTACTGAAAGTATCTGGTCATATGGTACTTTTAAACCATGATTTTTTTTATACCCTTGTAAATAGTGTCAAGGTATAAAAATAATATTGATAAATAATGTCTTACTCTCTTTAAAAGCCCTGATGGTCTGATTTTATAAACCAAGAAACTTGTTTTATTAAATAAGTTCCTTAGTTTGCTTCAGATTTAGTTGTCAAAATTTTGTTATAGTAATTGTTATCACTTAGTTCAGAGGGACCCAAGTGCTGTGTCATCCCTGATAAATCTTGCTGCCAAAAAGCAACATTAATTATTTCTGCTCCATCTAGTAGACAGCAACATCAAAATTTTGCCTCAGCTTTCATCTTATGGTTGAAGTAAGCCCATTCATCATTTTTTTAGAAATGAATGGGATTGGATCATGAAATACTTTTTGATTGGCAGGCTTCATGGTAGATGTGAATAGGCAGTGGTCAGCAAAGACCTTGCAGATTTATTTTCTTAGTCATGCTTCTGCTTCCAGTAACTCACTACATCTTTGTGCTGCAACTTTTAGAGGTCAGAGAAGTGATAGTATGTGAGTAGCAGCTAGGCTGATTTCTAAACCATCTTCTTTATAACCCGTTTAGTTTCTTGTTTTCTAACCATGTGGAAGGGACCCAGAAATATAAAAACAATAGCAACTGTTTTACCATCCTAGTTTTCTGGGGCCATTGAAGTGTGCCCAATGTCATAGCTGGTATGTAAAGGAACTGATTAAAAGTTTACATGTGAAGGGATAGCTACTGGTGTAGAAATTCTTCATTTATGGGAAGAGTTCTAGCAGATTCTTAACTATTGCCCTAATGAGCAATAAGAGCAGCCTACTCATTAAGGATTCCTCCTTGACAGTCATTGTTGGAGAGATGTTGCACCAGGATGTGAGTTGATCAAGACAGGGAGTAATTTCATAATTTTCAATAGAAATGTCCTTCACAAATTTATTAACCTAAAAATTCCTGTCCTGACCCTAGAAGAATGAAACGTTTTTGAGAGTTGAAAGTATTAGACTAAATGAAGTGAGTTTTGTGGGTCTTAATATTCTGAAGTTCAATTACCATTAAATATATAAGACTAAACACTGAAGAAGATATATTGTCACTGCCAAACTTTTGAATTGATTAAATTTTGGTTCCTATTCTAATATGATAGTCATTTTTAACTTGATTATGTTAATGCAAAATATGTCACACAGGGAACTCTGAAACATTCTGCATAAATTGAATAATGTTTCTCATGAATTAGTTTAATATTTCACAGATGTAGTCTTGTCCATGTTCTTCCCCCTCTTTGCTGAGCACTACCTTGTGTTATATTCTTTGGCGAACACTAAATGGAATAAATGCTTTAATGTAGGCATAATACTTGATTGTATTCCCTATAAAGAAGTGTTCATTGTAGATATAATAAATTCTTTATAAGAGCAGTGTGTTCCAGAACAGACTTAAAGAGTCTCCTATTGAGTGTACACATTTAATAGGTATGATTGAAACCAAGTGGGTTGTGTTCAATCCCTCAACTGATGGACTGCTTTCATTCCAAAAACTAAATGGAAAAATTGTCCTCACGAGGTTTCTAGATATTTTTATTATCCATTTACCCACACAAGCACTCTGAGCATTGCTTTACTCTTTATTCTAAACGATTCTTCAGCTCATTTTTTCCAAATTCATATATATAAATTAAAGTACTTTGAAAAGCACATTGAATATGTAAGAGGAATTAATAATGATACTTCCTGGAAAGAAATGAACTTCTCTCCATATCTGTTTCATGCTGTTACTCCCCTTTGCTAATAGCCCAGTTTTCATTCACCTAAATCCTCTTACACTTCAAGTTCTAACTTCACTCCTGTTTCCTTAAAACCTCACTCTAGGGCAGCACCTCCCTGGTCATCTATGAACTCTAATTGGCAGTGCATTAGGACCATACACAGCCTTTATGCCTTGTATCTCTCAAAGAGTATCTAACTTGGTGCTCAGTAACTATTTATTGACAAATTAATTTCTTTTTAACCTATTACCTTATTTTAAGTTGATTTTATGAATTGGAAGTTGTTGTACATCTCATTATGCAACTGATTACTGCCAGAGGGACAATAATTGTCTTTCCATATGTCTTCTCTTACATAGAAACTTTTGTAACCACATGAATTCACATTTTCCAAACACTGCTATTCATTGCAGTGTATTGTCTAGCCAAAGCTATATTACTATCCTCAAAGGGATATAAGACGAAAATGTTGCCATTTTTCCTGTGTTAAACAATGAAAATAAGCTAGAATAATCCAGAAATAAACCCAACCTATACCAGGTCTTAAACATCTTTGACATACACCCATCCACCTCTTATGGATTTTCAAACTTTCAGCGTAAGAGGGTGGATGAGTAGAGGCAGTCTCTCCTGAGCTGGAAGAAATAGTGCTCCCTGACAACAGATTTTCTCCTTCTTTGAAAGCCTTTGAGGTTCTTGCATTTAACCTTTTCAGAGGTGACACAACCTTGATGGACCACTTTTGACACCCAGTTACTCACAGAAACATGCAGGTCTAAAAACTCTCAGATTTAAGAGTGTGAGCCACAGCTTATGATATGGAATGAAATTTCCTATCACAAAATGGAAGAAACACCATTCTTCTCAAACATATGCATCCAAACCCATCATTTCTCCTTTCATAATACTTTTGTAGAAAGTGTCTTCTCCAAGGATTTGAATTTAGATATTGAATAGAAAAAGTTAGAAAGATTTTTAAATGCATCCTGAAATTCTATTCTAGCAAGAGCTCCTGAGTTTTCATCTTCTGTTTAAATTACCCTTTTCTTTAACTTAACTAAAGATAGGTAAAATGTTTTCAAAAATATTATATGAAAAGGTGAGTACATTTTTATAAATGCAGTTAAGGAATTCAACACTCTAAATATATTTTATTCAACTATATGCTTAACACATAAGTAAATATTTTGATGATTTCAAGAAAAAGGTAAAATGGTCTCAATACTTTAATTTCAATCCCTCTTAGTTTGTAAGGGATTTGTTCCTTCTGAAATGCTATCCATGCATTATGAAGAGAAATGATCTCTACAAACTAAAATTAGCCTCTCTGTCTCAGAAATAACAACAAGGCAGTCATGTGGAAGAAGGGAAGGAAGCAGACATTTCTCACAGGGTAAGATGAATGTATTTCTTACCTATGTATAATCTGATAATATCTTTTATTTATCCATAGGCAGAGGATGACTGTTAAATCAAATTATTCCTAACGACTTTTTAAAAATTGCCTACTGTCTTCAAAAAAGCAATGAGAAAATGGTTCTCTTGCATGATTAGGTGAGGGTTGCAACTTCATAGATTTCCTCCGTACCATCTATATTAAGCACTTCCCTAAAAAACCATTTTGCCAATTACTATGATCACTTAAACTTCTCTTCATTTTTATAGGGTGTGGATATAAAAAACAAACACTATTGACTTTGACCTGATAGACCTGATTTGAATTCTGGTATTATTATTTCCTTTTAAAATTGCATATTTAAGTATAATTCCCATACCAAATATTCATACATTTCAGATTGCCATTATGACTTTTTGTATATTTACAGAGTGATATAACCATCTACACAATCTAAGTTTAGAACATTTCCATCATCACCAAAAGAAACTTTGTGCTCATTCTCAGTCATTTCCTATTCCCACCCCAAACTTAGACAACCAGAAATCTACTTTATGTCCCTGTGAATCCTAGTATTAATAACCTAATTTTTAAAACATGCATATTGCCATTCAGAGAAGTGAAGCAGTAGTCCCAAGAATAAATAGCTGGTAATTCCATATTTTACATGTAAATAATGCTTATGGCAAACCCTACAAATCGTGCCCTACTATTTCTCCTGTTTTACAAATGTGGAACTAACTTGTGGTACAAAAAGATGAAGTAACTTTCTCTAAGTTACACACTTAGAAAATGATGAGAGAGTGCAATTTGTAGATAGAGTTCTGATATTTTTACTAATTGTGCTGCATGTTAAAACTGCTTAGGGTAAGGGAGAGAATTAAAGGTGTGAACGATTTATCTTCAAGTCATTTATATTTAAATAAAAATATGCTGAGCATCAAGTATGTGCAAAGCATGTGCTGGCACTGGATAGAAATAGAAGGAGTAAAGTGCTCTAAAGCAGGGGTGTCCAATCGTTTGGCTTCCCTGAGCCACATTGGAAGAAAAATTGTCTTGGGCAACACATAAAATATACTAACAATAATGATAACAGATGAACTAAAAAAATGCAAAAAAATCTCATAATGTTTTACGGAAGTTTATGAATTTGTGTCAGGCCACATTCAAAGCCATCTTGTACCATATGCAGCCCTTGGGTCATGGGTTGGACAAGCTTGCTCTAAAGTATTTCTCAAAAGAGTTGGGAAGAATGGCAGGATACCCACTAGATCAGTAGAATGGTTGAAAATGGAGTCCAGAACAGGGCAGATGACATATCAAATGTGGAGTTAGTATAGAGGCAGTCAGACTCAGAACCCAAAGAGGAAGTTATGTCATAATATATACCACTTTAAATGCAAATCTCAGCAGGACATATCATTAACAAATCTTATCTTCATCACTGGGGCAGAACAGCTGGCCTGTTGGAGTTGCTGAGGGTGGAGAAGGTAGTTTTAAATATTTTAAACATCTTAACAAAATAATAAAAACATTCTCTCTATACTTTAATAACAATGAGACCTTGTAGTGCCGTGTGAAAGTAAAAGTACATATTAATACCTGTTTCTGCATCTGAAGCCCCTTGTGTTGTCTTATTGGTCAATTGAACAAACATCCTTTCCTTCAGCAAATGTACACTGAATCCTGACTTTGAATATAAAGTGGTCAAGATGACCTGTAGAGGGGATTCTAGAGTAAGTAACCAGTACACTCACTGCAGAAAGTTGAAGAGACACAGGGTGTCCAAGGAAAGCTCCAATATTTCTGTAAAGGTGAATAGGTAAAAATTTTCAGAGAAGGAGCTCTTTGGGCAGAATCTTAAAAAACTGAGAAAACAAAAATTTAGGCAAAGGGTTTAAGGTGAGAAACATACACTTAATCTACTTAATCCATTTCCTAAGTTCATGTTTGTAAGATAATGTCCTATAATCCGAAAAGTATTATACCCTCCCCAAATATTATTTTTATAGAAAAGCACTAGAAAAAAATAGTATTTGAGTTTACTAGGGGTGAAACACAGATGGACTGTTAAAGCACAAGATCTTACCTGCGTTCATTTAGTTAAAGCCAATCAACAGTTTCCAAATCATCACTGTTTTCTACCCTTCCCCAGCACCATTCAGTATCACTACACTTTGACGTGGATGTGAGCATTTGAAGGAGATATTTGACAACCTCACCCTAACCCCATCTTGCACATAAGAGAATTTGCATTTCCATTGCCATAGCACTTGGATTTTTTTAGGTCACTGAGATACCCTCTGCTGATTTCATGGCCCTGAGCTCTGATTATTTAGGCACAGGTACTGACTTCTTATATAAATGAAACAAGAAATGGTTATTCCCATTCAGGCTTTCTAAATCAGACCTAGAGATAGGGATGGGGTAATTAAGGTGTAATGTTCCCAGTAGAGAAGTATATGAGGCAATAAATAGTGGTTGAGGTTGGTTAAACGCCAAAATGAAGCGGTGATGTTTGATAACTGCTAAAGCTATTTATGGTAAATATACTCCTAAACCATGAACATTAGTCCCATTAGATGACAGAATTTAAAAAGCAGTAAGAAACCATAAAAAGTAAAACATGCAATTTGCTTTTTTTTGTCAGAGATATGAAAGTGCTGAGTTGTCTGTTTTTCCCATTGAGAATACATTTAGCATGTAATTTAGGTGAAAAGGTAACACAGTATAAACAAAAATATTTATTGCAATAAAGGATATTAAATACAAAATAGATTGCCTAGGCTGAGATGTTCATAGTTGGGGAAGAGGCGTATGGGAGAAGGAGGAAGGAAAATACACAAAAGATAAATCTACATTTCTTTTTTTTTTTTTTTGAGACAGAGTTTCACTCTTGTTACCCAGGCTGGAGTGCAATGGCGCGATCTCGCTCACCGCAACCTCCGCCTCCTGGGTTCAGGCAATTCTCCTGCCTCAGCCTCCTGAGTAGCTGGGATTACAGGCATGCGCCACCATGCCCAGCTAATTTTTTGTATCTTTAGTAGAGACGGGGTTTCACCATGTTGACCTGGATGGTCTCGATCTCTTGACCTCGTGATCCACCCACCTCGGCCTCCCAAAGTGCTGGGATTACAGGCTTGAGCCACCGCGCCCGGCCTACATTTCTTACAGGTTAATTTTCATTAAATTAAACAACAGCTGATTATAATAATCTCATGCGTTTATCCTACTGAATAAGCCCTAAGTCTATGGTAAGGACAAAAATAACAATTTGTGAATGTTATTCTATCAGTGTTGTCTGATATTTATGGAAAGGATGTTTAGGGAGGGTTTCATTTGTGGCTTTGCTACTATTTGTGTTTTTTTTATCCCTGTCCAGAATAAAACTTCAATGTCTTTGTTTTTTGTCCAACCACCCCCAGAGGCTGGCCCACCCCTCCTTAATAGACTTATCTCTCTTCCTATTCTGCTATGTTCTTTCCAAATTTTAATGATAAAAAGTCTCATCCATAAGTAGTGATGGGTGTGTTTTGTGACTCAGTATATAACTAGAGCAGAATTATTTTCTCTGGCATCTTTAGAACCTAGAGCAATTTTTGTTTGCCCTTTAAACTGTACACTATATCCTTTTTTCTAGTCCTATTGCATGTACCAGAGGAAAGAGAGTTGATTTTATAATGTTTGCAACAAAAATAGCAAGTCCAAATGATGTATTCTTGTTGGAGATAAAACCACAAAACTGATTTGTCTTTACTGAGCACACTTTTTTTTTTTTGAGACAGTCTTTCTTGCTGTCACCCAGGTGGGAGTACAGCGGCACAATCTCAGCTCACTGCAATCTCCACCTCCTGGGATCAAGTGATTCTTGTGCCTTGGCCTCCCAAATAGCTGAAATTACAGGTGCACGCCACCACGCCTGACTAATATTTGTATTTTTGGTAGAAATGGGGTTTTTACCATGTTGGCCAGGCTTGTCTTGAACTCCTGACCTCAGGTGATCTGCCCACTTCTACCTCCTAGAGTTCTGGGATTACTGGCGTGAGCCACTGAACCTAGCCTATTGTGAATACTTCTAAAAAACAGAGAAATATTCTACCAGAATAGACACTCATATACAAATTTTTAGTAAAGCCTTGGAGTATTAAGAGCCATCATTTCGAGCAAACCACAGGTGGACAGTGAAATGTGAGATGAGCAGATTTAGTGCTTCAGGGACATGTGGATGACAATGTGAGTAATATGTCACTAAGGTCAACAGTTGGAAAATGGTAAGGAATTTTCATAGGTTATGAGGTGATGGTACAAACATGAAAAGTTCTTGAAGGCCCCTAATATATTAAGCCATCTTATATAATAAAGTGATTGTTTTTTTGTTTTGTTTTGTTTTGTTTTTTTGTTTTTGGAGTGTTTTTGAGATGGAGTTTTGCTCTCGTTGCTCAGGCTGGAGTGCAGTGGCGTGATCTTGGCTCATTGCAACCTCTGCCTCCCAGGTTCAGGCGATTCTCCTGCCTCAGCCACCCATGTATGCACCACCACACCTGGCTAATTTTGTATTTTTAGTAGAGACAAAGTTTCTCCACATTGGTCAGGCTGGTCTCGAACTCCCAGTCTCAAGTAATCTGCCCACCTCGGCCTCCCAAAGTACTGGGATTACAGGTGTGAGCCACTGCATCCAGCCTAGAATAATGTTTGTAGATGGGTTATGTGTAAGGCTCAAATGTCTATATGGATGATGTAAACAATCATGCTTCAATTATAACTCCAAGAGCTCCTGTACATTCTGTTAATTTTATTTCTTTCCATGTATTTTTCTTTTTCCTTAATCTTTATCTCTTCTCCACAAATAGTCTTCTGAACTTTGTAAACAATATGTTGAGCTCTTCAATATGTCATTAGATTATCCTGTTATCCTCAAATTACAAAATTGTTCAGGTCTCTGTTTAAGTGTTCCCACAATGAAGGGATGTTTTCTAACCTTTATCTAAAGTGTTCTCTGTCTGTTCTTCTCTATATCAGAACTCAATTTCTTTATTTCCTATTACTTATAGCTATCTATGTATATTTCTGTTTATTACTCCTCCTCTGTTTGCCTCTAGATTCTTAGCTTCATAATGGAAGAAAACCATTCTGTCTTGTCCACTACTATATCTCTATCACTTAGAATGGTTACCGACATATGCAAGCGGCATAATGTGTATTTGGTAAGGCAAAGACTGAATGAATGATGTTTTCTCACACAATGAGCTTTCCTCTATGGCTCACTAACTCTAACGACAAGATTTGAGTTACTTGTAAAATTCACTGATGTGAAACATGGTGTTTCTTAAACGAGATTATGTAAAACGTTCCAAATTTTCAGGAGAAGCTGAGCTTAAAAATTGATACTATAACGTTTTGCTTAAGTGGTTTCAAAGAAAAAAAAAATGGCCACAATATCACAAATTTGAATTAGAGTGAGGGGCTTCATACTAATTCGGTTCTATTTAATTGACTCCATTTGGATTTGAAATATTAAATAAGGTACAGTCTATGGCATATAAAAAGATAAGTAGGACAGAGTTTACTCATTGTAGGAGCTTCCAGTCTACTGAGGGAATCCAACAATTGCTTATATAGAACAATATAACGCAAGCCGAATTTGACTATTTGACTATGTGTCATGGTAAACATGTATATAGAGAAATGTGGTCATTTGGTTTAGGGTAAAAGGAAACGTAACCAACGAGATGGGCCTTGTGGAGTATGAAATGCATGGAGGAAAGAAAAATATAGCATATATAAAGATGGAAGAGTCAGAGGGGCTCAGGGGATACTACGTAGCATAATTTGTCTAGAATTTATGGCCTTTTAGGGAGCTATTTAGAAATAAGACTAGCAGTGGGGATTGGACAACCTATGGGGGAATCTTAAATTCTCAGTACTCTGAGGTTCCTCTGCAAATTTAAATCTTGTACTTTATCCACTCTAAGCAATATCCACTATTATAGTTTTGATTTTGCTTTGAATTTTCCTTGAAGGAGAAGGACAAATTAAACATTTGTATTGAAATGCATTTTAAATTGCCATCCTCTGATATGTCATATTTTTTGTGAAAATAATTTTGTAGTGTAATAATGACTTAGATTTCAATGTGTTCCCCTGTGTTGAAAGACACATTTTCCCTTATGAAAACCATTCATGACGGGATGGAATGGAGAGTATCTAGTGCTCCAACGATTAGCTTAAAGTGTAATCTAGGATTTTTTTTCTGAACTCTTGGCGATCCTTAAATTATTATCTCAAATCTTGTTTCCCTGGGTTTCCCTTTGCTGACACACTTACTGTCCAACAAAGCTCCCAATTATGTATACTGTTGTCTCTTTTCTCCTAGGATACTTGCAGCATTTGTAATTGCACTTACAAATTCTGACTTATTCACTTAACTCTAAGTATCAAGAGACTGGACCCTCTAGATCAATTCAGTATATCCAGCAGCTCACATAAGATGTGTTGCCAATGTAAGTCAGTAATTATTTTTGCAATTAATTAATGGCCAAAGGGCTTTTTGTAACAATTCCAGAAATATTAGTTATTATAATTATGAAAATTCCATGTATGAATCCAAATGTCTTTTATGCATGAAAAAAAATCTTTGAGGATCTTCAATCCTACATGTTCAGTGTTCCAGCTTGAACAAGTGAAGTAAATGTTGTGCTTACAAATCTTTAGTTTTCTATTACATATCTATAGATCTATATCTATAATCTTTACATGTATCCATATATATAATCTTTGTTTATCCATTAAAATAAAATGATAGAAGAGATCTCCTTTTTAATGTTGGAGTCTGAGAGTTGTATTTTATGGCAGTGAACATTTGAATTAATTTCTGCTATTGTCTTTTATTCCAAATTACTGTCTACAAGAAACAGCTATGTGTGTTCCAGAATGCTGAGCCAAACAAAATGAACAAGTTTTAAAGTAAACTAGCTAAATTGCTATAGCAATATTGAATTTAACTATTTTCTATATTATTTTGGCCCAGTTTAGCTAAATAAATATCAGGGTCATGTTTGAAAATAATTCCATATATTAGTTTCCCGGTTCTGTGCTTCCTGAGATTGCAACCAACATAACACTTTTTGTCCTGTTTCCCATCGAGAGAAACAAAGGGTCCTATTTATTTTGGTTTGTCTTTTTCCTGCAGATGAGGGCACTTTTTCTTTTGCCTTATGACGGATCTAAGCAACTATCTAGGCGGTTGGATTTAAGATCTAAGTAAGCTCTAAATTTGATTCCTTTTGTGTATTCATTAACTTCATGCAGACAAAGCAGATGGTCACTTGTATAATTACTTATGTGTTTATATAGAAAATCAATTAGCACTACCCCTATGGAGCTCTTACCTTTTTCCTCTTTAAATTCTCATCAACAAATGTATTGATAGAGTCAGCTTTTGGCACTGCAAATTTCCATACTTGTGTGTAAGCCAGGGATCATCACACATGTTAAAGAACTTGAAAAGAATCAAGAAAAGCCCAGTGGAGACTTTTAGAGAGAGAGAGAGGGAAAGGAAGAAATGAGAATGGTAGAGAAAAATAGTGAGGGATTAGAGCAGCACCCTGAGAGCATACTGGGACATCTGCCATTACATGTGAGGGGGAGGAATTTTTCTGCATTTCCTAAAAGGCTTATAGTAAGGGGTTATTGGGTGGACCACACATGACATATTAAGTAAGATACAGAAGTAATGTAAACTTCTGTCCACTGAGTCCCAGTCCACTGAGACTCTAAGTATAATCTGAGATGCATTCAGATAATCATTATTTGTAGAAATTGGTCACTCATCGGGTTGTCTAGAGTCATGGATAACGAAAGCAGGTACCTTGTAGGTTTTCTCTTTAGCTTTTCATACACTTCATTCTGGACCTAAACCAACCTGACCCTAGAGTTTGAACAAAGGGCTCACCAGGCTCTTTCAAATGTGCCATATCTCTGGGGATTGGAGGAAAATGTTAATAGGAGTTTTAAATTTTGGTTTCCAAACTCATTATTTCATTTTAGACTTACATACTCAAGTAGACACTTTCAAGCGTTTTTTTTTTTTAACTTTTCATAAGTTAAGATTTTCATAAAACTAGTTCCCCAAAAGACATTTTGACTATTTTTAGTCATCTGATTTTTCAATGTTTTCTGCAAATATTCTTAAATGAAGGAAAGGAATACTCACATAAAATAAGATTCCTGATTTTTCTACAGGTCCAGTATTTAAGTACCATAAGGGAGACAATGAGAAGTTTATTGCAATTGATGGTTCCTTTCAATGCAAGGATGTAAAGAACACAGATATTAATTTTCATAGTTCTGTTATGATTGAACTGGTTTCCAGCATGTGTGTGATATACTCATGACTTTAACAAGCACTTTTATTTTCCTAATTTAAAAGTCCTACAGGCAAAAATAACATTACTAAGAACATGTAACTTATATTTATGTGCTTTTAAAATATTTCCAGATTTGTAAGTCCTGCAAAAGAATTGATATTAAGCTAAATGGTGTATTTGCACTTCTAAACTCCTCAAGTTGAATTTGGACAAACCCAAATTTCTCATTTTCCTTATCATTGACTTAAAATCAATTATTTTCTTCCCAGTGTTATTATTTTTTATAATCAATCAGTATTGATTTTTTAAAAATACCTGAAACAAAAAAGCACTCTGTTAAGTAAACAGTATTAAAGTTCTTTATTCCTTTCTTTGATTTATGCACATACTAAAATAGACTACACATTTGTATCTGTTTTGAATCATACTACATATATTCTGCAACTGAATGTTTTCACTCTACAATATATTTGAATATTCCCCTATGTTTCTAAATCTAAAGATCAAATGCGCATTTTTCAGAACTATATGGTGTAGAATTCCAAAGTATAAATGTACCTTTAATTATGGCCCTGTTAGGTTTTTTCTCCCTTATTCTCCATTTTAAGCAGATTGTAATGAATACACTACAAAGTTATATGACATACACCTTTGATTGTGTGTTTTTGTACTCTACATTCGTAAAAGGAAAATTACCAGGTTATAGAGATTCCACACTTAAAAATTTGCTAAGTCTTACCAAATAGCTCTCTAAATATTGTCTCAGTTTATAATTCCAGCAACGTCCTACATGAATGCTCTTTCCCCACCCCCTCACCCACAATGCACCTGTTAGAAAGGAGTCTTCCTGCTTGAACTCTTTGAAATCACACTCCCCTACTTTACTGGGCATGCTCTTCAAATGTTCATATCCTTTTTCATGGTCTTATTCTTAGAAGCTGAACTTAACTTCTCCTCCCAATCTTACATTTTTCTGCCTTTTGTCCAACCATTACGTGTTTGCTGACATTTTTTTCACATTACATTTCTCAGGGCCATAACTTTTTTATTAATATCGCTCTTCTTCCTGGTGATATTTTCTAGTCACATATTTATTTGTATGGTAGACTCACACATGCTGGAGAAAAAAATATTTGATATGGATGAGGTAAAATGTTGGGATGTATCCCAATTTCCTATACAGAAGTTTAGTTGGGAAAGGAGTTTATGGTAAGATGGCTACCTCAAGGCAAGAGGTGAAGAAACTTTATAGTAAAATTCCCAATATATGTTGGTTGTGTTTGGTGAAGGTGGGACTTTTACCACACATGAACTACTTATTCAATAGATTTTTAGCCAGTTAATAAAAATTGGAATCAAATAATTGAGCTAAATGAATCATTTTAAATATTCTCTTTGAGGTAAGTTACTAAGAGAAATAAAATAACCAATCATTTTATCTTGGCACAGAGGTGTCTTTTAATGACAAAAGTTGAATTGTAGGAGATGTGATGTCTTGATACTTCACCCTAATCACTTATTCAGAATGGTAATTGTACTATTTGGTACAAAAATAGAAGAACATTTATTGTATAATGGCACCTGTCAAGATAATGTTTTCTATTGTTTTCAGTAACTTTTATGGCTTACACACAAGCTAGAAAGTAAGATTGTATATCTCGATTAGAATTATTAAGGTTTCAAATGATAATATACTTGTTACAGCGTTAAGATTTATTTTGTTAATTGGAACTGGTGAGATGTGCCACATTTATTATAATTTTATAGGCAATTGCCATAAATATGTATTTTATACTCACATGACTGTATATAAGATCTGTATGTGTGTATGTGAGTGTACATATTACCCACACATACACACAGAAAGATAATAATTATGTAATTCAATGGGAAAAAATTAACAGGACACTGATAAGCATAAGCATTCTAATCAAGTAACTAATTGGAAAGCCAGTGTCCAAACTGAAAAGCACAGCACCTACTCCTCTGACACCATATAAGTTTATCCCTTTAGTTCTTCAATTTCCTCAGTCATAAAGCTTAGTGACAGACCTACCACTGGTGGCCATGTGTTAGGAATGCTTCCTCACTTTTACTCTGTAATTTATCCACAAGAAGAAGAATCCTACAATCCTCTAAGTCTGTATTTTCATCTTTGTACTCATAAAGAATAAGGAAAAGTTGCCATTACTTACGCTAGATGAAAAATAGAATGGGTTTCAGACCATCTTAAATGGAATCAGTGTTTCAATAAATGACTGTTTCCTGTCCATCTGCCTTCCTTTTTTTTCTTTTTTTTTTTTGACGGAGTTTTGCTCTTGTTACCCAGGCTGGAGTGCAATGGCTCAATCTCGGCTCACTGCAACCTCCACCTCCTGGGTTCAGGCAATTCTCCTGCATCAGCCTCCTGAGTACCTGGGATTACAGGCATGCGCCACCATGCCCAGCTAATTTTTTGTATTTTTAGTAGCGACGGGGTTTCACCATGTTGACCAGGATGGTCTCGATCTGTTGACGTCGTGATCCACCCACCTTGGCCTCCCAAAGTGCTGGGATTACAGGCTTGAACCACCGCCCCCGGCCCCTGCCTTTCTTTTAAATACTTGCTATGAATTGAATAGGTAGGCAGAGAGCCTTCTTCATAGCAATGAATGAAATCTTTTAAAGACAATTAAGCAGTCATGAGAATTGTGAGGCATTATAAGTGAAAGAAGGAAGAAAGCCTATGTCAGCAGAAGGGCTACCACTGACATAGTGAAAAACTGTAATACCTCAAGGAGAACGCTGTATTGGCAGATACTTTCATGTTAATGTAATCCGATACCATATAGTTTATATAGTATTTGCCACTCTTATCGCCATTATCTTTTGTGTTAACTCTAAATATGTCCTTATGTGATATATATCAAGCTTTCTTGATATCTTTATAAAAGTTGGAATAAAGCTGTATTAGGTTGAGGGATGTAAGAAACACCTAAGTGTAGTGTAAAGAAAAGAAAAAACTCCAGACAAATATGAAGTGTGCTTTTATTTTTTAATCTGTGTGCTAGCAGTCAAGTTAATGCATTGCATATCATAACATATGGAAAGTACCAGGTTTTCTGTGAAATGCTTTGTTGACCATCAGTCTCTTCTGGATTGATTGTTCACGCACTTAGTACTAATATTTGTTAGAAAAAAAAAGATCTTTTTAGTAACCAACTTTCTTTCTGGATTTCTTAAATATAGTGGCTTCTTATATTTAATAAAAATAATCTTTTATCAAATAACAGTTAAAACTGACCAGTGTTTTGAGATATTTAGAAACTATTGATTTAAGCAAATTATTTTCACCCAAAATATTTCTACATTTTAGTGGAAGGGGAATTAGTAAGTTAAATTTAACATTTTATTTTTAAACAGGTACTTTTCAGGCCTGACAATTTATGCTTCTAAGTTTTTAATAAAGGCAATGAATCTTGTTTTATTAGTCCATTGTAAATACACTCATCTTTTAAGTATGCAGTTTTCATTGCCCAATAGTGACTCTACTTTTACCATCAGCTTCCCTTTCATTAATGTCAGTGTCATTATTTGCCTTGGAAATGAAGAGTGTTATGAGACCTCCAACAATAGCAATATTTGCCACAAAGTACAATTTTTACATGCACTACGAATAGCAATGACATAAGCTTTAGACTGGTAGCAAGTGTAAGTAAACAATTCAAATTTCTATTCTGTATCTTTGTGACAAAATATTTTGCAAATGGATAAAAAAACCTATTTGCTAAATATTTAGGATGTTTGAAATGCATGTACATAGTAGAACAAATTTCTCTCTTTTTTTAAGAAGAATGTTCAGAAAAGAACTTTTTATGGCAGTTGCTGAAACTGCAAAGTAGGCTAAGTAAAGATCAGTTCGTTACGTGCAAATCAATACTTGTGAGGGCAATTGGGGTGCTTCAGCAAATCCAGAGAACCTTAGAAAATGTAAGAAACAACAGAATAAAATGGTCACTCGTGATAGTAGAATACTGCCAAACTGGAAGGCCTGGATTTTGACCACTATGTTAATAATAATAATTGCAATACACCCATATTTATGCATAGGCCTTAGATTATTCAGAGTAGAAAAACTACTGGAACACAGAACCCCAGAATTTCAGTAGCTTGGCATTAAAAAAGGCTTTATTTATTTATTGTCCAGTCACAATCGAGGGCTGGCCCTGGAGGCCTCAGAGTTCTAGGAGCTTCTACTGGATCTACCTTTCCCTGTGGCGTTGGCATTCTCCTTGTTCCTCTGCAGCAGACCAGGGAAGCAGCAAAGCAGATCATCTCCCAGGATGTGTTTAAGCACCTGTTTTAGGGCTGTTATGCATCATGTCCAGCCACAATCCATAAACCAGAACTCATTCACATGGCCATACCTACCAGTAGGAAAAGCTGGGAGATGCAGTAGAGCTTTCTGCCCAGAAAGATGTAGGAAACAGTTTGTGAACATCTAACCAGTCTCTGTTACAGATCTTTATTATCTCAGTTTATTTCTTTCATTGTATCGTTAAAAAAAAAAAAAACAGAAAATATCCCAAAGTGGTTATTTTACTTCAAGGAATTAAAGAAAGTTAAACATACAAACAAAATTATCTATAAACAAACCTATAAACCACCACAGATCTTCTGAATGAGCTTTCTCTCTGTTGAAAAACCCAGCATTTTTTTTTTTCTCATTCAAGTGTGTGGACTGTTACTTTCTATAGTAGAATTTTGATTTCATATTATGTGACCACACAGGGGCACAAGCAAAGAACATTTGTTTAAACAGTGGCATTCCTAAAGCTCAAGCCTCTATGTACCTATGTGTTGGCTGTACCATGCACAGTTCTAGGAGCCCATTTGCATACACTACCATGTAAATAGCACCCTGAAGTTATGGGCCCTGCATGGCCTCGACAACTGTGTGACCTAAGTACAACAATTTGCATGATTAAGATTTACACCAAAAGGATCCAACTCCTTACAAAGCTTAATATTTGAAGTACTGCAGAGAGTGAAAGGACCCTTTGACTTAGTGTAAAACACTTGGTTTTGAATCCCTGCTGTGCCAATTATTTACTGTGATATTGGCCATGTTAGTTAACCTACAAAAGCTTGACTTTTTCCACCAGAAAAGTAAATATATACAAGATGGCATACCTGCAATGCCTAGAAATAAGCGGAGATTTGTAATTCCATTTCCAAATACCTTTCCTCAACAAGGCAGAACAAAAACTAAAAGACAAAGTTTGCAGATGCTGCCTACATTTGTAAGATGAATGCAGAGGAGCCTTTATATGAATTTGGCTAGAACATCAGGGATTCTTAATAGAAACTGACAACCATGGTATTCAGACAAAAAGATACTACATCAAACTGATCAGTCTTTCACTTCAATGCCCAACACATTTTTAGTGCCTATGATGTGCCAGGCAATTTTAGAGTACTTTTACACATGTTCTATTTTTGTTTACTTAGAAAATTGTATGTACAGAAATTACCACTGCTGTTTATTCTTCTCTTACCCCAAACTTAGTTCTATTTACTGTGGGGAAAGAGTGTTAATTACCAAGCTGCAGCCTAATGTGTGAGCGTGATCCCTCTGACAAGAAACTCTCAGTAGACTGTTAGCTGCCAGTGTCTACCACATTTACTTGTGGCGTATCATCGTTCCTGCTCTATGTAGGAACTGTAATGTTTTCTTTACAGTTGCAGAAGTCAACGTTGTGGTCCAAATGCTGGAACTGGAATGAGCCAGGATCCAGAAGTCCTTTCACTCTTCTATTTGTCCTTACTTGGACATTCATGACCACATGCTATACTTAATGTGGCTGTTTTATAGAAACTGCCCACCCCAACCCTGAAAAAGAGTAAGAAATTCAGTGAGTGTCTAACATGCCAGCTCTTGTTGGCAGTGGCCTAAGAGACAGGGAGACACAGGAGAAAGTAGGATAGAAGTCATTTAGTCCTTTCATTGATCTCTCCTTTCATTTATATCAATTAGGGCTCTGGTTTACACCTTGTTTGCTTATGAATTAATTTGTAAAATTCAATCATTTTATCGATACCCCATATAGTGGCCTTCTGTTTTATCCATATTACACTTTGGATATTTTTAAAGCAGAGGCGTATCCTATTAGCATTCACATAATGAATGTCAACATGTGTTCCATACTTTTAATTTCCTGTCCTCAAGACTGTGGACTTTGTTGCCAAAGAGACAGAGGCTCAAATCCCAGGCTTAACATTTACTGACAATGTGGCCTTGGGCAAGTTACAGAACTTCTTGGAAAACATGTTAACTCTTTTGCAAAATGAAAACAATTAAATTGTATTTGCGGAGTTGCTTAAAAGATAGAGAGAATGTATACCAAGCAAAGTATGTATTACTCATGATTAATTAGATATATTATATATTACTTATGTCAGAAATTATTATAATAGTTGCAAAATAAACGAGGAAATTGTTCCATATGTTGACCAAATATTGAGCAAATAAATGCAGAACTCAGTTGATCACCAATTTCATATATAACCTAATTCCTATATAACAATGTACATAAAGTAAAAGAGAAACTTCAACTATAAGTGCTAATATAGGAAGAAAATTTACAATCCAAACTGACAAAAACAAATAAAATGTGTCATCATAATATTTGCAATTGGTATAAGAAGCTTCCTTGAAATGCAAGCATGGTGACGATGAAGGAGGTGAATTTTTTTAAATGGGAAAATTGAGATTCAAATTTTCACCTACTTTTATGAACTGTGATAGGAATAGAAGTGATGTAAAATTGGAAATCTAAAAGACAATCCTGAAGCACTGTGGGAATGGTACAACTGGGACTGTTCTATTCCTGCTTACTCCTACACAGTCACTTCCTTTTTTGTTGTTTTTGTCCTTGGGTAATATTGTAATGTAGAAAATGCATATTTGAATTTACAGAATGTCAGTAATCATGAAAACTAAAATGCATAGTTTTATATGCATATTTTCAAAAAGGAAGTTACATTTATAAAGAACTCTTTAGTTTTCTCTTACTTTTTATATGACAATGCATATAGAGAAGGAGAAAGTAAAAGGCTGCCTATAGAAAATTGGGCTCCATCCAGCTACTCTCAGGTATTTTTAAATTTAGCACAGGTATGAATATTAGTATGTGTCTGTATGCCCAAGAAAGAAGTAAAATGGGTCAAGGCTAAAAGGTATTTTATCTTCTCTGACTTTCCTTTTTTTGTTAACTGTTACATTTTCATGTTAATTAAGTGCTTCTGTATCAGGATGGCCCTTGATACATTTTGATAATTTAGGGTAAGGAAGAAAACAGTCATAAAGAGAAAAGAATAGAATTGATGAATCTCCCTGGAGCTTTTCGATTTTGTAATCTCTAAAAAATTTTGCTTCTTAAAAAAAGTACTCTGTCAAAGCTGAGTTTATGTTACTTAAAATAGGTGAAAGTACCAGCAGGCATATGTTTGTGAAGTGTCTTAGTAATGAGACATGTTTTATCATGCTCATACCTTTTTCAGATGCCTACTGCGTGCTCATCTCGCTGCTATGCAGAAGGAGCATGCAAGATCAGCTCAGCCTCTGAAATAGATCACTGTACTGATTCTATCGGTGGATTGGTTGCCTCAACAAGCAAGAGCTAGCCAGTTTACTTTGAGACTATACTGCATAGGCCAAGTCACATTTGGTATGTGACTAATCATATCACCTAATTCCCTAATCTGTGATTTGGAATTAGAAATTCTGAGTAGAAATTCACCCATGGATGGAATAATCTAATTCCTTTTTTCCTTTAATGTACAAATAAAGCAAGGGGTTGCTGTGTCTTATAGGAAGAGCAAAAAAAGGAATTACTCATTTGTCAAGTTCTAGACAATGGACTGAAGTAAAAATGTATGATAAGAATTATGTCTAAAGTTTAATAGAATGCCAGATATATATTATTGAAGATTGAAAATATGGTACATATTTGAGATTGTATTTTAGGGCTACTAGTGAAGTAGTTAATTCACAAATTGTCCAAGCTATGGAAAAGTCTGTAATTATTAATTTATTCAAAATATGTCTTACTTATCTATTGTATACCAGGCCCTTTTGGTCTAAATTATGTCTAAATTCTTTCTTTTCTACATGGCTGGAAGGTAAAATATGACCCTAGAAAATTACTCACTTTGTTCATTTGAATGTCAATATTGTTGAGGATTTGAAAGAATGAAAAAGCTAATTATTTGAATAAAACGATCTCAGCTGGTGGACAACTGTGCACCTGTAAGGCATTTCTTACCTTTTGGAGAAAGACTTAAAGTCATTGAGCTGTCGAAAAATGGATTGACAGCTGATTTTTACAGTAAAGGAAAAATAAAGTTGATCAATGAAACAGTTAATAATTTTTTGATGACAACATCCTAAAAATACTGATGATATATACTTTCCCTCTCATTCACTTGGTGTCTACTAACTGTTCAGCTGACATGAAAAAGATAAACACTATTTTTTCTCTTCTAAATCCTTTAGACCTATCCTACTATCCTAAAAAAAAGATGGAATGTTTTATTGCTGCTTTCTATGTAAAATAAAATGTCACCTAGAGGTTCACCTTTTCATTCAGTTATAAAAGATAAACCAATGATGATCTAGTCATTGCTATCATAAGATAAGGGATCTAAGGAATTGACTTTAATAATGGTGGACTTGAAAAGGCGGTAATTATTCTATGCACTAAGAATTTGAACACAGCATAACCATTATAACAATGGAACTTTTATATGGGTTGTGTTTCAAAATATGACGCATCTGGATATTGAAAAATCTTTTTTCCATCAGTTTTATTGTGCGTAGCTAAGGACATTTCACTTACACCCAGTTAACCCAGATTAGTGTGCATCAGGGAGCATTCAAGATATAATTTTTGACAGATTATGATTAGGTAGAAGTAAAAAAAGTATTATCACTAGGTTAGTGTTTCACAAATTTGGATACATGAAACAATGGTGTCCCTGGAGATACTAAAAATGATTGATAATGAAATTAGTTGACATAAATGTATCAATTTATATCAAATCCCTCTTGAAGCATCATAATTCATAGAGAAATCAATGAGAAATCCTGGAATAAAGGTATTTTTCAATTTGGTTAATGAATGTCAACTGATAAAAACAATAAAAAGCACAACTGCTTTCTTTGTGCGTCGGTGAAAAGGAAAAAGAAATTCGATTCTTCTGTCTCTGGATAAATTTCTACTTGAGTAATTCCAAATCATGGTGAGTTTAGATAGAATTCAGGTGGTTAGACCAACACATTTCAACATTTTTAACCAGGCAATACGGTTTTACAGCTGAAGATTGAGAAAGCCTTTTTGAACTTGGTATATATAGCTAAGGCAAGTCTTGCCAGGATTGCTGAAGAAACATTGTCCAATTTTTATTGCCGTGAGTAACAAACACTTAAATCAAAAAAGTCATAATTCAGAACTACTCGGGACAACAGAGATCAAATGGTATACAGTTGTAAATACAAAATTATTGAGTGCATTATTGTTTTAAGAGCATAAAACTTCTGAGTTTGCTTCTGTTTATTCCAGCCATTCTGCCTGAAACATTCAGATAATAAATAGTTTTCAACTTTTTGTCCTAATTAGCTCAGCTCTCACCAATGAGCACAAACATTTTAGAGGTCATTATTATTCCTACCTACATTTTTACAGCACACTGACCTATGTACTATTTAAATTCTGGGGTTTTAATTTCATCATGATTACTGCAGTTTTCCAAATGCCACTGGATGTAGATTACTGCCAAGTAAGGCGTATTATCAGCAGGCCAGGGTTATAATGTACCACAGACAGTAGCATTCAGTTAAGGCCAAAGTAGTTTATTTTATATGGCTAGCTTACAGCACACATTATGCAGGAGGAACTGCCTATTGACAAAACTACAGAAAAAAAATGCGTAAGTACAAAATCCTCTGTGGCATTTCCCTTGAAGTTGCATCCCAAATTTAACACTTAATTAATTTTACCATAATAAAAATAATCATCATTTCTCCTACAACAAGGCACAGTGTAATTGTGTAGACTACTTTCAATTCAGATTGATAATCCTAAGTTTAAGACATGTGTAATATGCTTATTTTAAATTTAAAAACTGTGCTGGGAAGTTCTGAGAAATATATAATAGGAAATCCTTGTAATATCTTTGCAAAAGTAACCTTTTGGATTTTTTGTTCTCTTAAGCACTAAATTTCAGATTGTGACTCTTCTACTTCCCAGTGAACTGTGTTACTGAAAATTAAAATACTTAAAACACAAGCCAGTACAACAAAAATTCATTCTAATAATTCTAAAGCTCTTCAATTCTTAGAGAGTTTAGCCTTCGTCAGTAGCCAAAGTATTTGTTTGAAAAATAACTTTTTTGAGTTTTAAAGCAAATGAAAACATAAAATAAACAAAAAAGCCTTGCTTATTGTTGTTTTCCTCTGCATAGCTAGGGTTTGTTTCCTCATTCATAAATATGGTTTTCAAAAATCATTGCCTCAGCCAAAATTATTGCCCTTTTGTAAAATGCTTTTCATGTATACAGTTTCTACCTAACTGCTTTCCTTTACACCTCTTTTCTACATTTTCTAATGAAAAGTCATCTTGGATACATAAATTCGTTGTACTGGAGCGAGCATAGAAAGTCAGCACCCAGACAAAAGTATGCCAAATTGCAGGGTCTTTATTGCCGGTGGCCACAGAGGACTTGCGTCTCTCCAACCCGTGGCCCTGAAAGGAGGGTGTCAAGACCTTTTATGCCAGTAAACCACCTCGGGGGTTAGGGTGAGGGGCTTCAGACATTCCAAAGGTCAGTGGACTTTGAATATTCCGTAAATGTCCTCCTGGGCGGAGATCAGATCAGGGTGAGGGGCTTTGCACATTCCAAAGGCCAGGGGACTTTTGACATTCCGATTGTTACTTAAGTGGTTCACAAAAGTTAAAATAAGCATTAGTTTACACATTGCCTGGGTAGGGTGGAAATTACAGATGTTAGTTACTTATTACAAGTCGCAGGGGCCTAGACGGCATGAGTTTGGACTGCTTGCCTGTGACATCAGGGTTACAAAAAGCAGTTTCAACAGAAAACCGAGGTATGGTTGAGGTATGCAGTTTTATGGGGCTTTTACCACGTCACAAATTCAGTGCCCCCTTTCACATGAATAGTCAGCTATGGTTGTGGCTTGGAATTACCATGTGCTCCTTGAAGCTCTTGTATAATGATAATGGCTTCCTTGTCACCGACAGGTCTCTACAATCTCCTCCCAAAGGCAAGTTACAAATCTTGTTCTCAAATATGCAACCTTAATTAAAAGTATGAGAATTCAACTGCAAAAATACATGTCCAGGAAGAAAATAAATTTAAATTTTTTTTTTTTTTTAAAAAGGCACTGTTTCCAAGATATTAACAAATATGTTTTTCCAGGCTAAGGAAATACTTCAGTCGAAGTGATAATGGAATTGCTGAAACATTCAAGTTTTTAGGAATGTTTCACTAGACTCTACATAAATGACAGTGCCAGAGAGAATAGCCAAAGCGCTTGAGGTTGTTGACTGCTACTCCCTACAATCTCTGGTCTTAGCCCTTACACAACTAAAAATTGTATTACTTCTGTCCTATATGTCTTCACTGTCAATTAGCTAAAATGCAAGTCAATCCAATTTATAAAGTAAAAAGAAAAGTAGATCTACCTCATTTGACTGCCAGGCTACATAGTTCAGTCTTCCATTTCCTTTGAAATTGTGATTGGCATTTGAAAAGACATGAATCACTCATAGACAAAGGCTATTTAATAAAAATTACTTGTGGACTTTTTTTGTCTTGCCTTCAGACCAAACTGAACTAGTTATTAAAAAAAAAAAAAATTCCGCAGTACAGTTTTTAGCATTTATTTTCTAGACTGCATTTAAAACCATTTACTTTTAATTCCATGGGATAACTCATACCTTTTTTTTTTTCCTTTTTTGTTTTCATCTTTACCAAAAAGAATAAGTTTCCAAATGGTAGAGGCAGAATTAAAACTGATGAGGAAATTGAACTAAAAAAGAGGTAAGGGATTATATGAGAGCTCAGAATTGCTCTAAATGATTATATGCTTCCTCCTTTAGGATAAATTTACCTCCCAGAATGTGCAAATATTATTTCAGAATCCTTTTACTCTTTTAAAAATGATATCAAACAGATGTTTTAGAAGAATGGAAACATGATTTTTTTTTATTTTTCAAAAACAAAATATTATAAGCATAATATTAGGAAACACTTAAATTATTAAGTGGATAGCAGCAAGCATTAGAAAAATTAAGTCAATCGTTAGAATTTAGATTGTGTTCACCAAACATATAAACAAGTTAAAAAGACATTCTAATCCAATCTCATTTTATTCTTGATGGTACTAATGGACTCTGGAAAGGAAAGACAATGTTGGGAAGACACATTATATCAATTATCTTCATATCCACAATTAATTTAATGGTTTATGATAGCCCAAAGGAGGAACAATGGAAAACAATAGAATAAGTTGGGGTTTATGACTAATTGAACAGTACATTTCTTAAAATGGTTCTGCTTAATTGATTGATGAAAATCTGCACATTCCTCCTGAACTGTGTCCTAAAATGCTCCAATTTGGTCATTTTCAACACTTTAGCAATGACTTCAATAGAAATATGTTTTGACAAGCTTCCAGATAATACAAAGCAATGAGAAATGGTGAATATGATAAATGACAGAAGCAAAGTAAAATATAAAGTAACTAAACACGGATTCATAAAAGCACATGTTTAATATTGTGGCTTCTATTTTCCCCTGACCCACAAGCCATTCCCATATCCAACTGCTCTAATAAATGCAATGAGACATTCCCCAACACACAAACACACTGCTCCCGTCTACCCCAGGAATTCTGTTTAGTTTGTGTTTGGGTAGGGGCTATACCTACTGCCTTATTTTAATTTAAGCATTATAAAGTGGCCATCATTTCTTAGAATCTGTTCTATTTTTTCTGTTTTTCAGGACCAGAATATTCTAAATACAGTTTCCAATGTCAGTGATCTCTCTCTCTCTCTCTCTCACATACACACACACACACACACACACACACACACACACACACACACATCCACACATCACAGTATTTTCTATAAGGTCCTGAGATAATATGGAGATGGCAGAAATTAATCTGAATCCTAGGATCACAGGATTTAATGATTTATTGCCTTATGTTATAATGTTAATATGCAGTGGGGATGAGCCATCTATGGCCATCTCCTGCCTGGCTCACTGAGATATATTTTGACCAAGGCTATTTAACATGGAAAATTTTTCAATTATTACACATTTCATAATTATTCCCAGTAAAGTTTTCCTCTGCCATAATAAAAACCCACTTTTCATGATAAGCTATGGGGACAGTACCAAGAGAGGTGGGAAAATGTGGCTGTGTCAGAAACTTGGTGCATGGAAATCTTCAGGTGTGAATCTTTTTCTTTATGAGCTCTTGGTATACTGTGACTTTAAATTTTTGTACATGAGTAAGGAAAATCCCATGATTGACCTAGACTTCATTTAAGGTCTTAGCAACAAGGCCACACCTCAGTCTTTTCTACTATTCAATACAAAATGATTAGATGAATACCAAAACTGCCAAAAATGCTGCTTCTTACTTAAGTGAAAGATGGAGAGGAAATATGTACAAATAAGAAGTACAGAATACCACTCAGTGGTTTTGCCTAATTGAAAACGGTGCAAGAGATAATAGATGGTTGTGATAAAGCCAGCCCTGGAAGAAATGCCATCCAAAAGAAAGTTAACTGCAGCTCTGCCTACATTCAGTAAAAGGGCTTCCCTAACTAAGAACAGCCCCTCCCATATCAAGTGAAACTTACCTGTTTTATCAAACTGTCAGTTTCTGTCATGTGAGATAAATGATAAAAAACACTTAGAACAGTGCCTGACCCTCTAGTTCTCAACTATTAATACTACTGTTTTTGTATAATCAATGTCATTTCTTGAGACCTATTGTACCAAGTATCAGCAATTTTATGTAGTTCAACCTCATTTATTAATACTTTGTCTGAGTTTAGCATTGTGCTTAGAAGCTAAAGTTTCTTGTTCCATCTTTAGTCCTAATTCATACAGAATTATTAAAAATTTAGGGCTCCAGTTACATCAGGGACCAAACCCACTATATCATTGCACTCAAGGCATCACCATTTAAAACTGATGTCAACAACCTGAGCGTACTTGGAAGTCTGCAATTCTTATGCTCTGGAGTTCAGACATCATGTAAATGAGCAGTAGCTGAAAGAGACAAGGATATTTATAGCCTCAATAAGAAGAAACTTGAGATCAGAAAATTGCTTTAAATAACTGAAGAGGGAATTTATTTTTTAAATGTTATTTTGAGAATAGAACCGGATCTAGTAGAAATTACTAGAAAATGAACATCACTTAAATGTAAGAGTTCTCTAGATATGGCATAGCTGCCTCGTTAGGTGGCGCCTTCTATCACTGATGTGGAACAATCCAGAAGCTCACGCTAAGCTTCAGAGGAGCTAACAGGAAATCCCTGAGGCCACTCTACATTTGTGCTACAAGCCTGCAGCTATTATCTTATATGTGTTCTGACATTTTTCTCTGTACGGCTCTTAAAAAGAAGTTTATAGTTATAATGTATAAACGTTAGAACTATAAAAAATACATCATCAAAGCCTCTAGTCTACCATTTTCATTTTAAGGATGAGACCAAAAGAGAATAAGCAACTTTCTTAAAGTCACAAACAAATCAGCAACTGGGCAGGAACAGGAAATCAGATGTCTGCGCTCAGAGAGAGTACATTTCCCCTAAACCAGATTATCCCGTCTTTTAATTGTAAGTAATAGCTTATGGATCCTGCTACTTCTGGATTGGGAATTTTGAAGTAGAATTTAAGTATTACGTTTCTTTTACTCTTCCAGGCTTTGTTATCACTCCAGGCTCTCACCTCAGGTTCCAAAGTTTTTCTCTCCCTATGAACTTATTATCCTGCTACTTTTCATTATCCCTTAAGTGATTCTTTACCTGCTGTGTGTCTCTGCAGCTGTGCCCCTGTCCTTATTTAGTTCTAAACCAGACTTACAAACAGCAGAATGTGCATGGTGTTCAGTCTTTGTGACTCATTTCCCAGCATTCCCCTGAGGCTGTGATAGTGGCTGAAACCATTATACGGGATGAACTCAGAAAGCTAAGCTTCTCTGAGAGACTGCAGCATGGAAGTGAATCCAAACTAGATCTCTTTTCTGTTGCTTTTCCTCAGGAATTCAGAATTCAAAACAGCCCTGGGGTTTTTGTCTGTCTTTATTTTAAGCATTTCTCCACTTCAGGCACTTATGAACATAAATAAAGAAAAGGTCTGATGCCCATCAGCGGTAATGAGGCTTTTTCATCCATGTCATAGTTACATATAGTCCTCTGTGTGATGCAACATCCATGCCCAATTAGCAAACCCAGTTTGTGAGTGTAAATGTGTCCTTATAATTTTTAAAATATATGTTGAGCTGTGTAGTGTCCATTTGTATTGCAGAACATACCATAGAGTTATTACAATGAGTTAGGAATCTTTATTTTTGCTTTTTATTAGAAAAACATGATGCTTTGTGATAATTAGTGAATTCAACATTTTTGACTCTGAGTGATTACAATAGATACGTCAAGGGCTTCAACAAGGTAGTTGGATATGCATAGTTGTTTCTGTGAAGATTTACAAGTTTATATTTAACCCATGAATGCAGTTATGCCAATTTAAAATGAAGTTGTTATTATTTTTGTCAAGTAAAATTCAATGTATAAAATATGGAACAGGTTTTAATTTATAAGATCATAGAGGAAATATGCTTAACTACATTTTTCTTAGGTAATGTTGAGTTTTACAAATTTAAGAATATACAAGTATTTTTCATATTTTAGACTTGATACCATCCTGCTATCCAGTGTAATACCAATAATTAGGAATTCAAAGTGGTGAGTCTGGTGAGATTAATAAAACTAATAGTAAGAGATCAAGTATTCATAGATGAAGAGAAAACATACATACAATTCTTCAAAAATGTCTTTTGATAAAATTGAGTCTCTGAACCAGACCTTATTATTTGAGAAGCATCTTTTAAAATGTCAGTGATTTACATGACTTTCTCATTCTTAAAATGGCTATGAAATGTCTGGGCTTCTCTGTCTGATGACAAGTCACCTCAAGTAGTCCCTGAGCAGGAAAATAACAAATGTTGAAGGCTTGTATGTTCCTAAAGCAGGAAAGGGAGTACTAGCAAGAGATGGCCTGGGATGGTGTTCCTGGGGTGTATTAGTCTGTTTTTATGCTATTGATAAAGACATACCTGAAGAGAAAGAGAAAGAGGTTTAAGTGGACTTATAGTTCCACATGGCTGGGAGGCCTCCGGATCATGGTAGGGGCAAAAGGCACTTCTTACATGGTGGCAACAAGAGAAGATGAGGAAGAAGCAAAGTGGAACCCCCTGATAAACCCATCGGATCTTATGAGACTTATTTACTATCAAAAGACCTGCCTCTATGATTCAATTTCCTCCCACTGGGTTCTTCCCACAACACATGAGAATTATGAGAGATACAATTGAAGTTGAGATTTCGGTGGGGACAAGATTTCGGTGGGGACACAGCCAAATCATAACATGAAGAAACATTCTATTATCTGGGAGGAACTGCTTTGAGTCAAGGTGAGATTGGTTTCTGGGTTTCAGAGTAAGGAATGAAAGGAAATTTTAAAGACAAAATCTAGAAATAAAGTTGTCCTAGAGCTTCCTGTGAATTACTCAAAAGGAATGGGCAGAAACAAAACTCATAAGCAGCAATACTTATTTTGACTATGTAAGGTAAAGAAAGTAACTTAAAAAGAAAGGCCATGCTGTAATGGGTGTTACAGCAGTTCTCAAATTAAGGTACACATTAGAACTGTCTGTAAATATTTAAAAATACAAATGAGCGTGCCTCACTACTCAGGAATAGTGAAATTAGTTTCTCTGGATTATTAGGGCCTGGGCACCTGTATTTCTTTAAAGCCACACTGGTGATTTTGATAAGCAGCCAAGTTTGAGAACTACCTATGCTAGGAAAAATTCTTCAAATAGCTGGAGTATCGCCATAGTGTTTCTTAATATAGCATCTGCACCATCACTTGCTAGTGGGAGGAAGCCCTTAAGGGTGTCCTGTCATGCTGTAGAGAAGCTGTTTTCAACTTAGCATCAGCATCTTTGTGACTAATATGTACTGGGACTTTTTTCTTTGGAAAATAGATCAAACCAAAGAAAATTCTTGTAAAAAAGAAATGTAGAATTTTTTTTAATTGTTATTGGTTTATGATATTAATTATGTCACTTAGAAGGATTAGTACAGTATACCCTACCCATTTTAAATTAGTAAATGATTAAAATAAGATCTTTACTCATACATGATTATTTAATTTCATAGAAATATCAAAATATTGTCATTCCACCAAAACACTACCTTTTTATAGTTTTATAACTTTACAAACATGTTGTGTTGTAAATAGAAATTTGATAAATTCAATTCAATAAAAATTATTGAAGAGCTACTATTTGCCAGATGCTGCTAGGTTTATGATTACTATGAGACCATGATATATTTGCGATCTACAGTGTGGTGGCTAGCCATTATGAATATTAATGATTAATGTTATATGTTCACTTATGGTTTCTCAGCTTTCTGAGTGTAAAGTTTATTCAATCACATTTTGTTTGAACAATGGATATTCTGGGATCTATTTAGGAGTTAACAGCAAAACTTTATTCAAGACAATTCATAAAACAATTAATTACTTGAGTACTAAAGATGTAAATGATATAAGACACTTTCAGTAAGAACTAAATACTACTCTCCAAAAGAATATGTACTTCTAATTGAATGGGGGAGGTTCCAAAGAGCTATACAGAGTATCATTGAACATGGATGTTGTCAGTTTAGTAAGAAAAAAAAGCATTATGTGCAGATGGAACAGAGCAAGCAAAGTCATATGTGTTCCCACAGCATATTTAAGGAATGATCATTAGACAACTATAGCTAGAGTACATGTCAATATGTGTAGAGCTAAAGCAAAAATGGAAGGCTTATAAAGAAATTGGATATTAAACTGTTAATAGTTTATTCTAAAAGGCAGCATAAAATATATCCAATCGTATTATACTCTTTATAAACATTCGTAAGAATTGTCAGTATGTTGGAAGCATTACTGTGAAAATGGTTCATAGAACTAATTAGATGAGCAACAATTAAGTGGCAAAGAAACAGAAATATTACAGGTAGGAGGATCCTAGATTGGAGAAGGTGGATTTGAGAGACGTTTTGCATGTAGAATCAACAGGTCTTACTGGTCACCTGGGAAATGCATTATAAATGAGGTAGAGATGACTCCAAGTTTCTGGCCTGGATGTGGGGATATTATAAACTATAATTTTAATATAAACACACAATGAGGTTCATGTGATACATCTGGATCAAACTGAAAATGAATATTTGAAAATATGGATCTGGAACTCAGATAAAGGTTCCTGTTGAACAGTAGCTTGTGGCCACTAGTAATGATAAACCAGATAACATGGTTTTCACAATAAAGATAATTATTATTATAAAACACAATGTTCTAAGGTGGATGCCTACCTTAATTCAGTACCATATCTTTCTATAACTCCACTTTGCCTTTTGACTTTCTTTATTAGTGGGAAATCTTCTTGAGTGTCCTCAAAGAGGCAATGTCATTTCATTGATATGCCTAGCAAGCATACCCCTACCTAAACCCATTTATAGAAGGAGAAGAAGCAATTATGACCAGTCGACATTATGCTGCATCAGTGGGGTTGGGATTAAGTCCACTTTTCTCACCGTTTAGCTGCTTGAGTAAGTGCCAACACTGTAACCAATCTTTGCTTTGATAACAAAGAGGAAATGTGGGAGGGTGAGGGGATAGGCAGGAATGGATTCCAGAAGGCAAACAATGTATTTTACAAAAGGTACAGGTATGTAAGTAAAAGTAGATGTCTACCATTAGGTGAAATTGTCTGTAGAGAAAATTAAGAGCAACAGGATATTCAAGAGGAGAATTAAAAGGACTGACAACATTTAAAGATAGACTTCTAGAATGGGGAAGTCAGGAAAATATTCATTTTCTGGAGTAATATAATTTAAACAATTCTATAAATATTATCCCGCATTATATTTCAAAACAAAAAAAAATCCTTATTTACAATTGTCCTAAAAATTCAATTTCTAATTGTAGGAATTAAATTGAGTGACAGCAGCTAGAAATATGGAGATACTAGTAATTCTCACTGGGCTGAGGACAGTGACAGAATCTCATAGTAGGGGGTCTGAAAGATTCTTTTTTATTTATTTATTTATTTGTTTGTTTGTTTGTTTATTTATTTATTTATTTATTGAGACAGAGTTTCGCTCTTGTTACCCAGACTGGAGTGCAGTGGCGCAATCTCGGCTCATCTCAACCTCCGCCTCCTGGGTTCAGGCAATTCTCCTGCCTCAGCCTCCTGAGTAGCTGGGATTACAGGCACCCACCACCATGCCCAGCTAATTTTTTGTATTTTTAGTAGAGACGGGGTTTTACCATATTGACCAGGATTGTCTCGATCTCTTGACCTCGTGATCCACCCGTCTCAGCCTCCCAAAGTGCTGAAAGATTCTTCTAGTCACTTAAGAAAGATTTAGAAATGTTCATGAAGGATGAGGCATAGAAAAAATATTCAAGTGGTATAGCCATCAGAGGAGTGAACTTGGGCAAGTGGTATTGTGGAAGCTAGGTCAAAAGATTTTGCTCAAGGAGGGAGAATGATATATTCACATGCTGAATAGTGTTAAGATGTAACAGACACATCATCAGTCAGCTAGCAACTTACAGAATGGAAATGGAAGTGGATAGAATATCTTTGGTCTTCTGTCTGCCTCCTATGTCTCTGCAGCCTGTGTCTACCCATCTTTAGCTGAAAACAGAGACAGCCCAAGAGAGTCCCTAAATTTTGAAACCAAACAGCCTCGATATTCTTCACAAAGGGAAACCCTAGGCAGTGTGGCTCAAAGCCCTGCGTGTCTAAGGATAAGTCTAGTAAAAACACATAATACAGAAAATGAGAAAGAGAGAGAGGCTCCTAAAGATATATTTGGGGCCAAGAATTAAACTACAAAGAATGATGATGGTTAATATTTGTTTGTACTAGCTCAGGTTTGGGATAATAAGTTCCACAGGTAAGAAGGATGAAAACCAGATTTAAATACAAAAGAAAGAGGAAACAGCAAGTATTGGTCCAGCTCTCGAGCTTACAAATATGGAGAAAACTTCAGCATGATTAGGAGCCGAGTGATGTAATTTAACAGACATTCATATATTGATGATATATAATTCGGGGGGGAATAGAATTGATGGCAAAGATGGGATTGAGAGTATTGTTGGATAGCTTTGCATGGGATAGAGGGATTAACACATACATTCAAAAAGGAGGAAAGAACAGGTGAAGCTACATATGTTTTCATAGCCAGGAAAAGGGGAAGTAGATGAGTTTATTTCTACCCGTCAACTTCTATAGGAATCTTGGTTACATGCTCTATTCCTTTGTAGGGCCACTGTAACAAAGTATGACAAACTGAGTGGCTTCAACATCTTTAATGTCTCATGGTTCCAGAGCCTAGAAGTTGAGATCGAGGTGTTGGCAGGGCCATGTTCCATCAGAAAATGCTGGGGAAGGATATATTCAAGGTCTCCTCCTAGTTTCTGGTAATGGCTTGTCTTGCAGCAGCGTGACTCCAGTCTGCATGGGGCATTCTCCCTGGGCGTGTGTCTGTTTCTTTTCCTGGCATTCTTTTTATGAAGACACCAGGCATATAGGATTAGGGGCCCATTCTACTCCAGTATAACCTCATCTTAACTACACCTTCAGTGACTCTAGTTCCAAATAAGATCACATTCTGAGAGACTGGGGGTTAACATTTCAGCACCTAAAATTAGGGGCACAGTTCAAACTGAATCAGATGTTGAATAATGGAGGTAGGATGTTTGGAAAGACAGCATGGGAAATGGGAAGAAGAGTTGACAATATGTCATTTTTTTTAGAAAGTCAATACATTGTGTCTTACCAATAAATAAGTAAAATCAGCCTTTCTCTAAATATATCCGTTTTTATCAGATATATTTAGTCCAGCAATAAAATGAGAATGCAAACTATTCCAGTGGTTTAATGATTTATGTTTGTCTGTCTCTTTCATATGAACATTTATCTTGTTACACACACACAGAGAGAAAGAAAGCTATGTCATATCATATAATGAGAAAAGTTAACACAGAAACAATAAATAGAAGACTGGTGTGAAGACTTGTAAAAAGCACACACAATATGACAAACACTTAAACTATATGATTCAGAGTAAAAATATGTGGGGGTATAAGAAATAACATGAAGAGCTTGAAATTATGCTGCAACCTTAAAAAAAAGTCTTTGACAAGTCTACAAGAACAAAATTGTGACATCAGCTGAGATAAAAATAGGTTTGAATGGAACTGAGGAACATTTGGATTTCAAATATCTAATAAATTGTGGCTGGGAAAAGCTAAAGTACTTTAGTGACACTGCTTGGTACTAAATATTTAGAACAACCAGCCCCAATTTTAAGATAACTAATGTAACCAAGGGCTGCCCTTGGCATCAGGAGTGATTTCTTTCTAGGTCATGAGTCCCAGGCATATCATCTCTAATAAAAATCTTACATAAACAACTTTATTTTACTTGCCTTGCACCCCATTTCATCCTCAACACAAATCTGTCTCCTGCCTTTATTAGTTGGGCCCCTGGCTTTAATATATGCTCTGAGGATTAAATTTAGTAATTCAGGTAAAGCTTATACTGTTAAAGCTTATTTTTCTTTTTAAATTATTCCTTCATAATTTCTTAGCCTACAGATATCAACTATCTCATTTTCATCATTTTCTCAGTATCAACTTAATTGTGAAAGTATTCTAGGGCCATTTATCATTTAAAGCTTTATATAATGAGCTAAGGATGAAAATCATTACTAAATATGTAAGCCCTCCAATAGTCAAGTCCATAAATTTACTTAAATTACAACCATCAATATATTTAGCAGTGGTTATTCCATTTATATTTTTTGCCTTAATGAACATAAGAAGTAAATATTGACTGATTTTTAATGACTCATCCTTTTATAGCCTTCTTTATAACTTCGATGAGAAGCATAATTGCAACTGGTTTTATGTGAAATACCTTAAGGAGCTACATTATGCATGCCATTTACTGCCCTCTAGGAGCTTACCATGTAAGAAATATCCACATGTTGAATACACACATACGTGATCGCCATATAGATGCGTTAAAATTCAAATATTAAACATAAATATAAATGTAACGTGCAGAGATTTTTTTTTTCTAAAATGGACACAATTAATATATTTCAAAGGTTTTGGGAGAGAGTGAAAAATGGATAGAAAAGAAGTTAAGGTCAGTGTTCAGCCAGTTTGAGTAACAATGAAGTATTTATTGTGAGGTCTAATGCATTAACTTTCTTTAGTCTTTTTGTCACAATAGAAATTAAGTGCATCAGGTAGTTTTCAGATCAGGTAAAAAGAAAATAAATAAAGAAACATCTCCAGAAACCATGAAGAGTTCAGGGTTAGAGAACTTTGGATTAGAGTTTTAACGAAATGATACTGTGGGGGGAAAACATTGAAGAAAAATATGATGGGATTTTTACAGACACAAATATGCTTGAAAGATGTTGGAGGCTAAGGGTTTACAAATGAGAGACGTTTTCAGAATAACTCATGAACAGCTCTGGAATATGGGCCAGATGTTTGTTGTTGTCCCACTTTTTTAGTAGATTGTTTCTCTCTTGGGACTTTCTCCTCTTCACCTCTCTGAATACAAGTATGTTTATTTCTTTGTATATAGAAATAATTTGCTAGTAGATGTATTGTATATTTTCTATTTCTATTGTTCTGGGACGAGATAACTCCAATAATAGGATATAATAGAAGTCATCAGTAAGTTCTGAGATACATAAAATCAGTAAGATTTAGACATGTATTTATTGATACCTGGCCAACTTTCAGTAAAGCTGCTCCAGATTCTCACCAGAATTAGGTATTGTCATTATTTTTAATGACAATAAAAAGAATCAAATCATTATTTGATTCTTTTAACTGTTCTAACAAATGAGCAGTGATATCTCGTTGTGGTCTTAATTTGCATCTCCATATAGAGAGATATTTTTAGGTTCTGGGTCTTACCCTCTGAAGATTCTCATTAAGAAACTCTGAGATAGGGCCTAGAAACTGTTAACAAGTTTACTAGGTGATTTTGATGATTGGTCAAGTGTAGAGACAGAAGACGGGGAGTCATTGAAGAACTTAGGCATTATCAGTGATGAGAATGATGAATAAGGGAGTGAAAAAGTAGATCTGTCAACAATAAGAAAGCAATCCAATAAAAAATAGGCAAAAGAGGCAGGGAGTAGTGGCTTGACCTGTAATCCCTGCATTTTGGAAGGCTGAGGCGGGTAGATCACAAGGTCAGAAGTTTGAGACCAGCCTGACCAACACAGTAAAACGATGTCTCTACTAAAAACATAAAAATTAGGTAGGCGTGGTGATGTGTGCCTGTAATCCCAACCTACTTAGGAGGCTGAGGCAGGAGAATTGCTTGAATCCGGGAGGCAGAGGTTGCAGTGAGCCGAGATGGTACCACTGCACTTCAGCCTGGGTGACAGAGTGACTCCGTCTCGAAAAATAATAAAAAAGAAAAGAAAAGAAAAAGGCAAAACACTTGAACAACACTTCACCAAAGAAGACAAAAGGATAGAAAAATAAGCATCTGAAAAGCTCCAACATGGTTGGTTGTTAGAAAACTACAAATTAAAACCACAATGAAATACCACCGCACTTTTTATTATAATGGCTGGGGGAAACTGTTAACATCAAGTGTTTGTGAGAATGTGAAGAAATTAGAACTCACATATTTCTGGGGAGAGTGCAAAATGTTACAGTTACTTTGGAAAATAGTTGGCACTTTCTTATATAAAGTCAGAATTATACTTTCCAATGAACCCTACTTCTAGGCATTTACCTAAGAGAAATTAAACTTGTGTTAACACAATATTTGTATATGAATGCTTATATCAACTTTATTTGTAATAGCCTCAAACTGGAAATGACCCAAATGCCTATCAACCAGTGAATGGATAAACAAACTGTGTGGTACATCCATACAATGGAATATTATTCAGCAAAGAAAGGAATGAAGTATTGATACATACAGCAAATACAAAATACATTCAGCTAAGTGAAAGAAGCCAGAATCAAAATTCTGCTATATTCTATAATTCCATTTTTATAACTTCTAGAAAAGGTAAAACTAAAAAAATGAATAGGTCAGTATTTGTAAATGTGTTGGGGGTAGTAGAATGGTTGATGGCAAAGGGGCTACACAAGGGAACTGTTGGGAGTAATGGAATTGTTACATAACTTAATTATCTTGATAGCAACACAACTCTGTGCATTTGTCAAACTCACAGACTTCTGCACCAAAAAGAGAGCATTATAGTGTATGTGAATTGTTTTTAAAGTAAACCAAACAACATATCCCCTCTCTCCAGCTTCTTAAGAGAAGGATTTGTTTTTGTTCATGGACTAGGGCTGATCCTTAGGATAATAATGACTTAGTAAATACTTATTTAGTGAATGAATGAGTCATTAAATAAATGTTAAAGGTTAATATGAATTTTTATCCTGCTAACTTCTGTCTTATAAATAGTAATAAAAAAAGACATTAACCACTCAATCAATATTCACCAAGAGTGGAATAATAAGTCAAAATACTGAGAGAAGTACCAGTTATGCATAATGTAACCAAGATTTCTAAAACAGACAGCTACCTTCAGCCAATGAGCAATGCTACAGATTTTAAATAAAAGAAATGTCACTCTTGGTATCTATTTCAAAGTCACTAGGAGAGTATTCCATTGCTATTAAAATGCAAACTCTGAAGTTTTATCTTGGATATCACTTTCAAGCTATGTTTTCTTGAATGTGTTACTTAATCTGTGTGTGTGTGTGTGTGTGTGTGTGTGTGTGTGTGTGTGTGTGTATTTTAATTTCTTAATCTAACAAATGTTAATGATATTACTTCCCTCAGTGGATTACTGTGAGAAATAAATAAATAAATATATGTGAGGAAGTTAGAACAAGGCCTGGCACATAAGTACTTGATAAAATTCAGCTGTTAGCCTGTTTGACGGTGTAGAACATATGGCATTCATGTTTTATCTCTTTCTCTTGACATAGAAAGGTAAAAATATGTCTTCCTCATTTAATTTACTACACAATTACAATATCTATAGACCATTGTAGAAAGATTTTTAAAGAAATTAGAAATGCTAGTCTTACTGCTCACTTTTTAACCTAATTCAAATATAGTATTTGGAAAAAGAACAACCTCTATAAATCAGAATTTTTTAATTAAAAAAAACAAGTGCTTGCTTCGGCAGCACATATACTAAAATTGGAATGATACAAAAAGGACTAGCATGACCCGTGTGCAAGGATGACACACAAATTCCTGAAGAATTCTATATTAAAATAAAAAGGAAAGGATTGAACTAGACAGTGTGTTGGGTTTTTTCAAATTTGAGGATTCTCATTTGTGCATTGGCAATGGATGAATACAGCAGTCTGACCACTCTTCGCAGGAAGCAGTATTCACATGGCCAGATATATGCGACTTACAATGCACCCACAAAGTGCATACAAATTCCCCTTATCTATTTCAACTGAGTAAGGGTGACCTTTCACAATCTGGTTAAATTACAAAATCTTTTCTAGCTGCTACAAGTGAATAGATCATTTTCTTGTAGCACCCATAAAAGTCATACTTGCTGTCAACTTGAGAAATTTTGGCTCAGTGCTCATGTTTCTCTTTCCTTGTCATAGGAGAAAAGCAATTCTTCTTATGAGGAGGACAAGATGTACCATCAGAAAATATGAAAAACAACCCATTCTTGGTCCCAGCAGCACCAGAAATTAATACTTGAAAACAAAAATAAGTTTATATTATTATGTAACTGGCCAAACTATAGGTTTTAATCTCCCCCTGTAACATAATTATTTAAGGTAAGTGTGGGCAATACACATTTATAGATAGCCAGCTTCCCTCAATTCCCACCAAAACATTGTATTTACTGCCTGACAGACTTCTGATGGTTTGGCTATAGCATAAAGCCAACTTGCATCACTGTCTGGAAAAAAGATTTTAAGTTAGCCTTTCAATAAGCTTACCTAATTGAATATGGTTTATTTATGAAATTTAGTCACTAGAGGTTTGTTGAGATGGAAAAAAGTATACATATATATGAAATATATTTTATAATAAATGATTATTTTGAAAAGCTCTAAGGTGTTATTGATCACATAGATTCATTCATTATGGAATATGACCATTATGACTTGGTAGGCTGGTCGCAGGAACAATCCTTCAGAACAATGAAAATGTCACCTGGCATTTCTTTTCAGCTGTCTCAATGTGGTTATGCATATAAGCTAAGAAAGAAAAATGGTGCAACTTGATTGAAGCACAGGGAGACTCATATCTTAACAGATGTGTTGTTTAAGTTAAAAATGAGAGTAAAAATGTGCATCAAACTCTATGAAAGTTTGCACAGCTGTTGCAATGTTTTAAAGGTGGCAGTGTCTTGACAGTTTCCAAAAAGCAGGCAAAAATAAAACATCAGAGTTTTTTTAGACAGGATTTTGAAATGTTGATCTCCTTTATTCTTTAAATCATTTCATAGGCCAAATAACTGTCAGGTCTAGCTCATGTCTGCTTTGACTTTCTCTTTGGCTCTTCTTACCATTGTAATAGCTCAGCTTACCCTGTTCACTCTCTGTGAGCATATAGACAATGGAGAGTGGAAATTTATGGAAGATGCCGGGTAGTAGGTCAAATCTATTCATCCTTGTTATCATTGTAATTCAAAACTTGCTTTAGCCTTCTGTTCAAATGCATGGAGCACATTCCTCACCATAGTGCATAAAGCTTTTTCCTATTTAGGTATTCTTAAAACTAAGTTAATCAATCAACTCTTCAATAAATTATCACACACATGGTGTGAAATGTATGCTCTGGAAGGATTAAAATATATATAGGAAGAGAGTTGCTTTTATGGAAATTTTAATGTAAAAACATGCTCAAGCTGCAGGTGACAGAATACCCACCAGGGTGACCCATCTAGGATAAATATTTTGAGATCCTTTGGGCAGAGTTAATTGTCCTGTTCTTTGCTGAAATAGCACTTGATATCTCCTTCTTTCAATCACGGTTATTACCACACTATCATACCATTGTTACAAGTGCAGGTTCTGGCCTCTGGATACCTAGATTCAAATTTCTGCCTTTGTAAAATACCTTTGTCTCCTTATTTCTAAATGGAAAAAATAAAAGTACTTGCCTTGCTGAGTAAATGTGTTGTTGGATTAGCACCATGATCTGACTTAAAGCATTGTTTTCATAAGTGTGTCTCACAGAAAAGTGTGGTATTAAGGTTAGATATTAAACTGTTCCTGGCAAAATATTTTTTTAAAAACTGACTGAAAATGGTTGTGATACAACTACAGATTGAAATGGTTTTGTGGAAGTAGAAGTCACCTGCTGACTGACTGAGTGTGGGAAGTTTTTGGGATGGGAGGAAAGTTGTGAGAGAAAGGAGAGTTAGATGACAGGAAAATAATGGTACCCAGTAATGCAAATAAGAAAAATTCATTTAGGGAAAAAGGAAATGTATGATTATATGCATATCAAAAAATGTCAATTTTCTCTGCTTTGGTTTTTGTTTCCACACACATCACTACCTAATGTAATTAACTTTTTAGACTTTGTCCTCAAATAGAATGCACAACCCTTTATGAAAGCAACACTGTTTATTTGTATTCTCTTTATCTCCATTTGATAGGTGCTCAATAAATAGGTTTTGAATAACCAAATGGAAGAATGAAACATCTAAATGTGTATTCAAGAGGCAGATACATATTTATAGAGGAATATCAGAAAAAGAATGACAGGTAGTCAAAAAGGAAAGCAAAAAGGGAAATCAGATTATAGAGTAGCTGTGAAAATCTAGAGGATTCAATTAACCTGAGATTTTAACACGCAATGTCACACAGATTTTCATTTTTTTAAGCAATTCTGTGTCATGAGAGCAAAAAAAAACAAATACAAAAAAAAAATATTTCAGCTTATTATTGACATGACAAGCTACCAGAAAAGTGAAGGAAGTTAAAGAACTTGCTAGAAAGAGGGTCAAGAGATCGAGACCATCCTGGTCAACATGGTGAAACCCTGTCTCTACTAAAAATACAAAGTTAGCTGGGCATGGTGGCGCGTGCCTGTAATCCCAGCTACTCAGGAGGCTGAGGCAGGAGAATTGCCTGAACCCAGGAGGCGGAGTTGGCGGTGAGCCGAGATCGTACCATTGCACTCCAGCCTGGGTAACAAGAGCGAAACTCTGTCTCAAAAAAAAAAAAAAAAAAGTTTTAGCAAGAATCAAAAAACTAGGTCTCAAGTGTAATTCTTATTGCTTATTTCTTAAGTGTAATCCCTGGACAAGCAGCCTCAGCATCACCTGGGAAAGGATACTAACCATCATTTTTTAGGAAACTCTTCCTAGATCTACTGAATCAGAAACTCCTAATAAGTCCTCCAGGTGACTCTGTTGCAGGTCAAAGTTAGGAACCAAGCCCTAAATTGCTAAAATAATCGAGATGTGAAGGTTTGATGAAAAAGGAGTTAGGATAACCACCAGAATAAAGAGGACTATTGGACCAGATGTACAGACGTTTTAATGGTTATAACAAATGATAATCTGATTTTATAATTAATTACTTCCTAGCATACTGAGATGTGATCCGAACTCTTCATACAGCTGCCTTGCCTGTCAGGCAAACTCCTTTCAGTCACAGCTGCATTACGAGGCTACAAACCTCCACTCACAATTTTTCTTTTTATTGAACAGCTGCCTGATAGCATGGACCAAAATGGATTTAATATTCTACTAATTGGGTAGGCATATTCTATTTTGTTAAAAGACTGAGAATAATAATATACTCTTATTATTATATAAATTAAAAGTAAATCTAGAGGGAAAAGGGGGTAAAGATATCTGTTTGATAGCCACATGAAATGTTTCATAGAGACAGGGCTGGACTATCACAAAACAGTAGAAGGCAAATACTTACCTATATAAGATATGAGAATTATGTGGTAACTCTCCATCCCAGTCTCAAACTACCTTTTCATCAGCTTCCCATTGTGCCTGGATTTTCACTTTTAGAAATTCATTACTTGGCTCAAGGCATTTTGTATCCAGAATCCTTATATTAAAATGGGAAGGATTCTGGAATAAGTAACATCTTTCCTTTACTCCCAACCATTGGCCTCTTCAGCAAGTGTTAGTTTATTTTAACTTGAGAGTATTGACTTTGTGTGAGTATTGACCTCGAAGAATGTACCAAAGAACATGTCTACCATGTTTTGTTTTGTGTGTACTTTTGATCTTGGTAACCTCATGATTTTACTGGGGTATTCAGCCTTGACATAAAGTAGAAATCAACTTATTAAAAAGAAAGAATATGTGAATTTGAACCTTACAAATTCATGCCAGGGAGCTGGGTTATGCACACTCCAAGGCATTGAGATGAAGAATTAACATGGATACCAAGAAATAAGGAATTATGCTGAAAGTAGTCATAGATTAAGCTGGGACATGGAAATTGGGCCAGGAAGAAGGTAACACTATATTTATTGCACCAGCTCATTAGATATAAGAAAATGTGGGCAAGGATAAGTACACACATCAGAAGATACAGAAAATTCTCTGTCAAAGCTGGCACTAGGGGAAGGGGAAGGTTGTTGATAGAAAGGTATAGAACAAGAGTAAATTCCCAACTCTATGATTCAGATATAATTCTTCAGATGGGATGTGCTAGCGGTTTGTGCTTTTTCAGTACGTGGTTTCCACTAATCTTTATCTGTGGTCTTTTAGACACAGCATTATAAAATCAGTGAGATTTGGCCGGGGGCAGTGGCTCATGCTTGTAATCCCTGCAATTTGGGAGGCCGAGGTGAATGGATCGTGAGGTCAGGAGATAGAGACCATCCTGGCTAACATGCTGAAACCCCATGTCTACTAAAAAATATATACAAAATATTAGCAGGGCGTGGTGGTGTGCACCTGTAATCCCAGCTACTCTGGAGGCTGAGGCAGGAGAATGGCTTGAATCTGGAAGGCAGAGGTTACAAAGAGCAGAGATCCTGTTATTGCACTTCAGCCTGGGCAGCAGAGCAAGATTCCGTCTCAAAAAAAACAAAATAAAATAAAATTAGTGAGATTTGTTTATTAAGTCCCTTTCACATGGTTTAATGAGAAAACGCTGTACAAAATGAGCTATAGCATGCAGTGATAGAAATGTCCAAGTAAGGCGTATACATTGAATGTCATGTCCTTAAATAAGTTGAGGCCTGTAGTTTAAGTTCTTTTCAGTATGTGCCATGAACAACATCAAAAATAAGTGTACCTCTTATACAAACTACTCACCTTTTAAAACAAAGCAAATAATAATAATAATAATAAAGTATTTCAAATTTCTACAATTACCTTTTCAAGCATAAACACATTAGAGATAATACCGTCTATCCTTAAGTAAACAGCATTGCATTGTTAATTTTTTTTTACATTTTGTTTTAAAGATTTCATTTTAAAGTCTGTTTTTCCATTATTTTTTTTTCTTGCTCGTGTCAGAAGAACAAAGCAAGATGATTTAATTGGTCTAGAAGTGGCCAGATATTCTTAAATATATGAACTATCTAGTGAACTTTCATTATATTCCTATAAAAATAATAATCAAAATATACACTTCTGATCTGACATTCACAAGTCATACCATAATAAGAAAAATCTAGTTTCATGCTCGTTGTGTTTTAAGAGTGTAAATCATTTTATGCAAATTTACATTTTTATGAAGTAGAAATTCTGAATATTTTTAGCCTTGAAATGGCTTTAAAATGCAATAATCTTTTGGCACCAGAGCTTAACAAGGACAAATATCGTGCAGTGAAACAAAAGGTCACCTGATTGAGAATATTTAAATATGTTCTTCATTCCTATGCAAAAATAGTATATTTTTTTGTTCTATCTTCCACAAAGTGAAATGTATGAGGCTTTTTAAATTTTTTATTATTATTTTAAAAGTAGAATATTTTGTTATTATTAAAATACCTACTTTTTCTGTTTAATATCATTGTAACATTCCACAGGACAGCTAATTTTTGCGGGTAAATTATACCACTAGAGGTTTTCTATAGGAAGTTATATTCCAATGAGAGTTAACACCAATCTTAAGTATCAAATAAAAATATAAAAGCTCTCCTCGAAGAAGGAGATTAAAGCTGTATGTGCTTTCTTTATGGAGATCATTTTACTGCTGTGGTATTCACAAAATAACAAATATATAGTTTATTAGCATCAATATTTAAAATGCTAAAACGAATGTGAAAAACTAGGTAGCTGCTGGTACTTTTTTCCTCATCAATTAAATCCTCATTAGCTCTGTGAGTTGTAACACAATGATTTACAAAGTCAAGTAATATTGTTGTGGGCCTTTTTCTTTTACACTGTGACACACACACAGACACACACACACACACAAAGATTTTGTAAAATCTCAAAAATCTATTCAACATAATTTGTATGCAGTAAATAAATGAGAGAATTTGGTAGTGTCACCAGTAATATTGTATGCTTCATTTATAATTATCATTGCTTATGAATCATTATATCTCTGGAATGCAAGGTGCATATGGGAATGCCAAGTATTAGAGGTTTAAAAAGGAGAACATATGTTATCTTCACTGCATTGTCAAAAATTTGTTTTACTTAATATGAGGTTAGCATTTATTATAATATTAAGATTCAATGACTTTTTGTAGAAATTCAAAGAGAACGTTCTATTTTGTGGGGACAGATGTACTTACTGTCATGCATAGAAGTACATCTTAGAACTTGGCAATTAGTGTCTAGAACATTTACGAGCTGCTTTGCTTTTCTAGCAAGAATCAAGAGAGCAAGAAAGTAAAATTGACCTGAACTTGCAGAAGAGTTCAAATGCTAAATCCTGAAATTAATTAGAAGATGTATGACCACCCTTGATCTTGATTCTAATCCAATTCTAATTAAACTTACAAGATGAACCAAGAATTCACACACTGGGAAGCCTTATTTTTTTAAATTTATTTAGTCGTTTTTAGTTACTCCATTTCATACACAGGCTGGAAATAAGTTCTAATTAGCTGAGCTACTCACTGAACATTCTCTGTGGTTAGAAGTACAAAAAATATTTTAACCAGTGAGTGGACAGAAAACAGAAAACGTGATGGATGAATGATTCAGGAGATGGTAGAATCAGAGAAAAATTCCTTCTGTAGTCGCTGTTTTATTCTGAACTGTATTAATAGCTTAGTGGCCTGTACATATTAGTATACTGTCTTAGATTATCTCAAGGGAACAAAAATAAAACAGAAAATCTGTAAGGAATGTAAGTTCCTCAGTGGTCAAGGTCCTACATCAAATGCTCAGAATATGTGTTTGCCCTCTTCCAAAATTCTACTCTGTGTGCTCCAAGGTCTGAGGGACCTAGACACTGAGCTTGCTTTGGGCCTCCCCAATATCTGGACCTTTATATCATCCTTTAGGGTTCTTGTGAAATGTCACCTAATTTCTGACACATTTCCTAAACCATTGATGATGGATTTGGTCCTGTGAACCACCAAAGCATCTTGATTGATTGTCCCTACCTTGTTCCTTGATTGCTTGTACTCTAAGCCTTTTTATAATTTTGATGAGGATACATCAGTGAGCCAAAACAACACAAATATCTTCTCTCTTGGAGATTACATTCTAATATGGTGAGACAGATATCTAAACATAATAAAAAAATGTTGTGATATTTTAGTATGAGTTAATGGCAATGGAAAAAATAAAGCAGGGGAATGTAAGTGGAGATTGTGGTCATGAGAAAAATCGTAATTTTAAATCCAGTGGTCGAGTAATGCTTCACTGAAAAGATGACATTTGAGCAAGAATTTGAAGAGCTTATTCAAATCTGGAGCACTGCATTCCAGGGAGAGGGTGTGACTTGGGAAATGTCCTGAGATGGAGTTTGGCTGGGGCAGAGTAATCCAGAAGAGGAACAGGTGGAAGTCAATGAATCATCCTGTCCCAGATGTTAGAAATGATTAAACATTCTATGCTCATGGTTAGGAAGAATTAATATCATAAAAATGTCCATACTGCCCAAAGTAATTCATAGATTCAATGCTATCCCCATCAAGCTACCAATGACCTTCTTCACAGAACTGGAACAAACCACCTTAGACTTTATATGTAACCAAAAGAGAGCCTGCATAGCCAAGACAATCCTAAGCAAAAAGAACACAGCAGGAGGCATCATGCTACCTGATTTCAAACTATACTACAAGGCTACAGGAATCAAAACAGCATGGTATTGGTACCAAAACAGATATAGACCAATGGAACAGAACAGATGCCTTGGAGGAAATGCCACACATCTACACCCATCTGATCTTTCACAAACCTGAGAAAAACAAGCAATGGGGAAAGGATTCCCTGTTTAATAAATGCTGTTGGAAAAACTGGCTAGCAGTGTGCAGAAAGCAGAAACTGGACCCCTCCCTGACACCTTACACTAAAATTAGCTCCAGATCGTTTAAAGACTTAAATATAACACCTAATACCATAAAAACCCTAGAAGAAAACCTAGGCAAAACCATTCAGGATATAGGCCTAGGCAAAGACTTCATGACTAAAAACACCAAAAGCATTGACAACAAAAGCCAAAACAGACAAATGGGATCCAATTAAACTACAGAGCTTCTGTAGCAAAAGAAGTAATCATTAGAGTGAACCAGCAACCAACAGAATGGAAAAAAAAATTTTGTAATCTACCCATCTGACAAAGGGCTAATATCCAGAATCTACAAAGAACTAAAACAGATTTATAAGAAAAAAACAAGCAGACCCATCCAAAAGTGGGTGATGGATATCAACAGACACTTGTCAAAAGAAGACATACATGGGGCCAACAAACATAGGAAAAGATGCTCATCATCACTGATTATTAGAGAAATGCAAATCAAAACCACATTGAGATACCACCTCACTCCAGTTAGAATGGCAATCATTAAAAAATCTGGAAACAACAGATGCTGGAGAGGATGTGGAGAAATAGGAACACTTTTACATTGTTGGTGGAAGTGTAAACTAGTTCAACCATTGTGGAAGACATTGTGGAGGACATTGTAGCACTTCCTCAAAGACCTAGAAATAGAAATTCCATTTGATCCAGCAATCCCAATACTGGGTATATATCCAAAGGATTATAAATTGTTCTACTATAAAGACACATGCACACGTATGTTCACCGCATCCCTGTTTACAATAGCAAAGACCTGGAACCAACCCAAATGCCCATCGACGATAGACTGGACAAGGAAAATGTGACACATATACAAAGAACATCCCAAGGTTATATTGTATCATAGTTAGCAAACTTACTTTATTTTTTTCCACCACTAAACTACTGAACTAACATATGCTCGCACACCATACACTTGCATTTCTCTTCAATAATTTAGACTAACTGATAGTCTACACAATATGGTTAATTTCTCTGTGGATTGTGAAAATTAAAAATTAAATGAGGGTTAGCACCAGTTAAAGATTTGAAAGGACTAAAATCTTTTATTCCAATTTTGAATTAGATGTAATTTTGCTTCAGGCTAGCTGAAAGAATTCTGCAAGTGACAATTTAAACTTAAATTAATCTCACTTTAAAGCCTTTTTAATAAAGCTTTTCTATGAAACAGTAAAAAGCCAGTGATATGAAAGCTATAACATTCCCAGGAATATGTAATCTAAAACTATAACTTAATTTGAATTTTACTGTGCCTTTTAATTAAATTCAAGATCTTTACAGACAATTAATATACATATATAAGACATATCTATCCAGAAAGTGATGTGAAATGAAGAATGTAGGCATTTATCTTGCGAGTGAAACCTCCGAATCTGGCTTCTGGGGGAAAAAATAAGGATAAGTCAGGATTGGAATTTCATTAGATTTAAATACTAATTCAGTAATTATTCAGTTCTATATTTGACTTAATCTATATGGACACGGAAATATTTTTGAGGTGGATAAAAGTCTAACTCATGCAGACTTTGCAACTAAAAGAATTTTATGTCAAGATTGTGTATTGTTTTCAAGGGAAATTAGATAAAATTAGGCAAAAACAGAAAGCTATGATAAATATGGCTTGGACTTTATTATTAGAGACACAATATAAAAATATACAATGTAAGGAAAGTAAATAAAAGAACCACCAAAATATCCTATTAAAATTAACTCTTTTCTGTTATTTTGAATCACATTATATTCTGTTAAGGAAGTTATTACAAACAGATTAACTGCAATTCACACTTCCATCATATGTTATAAAGTTTAGAGTTGAAGTGTTTATATATTAATATGGCTGAGTTTTGGTTATTCATTTCCACCTAAAGGGAGACATTTATTTAGAAAATGGCATGGCCATTCCAGGAAAAGGAGACAGCATCATTTAAACATCAACTGAAACTTAAGAAGAATGATGACAATAATGTTATTATGGGCACATTTAATCAGAGAAAGTGACAAACAATTTGTTGCAAAACACATAAATACTAGTTGATACCTCATTCTAGCCACATAAAGGACATTAACTTTTTCACACCAACCCAGAGAAAATCTTATGTATAGCACGTAATTACTTATACTACAAATGACAGACCATTGAAAATGCATGAGCATGGTATCATGTGTTCATGCTTTGTTGGTAAAATGGGGTAAGTATGGAAACACCAAAAGAAAAAAAAAAGAGCCTGTAAGTAGGTAGATGAGCACAAATGGAAACATTATTGCCTCACACTGAACAATTCACAAAAATTTTTTTGAGACGGGTTCTTACTCTGTTGCCCAGGCTGGAGTGCAGTGGCCAGAACATGGCTCACTGTGGCCTTGACCTTTCAGGTTCAAGCAATCCTCCTGCCTCAGACTCCTGGTAGGACAATAGACATGCACCATCATGCTTGGCTAATTTTTAAAATTTTTTATAAAGACAGGATCCCTCTATATTGCTCAGGTTGGCCTCAAACTCTTGGGCTCAAGCAGTCCTTCTCCCTTGGTCTCCCAAAGTGCTGGGATTACCAGTGTGAACCACTGTGACCAAATGACAATTCACAAATATTTTTCCATATTTCAAAACAATATTTACTGAGCACCTACCATATGCCATACTGCTTACAACATGTGAGAACTTGAAAGATTAAACAAAGAAAAATGTAACTAGGAATTACCACATTTAAAATCAGATAATCCTAGAATGCAACATATATCATTGGGACAGAATTGTTTATCACTTACCACATAATTAATTATCATTATAATTAAAATATATTACATAAATATATTCATAACAAAAGGCTAATTTCTCACTAACACATTCACAATTCATGTTTCAGTATATCTGCCTGTATATTAAGTAATGGGAAGATACCTTGCAGAAGGACAAGGACATATGCTCCATTATGGCATGAATTTCATCAATTTCCTGCCTCAGATGATTGAGTTCCAGTGTTTCTAAGGTTATTATTTCTATCTTTAGTCTTTATATTACTCCTTTTTACCTCTTTAAATACCTATCAACTAGTTCTCCTAGTCCTAATATGCAATATTTTTCTCTACATATTTTTTCTATATCACAATCCTAGGGTAACAAAGCCACCTCATTCAGATGCAGCTTTCTTGATTTCCCTTCACATCCACAGTGACTCTTTCTTTCTTTCTTTCTTTTTTCAATTATACTTTAAGTTCTTGGATACATGTGCAGAATGTGCAGGTTTGTTACATAGGAATGCACCTGCCATGGCGTTTTGCTGCACCCATCAAACCATCATGTACATTAGGTATTTCTCATAATGCTATCTCTCCCCTACTCCGCAAACACCCAAAAGGCCCTGGTATGTGATGTCCCCCCACTCCATGTCCATGTGTTCTCATTGTTCAACTCCCACTTGTGAGTGAGAACATGTAGTGTTCGGTTTTTTGTTGCTGTGTTAGTTTGCTGAGAGTGATGGTTTCCAGCTTCATCCATGCCCCCTGAAAGGATATGAGCTCATCCTTTTTTATGGCTGCATAGTATTCCAAGGTGTATATGTGTCACATTTTCTTTATCCAGTCTATCATTGATGGGCATTTGGGTTGGTTCCAAGTGTTTGCTATTGTGAATAGTGCTGCAGTAAACATACATGTGCATATGTCTTTATAATAGAATAATTTATAATCCTTTGGGTATATACCCAGTAATGGGATTACTAGGTCAAATGGTATTTCTTGTTTTAGATCCTTGAGGAATTTCCACACTGTCTTCCACAATGGTTGAACTAGTTTATACTCTCACCAACAGTGTAAAAGCATTGCTATTTCTCCACATCCTCTCCAGCATCTGTTGTTTCCAGACATTTTAATGATCACCACTGTAACTGGCATGAGATGGTATCTCATTGTGGTTTTGATTTGCGTTTCTCTAATGACCAGAGATAATGAGCTTTTTTTTTTAGTGTTTGTTAGCCCCCTAAATGTCTTATTTCAAGAAGTGTCTGTTCACATCTTTTGCTCACTTTTTGTGGGGATTGTTTGTTTGTTTTTTCTTGTAAGTTTGTTTAAGTTCTTTGTAGATTCTATTAGCCCTTTGTCAGATGGGTAGATTGCAAAAATTTTCCCCTATTCTGTAGTTTGCCTGTTTACTCTGATGATAGTTTCTTTGCTATGTAGAAACTTTAGTTTAATTAGATCCCATTTGTCAATTTTTGCTTTTTTGCCATTGCTTTTGGTGTTTCAGTCATGAAGTCTTAGCCCATGTCCATGTTCTGAATGGTATTGTCTAGGTTTTCTTCTAGAATTTTATGGTTTTAGGTCTTACATTTAAGTTTTTAATCCATCTTGAGTTAATTTTTGTAGGATGTAAGGAAGGGGTTCAGTTTCAGTTTTCTGCATATGGCTAGCCCGTTTTCCAAACACCATTTGTTAAATAGGGAATCCTTTCCCCGTTGTTGTTTTTGTCAGGTTTTTCAAGGATCAGATGATTGCAGATGTGTAGTGTTATAATGTACCAGACTTTTCTTAAAGATGTTATTTTTCTTGAGTTCATATACCTTGGAATTCTATTGACCCGTATTATATATTTATAAAAGTAACTTCAGGTCAACTTATGGTTGCTAACTTTTTTGTTTTACCACAAGAAAACAATTTATATTTTAATTCCCAGTTAGTCTGATTACTATCATTTTATTTAGAAAAGGATTTAAATCCCCCAAACAGAGGAAACAAATATTTATAAAATCTTTTGTTTTTTATTTACTTTTCAATTTTTATTTGTTTTAATTACCTTTAGTTTGCTTTTGTTTTCAAATTTCACCACGAGTCAGGAAAAATGTCATCCTCAGATTAATAGAAGATCGGAGAATAGGTTTTGGGGACTGCTGGTTTCCCTCCTTTTCCTGCCTCACCATGTATCTTCTTTGCGTTCCCTGCTTTCTGTCCTCCCTTGTCTCTGTGGCACTTACAATGTAACTATGACCACACAGCAGCTCTGTCAGTTATCATTTTAATGTACCTGCTTCCAATACTTGACAGTCAACTATCCACTTCCTTAAAAGGTTTTTGTGACACTGCTCTAACCTGGTTTTACTGCTTTGTGACAGCTCCTTTTTTGTTTCCTCTTCTTTCTTTTCACATAAAATTGGGCATTTACTGCTTCTGACAACAGTTTCCAGGTTGACATACCTCTTCCCTCAGTGCAGCATTCACTCTCAAAATTTCAACTACTATTTTTATGAAATTGACTCTAAAGCTTGTATTTTCCATCATAATCTTTCCTGTCATGATTCATGACTCAGTAGTTTATATATCCAATAATAGCTACTAAATGGATGTTAATTAGAATTCCAGACTAAAGTCATCAAAAATGCATACATATTTCGCCAACATTTTTTTTCCCTCTCTTCTCTGTTACAGGAAAGGGGTTCCAATCCAGACCCCAAGAGAGGGTTCTTGGATCTTGTGCAAGAAAGGATTCAGGGCAAGTCCACAGTGCAAAGTACAAGCAAGTTGATTAAGAAAGTGAAGTGGTGAAAGTACAGATACTCCTTAGACAGAGTAGGGCGTTCCCAAAAGTAAGAGGAGGAATGGGTACACGCTAGGTACAATGCTTATATATATGGGGAGATGTGCTCTGCTGCAAAGCTTTGTGATAAAGGACTAATTTTCTTAATTACTAACTATTAAAAAATATTATTATCTTTAAAGCAAAGTTAGAAATGCCTTTGTTCTCCAAATATTCAGATATCTGGAGACTCCCAAGTCTGGTTCTGTTTAGTAAACACTATTAATTTGTTCCCTTAAACATCTAGAAGTTAGAAATGCTTGACTTTCTGGGAATGCCTCCCAGCAAGTCCCAGCCTCATTTACCTAGCCCTCAGTCAAGATGGAGTTACTTGGGATTGAATGCCTCTGACACCTCTACCCACTATACAATCAGATCTTCCTAAGTATGCCATTTTGAAAATTATGATTGATATTAGTACAATAATATGTTTACATGAAAAATAATAATTTCTGAAATGGTTCTTCTCTTCACCAAGTTTTGTTTGTCATCCTTCTTCAAAATTTATCGTAACTCTTTTATCTGCTTCACTTCCGAGCTACATGTTGTTGTCCTGGAGAAGTAACTTAATTTTTTCTGTAGAATAGATATATTGCATGTCTAAGAAAGAGTCTATAAATATTTTATTCTGTGCATACTTAGTGCTTATATAGTTCTTGCTGATTGATACATTTAGCTCTTACTTTATCCTGACTCTACGCTAGTCTATTACAAAATTTTATTATTTTTCCTCTGTCAGTCGTAGACAAAGTGCCATCCTGTTCTAGGTTGGATACCATCCTCCATAATTATCTTCCTATACTAATCCCCTCCTTATTGCTTTAGTTTTGCTTATACATTTTTAATGGTTAAACATTACTCCTTTTTTTTTTTTTTTTTTTTTTTTTGAAGAGACGGTCTCACTCTGTTGCTCAGACTGGAGTGCAGTGGAGCCATCTTGGCTCATTGCAACTGCCTCCCAGGTTCAAGCAATCCTCCTTCCTCAGCCTCCCTAGTAGCTGGGATTACTGGCTGGCACTACCACGTCTGGCTAATTTTTGTATTTTTAGTGGAGACCATGTTGGCCAGGCTGGTCTCAAACTCCTGACCTCAAAAGATCCACCTGTCTTGGCCTCCCTAAGTGCTGAGATTACACGCATGAGCTACCACACCCGACCAACATTACTATATTTAAGAGCCTCCACATTACAACCTTCTATCCCCATTTCCATATTTCCAGTCCTATTTCAGTTCTATCTTAATAACTGAAAAAATAATAATAATTATAAGCACCATTTTTACCTATGTAAGTTAAATGAACTGAATAAGTTATTTTAGTATCCAGAGCCTCAGTATTCTCATCCTCAGCACAAGCACATTGATTGGCACATAGAAGGTACCTAATCAAGTGTAAATCTATTTACTGTTTCCTTCCATTTAAATCTCCGTATTTTCCAACTGTTTCCTTCCATTTAAATCTCAGCCTTTTCTAATCCCTTCCTTTCCATGCATGTCTTAATAACCATGTAAATATCATATTATATAATCATCCTCAAACTTAGGTCTGTTTTATAGATGAGAGGGTAAAGCCTAGAGGAGTTAAAGACCTGACAGATTAATGACGACATGGAATCTTACACAGAAACTACGGGATCTGGTATAGTCGAAACTCTGCTGGTTTCACTTGTTTTTGTAAAACCTGAACATTCTATTTTGGTCACTTAACTTCTAAGAGTAGATTATAAATTCTGTGAACCATGCAGAAAGGTAAATAAGTAATAGTCTTAGTAAATATAAGAAGTGTGGTGGAATGCTAAAACAATCAGCTACTAGCTTTACTGTTCTGTCACTAGTAAATTTTGTGATCTTGGACATGCTGCTTGGTGTCCTGGGGTATCCGTTTTCTTTTCTGCTGACATGGTGCTGAAGCAGGTAACATTTATAAAGGCTCCCTAAGCTTTAATATGGTGATTGTCATTATCATAGTTGACATGGAATAAATTGCAGTTCAATTTCTTTGTGAAAACCTAAAGAATACACATCTCACCTAGCAGATCATAATTTGGCCCTAAGTGAAGAATAAGCTTCTAAGCATAGATTTTATAAGATGAAGAATATAATCTTGACAAAATGAGAATCCAAACTAAAAAATGATTTAATATAGTCAAACATCTGGATATGTGACTAAAAATTTCAGTTTCCATATGGATGTTTGACCTTGGGTGTACAATATTAACTCTATAAAAAAATCAAAACTAAAATGTGAAAATAATCAGTCTTACCTAATTTGGAAAAAGAAAGGTTTTAAAAATTTGATTAATCTTACCTAAGAGATAAAGATAATAATGAATATTTGGGGCATTTTTTCATCTTTTGCCTGTTATTTTATAGTTAAATATACCTTAGCAAGATATGCAGGTATTGCAGAGGAAAAACACAGTAATAATAAGAAGTGATTCTTCATAAAATCTGTTATCTTCTGATTCTTTTTGGGTTCCATTAATTCTAATCAATTTGGTAAATCCTAGACCATTTACCTTTTTTTGAGTTATGACCTTCTCTACTGACAGACTTTCACCTAAAAACAAAACAAATATACCTGAGATTTTAAAATTTTTAAATGTCACGAAATATCAAGTGAGTAAAGAAGACAAGCGAGTCAATACATATGTATGTGTTTCTTGGCTGACACTCTTATATTTCATGGACGCAGACAAATAGTAAGCCAGAGTTTAATTTCATTTCAGAGGTTGCAGAATGGTGGGTGTAGTTTCAGGGTCCTGGAGTATCAGTAGGTTAAAAGTATTGATTTCAATGAGAATTAATTTTAAGAACACAACAGCAGGCCTTTAAACAATTTAGCAGAAAGCATGCAGTCTCCTATGCTGAAAAGAGGTATAATTAAAAAGCTATCAATAGTCTGGGATTGTCAAAACTACTTTGTCACCTGAAGCTCATTCCTTATAATTATCTTTTAGGCTTTAAGCTAGATCACCATTAACCTCAGAAGAAAAGGGGTTACTACGCTTTCTGATGTGAGAAATTGTATCATCATGTAAATTAAACCCCGTTCCACAGTCAAATTAGACTTTGGAATGATTGAGTATTAAAACTACTCATGTATATTATCAAATGACACAAAGTATGAGCATACTAAGGGAGAAGAGAAAATTTCCTGCTTTTTCAAAGACTTTTGAGATTCCTTATGTGCACAGATTGATTTTAAGCATGTATCAAAGATATAAAGTTGAAGCAATAGAAGGAAAACTCAAAGATATTTTTAGCCTTTCCCCAAAGATTTCTTTTCAGCTCTCAGACAGTACAAAATGAGTCAACACTTAAGTAAGCCAGAAATAATATAACAAGTCTGCCAAATTACAGCTACCTACAGCTCAGATCTTCAATCAAGTAATTGTTGAAGCCTCACTAGAAGGAGGAATAAATATGTTCTCAGGTGAACTCACTTAATAATTTTAACCTTATTGTCAAAAGAAAGGAGTCATAATTAAGATAGTACAATACATGAAGCAGGGAGCAGCACAATGGCATCTTCCTGATGATTAATGCGTATCCCCGGGGTGGTTTCTTCAGTCGTGGAGCAACCAAAATGATGTAGCCTTCTTTCCCTGCATAAGAAGTTGTGACCCAGTGACAAATTATCAACCATTGTCATTCCTGGGTGATGCTGAGCTGACTAGTAGTTGTGAAAGGTTATGTTAGTTAATGTAAGTGATTCTCAGTAGGCAGAATACGGCCTACAACCACATGTGCACCATCATGCTGATCTAACTGTGGGTAGCCGGGGGACACGGGACGGTATTCTGTTGTGGCTATTACTTGTAAAGAAAGACGTAAGGTATGGTTTCTCAATCTCCAAGTGATTAGCATTTGCGGCCAGTGTTTTGTTTTTAGGGCTTTCCTGTGCAGTGTGGGATGTTTTGTGGCATCCCTGGCCTATACTCAGTACCTATCACTAGTAAACCCTTTCTCTCAGTTGTGACATATATAGATACCTTTGAGCATTGACAAAATGTTCCCTGGAAGGCAAAATTGCTCCCCATTGAGAACTAGGGATGAAAGAGACTTGGAAATGCTATACAACCTACATAATTATATCTATATATATACCTATATCTGTATAAAGAGGTACATACATATATATTCATATCTCTATATATACCATTATATACATACATGTATATATCTACATATGCATCTCTATATATTTATATATAATGTACATACATGTATATACCCATATACTTGTATATATACACAATCATATGTATGCATATATATCCAATTACATATATACTATTCCTATATACAATATATATAGAAGTATACATGTCTATAAACAATATATATGTACATGTTCACATATAATACACATGCATACGTACACATGTAGATAAACTTATATATATATATGCACCATAAAATCATAAAGGCTGAAAATATAAATAATATTTTGTAATGTTTTACAGATTGAAGATGCATTTGACAACACTAGATATATCTGCATGTGCTTCCAGATTTTATTTTGAACACTCCTTTTAGATGTGAAGTTTTGGAGAAACAACAGAATTGAGTGGGAGGATTCCATACAACCCATGCAAAAATCTGAAGGCCTAGCATCTTATAGAATAATAGTGAGTGTGTGTGTAGATCAGTGTGTCAGGAGGTTAGGATGCATGTGAGGAATCAGTGCAAGATGATGCTTCAGAGATGGGCAAGAGCCAACTACATTAACAGTAAACTTCAGTATGAGGAGAGGGTAAAAAGACTTCTTGGTTGTAGATGGAAATAAAAGCAAATCAGAAAAAAAGGGAGTTCTTAATGTCTGGCTCAAATACTGCTTCCCAGTTTGACTTAATTATGTCATTTGCTCTTATTTCTATGTTTCTGCCATTAAGATACCTTCTTATTCAAAGATTTTATTTGCAAGTGGAGGAGACAGTTTATTGTGTGTCATGACTTGAGAGATGCTGAGGAAAATAGGCTTTTCAAACAAACAAAAACATGTAGCCTGCAACAACTTCTGAAGTTCCTTTTTTTGAATGCATGCTTTTTGGAGTTCAAGAAGTAAGCATCCAGGAATGCTCTTTAAAATGGGAATATTCCTTGGCTCAATGTTTCTTAATCCTTAAGTGCATGGTTTTCCTGATCTTCAGCAGCCTAACAGGGTTCCGGGTGGTACAATCAGTAAACTGTGAGGAAGAGCAAGACTGAAGCTACAGATTTAGAATTGGAGTCCTACCTGCTGGTGGATGGAGGACAAAACAGCAGATATAAATGAAATAATATATGAAATACCTATTATGGACGTATAACATGTAGGGCAGGGACCTGTTGAATAAAAATTAAGATTCAGGTAGATCAAAATGTGGACAAACCCAATTTCCTGCACCTCCTCACCTTTGAGAGAACTCAGGAGAAAAAAAAATCATATGGTAATCAAGTCACACACAGTTGGTCAGAAACAGGTATCCAGTCAGTAAAGAGTTCAGTAAAAGAAATTTAAAACTTTTCATAATTGGAGTTGGGGATAATCGAAGCCAGATGACACAAAGGGAAATGAGGCAGGAAGAAAGAAAGAAAGAAAGAAGGAAAAAAAGAAGGAAGGAAGGAAGGAAGGGAGGGAGGGAGGGAGGGAGGGAGGGAGGGAGGGAGGGAGGGAGGAAGGAAGGAAGGAAGGAAGGAAGGAAGGAAGGAAGGAAGGAAGGAAGGAAGGAAGGAAGGAGAGAAAGGTAAGAGTCACCATATCTAAATATGATGTCTGGCAGAATGGGCTGGACTCTGCACCTTAACCTATGTATCCAGAGAAATCAGGAAAGGACCCCCTATAAGGCTGCATTTGAATTCGTACTCACACAGTGCTTTCTATTCACTGGGAAGGAGAGGTCCAGGACCAAAGGCAAAGCTGACCAACTGTGTCACCAGGGCCTTTCTCTCAAACAATTCTATGTTCTCACCAGTGTTCACCCTCTGTCCAGGAAGAACACCACATTTCCCTAGAAGTTGGAGAGAGAGCACAGGGAGTCAAGCTGTAGAAGACAGAGGATCTTAGCTTAGTGGTGAAACAGGATCTCAAATCCAAGATCAAATCTATGTCCCGACTTGGGTAGCCTAACAAGGACCTTTAGCAGTAGCACTAAAGCCCTAGTCATGAATGAATCCTTCTTTTTGCTCTTAGAAAATGCCTATAGAGACACAGAAATGGGAGAGCACCATGGTCTTGCTAACTGGTCTATAAAGAAAAATGATCTAGTGAACTGTCAACAGACTGTGAAGGTGACCTAACTAGGGTATAGGTGACTCTGGATTATACAAGTATCATTTAACTCTCCTAACTATTGAATGAAGTAGGGATAATTATCTGGAATTGGTAGAATTAATGTGGAAATCAGGCTTAGTAAAGTTAAATAACTTACATTTGCAGAGCCAGATCATGATAAAAGTGGGAATCGTACTTCTATTTGAAAGCAAAGCTATTGTATTATTCTAACAGTCTTACTGTCTATTTATTGAATAACAAGCTGCCAAAATCGGACTCCAAGATGGATTATAAAAAGAAAGGGTAGCAGTTAATTAAAGACAATTTTATCTTGATCTGTCCCTAGCTGGAACCCTTTCCTTCATGAAAGTAAACATGCCAAATTTAAGTTGTCAGCTGTCAGCAGTAGAAAAAAATAAATAGACTCTTTCCTTCTGGCTGGCTTCAAGTGTTGATAGGTAATGTACACTCAGAACCCATTTGTATTCTGTAGGTGAGTCCACTTTTGCTTGAAAATCTCTAATGACTAGATAAGGAAGCCCTTTTATCTAGGTCAATATATCTACGCAAATGCTCATTAACATAGAATATTTGTTATTTTATTATCAAGTGAACATATCTAAAACTTTGACACTAAATTTTAGCCAAAGGCACAATATCCTTTAATGTTATATTGCTAATGATGTGATCCCTAGCAAAAGAAACTTCTGCAAGAGGGAGTTACAACATTTTGCTTCCAATTATAAAATGAACAGTGAACTAATCAGATATTTGAAAACCCAAAGGAAAGAAGATTCCATAGCTTTTCTCCAAAATTTAAAATAATATGAGTTTAAAAGACCATAATTATTTAGGGCCTGATTTCTTGAGTCAACATGTTACTATATTTATTTTAGAGAAATGTGAAATCTGGCAAACTTGTTTTGTCAAGATGGTCTGAGCCAGTTTTTATTTTGATTTTTGTTCATGTGTTTGTTTTTGATAAGGATGAGCTAATTACTGAGAAAATGCTAAAAAAGAAAGTCAGGTCTTCCAATTTATAAATTTTAATAAATATTTATAAAGCAAATTTTAATGACAATTTTTAATGTGAATATCTACCTTTATTTCTCTTTGGTAAGAGAAAACATGTTGAAAATAGTCTAAAATCCCATCTCTCCAACTTCAGAACTCAATCAAAAACATCAGCACTGTGGGAAGACCAGATGTCTCCCTTGGAAAGCAAACCAGTGTATAACAAAGGGTCCAGTCTTTCTACTTTTTTAAACAGAAATTTTGAAAGAAAGTAGCCCTCTATAAAAATTTCAAGCAATTTCCAAAACTGTATAATTTAACCAAACTTTTAGCTTTTTGCCAACTTCCTGCATTTTGATGGCAGTTGATTGCCAGAGACTTCAGCCTTCCACTTCCAGGTTACAGAATAGATAATCAAAGCTGTGAATGTGTTAAAGAAGGTGCATCAACTCCACATCAACTTCTAAAATTTTTAAGTGCTAAGGAGGTGATGTGAATTGCATATGAATGTAATTAATTTGTACATGAAGAGAAGATTTTTAATTTGCTATTAGCTTCATAACAGCCTAATATATAAAAAGCCAATCACTGGCAAGCTTGCCAGAAGTATGACAAACTGTTCCAAATTTCTTTAAAGATGTAATGGATGGTGTTTTCCAGAATGTTTTGATTAACCCTTCTATTGCATATTTGCAATTGGTGTAAAAATTAATGTTAAAATGGAAAACTTTATTAGATTACAAATAACATAGCAGGATGTGAATAATCATGGTTTACATGTAACCAGAAATTTTAAAAATGTGAGGATGGTTGATTCTTTTTTTCTACCAGTAGAAATTATTATGTTCTCATTCAATTTTTATTGTTGGTATTAGCATTTAGAAAGAAAAAGAGAGAAGAAGAGAAAGAAAAAAATACTTCAAACAATTTTTATAATAAAAGTTTCTCCCTTACTTTCAGAACGCAATGCCAGCATTGCCAACTTTAGGCATTTTTGTTCTTTTCTGTTTTTCATATTCAGTTATTTGACTAACTCATTTGTTGCAATATTATAAACATGCAGTTTCTTTTTTTCTTTCTTTTTAATGAGAGGATAAAGAAAGAGAAAGAGCAGGAGATAGTTTCTCCCCAATGCCTAAAGTGTTTTTTCTACTTTGATGGTTTGAATTTGGGATATAACTTGCCAAAACCAGGCTGAGCAAAGTGAATAACTAGATAAATAAAATTAGACTTTTCATATTGAAGTCAGTTTGCAAGTTTGATAAATTATTCTTAACAACCCTTTTAATTAAAAAAAAAAATGAATTTAGCATTTCAGCCACCATAACTTAGTCAATGGTGCTGAGGTTCATATTTATTCATTGTTTTCTTTTGTTCATCATTATATGAATATAATAATTAATAATGAATTCTTTCTCAAAGTAAGTCGGCTTGCATTAAATATTGTAAAAACAGAAAGGCAGTTCATTTTAAAGTCAGGGTGCTTCCTGCTCCATTCAAAATGAATGATGTATACTGCCAATAAAAATAGTAATGGAACAGGATCCATAGGACTTCAGAAAAAACTCTCTGCCATTTAATCATCTGATTTTTTTCTGCCTGAAATTACTGATAATGTTATGAAGCTGTTGCTAGTGTCAATTCTCCAAGGGCTTACTTGTTAGCTTCCTATGTTATTTGAAAAACACAATTGTCTGTGTTAAGCCTTCTTATTGAATGTGCCTACATATAGCTAATTGTACTAAATAACTAACTAACTAACTAAATAAATAAATAAATGTAGTGGTCTAGAATAAATATACATATATGTATATATGTATATTTGGTGGTAAGTGTATATTTGTATGTTTTAGGTATATATATGTATATTTAGTAGTCTGGGCACTGTATATATATATATATATATATAGTGTCCAGACCACTATATAGAGTGTGTGTAATATTAAATATGCAGTACACATATAGTATATATATATATATATATATATATATATATATATATACAACTATATAGTATATATAAATATATAGTTTACATAGTACTAAATATGTAGAGTATATGTATAACTATAATACTCAATATATAATATATATAATACTAAAAGTATAGTATTTATTACAGACCACTGCAATAAAGTTCAGGTTGAAAAATGTACAATTGGCTGTAGGTAGACTTATTCTACAAGAGGAGTTAACACAGACAATTGTGTTTTCTTTTTTTTTTTTTTTTTTTTTTTTTTTTGAGACAGAGTCTTGCTCTATTGCCCAGAGTGCAGTGGCACAAACACAGCTCACTGCAGCCTCCACTTCTGCCTCCCAGGTTCCTGCAATTCTCTTGCCTCAACCTCCTGAGTGACTGGAATTACTGGCACCCACCACCACATCCAGTTAATTTTTTGTATTTTTAGTAGAGATGGGTTTTCACCATGTTGGTCAGGCTGGTCTTAAACTCCTAACCTCAGGTGATCTGCCCCCCTTGGCCTCCCAAAGTGCTAGGATTACAGGCATGAGCCACCACGCCCAGTTGACAATTGTGTTTTCAAACCTATATTATGCAATGTCAAAATACATGAATATATACGTTGTATATATTATATATATTGCATATGTGGTATATAGTGTATTTTATATTTTACGTGTATATGTACATATTGTCTCAGTTGTTTCACATCTACCTTCTCTTTCTCTACTCTACCCTTGTTACATTTGTCATAACAATGATCATTTTATACCCCAGGCCATTCTTTCCCTGTGTTCCCATCTTTGTCAATGACATTATAATTTTTCTTAGCACCCAGAATTAAAATCATAGATCTTTGTTTGATTAGTAGTTTTTCTCCGTTCCTCATGCTTCTGTGGTCACTTGCTTCTGCTTCACCATATTTCTTCCAGTTTCATGGCATTTGTCTCAGTTCTTTTTTTTTGAGACAGAGTTTCGTTCTTGTTACCCAGGCTGGAGTGCAATGGCGCGATCTCAGCTCACCGCAACCTCTGCCTCCTGGGTTTAGGCAATTCCCCTGCCTAAGCCTCCTAAGTAGCTGGAATTACAGGCACGCGCCACCATGCCCAGCTAATTTTTTTGTATTTTTAGTAGAGACGAGGTTTCACCATGTTGACCAGGATGGTCTCGATCTCTTGACCTCGTGATCCATCCGCCTCGGCCTCCCAAAGTGCTGGGATTACAGGCGTGAGCCACCGCGCCTGGCTCTTGTCTCAATTCTTTATTCCTATAATTTCTTCCTAAACTTCTTGTCTCCAGCATCGCTAAGGGACGTAAATTTGAATCTTCTTTCTGCCACCTGCTAGCCATATGACTTTGGAAAATAATAGATGTTATTAAATGAGCACTTACTATATGCCAGAGGAGTGTGTTAATCACTTTGCATTTACTATTTCATGGAGTCTTCGAAGCAATCTAGCGATTGTTATGCTATATCCTTTATTTACCAGCAGATGAAACTAAGGCTCCACAAAAGTGAAGGCAGCATAATATGTGACAGAGCAAGGGTTGGCGGCCGGCCCTTTCTACCTCCAGGGCAGATCCCATTTTCCTAAAGAAAATTCACTGTTTTCATTAAGCCTCAATATTATCATCTGCAAATAATAACTTAAAGACTGTCAGGGGCCTAGCAAAGTGCCAGATTGTGGGAGTACACAGTGACCATTCTTAGGCTGTATGTCTGTCCGGGGTTAGTTTGTACGACTACCCTAGCTCTTCCATTGCACCCTGCCTGCATTTCATTGCTCTGCCATGGGTATCTGTTGTTGCCATTGCAGCCACATTCCTAAAATTCAGTTTTAATCGACTTTACGTAGTCCTGCTCATTCTGCTGAAATCTCACTTTGGGTCATTGCCTCTGATTGTGCAGAGGGGGCTGGCAGAGGGAATGACTAGGAGCTGAATCATAAGTCACACTCCCTAGAACAGGGCTTTGCCCGCTCAAAGGGTGATTGCCTTTTCTGTTTGGTGAAAGGGATTGCTCTCTTTCCAATCTCCAGCCTATAAAACTGTAGGTCCCTTGTAGGAAGTGCCTTTTTGTAATTTGCACAAAACTTCCCATTGGCCCAGCCAGACTCTTGTCTCACAGTGAATGTATATTGACAACTATTATGCATTAGGCATTTCATATATTGCATTAATCAATTATATACTAACACTTTGCAGAGGACCTTGCATATGGTAATTGTTCAGTAAATTTTTGTAGAATCACATTGATTCATACTGCCCATGGCCAAGGCCTAGAGCCTTTTGATGACATGTTACATGTCCATACAGAGACTAAAACCTATTGGTAGTTTTGTTGGCATAAATATGCATGATAGCCTTTGATACACTCTTTAATCATCTGAATTTTTAATAACTAAAAGATGTTTATCACTGCTTTCAACAGAAAGGTGTTGTAAGGAGTTAGGAATTAAAATCTATAAGCATGCTCACATCCTCATTAGAGAGTAGAACAAAAGTATAAAGACACGATCATTTCTCCAAGTGTCAAGATAAATTCAAAGAGATCCCATTGCCTCCTGACAAAGAATGTACTGAAAGAACATCTGTTCCCTGCCACCCACTGCATCTCTCTTCCTTCGGCTCAGTCTGGAAGTTACAATGTAGCTACGTTCTTTGAAAGGGCCAGATTTGGTGAAAGTTATATAGCAAAGTGGAACTCTTTAGTAGCACAATTGACACTAGCTTTTCATAGGACTCTTGATTGAACTCAGGTAGTTTAGGGAGGTTTCAGTGAATACCTGCTGAAGGTTATTTCATATCGTGACACTTATACATGGCTATGCAAATTTTAAAAATCCGACAGCCTTCAATGAACTATGTGATATGTATAAATCTCCCATACTAGATATATTTTAAATTGATGGTATCACACTAAGCACTGAAATAAAAGAGCTAGCAGCACTTATCCTTACAGGCTAATAGCTGCAAATGATTTTATGAATCATTAGTTTAAAGATGTGGCCCTACCCATTTTTAAAACCCAGTGTAGATTAACATATTTTGTCTGTGACAAGATGTTAATAATTTTAGAGAAAAGAGGCCATCTGATGAAGTAAAACTCTCCCAATTTGTGCCATTGGATTTTTGATATTCTAATTAACATGATTATGACTAATTAGAGTTCTTGACTGTTAAAGAAGGAAGATTGATAGTTTAATAGATCAATACTGGTTACTTAATGTCCTGAGATAGACTCATTTTGGCACATGACATAGGCAATATATAATTAAATTTTTAAAAATCTTTTTAAGGTGGTTCCTACTTGTGATATTTTACTGAAGCATAAGACCATAGAAATTAAGCAAAACTGGAGACCATCCTTTTGGCTAAAGTTAAGTAATTATTTTCCTTTTTGAGTTGAATTAATGTTCCCTTCCCTTTGGTAGACACAGTTGGGTAAGTGTTCAAAGTGTTTTGTACTGATTTCTTGGTGCAAATCCCATTAAAATAAACATAAGCTGCATGGGTAAATTAGAGCATGCTGCTTTGAAAATGTACCCCACTATTTTCAGCATTATTTAGCTGTCAGAAGCTGATAAAATCAGGCTTACATTCCTAGTTTTTCAATATGTTTGCGATGCATTTACATCATTTTCATCTGAAGTTGGTATGAAATGGTAGTACCTTTGGATTATGGACACACCTACAGTATAGAAAACCAATGCAGACAATGACATTTAATAAATAGAGACTAGTAAATAGGTTGCAATGGACTTTGCTGTATTTCAAAAGAAAGAATCTGAACTCATTTCACCATTTTTGCCTCTATTAATGTGCATGGGAGGTTGTCCTTACCTTTCTTTGCATTTTCAAGTGTGTTTTTGCAATCAGTCCATTGAGTAGCATGTTCACTAATCAATTAACAAATAATTACTAAGTAGGAACTGTGAAGCAAAGCAATATGCTGGCCTTCTTCCCTACACTTCATGAGACTCTATTTGACACTCTGATGCTCAGTAAATATTTACTGCTTTGCATTTATCTTTTAAATTAGAGAATTGGTTACAACTAGGCAATAGCCCTAATGCACAATGAAGATATGGAGCTGTGGTTAAGCAGATGCATCTACCAGAGACAGTAGGTATAGTGAAAACCATGGCCTTCGGAGCTGTATTAGTCCATTCTCATTCTGCTGATAAAGACATACCTGAGACTGGGTGATTTAAAAAGAAAAAGAGCTTTAATGGATTTGCAGTTTCATGTGGCTTAGGAAGCCTCATAGTTATGGTAGAAGGTGAAAAGCACATCTTACATGGAGTCAGGCAAAAGAGAACAAGAGCAAAGCAAAAAGGGAAACCCCTTATAAAACCATTAGATTTCATGAGATTCACTACCATGAGAATAGTATGAGGGGAACCGCCCCCATGATTCACTTATCTTTCACTGGGTCCATCCTACAAAACATGGGAATTATGGGAGCTACAATTCAAGATGAGTTTTGGGTGGAGACAGCCAAACCGTATCAGGAGCTAAACAAAATTTAGCTTCAGCTCTACTTTTCTCTCTTAATATTTGGGTAATCTGAGCTCGACACTTTTTCTGCCTTAGTTTTCTCTATGTAGAAAAGGAATGATAATAGAATTACAACAAAGTGGTCTTCCAACAATTAAATGAATATATAGGGAGTGTAGACATTAAAACTGTTTCTGGCAAAAAGCAAGCATTACGACTACGTTTAGATGTTGTTATTGACACTATCACACAGCTGATTTGGAACATAGATCCTGATTTTCATTCTCTTCTCCCTGTGTTAGCTTTGTAATATTAGGTATGTCACTCTAAAACACTGAGTCGAATCCAGTCATCTTATTCTTAGTGTGCTGATTTCATCATCCTCATGATTTTTTTAAGTTCTTTGAAATTTGCAAAATGTACTCTTCTTCTAAATGTTTACAGTAATCACTACTTCACTATTGTTGTGAGAAATAATTGTAATTATGTATAAATTATTTAGGACCACTATGTCCAGTGTGGCTCAATTACGTGAGATCAGAGAATAGGATTTCCCCAGGCCACTTTAGTACATGCCTCATATCAAGGCCCAGAGTGTAAGAGAAATAATGAAAGCAGGGAAGTCCATGCAGTGATCAGTCAACAGGACTAGCAGTGCCTTCACGTCAATGCTGCCATGAGTTTATGACTTCATTACACAAATGTCTTCTTGGAGCATATTATTATACAATATATTTCCTTAAGGCCTGAAATTATCACATAGCCTTAAGTTCATAGTTTTAAATTCTTAAATATGTTTATATGTTTATCATTTTATACTTTATGATTTTTAGTAAATATATATGGCATATATATATTATATAGCATATATAGTATAAATGTGTATATACATTTTGTATGTTTATATAATATAAATATTTTTGTATAAAATTTCCAAATTTTGGGAGTTTTTATAACCTTATTCTAGAATTTAACACTGGCATCAAATGGATACAGTGTTGACTTTTAATTACTGAATTAGGGAATTTGTATCATTGACTTTAAGCAGTGAGTAATTTTAAATGAAATTAGAAAATAAATAAATATTACAGTTGAGAAAAATTGTACATGTGTGCAAAGCATAGAATTAGTTTGCATATATTTTCAAATGATAATCAACTAAGAATTCTATATTAAATAAGGAGTTTCTTGCTTTAATTTAATAAGAAAAAGGTTTTTATATTCTATGTAAACTTTCACATACAGTTTAAAAAAATTAATGAAATTAAATAAAAAGATATGCCTTAAACTTTAAAAAAAAAAAAACTCTACTTTTAATTGTATATGGCTTTATTCTTAAAGCCACTTTTAAATATTTCTTTAACAAAATCCAATAAACCTAAACAAGCTGCTGTAGTCTTTTGTAACATATTTTTGAAATCTTCAAATGTTTATGGACTTATCTAATTTACATTGCTCCTAGTATGGGAAAAATTATGGGTTATTTAACAATTACATAGTAGTTATAGAAATAATTTCTGTAAATTGTCAACCAAAATTAAAATTCTAAGCTCTCCAACCAACTGATGGACCCCACCACTCTAGCAAAGGGCATTCCAAAATGAACCCAAAAATCTAGCTCAGGCCATGATGGGAAGGGGAGGGTCCGACATGCCTCCTTCACTCTCCTCCCTTTGGAATTCAGCTACAGCTGACCAGCATTTAGAGAAAAACAGAGATCTTAAGACTGATGACTTGGTCTTATACCAATAAGACATTGAATTCCAGCCTAACTCTAGCGTGGCATCACATGTCAGTTAGGAGGCCCTGAAAGAAATAAGATTATTTTCTCCCAAAATATATTTCTATGACATGTTTTGAAATGGCCTACAAAGCTGTCTCTTATGGAGAAAATTGACATTCTGTAGAAAATATATGTTCCTTTCTGGGCCTTTCTCTAATGCAAGAAAAAATTAACTAACAGTTCATCAGCTTTTTAGGTCTGTTAAGAGCTGTGAAGCCTACTTGGAGGCTTCATCTGCATGATGAAACCTTGGTCTCAGTAATCCTTTATCTTAAAACAGAAATCTCTTTCTATTGATTCCAGGTCTTTAGTCTTTGAATCTGCCTATGACATGGAAGGTCCTCTCCCACCACCTTCAGGTTGTCCCACCTTTCAGACTGAATCAATTTCTATTTTATGTGTATTGATTGTCTATGTCCCCCTAAAATGTAAAAAACCAAGATGTAGCCTGACCACTCTGGACACAAGTTGTCAGGACCTCCTGAGGCTGTGTCATTGGAATGTCCATTGCCCTGGAAAAATAAACCTCTAAATTGATTGAGACTTCTCTCAGATACTTTTTGGTTTACAAATGTATATTCTTTAAAAAAAAAACAAAACAACTTTTTGTCTCTTAAGATTCTTAATCAACTGCAGAATTAAATTTATAATAATTTTAGAAATATATAATGTGAATATAATAAATGAAAATAGCATTAGAAGTATAATATCACCAGAGCACATGCCTCTAACCCAAATTTTGTCTGGTAATTGCATCTGGTCCTCACAGACATTTTTTGTTTGTTTGTTCATTTTTTAAAAAAATATACATATATATACATTTTTCATTTTTATTTCTTGTGTTTTATTTGTCGTATGTGTATGTGCGTATATATGTATATATACACATATATACGCACATACACATACACATATATACATATATATGCACATACACATACACATACACGTACACATCTTGAATATTACATTTTAAGCTGATTTTAACCATTGAGCTCTTAAAAAATAAAAATCCTGTTAAATCTCTTCCTACCATATTTTAGCAGGGACAAACTGCTGATATTTGAAAAGTAACACAAATATCAAACCAGAAAGTTCTTGATTTAGGAATGAAACCCAGGCTGTTGTGGTGAAAAAGGTCAGAATCTTAGCTACTGAACTACAGTGTCAGGTGTCTGCCATTGCCTGGTCAGTTTGGCCTCGCAGGTGTTTTAAGTTGCATTTGATTTCATACTCAGGTTTCTAAACCCACTTAATTCTGTGACCCTGATTATCATTGCGTCCAAGTTCTACAGGTGAAAAACTTTAAGAAACCTACACAATTTGATACAATGAATACAATCTGGTTACTACCCTCAAGAAAAGCAATTGTTTATGAGTCAAGATAGCAAGGAGCTGATAGAAGGGTTGGATTCACTTGTGATTTACTTTTCTGTCTCCAACAATTTACTAAACAGCAAAAGTTTTTTCTTCACATGCATATATCAAAGCCCTAAAGGCATTCACCATTTGAGAGAATCCATGGAGGGACTATTTTTTCTTGCCTTGCATCACTAGTTTGTAGCGGGAACAAAGAAAATTTTTAAAAAGGAAATATTTTATAATTTTAAATAAAGGTAAACTCCACATGGTTGAGCTGAGAATTGAGAACTGCTATGTCATAGTTCTTCCTTATTTTTTATTTTTTTTTAGCCAGACAATCCAGCATCATGTCCTGTGCGGATGGGAATAATATTACTGAAAATAAAGGCTAACAACTGCTACAGTTTATTTAGTACTTCTTATGTCCCCATTGGTTTTCCCACATTATCTCATTTAACCTCAGTACTACCTTGCAAAGTAAAAACTGTTAACATCTTTGACTGATGTCATAACTGAGAGCCAGAGAGGTTCAGTAATATTAGGGGAGGTCCAGTGATATTAGGGGAGGTCAGGATGACATGATGAAATTAACACACAAACTATTTAATCAACAAATAAGAGTCAGTGTTGATTCATTCATTCACACCTATGTCATTCAGCTACCTTTAGGTCTTAGAGATTTAAGACAGGAAATAAGGCTATTTTAAAGTAACACGTAATTATAACTTCTTTTCTGTTTTTTGTTTTTGAGTCGGAGTCTTTCTCTGTAGCCAGGCTGGAGTGCAGTGGTGTGATCTTGGCTCACTCAAACCTCTGCCTCCTGGGTTCAAGTGAGTCTCCTGCCTCAGTCTACCAAGTAGCTGGGACTGCAGGTGTGTGACACCACGCCCAGCTAATTTTGGTAATTTTAGTAAAGATGGGTTTCACCATGTTGGCCAGGATGGTCTTGATCTCTTGACCTCCTGATCTGCCCGCCTTAGCCTCCAAAAATGCTGGGATTACAGGCATGAGCCATTGTGCCCAGCCTACTTATAACTTCTTAATGGGTCTAAGATCATTAGTATCCTTTCTCTTCCCTCTTTTCCACAAAACTGAAGCTTTTTTTAAAAGCCACATTGCATGTGTTTTTGTGGATTTCCCCAACAGAAAATTGCATTTTTTTAAATTTCACTTATGTTCTACTGAATAAGTCTTCATATAATTCTACGGTTTTATATTTATATTTCTTAATAGTTTTCACCAATAAAAGCTAAAAGCCCATAGGATATTATGTTCTCTCTCACAAAACGAAACTTTCTAATGGATAAGGTTTTTATGACAAATAAATGAAACTATGAGAGTATTTATTTGTATTATTGTCTTTCTTGACTGGTATGGGTAGAGTGATGGCCTCCTGAAAATGTCCACGTTCTAATCACTAGAACCTATGAGTATGTTAATTAAAAGGTAAAAGGGAATTAAGATTGCAGGTGGAATTAATTTGCCAATCAGCTGACCTTACACGAGGGAGATGATTATCCAGGTGGGCCCACAGGGGCCGCTCAATATAAAAGACGGAGGCCAAAGAGTCAGAGTCAGAAGGGGGTGAGTTGAGGAAGGGGTAAGAGTGATACTGAGAAGGACTGAGCTCGTCGTTTTGGGTGTTAAAGAGGGAGGAAGGGGCCATGAGGAAACAGAAATTGGCAGCTGGTGGAATTTAGAAAAGGCAAGCAAGCATTTTGCCCTAAGGCCTCCAGGAGCAACTCGCACTGCAGACACCTTGGGTTCTGGCCAACAGAGACTCCTGTCAGACTTCCAGTCTACCTGTACTGTAAGTAACTAAATTCGTGTTGCTCAAATGCTCTAAGTTTGTGGCAATTTTTAAATAGCAGCAATAGAAAACTAATATGCTATAATCATTATGTAAATTATTATTTTCATTATGTTTCTCCCAGTTATAAAATTCCAAGGATTTTTCAAACATGGATTCCTAGTTTTGTCCCCACTTTGTTAAAAATAGGCTATGTGACTGTGGCCCGAGTGACTGTGCCTCAGTGCTGTATATGTGCTAACAACTCTTCAGCTTTCATAGGACTCGCAGGTAGGAGCCTGAGAAAGGCAGCTGTAGGATATTAGAAAAGCACAATCTCAATCTTTATGTCTGGGAGCTAATTCTTTCAGTACTAGGCCTAAGATGGTAAAGATGAGGTTTCAAATGTAAGGAGGACAGAACTATAGAAGAGGTAGATAAAATTACTATGTTATTTTTATATACAGGCGGTTAATTGTACTAGCTCATAATGTCCTGCTGTATGGCAGCAGAGGCAAGTGCCAAGGTTTCCTTCATGATATCCTTACATTTAGGTCTCATTGAAAATATTTTCTTCTGTGATATCCTTACATTTAGGTCTCATTGAAAATATTTTCTTCCCAGTTTTCTTCTCTTTAGTCTCTGGGACTCACCATTCCTTTCCAATAGATAAATAGAGAGATAGGGAGATGATATACATACATGTAAATTCACAATATGCACACATATATACACATCAGTATACATACATATATAATATAAAATCTAGAAATAATGCATGAAAATATTTTATGTAATTCACTGATTCTCTAAGCTCATTTTCATAGTTTATAAGGCACAATAGACTTGTAAATTTCCAAAAGCAGCCATCATTGTGTTCATAAAGAGAAAGGATTTATTTCTCTCCATTATGAAATAATTTTTATTATGAGATGAATCATTCAGAATGCACCTAAGGCCATTGACAAAATTAGCCTGTTGCTAGCTGGACAACAGTACATTAACAGTTCAGCTACCTGGAGGGTACTTAGCAAACAACCACAACTCTCTGGAAAATAGAACAAAACAGAGGACAGACAAAAGTGATCTCTGAACAGGCACACTCAAGCATGTTGCTCATGAGAACTCTCAAAAGTCTGCCACTCAGGCTTCCATTTAGGTTTCCTTCTTGTAAAATAGACATTTTGGTTGTTTTGGAACTTACAACAAATCAGTTCTAAAAATTAGGAGCAGTAAGGAGGCTATTAAATGGGTTTACACAAACAATTAGATGAAGTAATTGTTAAGGCAGAAGATGAGGAGAAAGGAAAAAACATAAACCTTAAAAGTATAGCAGTGTGCATTCATAAGCATTGGGTCAAGCATCATTCTGTATCTCAAAAGTTGTGGAAGGCAATAATCTCGGTGTCAACATTGACATTCTAAAGTTAACCTTGAGTCATCAATAAAAAGTTACATTATATTCAGTTGTTTTTGTTACAGAAGGCAAGGAAATATAAACTGATTTTAGCAAGACCTTCGTCTATAGGACTGACATTTAGTGTGTAACTTTATAATGGTCAAACCACTGCCAAAGGCCCTTGGTGGACTTTATCTCAATGAATCAATGGTTAGAAAAAAGAAAGAAAATAGGATAATAAACAATTCTGAATTCTGTCTATCGGGTATCAGCTCCATATGATATCAGCTTCAGACTTATCTGAAGCTGGCAAAGGTACTTCCCAGATTCCTTTTCCAAGTTTTCTGACAGGCATTACCAATGAGCCAATATTAAAAGATTGGAAGGTGGAAGGGCAAAAAGAAAAAGACATTTTCCTACTTCTGGTGAAGCCCCCAGCAGCTGTAGATGATTACAAGCAATGGGAGACGGTGGTAGGCCTCAGTGAGCTCCCAGATGGTTTGAACATTCTCATGCAGAACGAAGACTCCTAGATTCCTCCTCAGAGGTGGCCATTGCTTCCAGGAGTCTTGAGGCAGGCGAGCTCCTGCAATTAGCAGTTCAGCAGCAGATACTGGCTTGTAGTCCTGGAGCAATAGCAGAATCCTGGTCTTTTGGTAAATGATCCTTTCTTAACTCTTGCTACCCCTGCTCTCTCCCTTTCTCCTCTTTACTCTCTTCTTTTCCAACATCAATGCAAGCAATCCCCTGTACCAAAACTCGTTCTGCTTGAATTTTAGCATGGTTTTTATTTCCCTGATATGACTTCAGTGGATTTAAAAAAAAAATAGAATGAAAATATGATTTTGATTAAAAAGGTAAATTTAATTTGTCTAGAAAATTCAGTCACCCAAAAATGCCTGCTAAGTAAATCCTATTGTTTAATATCAGTGTTGGTACTTGCTGAGATTATAATGATTTAGGATACAGTCAGTGCAAACTGTTTAGCAATTAAAACAAATTTTGATGTTTTTTTTTTTTTTTGAGAGCTATGGTGCCCTGAGCACTGATTTCAGTCATTTCCTAGTGTGTCCTAGAAGAAAGTGAAGAGAAAGTGGGCATAGATAAAATATCATGCCAGAATCCTCTAGCACAATGAGCAGTTGACAGAGTGAATTAATAGCTTCAACCCAACTACAACACTGTTCCACAATCAACGTTAATTCCCCAAGTCAGGCAGAATGGAGGTTTTTAATGAGAAAGGTCTATGACCAAATGCCACAAGTGCATATGTGGCACACACAGATTTTTCATAATCATCATGTTTCCTTCTGGTTTATATATATATATATTTTTTATTTAACAAGTTGAGACATTAAATCACAGAAATGCTAAGTAAAGTTTTACTTAAGAAGTCACTGTACTCATTTTTCTTAAGTAGACTTTTTCCTGTGGAGTAAAAAAATCGAGGCTTTAAGAAAACCATCTATTCCAATTAATGGGGGCAATGTGGGTCATTAATGTACAGAATTGATGCTTATATAATTGCCTTCCTCTTCATTAAGTTATCATCTTTCCCATCTGCTCAGTCCATAGTCCCATTCAAAATATTCCCTTAAAATCAACCATTCTGAGAAGCTAAATCTATTACAAGAAATGCATAAACTCTGTTTTTTGTATCTTTGAGCTCCACATCCATAGAATCAACTGCAATTAAAAATATTTGGGGAAAAAAAAAACAATTAAAATATACAAATATAAAACAATACAGTAAAATGACTATATAATATTTGCGTTGTATTTGGTATTATACTAGGGATTATATAAAGTATATGGAGGGATGCACCATGGATTATATGCAGATATGTCAGGGATAGGTGATATGAAAATATACCAGAGACTTGATCATCCACAGATTTGATATCCAAGGGGATTCTGGAGCCAGTCCCAAGCAATACCAGGGTTACTGATGAGTGACTATAGAGTATCACTCTTACATTGGATGTGCAATAGGGAGTTTTTCTTCATTTTCCTAGAAATAGTCCCCAAAATTTGAGACATGCAGTATTAAAAAATCAAACAATAGGGACAAGGGTTTGTTAAATGATTAACATGTACAGAGAAGCAAGGTAATGTAGAAAACTACAGGCTTTGCAGTTCAGTCAGCCTGAGTTTGAGTCTTCCCTGATTCTCCCTCCCTATGTGAGTTTAGTTGTGTGAAATATGAACTCTCTAAGTCTGTTTCCTCAACTCTAAAAGGGGAGCAGAATATTTATTGAGACTGATTTTTAAAGCTGATGTACACAGGCTACTTAGCATTTTGTTCTTAAATAAGCAGTGTAATTTTATATTACATGCAAAATAGTTATATATGTGCATGTATGTATTTGTGTGTGTTTGTATATGAGACTGAAATATCTGAACTTGCTTACATTGAGCTATTTTGACCTATAGAAATACATGTTTTCTTCCATTAAGGGAATTGTCTTTTATGAAAGGATTGGCACAGGGTACAATACTTTTGCTAGTCATCGATAATTATAAAACATTGAATTTTCCTTTTTTTAAATTATAATTTAAGTTCTGGGACACATGGGCAGATTGTGCATGTTTGGTACATAGGTATACATATGCCATGGTGGTTTGCTGCATCCATTGCCCTGTCATCTACATTAGGTATTTCTCCTAACACTATCCCTCTCCAATTCCCCCAACCCTTGCTATTCCTCCCCTAGCCCCCCACCCCACTCCAGGCCCCAGTGTGTGATGTTCCCCTCCCTGTGTCCACATGTTTTCATTGTTCAACACCCACATATGAGTGAGGACATCCGGTGTTTGGTTTCCTGCTCTTCCGTTAGTTTGCTGAGAATGATAGTTTCCAGGTTCATCCATGTCCCTGCAAAGAACAGGAACTCATCTTTTTTATGACTGCATAGTATTCCATGGTGTATATGTGCCACGTTTTCTTTATCCAGTCTACCATTGATGGGCATTTGGGTTAGTTCCAAGCCTTTGCTATTGTAAACAGTGCCACGATAAACATTCATGTGCATGTGTCCTTATAGTAGAATGATTTATAGTCCTTTGGATACCTACCCAGTAATGGGATTGCTGGGTCAAATAGAAATACTATTTCTAGATCCTTGAGGAATCATCACATGGTCTTCCACAATATTGAACTGATTTACACTTCCACCAACAGTGGAAAAGCGTTCCTATTTCTCCACATTCTTTCTGGCATCTGTTGTCACCTGATTTTTTTTAATGATCATCATTCTAACTGACATGAGAGGGTATCTCTATGTGGTTTTGACTTGTAATGACCCATGATGATGAGATTTTTTTCATGTGTTTGTTGGCTGCCTAAATGTCTTTTTTTGACAAGTGTCTGTTTATATCCTTTGCCTACTTTTTGATGGGGTATTCATGTTTTTCTCATAGATTTCTTTTCTTTGCAGATTCCGGTTAGTAGCCCTTTGTCTGATGGGTAGATTACAAAATTTTCCCACCCTGTTGGTTGTCAGTTCACTCTAATGATAGGTTCTTTTGCTGTGCAGAAGCTCTTAAGTTTAATTAGATCCCATTTGTCTATTTTGCCTTTGTTGCCATTGTTTTCGGTGTCTTAGTCATGAAGTCCTTTCCCATGCCTATGTTCTGAATAGTATTGCCTAGGTTTTCTCCTAGGGTTTTTACGGTGTTCAGTCTTATGTTTAAATCTTTACTCCCTGTGGAATTAATTCTTATATCAGGTATAAGGAAGGGATCCAGTTTCAGCTTTCTGCATATGGCTTGTCAGTTTTTCCAACACCATTTATTAAATAGGGAATTCTTTCTTCCTTGCTAGTTTTTGTCAGGTTTATAAAAGATCAGATAGTTGTAGATGTTTGGCATTCTTTCTGAGGCCTCTGTTCTGTTCCATTGGTCTGTATCTGTGTTTTGGTACTAGTACCATGCTGTTTCAATTACTGTAGCCTTGTAGTATAGTTTGAAGTCAAGTAGAGAGATGCCTTCAGCTTTATTATTATTATTATTATTTGCTTAGGAGTGTCTTGGCTATGCAAGTTCTTTTTTGGTTCCATATGAAGTTTAAGGTTTTTTTCCAGTTCTGTGAAGAAAGTCAATGGTAGCCTGAAATGGGATAGCATTTAATCTATAAATTATTTTCAGCAATGTGGCCTTTTTCATGATATTGATTCTTCCTAACCATGAGCATGGATAGTTTTTCCATCTGTTTGTGTCCTCTCTTATTTCCTTGAGAAGTAGTTTCTATTTCTCCTTGAAGAGGTACTTTATATCCTTTGTTACTTGTATTCCTAGGTATTTTATTCTCTTTGTAGCAATTGCAAATGGGAGTTCACTCATGATTTGGCTCTCTGTTTGTTATTGGTATATAAGAATTTTGTGATTTTTGTACATTGATTTTGTATACTGAGACTTTTCTAAAGCTGCTCATTAGTTTCAGGAGATTTTGGACTGAGATGATGGGGTCTTCTAAATATGCAATCATGTTCTCTGCAAATAGACACAGGTTGATGTTCTCCTTTCCTAATTGAATATTCTTTTTTTTTTTCATTTTCTTGCCTGATCACTTTGGCCAGAACTTCTAATACAATGTTGAATATGAGTGGTGAGAGAGTGCATCCTTGTCTTGTGCCAGTTTTCAAAGGGAATGCTTCCAGCTTTTGCCCATTCATTATGATATTAGCTGTGGGTTTGCCAGAAATAGCTCTTATTATTTTGAGATACATTCTATCGATACCTAGTTTATTGAATTTTCTATGTTAAGGGGGATAACGATATGCTGGACATATGTATGAGTGACATAATAGATGTCGGAAAAATGTAGAAGATATTTTCCACTAAAAGACCAAGTATGCATTTTAAAAAATTATGGTTGCTTAGGAAAGTTTAGAGAATAAATGTTCATATTACAAACATATTTAGATATTGACCAAAAGATCTATAAATATAATGTCACCATGAAAGTGTCTATTTGTAACTGTTTAAGGAAGATGAAGTTAACATCTCCATATTAATTGAAAACAAATGAACTTGTAGCCTTCATTATGATATGATGAACCATCTAGAATATTCACAATGAAAAAGCACAAAATAAAAAATGTGTAGAGACCTATGTGTCATTTACCCAAAGAACCACTGAATCTGCAAGAGCTGTTGAAAAGGTAGCTTTGGGAAATCTTAATTGACTGGCTTAGCTCTAAGTACAGTTACACTGATTATAGAAAATTACAGCTTATCTTAGTCTAAAATGTGCTGTTATTAAATTTTTGTTAAACATTGTGTGAGTCTAAGAGAATGACAGTCATCTTAGTACAACAGCAAGTCAGCTACTTTAAAAATATTAAATATGTGTGTACATGAATACACACACATACACTATTCTTAAATATTAAAATGTATGCATTTAAAATCATTTTTTTAATTTGTTGGTAATTACAGTTGTTGTTGTAACCATAAACATAACTCCAACTACCTTGTTTGGAAAAGCCTAGCTTTACCTGTGTGTAGACAAGAATAGTGTAAGAGTAAAATTCAGCATGTTTAAACACTAAGACAGCTGCTTTCCTTATAAGAAGGCTTGTAAATTCCTTTGCACTAAAAATAAGGACTTTAGAGGCAAGTAAGAACCTGGCAAATGAAATTTAATTTTCAATTTGAGGAAGATTACTGCTACAAATTAAAATTTTTTTAAATCATGAACAACTGATTTAACTCCAATGTATGAAGATGCTTCATATCATATATAATTAATATTTTTAAATTTTAAAGTCTTAGGCATTATATATATAAATTAGCATTCATTTTCAGAGTATTTTAATTTCTGGTCAGTTTATTGTCTTGAACTACTTCTTTGCAAATAGGCTATATATTTGTTTATCTGATTATAGACTTTATGCAGGCTTCCAATTGCTGAAATGTAGCTCGGCAAATCTGTTTAACTTCAGTTGGTAAAAGATTATCAGATCCTATCTATATTTTAGGATAAAGCTTGAAAACATATGTTGAAACTGAAATCTTTGGTTCTTTGAGAAACACTAGATATTCAGTTATTAAAGAATCAGAATTTCAGTTTATAAGAGAAATCTTAGACATCTAATAACAGTGTTTAATCTATAGGTAAAGCTAAAGGAGATAAAAATGGCTATGACCTACCTATTGATTATTAACATGGGGTGTCTAATAAAACTAATGCTGTATGGAGACTGGATTGGTCTGTTTTCATGCTGCTATGAAGAAATACCTGAGACTGGGTAATTTATAAAGAAAAGAGATTTAGTAGACTCAGTTTTAATTGACTCACACTTTCACATGGCTGGAGAGGCCTCAGGAAACTTATAATCATGGCAGAAGGCAGCTCTTCAAAGGTGGCAGAAGAAAGTGCTAAGCGAAGGGGGAGCCATTATAAACCATCAAATCATGTGAGAACTCATTTTCATGAGAACAGAATGGAGGAAGTGGTTCCCATGATTAAATTATCTCTGACTGGTCCTACTCTCACACATGGGGATTATTACAATCCAAGGTGAGATTTGGGTGGGGACGCAGTAACAAACCATACCAAACACCAAGTAACTTAAAAGAATATAAAATAGAAAAACTGACATATGTTTATATATCAAAAATAAACTTTCCTCCGAATCAATAGCTTAGTGATTTCAATATTATGTTTTCTTCTTTTTCTGTGATGTCCTGTGACTTTCTTTTTCCCTGATATATAATTATCTTATGACTGTAATTTAAAAAATCATCAGAGAAGGGAATCATGGAACTTATTAAAATAAGAATATAAGTATAGTTATTGCTTTTCTAGAAAAAACTTGAAACAAGTATCTGTCATTACATTTTCTAAATTACTCATTATATCACAATGGTAGCAAAACTGATAATAAAATTAAAAAGCTGAGCTTTCTCTTTTTTTGTTACAGTTTTAGCCAAATAAGGAAAATGTTCAAGAGCAAGTTCAAAGAGAAAAGAGAATGCAAGATGCTTTGATATACTGGAGTAGATAAATAAGTTTTACAAATCAGTATAATGAAAATTTATTATTTTAAAGCAAATTAGTTTGGTAATACAGATATAATTACTGATAGGTGAAATTCTCATCACATCTATTTTATACACATCTGTTCAAGAGTTCTAGTAGAAATATGCATACAGTAGGCATTTATGTTGGATAATTACAAAGCTGTTATATTAGTAATGATATGAGAAAATCTCTATAGTGGGAAATGCAGAGAATCTCAGAATTTAAGAAAGCTCGTTTGTGGCTGAGGTATTTTAAGAGACTATTTTATGTTAATATACATAAGTAAAATTATATGAGTGTAATCAGATAAAACTGAGCTGCTTTAACCATGCAGCACCAACTAAGGAGCACCACTACAAATATGTTCAGATCTATGGAAGGTGAGTGTCTTCTTGGGAGATAAGTGAAGGCAGCTTTGAAATAAAGAAACTCATGCCAAAAGATGGAGTTACTCACTGTGAACATGAGAAAACTGACAAAATGAGAACATAACCCAGAACCAATTACATACATATTTAAAATTAGAACTACTTTGACCATTTCTACAAACTTCAATATTGCCACTGGATAATGCACATAAGGGTGCTTAAGAAATGTTACTCATAAATAAAATAAATAGGCTCATTTTTATAATATGTATATTTTAATATTTTATAAACCAACAGTCTCTGCTAAATATAAGTTGCCAATTACTGGTTGAGTCTATTTAACAACCAAGAACCTCAGTGATTTAATAAAGAGAATAAACAGAATACATGAGAAACCAGTAATTCATTTAAAAGCAGAGCAAAACTTCTTATATATGGTCTGTTTTATTAATTTTAAATTAACCTTACATTTTAAGACTTTATTGCCCTTCATTTGTAACAGCAGGGCTTGACAGAAATATTTTTCTTATATATCATGTCTGATACCAAGTTCTTATTTAATAGTTTTATTTCAGTGGGAGGGTCTGTGGGTTGATTTTCAGAACGAGTTATCGATTATGTACCCTTAAGCATTTTTTAGACATAGAAATAATTGATCAATGACATTTATCTTATTTAGTTTAGGGCAGATGATCAACAAGTAAATGAGTTAAGGGATCAAATTAATAATAATCCTGTGCCTAGGCCACTTATATAACCTGACTATTTGGTTATGAAATCATTGCTTTCCAGACAAATTATTATTTTTCTGTTTACTAAAATTAGAAGAGTCTAAGGGGAAGGCAATATGTTTATTTTGCCTGAAGATACTGATAGTGCTAATAATAATAGTGAAATAAGAAATTGTATATATAAATGTCATGCAGAAAAAATTAAAAATGAAAAATATTTTTTATAAGATTTATAAAATTGTAGAAAAATAAATTTCATGTAGAAACATCCACTGGATTCGTGATAGGTATATTAAAAGAAAAAGAAATCCCTGCTGGTTGAACTCATTCCCTTCCAAACCCTGAGCTCTACAAACACAACCAGAGAAAAAGAAAAAAGAGAAAAAAAGCAGCTTAAGTCAGCTTCACAATGGTTTTCGGTAAAGTTAATTAATTGTTGTTAATTGCATGTGCTGCAGCCAGAGACAGCAGCATTGTCAGAGATAATGCCATGGAAAGGAACAGGGAAAAAAGAGAAGCGTTTATGGAATTTGAACTTCTAGAAGTTACTCTTTACTTCAGTGTGCTTAAGACGCAAAAAAAGGTAACACCATATTAGAAGAACACAGACATCCTGAAGCAAGATGTAACTGAGTATTTTTTTTAACTCCCCAGTAATTATATGCACATCAATTAGCCAAGTGAAAACTTGGCAATTCTTGGTTTATTTAATCTGTGCAATAGTCAAATTCTATAATTCAGTCTCCAAACTTCATTTTGAGCATAATGGATACAGTCATAAGCAAAATGCATTATCATCCGACTCTAATAGATTTTTTTATTCTGGAGATAAAAGTAATGATGAAAATAACATTTATAAAAGTGAATTCTGTACCTGGTATTGTTCTAAAGGAGCTATAACTCATCAAGTATTAATACTGTTATCCACATTTTTATAGGTGAAGAGATGGAGACACAGGGGTTAAATACTTACCACAGGTCATAGATAATAAGTGGTGGAATACAGATTTGAACAGTAACTTTATGTTATGCCTCTCATAAACATATTGGAAGAGATGGCTGTGTTTTTGTGAAGATCAGCTATAATTTTGACAAACGCATAGTGCATTTCCAGTTTGGCCAATAGGATAATTCAGGAGAATTTTGGAGAATTAGATTCAGAAAGAACTCACTTTTTCAGTCCATTCCTATTTAAATAGTCATCATTTAAGAGACTACGTGGTCTGGAAAGGGTCAACATATGTCACTATTTAGAAATATCCATTAACTCTAGCAAGACAGAGGAAACAACTTGATTTTTAAATTTCTGTTTATAATCTCATTCCTAAGATTAAAATATATGTTAGGAATAAACAGATTCACAAATACATAACATTTTATATAAACGTTTAATAGAGATTATAAACTAGAGAAAAATGAGGGTAAATATAAATAAAAATTTAATCAACCTGACAAACTGGCTAACTCTTTTGCCTCTGACAGTCAGAAACTCTTGAAACACAAGCCTTAGAATAAATGGCAGGTTGACAAATTAGAATGTATTTACATTGGCCATTCACATATGAGATATAGGTATTTGTATATATGTTTAAAATGTAAAGAAATCAATATCTACTTACTTTTAAATGTTTTAATTGTGGTAAAATATATGTAACGTAAAATTACAATTTTAACAACATTTAGCTGTACAATTCAGTGACAGAAGTATATTCATATTGTATAAACATCGCCACTATTCATTTCCAGAATTTTTTTATGTCTACTTTTAAAGATGAAAAAACATACAAGAATTTAGGGCCTCAGATATTTAGCTCCTAATTTTAGATATAAACATTTACATTTCCCTGAGAAAGAAAAAGCCCAAATTACTTATGTCTGCATAATCGCCATCATTTTCTAATATTCTTAATATATGGTCATTTATTCTTCACACACAAGAAACAAATTATCTACATGGTTTTTCTGTTCTCATAATTGTAAAATGTTCCTGGAACTTCATATCAAAGCTATATTCATTTCAATTCTGAAAATATAATTCTAATTTATTAGAGTTGCAAATCATTTTGGGGATTCATTGAGGTGAAATGTATTTGGAATACAGAATAATATGTTCTGCAGTTTAGACAATTTCGAACAGGCTTAGTTGCTTTTATTGGTATAGCTAAGAAATATTGGCAGCATCTAATGAATTGAGTGATAATGACAAAATGTTACACAAATAAATACGTCAACATAGAAGAATTAAAAATTCTCATGGCATCTTTACTCATCTCATCTAACTTATCCTAAAGGAAAAAAGTGAAAAAGTTGTGTTAGAGGGGAAAATTGTGGTTTTTATATTATGTTTTATAACTAACATGTCTGACTGATGTGAATATGGAAAAGATACCCAAACAAAAACATAAAAATTGTCTATTTTCACCTTTGAACAGAATTTGACATTTTCATTAAGGTTTCTTGAAATTGTTCTTTAAAATTTGAAGGCAAAAGTATTGAAATCATATAACCATTGCTAAACCAGAATATAAAATTGTGACATTCTTTGATGGTAATGTCCTGGCACAAAATGGCAACGTTTTCAATCTCTTTTGCATCCTTGAAGGGAAAGTAAGTTATTTGCCAGTATTTACACTGCCTAAATTCAAACTACTGTCCTGATTTGCTATGTGTCTATATATTAAGCTTAGAATGCTATTTCAAATTCATTTAACCATATGCTCTCTTGGCATTTTTAACTAAACAAAGAGGGTTTTATTTCTTCATCATGGCCCTCAACTTCTTTCCAGGGTTTGTGGTACCATTATCTCAGATTTGAATTGTATTCTAGTCCTCAAAATAGATTTGTATTCTTTCTGGTTCTTTATTAATGGACAAGTCAAAATGAGAATATTAAGTCACATTTAATTGGTAATTTGTTAATATAATAAATTTTATTTCAAATACTTTCCCAAAGAGAATCTGACACTGATTCTCAGGAAAACATTGATATGTATCCAGAACAATCAAGTAAGAGGCTTTAGTAAGTTTTGTACTATTTGAGATAAAGTCGATTGTTTAGACATCAGTGGGTAGCCTGTTTTGGGAGGTTTTATGGCTACATCCCCCTGACAGTGTACTGATAAACCCATAAATTAAATACTGGCTTTTAATTCCTGGGGTAAATTGCATTAGAGTAAATTATAAGAAAATCAGATGATGCTTTAAAACTTGCATTCTCTTGAGCTTATGTTTTAAGACTTGTGTTTTTATGGACAAGAAAACTTTAATGAAAGACTTGAAAGAAAATATCAGTATAGCAAGATACCCTAGGTAGGCATAATATGAATGGGAATAATCTAAAATTAAAAATCTAATAGTGACACAGGGAAGATATGAATTATCATGTCATTGTGTTGGGGTGGTTCTTAATGCTTTTGTCCTTGATTATATATTCTATACATATTTATTTTGAGCCAGAATTAGAATACTCATTTTCCGACAGTTTAATTCACCTTTCTTTCCTGATCTAGTCCCTCCCGAACCCTGCTTCTGTCAAACTCTAAACACATACCTCTCATCAATTTTCCTGGTACTCTCAAACTCTGTTCTTTTTTTCCCCTTTCCCCACTTTTTATCCATGCCATTGTTGGTTGTATAACTCCTAGTAATCATTCAAAACTCAACTTAGAGATTACTCTTTCAGCAAGCCTTCCTTTGTCCATCTGTCACTCCTGCAGCCTGGGATAAATGAACTTTTTTTTTTTTTTGAGACAAAGTTTTGCTCTTGTCACCTAGGCTGGAGTGCAATGGTATGATCTTGGCTCATTGCAACCTCTGCCTCCAGGATTCGGGTCAAGTAATTCTCTTGCTTCACGTCCTGAGTAGCTGGGATTACAGGCATCCGCCACCATGCCCGGCTAATTTTTATATTTTTAGTAGAGACAGAGTTTCACCATGTTTGCCAGCGTGGTCTTCAACTCTTGACTGTAGGTGATCTGCCATCTCGGCCACCCAAAGTGCTGAGATTTACAGGCATGAGGCAACGCACCCAGCGTAAATGGGCTCCTGCATGTTCTTTTTTTGCCATTGTCACATTGTGTATATTCAATACTTTACCTGTCTGTCTCCCATCATATCTGGCAATGAAATTAAACAAGCATGTTTGAAACTTTTATAGTTTTTTCACTGTTAAAAATATACTATTTTTTAAAAGAAAGACCCCTGGAAAGGATCACTAATTTTATTTATCCATTCATTGTAATAACTACTACTTTATGCCACTAAGGTACCAAACTTGAAAACAGGTAGAATAAGTTGTGTTGTAATAGATTCATCCTTTCTCAGTGAGAGATAGGGGCTCAATAAAAAGGTTTTATAATCAATTGTGTTGTCTGCCATTAGCATAAAGAGAAGAGATGTGACGTGTATAGTGTTCTCCCCTGATGGAACAGTCAGATTAAATCATGTATTGGGGATTAAAAATAGTAATGACAATAGGAATAAGACATCAGTGTCTGAGAGTGGGAGTCTGGAGTGCGGACCAATGGGTGTGTGTGTGTGTGCATGCATGTGTGTGCGTGCATGAGCGTGCGTGTGTGTGTGTGTGTGCATGCATGAGCGTGCATGTGCATGTACATGTAGCAAATAAAGGGGAAAAAGTAATAGCAAAGTACCTACAGGAAAAAAAAATTCCAAAATTCTTTTGAAGTGAGATTTTTTTTCTGCTTCTGTCTGTTATTTTTACTATGCTATGCCTCAAGTATTATCTCAACCAAAAACATCTCCTGTGGTTGTGCTGTGACTTACAAAACTTTCTACATTATTTTGCTTCAGAAAATCATTGTATTTTCTTTCTCCTGTTCTAGAACACCATTTATTGTTTTTATTTTTTTTCTCCTCAAACTGGCTACATTTTTTTCATAAATGTGAATGAGATTAGTCATAACATCAGCTCTCTGAACATACAACCTTGTTGAAATGTGACAGAAATGCAAATGAAACGTAAAGCTTGTTTAGCATAAAAGAGAATGGATGCTCCCTTTCAAATACTACATTGTTCTAAATGTAAACTTTATTCATATGCCTTTTCAGAACACATTTTGAAGTCACTCTGTGTTATACATAGAAATGACTTTATTTCCAGGCAAACAGGATTCTGTTATATGAATAACTAAGGTGAAAGAGTGCAAGTTCTTATGATTGTTCAAACAATTTAATGCAAATTTTAGGTTAAAGTACAAGTGTTTTCATTTTCTTAGATTACAACTACATAATACCTCAGTATTTCCCACTGAATTCATTCTGTAAAAAGATCATAATAGCAGAGTCATTCACAGAGATAGAGCAAAATTAGTTGTGGTTTTAGTGTTCAAATATAACTAAGAATGAATATATTTCTCAATGGTCAGTGGTGTTTGCACTGAATTGTTCACATCTTCTGAAGTCACTCTAAAGTGTCTCCTCAAAACTTCCTCAAGGAAAACAAAAGGCCAATTCTTATCTCTAATGCTTTAGTTTTATCATTAAGCCTTCAAGCTCTGTATTGTGTTTGTTATGGCTCCATGTAGATCTGCATAATACAAGTTTTAAACTAATTTTTGGCAACTAAAAATGTTTTCTTGAGGACTTCTTCTAAATTAGTTTTCCAAAGAATTTGGAATATGGTTTAGATATCAGTCAGCCATTAGCCTACTAGAGCCTTAAGAAATTGTCTCTACCTACCCACATATGGAGAACTGTACTGATTGAAACATAGCTATAATCTACAGTACAGTCATAGGTTGTGGAGAAGTTCTATGTTAATTAGGGAAACACAAGTTATTCTTAAACAAAAAAGCAATATTTAAGGATCTGAATCCCCCCCCAAAATTTTACTTAGTCAGTAATAGTCTAACATGGGTATTTCTGGTGGTTGGAAGGGTATTTCTGCTCCATTCAGTCTTTCAGGGATCCAAGAAAATGGAGGTTCTGCCATTTTCAAAGACATGACTTTCATCGTCTCCTGGGATGAACATGTAGACATCCAGCAAACAGATGGAAGAGCAGTGAAGTAGGGGAAAAGCACACCTGCTTCGTATTACCTTGATCCAGAAAAGACAGGCATCTCTTTTGCTCATATCCTCTTTATGAGGACTACTCACATGGCCACACTTAAAATACAAAGGAAACCTAGAAACACAGATTTTGGCTAAGAAGCCACTTCCTGGGACTAACTCTTCATCAGGAAAAAAGAGTAGAGTAGACATCTATGTGATCTCCATGCTTCCATACTTGTTCTCCCTACTACTGACCATTCTCTGTGTAGCAGCTAGAGTATTATTTGAAAAATATACATCAATTTTTTTAAATCCTTAGCTTATAATCCTTATTGATCTTCTTTAACACAGAAAAAAGTGTAAACTACTAATCAAGACTGTAAGGGAGTGATTCTCTGGACCCCACTTAACTCTGTGATCTGATATGCTGTCCCTCTCTCCCTTGTTCCTCATATTTTAACTACACTTAACTTCTTTCAGACCCACTCCTATCCCAGGAATTAGGCAATTACTGTCTCTTTTGCCTTAGTTGATCTTCCTGAAGAGCTTCACATTAGACTTGTCATCACTGAGGTTGCAGGTCCAATGCCCAATCTTAAGAGAATTTTATCCTGACCACCCTTACTAAAGGAGCAAACCAGCCCCTCTATACCATGGCCTTGCTTGATTCTCTTACTAATACCTGTCAGTCCTATGATACTTAGTATCATAAGATTGTATAACTGATCTGGGCAGTAGATGGTCTATTCTCATTGCTCATTTTACAAATGAGGAAATGAAGCCCCAAATACCTGCTGACTTGCTTAAGGTCACAGAGCTGTTAATCGCAGAGCTGAGACCCAGAAGCTAATAGATATTTCCAACATTTATTTTATAAAATATTTGGAGAATATAACATATAATAACCTAATATTTGTCTGCATAAATTGGTATTTATTTACGAGATAAGGACCTGTTTCTGGTTAACAGACAATAGGTAGGATGTAGCTTTTAAATAAATACTAGACTGAGAGACAAGAGAAATGTCAAAGTGAACAGTCGTTAGCTCTACTGTCCAATCCAGTAGCCTCTAGCTATATGGGGACATTTAAAATTATATTAAGGAAACTTCACAGTTAATTCTTAATTAACAGTTACACTATCTAGATTTTGGCTCCCAGTAGCCACATGTGGCAAAAATACCTTCCATATTGGACAGTACAGGGAAATATTTCAATTATCTAGAAAATTAAATCTGGCCAGGCATGGTGGTTCATGCCTGTAATCCCAGCACTTTGGGAGGCTGAGGCGGGTGGATCATGATGTCAGGAGTTCAAGACCAGCCTGGCCAAGATGTGAAACCCTGTCTCTACAAATACAAAAATTAGCCATGCATGGTGGTGGGTGCCTGTAATCCCAGCTACTTGGGAGGCTGAGGCAGAGAATTGCTTGAACCTGGGAGGCAGAGGTTGAAGTGAGCTGAGATCATGCCACTGCACTCCAGCCTGGGTGACAGAGCAAGACTTTGTCTCAAACAAACAAACAAACAAACAAAAAATAAACAAAATTTTAAAAAGAAAATTAAATCTGATAGTGCTGACCTATTGATTTGTCTTACTTATACTCTCATCTGGTATGTGATCCTCGGTCCTGAATTTTATAAATCCCTTTTGCTTTCTAATAATTTATTTTTAGAACCATCTTTGCAGTTTTTCCACTGGTCAGATACGGGCTTTTAACAAAGCAGGCAAGGTGAGGTGGGGAGAGACATAATTGCAACTCATGGTAAATCTGGAAAAATGCTATTCATAATCTGCATTTGTGGTAATATCTATTTTGATAAAAATTCAGTGGTTTTCTTATACCATTGTAAAAAATAAGACTATAATAACTTAAACTCAAATGATTGTGCAAAACTTTTCTAGGACATTTTATTGCAGCCTTGGGGAACTGCATGATAAATTTGGTGGCTCTCTATCAGGTAGTTAGGGACTGTTCATGTTATTCCTTTACACCCTTGTTCTAGTTGCCTAGTGCCAAGGACAGATTTACCAGTTTATTAATTTCCCAGGTAATGAGTGTCATTCCTAGACCTCTGAAGGGCATTGCTAGTAACTCAAGAAGTGGTTCAGTTTTTGTTTTGTAGGCTTTATAATTGGTGATGCTCTTGTTTCTCTCCTGCATACTAGAGAAATGGTAATTTAGGATATTCAATGATTTGAACTACTGTGTCAATTATACAAGGTGACCTCAAATACAAAGAGCTTCTCTGTTTATCATTCTTGTTGTGAAAAATATATTAATGAGGTCATAAGGGAGAACAGAGATGACAGAGTAAAAACCAATTACAAGAACTGGAAAATCAAGCCAAAATTAATATTCTCCTGTTAATGGGTATGATGATCGCTGTCATTTTCTAGGCTTGGATATGCGTGGCTTGCACTCCAGATGCAATTTTTTTCTGATCCAATTTGGTAAGCAGTTCTGAGGCAGTGTCTGAACTACAGCATTATCATACCATTAACTAGACTTTGCACAGGCCTGACAGAACAATTTGTATTTGTCACTCAAATACAAATGAACATTGTATTTCTCAATATGTATTTTAAAGGGGAACATTGACTAATGGAGGAGGAAACACACAAGATGGTGAAATAACTGAAAAGGAGGCTGAATGTAAATATGAAGACAAGTAGAAGGGAACAAGGGTGCTTTCCTTGAGGGAGAGGAACCTGAGAAAATACATAATAAGATTTTTAACATGTTTGTGATTCTATCATTAAAAAGTGATTTGACCTAGCCTGTGTAATTTCAAACATCCAAATGTGACAAAATGATAACAATTATGGTGCGGATAGACTTTATATCAATGTAAGTGTTAAATGTTTGGTAGTAACTTGTTACTACACTGGTTTTGTTCAAGCAGGAATTAAAACTGCTACCTGTTAGGAAAGTTTGAAGTATTCATATTTGGGAGATGGTTTTCTCATAAACATTTCTACCTCTTTACTTTCTTCCAGTTGTGAGATCCTATAATTAATCACTAATCGGGAGGGGTTGGACAATTTAGGTCAAGATTTAAAGAACTGTAAATATTTAGGTAGACTTGATTACTGATATCTAATTTTATTCATCTATCCTTATTACTTCATAACTAGTAGATGAAATAATAACTACTTCATGGAAATAATTGTTTTTTTTATAATTTTATGTGACTATAAAAGTCCCTTTCCATTTTTTTTCTTAATTCTCAAAAGCTTAGTCCATTGGTTTGCCAGACTTCCTGTTTAATTTCATTCCGTTAAGTAAACTGATCATCTTTCTTATTCTCTTCACTTTTTCTCTCATCCAACTTCTTCTGTCAGAATACTCATAAACATATACGCAAAGACATACATATGCTTATTTATTCACACTCCCAAATGGCCAAAAGAACAAAAATAAAAATAAATCTAAAGCAGTGGACAAATATGAAACAAATAAGCTAGCATTAATATTTTAAAAAGGGTGATAATTTTTAAATCAGTGACAGGAGAGTTTTACAACCATTATACCCATTTATATTCCACACAGTCTCATCTCACTGGGTATTTTGAGATATATATTAAATTGATTGCCTTTATTAATGACTGTGGAAGCTTCAAGAACAACTATGATTAACATGCCCTGTATTTTCATACTTTGCTTAAAAATTTCCTTTTGAAACCTTTTAGAAGACAATATAAGATTTTAAAATTATAAAGTAATTTCTCCTAATTAAATCTCTCTTTATTATTTGAAGAAATAGAAGTTCATTTTTTAGACACCTTGTTAAACACTTTAAGTTATTCATTCTACCCCATATCTCCTCATTTGGTACTTCCAGAAAAATGTAAATTTTTCAATATATATATTCTTTAACCTCAAAATGCTATTTTAATGGAAATGAAATTACATGCTACTTGATTCTCCTTGTACATTCCAATATAATTTACTCAAAATTGATGAGCAAAATCACATTAGGTTTTTTAGTAATTGGCAACAGTCCCCAATGACCCAATTAAGCGTAGAGGTTCGGTTTTTCACAAATGTAATTTTAGAAAAGAGATAAGGAGATAAGTTAGTTTATGCACTATCCATATTACAATTGTAAAATTTGCTCTTAATACTGAAAAGAATCAGTTGAGAATAAATAAATACAGGATAATATACCAAAACCTCATTTAAAAAATTATGTGGTTTTCAAGTTGTTCATATGTTTTCTATATACAAAATGTATGTTATATTCTTACAATATAACAAGGAAAATTTATATTTCATAAATAGTCTTCTTACATAATGTAGTTTATTGTAGATGTTGCAATAAGAATAATAGGAATAATGGATATTTTAAGTTAGGCTTGTATGAACCACAGACAGAATAGAAAATGCATTCTGATATGGCATTAAAGTTGAGAAAAGACTATTTTTACTCCACACTGTAAAATATTCTATTATTTGATAGTAAACATTCTTCTTTGTTTTCTTTTCAGCAATTAAGTTATAGTTATTTTTTAAAATGTATTAAGATGCTAAACTCAAGATGATGTTTCATGTTGACTGTTTAATGTCCAAACCCATCATCAACAACAAAGTATCAGAAGCTATATAGAACAGTAACATTGTGTTTTTAAAGATAATCTTTGAAAGCTAGGAATCACTTTCTTTTCTTCTTCTTTTGTGTGTGTGTGTGTGTGTGTGTGTGTGTGTGTGTGTGTGTGTGTGTGACAGAGTCTTGTTCTGTCACCCAGGCTGTACTATCTCTTCTCTCTGTAAACTCTGACTCCCAGGTCCAAGCAATTCTCCTGCCTCAACCTCCCAAGTGGTTGGGATTACAACCAAGCCTGGCTAATTTTTGTATTTTTAGTAGAGACAGGGTTTCACCATGTTGGCCAGGCTGGTCTCAACTCTTGACCTCCGGGGATCTGCCCTCCTTGGCTTCCCAAAGTGCTGGGATTACGGGCATGAGCCACTGTGCCAGGTGGCCTCTCAATAGCATGGTTTAGCAATCTGGATTATAGAGGCTAATAACATAAATGAATATCAAAGCTTATTGGATAATTTTTTAAAGATAGAAATATGATTTAAAATTTTTAAATGCTGTTAGTTGCTCTCTAAAATATTTTAAAAAATATAAAGTTGATTTATTTCTGAATTTATTAAATTAGTTATATTAGGAAATAATAAAGTTCTGGAAACTATGTGCAACTTTACCACCAAGCCATTTGGAGGCTCCAACTAGGTATCATGCATCATTGAAATAATTTTGAATATTCCAAGGTTCAAAATTGTTTTAAAAAATAGTGTCATTATTAGGAAGATTTCATTCATAATGTTCAGCATATCTTCTATAAATTCTCTTTTCCCATTTTCTATTCAATAATTTCAAAACATAACAGTCCCTTTATTTTCTTATTAACTCCTTAAAACATTTATGCTAAACTAGTTCCCCCAGGTTCCTGAGCTTCTCCTCCTGTTCTTTAACATATCCTCCCATTTTCACTTCTCACTGCCACTCAATTCCACTCACTGAGGTTGCTTTCCATTCATCCCTAGGCCTACAAATCCCAGACACAGGATGCATACTCTGTATCTGGTTGGAATACAGGATGTAGTGGTTTATGATGAATTCTCAGGAATCACTATTTTCTTAACCTAATGTGCATTTACAATATATGCTCCTTGTATTGAGGGGAATTGATAGGTCTTGCTAAGATTATCTTTATTGTCTAAAACAGATTCATATGGATGTGACCCTCACTAAAGCAGAGAGATCTTGTAGATTACTTATGTACCCTGTGGCCAAGAAAAGTTCGTAGGTTTGCAAAAGTTCATTAATTGAAATTTGAGTAAATTAATGAATATTGATAGAATTCTTACAAACTCTCCATTTAGAAATGACAATAAAAACTGCAATAAAGAAATGTATTTAATTTGGCATTTTCAAGATATTTAAACCACCATTTACCTTTCTCTGACACCTTTTAACATCTTGCAAAAATTTGATATTTTTAGTATTTGCAAAAAGATGTCTTAGATGACGAAGTTGACAATCAAAAAATACCCCTATATGTTCCACCTTTTTCACTCATCTGAACCAATGCAGATGTAGGAGAAGCAATAACTATTGAACAAAAGAAATTGGTCATATTTTGCTTATTTGATAAATGAGATGCTTCAGAAATTTAAAATTATAGGACTGAATTAAGAATTTTTCAAATATGCTATAACTTTTATAGGCCACTATAATCATTTTTAAATTTTCTGAAATTCAATGTAAAAACTATTTCAGCATTTAAAAATAGCACTGCACATAAATAACAGAACAATGAATGGATTTTATGTGGAGTATTGACTGCATTGTATCCTGACTCAATGAGAAGGAAACAAAAATCCTTCAAAAACATTGACCTACAGAAACTTTGTAGATTTCCTAGACTAAGGTCTTAGCAGTTGAATGCTTCAGGGATTGTCTAATGCATTCAAGAGGTCTAATACATATGGCTTCTTTCCCTTCATTGCTGAATCTGCTTAGGATAATCCTGACTCACCACAGTTTAATGCCTGGTCACTTTCAGGCATCAAACACAATTGGTGTTGATGAATAGAAAAAGACAAAATCAGCCACCTCCAGCTTTGAAAGTGGGTCAACTATATTAATGCATTACAGCTGAAGTGTCTGTAAGACACTAAAAGGAGAGAAAGGAGTAAAAGGAATTAGAGCATGCCACCCTATGGTTTCTCTTCCTTCAATCCATTTATATGTCTGTTCTGTGGCTTTGCCTGGGTTAGGGCCTGCTGAAAATTGAGACCAGCTGCAGTTTTAAAAGGTAATGATGTCTTGTCTTTTCCTGAAAAAGGAGGCTAATTTACCAACAAATAAAAACACCCGTAGAATTATCAACTAAGTTCGTGCAAACAAAGAAAAAAAGGGGAAAGGACGTAACACTCAAACAGATCTGTTATTCCTTTAGAAGGCAAATTACATTTTAATAATTTATTAAATGTTAGTACCAGCACAAAGTGTCACTTTGGTCAAAAATTTTACAGCAAGTTATCAGTATCAGACACAACAGTTCATGTATTAGTCAAATTCAAGCAGTAAGGTAAAATATGACTGGATACATGCCAAACTTCTCTACTTTAATTTGAATAATTTCAAATTATTCAAATACACAGGAGTATAGCACCTGCGTATTGCGGAGCACATGATACAATGTCACAGTACATTTGCTTGAGTCACATTATAATGAGATATAAAAAAAATACATTATTTCAAAATAAAATAAAAAATGGATGTGCAATACAGCTTTCAATAGTGGGCATGTATAAAGAGGGGGAAAACAAATTATGAGAAGTCTGGGCAAACTGTGAAAGCAAGTAATTTGAATTTTTTTACAGATCAAATTTTCACTCTAGTGATACTCTGCAGAGCTGCCGTCATTAATAGTCAGATCTTAATATCTGTCATTTCAAATTGCTTTCGTAGGAAAATTGGAACACTAGTTGTCAGGCTAGTTGTCTTTTTGTCCTTTGAACATTATTCATATTGATTCAGGTTTATTTATTCACAGAACTACCAAGTAATGTGGGAAGCTAGTTTTTCAAGTCTAATATTTGTAAGTTGTACTCCTCCTGTAGTTTTTTCACATAACATGTGTTTACATTTACACATATTACCTGAATAATGTATTGACATACATTTTCAGGACCCAAACTAGTTTCTCCTTCTTGTCTACTATGCTCATGTTCTTAGCAATCAGAAGCTGTAGTGTTCACTGGTGACACTGAAAACTCAAAAGGTTGTAGGTGTGTAATGCATAGTGTATTTGAAATTATTCACAGCAGATACCTTAAATTCCCTTGAACCAGATGTCTAACCTGTTCCTTGATCTCTGAACTTAGTTGAGGACAGTAAGAGAAGTTAACAGTTCTTTCTTATCCCCTTGTCATTCCTATAAGGCAGGCTGTAGCCTGTCATGAAATTCTGACTGACTAGTAGAGGGTCTCAGATCCTCGACATAGTGGATAATTTGTTATCACAGCTAAGAAATAATCTTAACACCTTCCTGTTCTGGGTGTAGAGTTTCTCAACTAGGTCCTTCTAATTTCAGAAGAAAGCACCTGATTATAAAGAGAAGTAGTTTTTCCTGAGGGACTCTTTTCAGTAACATCCTTTGTCTATGGGACAGGTTTTCAATAACATAAGTTGGATGTAATCAATTCATAGTTAGCACATTTGGTACATGCTACAGAAGGGGTGGAAAGGCAAATTCGATCACATTTTTGAGAGGCTAGAATGACTGGGTGAGACATTTTGATTATATCCTTTTGCCTTTAGAGAGTCGTTGAAGCTTTCTGCCTAAAAGACTGGTATGAAAATAGTTTGATAAAGAACAAAGTGAGTCTCAAAATATTGATAGGATTTAGGCACATGCTTAGAACAAATGTATCATTGAACATGTTGTTATTTATCTATGATTTTGTTTATAATGTTTTAACATTTGAAAGCTATACCACAGTATTTTTCTAAAAAACTATAAAAGCATTGTCCTCTCCACAATCAAGGATTTTTATATCACTTTGTTCAAATATTCATATAATAAATAATAATTTCATAGTTTTTATCAGAAGAATCAAAGCCAGAAGATGAAATTCTTGAAGGAAGCATCAATGTCTTCACCATCTTTCTACCCCCAGTGCCTATCACAGTGCTTGGAATATCGCAGGGTATTAATAGTTTCAGGTTAAATGTGAATAAATATCATTGAAGAAACAAATGTAAAAACCACTTTTCTTTTTTTTTCTGATGTCATTGACGATGTTTTACTTGTATTTGTTTTACACATACATATAAACATGATATATACATCTGGACAAAAACCAAATCCTACATGTTACACTCAAAAGTACAGCCACCGATTTCATATTACTCTAAACTGTAAATCAATAAAAAGTACCTAGACAGTTTTTAGAGGATAAAATTTCTTTATTTTTTATTTGGCACTGATGTTTAATTGAGAGTTATTAAAATACATTTCATTTGACTTGCTAGGAGAATTTAAGAGGAAAATGATGTTAAGCACAGTATTAGATTCTTTCAACAATTATTCTTTTCATATGTAAATTCCCACTACAGCTAGAAATAAATTTGTTATTTCAGCAATTTGTAAGTCAGTGGAATACACTAATAGAACTACATAGTAATACAATTTGAAGTTTGAAGTAGTATCAATACTTGAAATGAGAAATATTTTTTATCATGCTGATACATCAGAAATTGGTAAATCTTAGAAATAAATATTATTTGATAAATTCATTAAGTTATTGTCTATGGGGAATCAATGTATATATTATGAATCTATTAATCCCTTTAGAAAACATACAACTTGTTAAAATTATAAGAAATACTATTTGTATCAGATTTCAATCTTGATACTTTAATTCAAGTTGATTTGATAACTAAATTTCATAAACTGTAATACTAAAAATGGGCAGAACTAGGATTCCATTTCCTGTTAAATACTGAAAACATGTTTAAAACAGCTGGATTTAGGAAACAATCATGCTTCAAGATAAAATGCTCAGAACCAACATCTAAAAACCCCAACTTTTGTCTTGTAGGCTAAATAACTTCACAGGTGTGATTAATTGTAGGCACTTATTTTTGCACTTGCATTCACCTGCTTGTAGATTTAATTAGTCATCGTTGCCTAACTTTGAAAATTGAGAACTTAAAAATAACACCTGGAAATTTCTCCTTCATTTGATGTAGATTGAAGGAAAATCTCCTGAGTAAATAATAGAAATTTCAGTAATAGATGTTGCTTTTTTAAAAAATAAAAAGAATAAAGAGTATGTAGTTTAAATAACCAGCTTTGAAAATGTTTCTGCTAATTTGAATACTAAACAATATGTATATATAACAGTTATCTGAGAAGTTAGTCAAACATCTGTATACTCAATCTAAATCAACTAACATATACTTTAAAAAATTCTTTAAACAAAAGCTGATTTCAGTAGAACAACCAACTTTGTGGATCATGGTGACTATCACATGCATTTAAAATAAAACTACACTATTCAAGAATGATTTGTATTTGGAAAGTAATATACATGTATCTGTTCACATAGTTGCAAATATCAAGTTATATACACCAAATGGTTAAGTTTTGGCATTCAAAGCATGAGGAAAATATATTCACCAGCTGACTTGTATCACCTTGATAAACCTGACTTAATTATGGTTGATTGTAAGAGAATGAAGAGAAAATGAGAAGAGACTAGTGAATTTTAAAAAGAGAAAATAGTACTGATAGATCAGGTATAAAGACGCGAAGAGTCATCAGTGCCTACAGTTTCTAGCAGGGAAAATGAACAACACTGACAGATTTGTCAGTTTCAAGAAACTGTGCCAGGTTCAATAAATATAAGAAAATTTTAGAAGGGAAGAAGGAAGTAAAGGCTGGAGAAGGAGTTGGAAAAATGTAAAAAAAGTATTTAAAATAATAACAATGGCTGTGTGTTATACTGTTTATAGTGGTAACTTGATGCTGGGTCCTATCAACATCTTTTACAGATGTCTCATGGGCTCTCTCTGCAACATAAATCATCATACCCACTCAGTCACTTATTAATTTTTAATGTTACCATCGACAAAATCCCTCTGGGTGCCTGCATGTAATTACCAAAATAGAGTATGATCATAAAATGAATAGAAGCTAAATTCAAAATTAAATAAAACAGGTCACCTACACATTAGGAAAGGCCTTGATATTGTACAAGCTAAGTCATTATCAAACTAGGAACAGATGGCCTAAAACAAAGCTTGTATGAAGACAAGGATGTCCTTAGGACAAGGTGTCTTTTATTGAGGAGGATGGGAGGGAGCTTCCATAATATAAGAAATTTTTCATCTGTGTAACCTTTAGGGGATTTTTTTTCAAGGATATTTTATTCATTTTAAATACACCAGGGAAAATACATTTCTAACTCTATGATTATATGTGTGAAATATTAGTAAGATAAACAAAGTTGATACATGGGACATGACAACATACCTAAGTTTATTGGGCAGATGTGCATTTTCTTTGATTCCTGCACTGTATTGCTACATGCTCAAAAGGATTCCATAGTCTTAAGGTTTGGGTTGTCAGAAACTTAGGTTCTTCTCTAAGACTTGCTACTCCTAGCTAGGATACTACTATGGATATTTTCCCCTAGCATGAGTTGTTATGAACTGAAATAGTTAGAATGTGAATGACTAAGTAGATAACCTGATTTTCCATTTTTTTCTGCCATCTTTAAATATCTTAATCTAGAGTTAGATCTTTAAGAGCAGGGACAGACTGTGGTCATGAATAAACAGAATAATTTGCAGTTGCCACAAGGTGCTGGCCACTCTGGCTGAGAGCTCTAATTTAACTTCATTTTTTCTTTCTTTATCCTTTGGAAATTATAGGAAGAGTTAACTTAATTATCTTCCAGAATTACAATGAAGAGGCTAATATAGGAGAGGAGCTTGTAGCAGAATGAAGTAATGTTTTTTTATGGTGTTTTTAATTAGGTTTGATCAGCCTATTTGTGGCCTTGAGCTGGTGGTATATACTTACAGCCATAGATACATTTATTAGTAAAAACTTTTCATAATATTAAATAACTGTATTATTATGGATCTGAAAGTCTCTAACACTTTATTTTTAACTAATTAAATGAATTGTTACTAGAAATTGTGATATTTCTATAACAGAATAACCATATAGCTTAAGTATAAACAGGTAAATGGTATTTATTAAAAATAAATGGACACTCAATAATCATTCATTGTATCACTGAGCATTCACTTCTGAAAATAGTCATTTTAATATCTTTAAATTTTTTACCACATTCTTGATATAAAATAATGGACCTATTAGTAAAACAAAATGTATTTTTCATTTTATATGTGCTTGTATATTGGTATGTAAAATGTCAACAACAACAGAATAAAGAGACTACCTACAGATTGGGAAAAATATTTGCAAGCCATATATCTGATAAAGTGTTAATTTGCAAAATATATAAGAAACTCAAACAATGCTGTAGAAATAAACAAATAATCTGATTTTACAATGGGCAAGAAACTAGAATAGAATTTTGTAAAAGAAGATATGCAAATGGCCAACAAATATGTGAAATGAGAGCTTATGATTGCTAATCGTTAGGGAAATGCAAATTAAAACTACGATGAGATATCGGCTCACACATGTTACGATGGCTATTATCAGAAAGATAAGTGTTGGCAAGAGTCTGGGGATAAAAGAGAGGCCTTGTATTTCCAGAAACCTTATTGAGATTGTAAATTAATAAAGCCATTATGAAAAATTGTATGCAGGTTCCTCAAAATACTAAAAACAGAGTTAACATATGATTCAGAAATCCCACTACCAGGTATTTACCACAAAGGTTTGATATCAGTATGTCGAAGAGATGTCTGCACTCCAGTATTAATTGTAGCACTATTCACCATAGGCAAGAGATGGAATTAACTTGAATGTCTATTGACAGATGAATGGATAAAGAAAGTGTGGTGTAGATACACAGTGGAATACTATTCAGCCTTTAAAAAAGATTCTTTCATTTGTGATAAACTACATGGAATTGGTGAACATTATCCTAAATGAAGCAAGCCAGACACAGAAAGACAAATGCTGTGTATTTTTACTTGTGTGGAATCTAAAACAATAGAAATCATAGAACCAGAGAGTAGAATAATGGTTACAAGAAGCTGTTGGGCGGGGGTGTGTGTGCGCAGGTGGAAGGAATAGAAAGATGATGATGCTCAAAACCTACAAAGCCTCAGACAGGGAAAACAAAGCCTCAGACAGGGAAAATAAGTTTTGCACTTTTTGACATGGTGAGAATAGTAAATGATAGTGTATTTTGTACTTAAAATAATGAAGAGAATAAATTTCAAATGTTCTCATTACAAAAAATACTACTATTTGAGGTGATAGAAATGTTAAATAATTTTATTTAATTATTCCACATTGTATGCATGAATCATGATATCACTTTGTACCCATATATATTCTAATTTGTCAGTTTATAGTTTGTTTTTTTTTTAAAAAAAAATAGAATACATTTAGGATTAATTTACAGATTGCCAAGTAAGGATAGTGGTTGTAGGCTACAATATAGGCAAATTTTAGATTGAAGGCTTGAATGTATATAGCCCAAATAGTTGAAGGACAGAGAGAACTGGAAAAAAAAATGACAGTGACAGTTCTGTAAAAGTGGGAAGTCAGGATTGATTGAAACATTGAAATCTCATTTTTGAGAGCCAATTAATAATGCAGTAGAGACTGAGCAACTCTGGAAGATGTTTAAACAATGGTGGAGAAAATAACATAGCAAATAATTAAGGGTGAATTTGTGCAGCACACCCCCAAACCAGAGCAAGGGGCCACACTTACAGTAACAAATGAAAAACATAGAGAAAACAGAAAAGGAAGTGCATTTACTTGAAAGCACAGACTTGTAGTCTTGTAATATAATATTAATTCTATGGTAACTGTATAATTCACTTTCACTTAGAATATATCTATGATTTGGGAACTCACTTTTTATTCATGTGTACTCTGCATCTAGAATAGAAATACCCATCACGATAAATGAGTCATCTACAGCAGTCATAAAATCATGTCTTAGGTAATTTCTTGTTTTGCATGTTTACATCTGCCATGAGCCCTGTGGGCTCTAGAAAGCCATGTTAGCCAGAGTAGGGGATTGCAAGCAAAAAAAAAAATGAAGGAATTCAAGGAAAAATATACACAAAGATGTTCTTTTCTATTACATAGGAGTCTACATTTTTAAAGTAGTCAGATTAAAAATTACAAGGCAGTAGAACGGTACTGTTAATTTCTACCACTGATTCATCATGCAAATTGCAAAATACATTTATCACCAAGAAAAAGACATTTGTGTAAAAAATGGACAAAGGCTTTTTGCCAGGATGTTGTTAGATCATCCACCAAGTCAAAACGGTTGTACATTTTGTTAATATGTTACTGGAATAAAGTAATGCTGCACATTTAGCACTGGATTATGTGACCTGCTGCCAAAATTTGTATCTCTGATTACAAGGTGCAAGCTTAAGTAGTTTCTTACTGATTTATGTCTGATGCATTATAGTCTACTGACTGACAGGGTAATTAACCATATTTGTTAATTGGATAGTAAAATACATTTTTGTTCTTCTGTTTTAGTTCTTTTCTTTTAAAATTTGAGACTAAGGTGAAAAGTACAGAATACGATAAAAAATTAACCACATTAAAAATAAGATCTAGTGCAATTTAGTTCTTAATTCTTGCTCCCAAAGAATCCTGACTAAAGAGATGTAAACTCAATTGTGTAAGTTAACAGGCTTATAATAAATACCATTTCTATACCTAGCAAATAAGTTCATGTTAAGCAAATGAATAATAAGTACACATCTTCTCTTCAAGGAGGTGTTATAAATTTCTATTAAAATCCAATTGGTATTGCATTTTTAAGGATAAATGCACTATTTACATTGCTTTATAGGGGTTTTCCTCTGCCAATAGTTTAAATAGTGCCTCCTTCTCTAATGTATACTTTTCTGAATTTTATTTCTCAAAAGATGGAAATATCTGTGTGTATACATTTGAAAAAATTGAAAGATAATCTCATACTTTAATAAGGAATATGTTGAGATTTTTACATTAGAAATTGCTATTATATTCTCTATTTCATCCAGTAACTCATCTTAATGATACTCCTGTAATAAATGAAACATTGTTAAGAGCTTAAATTTTATATTACCATTTAAATTTTTATTTTCGGATACCTCCCTCCATTAATCCATGCATTATAATTTTTCCTATTTTTAATAAAGCATTTGTGATTTATGGAGTTGACCAATAGTAACTAACGTCTTGAACCTGGGGAGTTTATTAACCTATAAAAAGCAAGTTAAATCGTATATTTTTGTGTATAGTCTTTTCTGAGTAAACAGAATGTACAGAAATGAGAAGTAGTAAGGAAAGAAACAAGGTTCCAAAACAAATACTGAGCAAATATAAATTCCATGTGGAACAAAGTGGCGCCAATTCCAATCAGCTTCAAGAGTTAAGTAGCTGGAGCTGGGAAAGGAGACAGTCATCTTCCAGGAGCAGGAAAAGACCAGTGTAAGATAGAAAACTGGAATGATTGTCCACAAGACTTTATAGACTTGACTTAGGGAAGCTGATTTAACAAGAATATGGAAGCCAGCACCATCCTGACCTCTGTCTGAAGTATCAAGTCCGTCTCTGTCTGACTCCTATATACTTGAGACCCAAAGAGGGGCACAGAAATTGAATTTATCCTGGTAGCTTAGAAAGAAATGGGTTAGAATGATTTCTCCACTGGAACATCAATAGAGCACTGTTTTCTGACTGTGACAGAAATATAGTGGAGTCAGGTAGATTCCAGGGCCTTCAACCATTTGTATAGAAGATTATTTCAGAATCATATTGGTAGAATAAGGGTACCAGCAGCCCCCCCAGGTTGCTTTCCTGGGTCATGAAGAGACAGAATATGTAGGGCAGCTCATAGATGAGTTGATGTTCCTTATAGAGACAATCTCATGATGGAATCAGTGAAAAAAAAATCTTGAGTATTTTTCACTTCACTCTGAATTAAAGTCTGCACCATTGTCTATTAGATGCTGCAGTAGATGCTGCAGGAGCTGGCTGGCCCCTGCTTGCATGCTTGACCTCAGGAATTGGAACTCCTAGTTCTCTTCTCCAGGCACATTAGCCCTTTCTTCCAGGTGTTTCTCAAGTGTCACTGTATCCAAGAGGACATCACTGACAACTCTGTCTAAAATGGAGAACACCCTTTTCCATTACTCACAGGTTTTGTTTTTCTTCACATCGTTTTAACACTCCATGGAATATCAGGTGCTGTTTTGTTCACTGTTTCCTTCTAGTGAGGGAAAATGACTCTCTAGTTTCCCTCTTATAAGCTACATGAAAGCACGAATTTTGTCTTGTAGTTATTTCTGTATGCCATAGAGGCTCAGATATTCACCGAATAAAATAGTGAAATGATGGATAAAAGCCTTGCTCCACTTAACCTAATACCTCTCTTTATCTCAATAAAAAATATTGAGCATGCTAATTTGAAAAAGAGTCAAGACTCGGTAGATGGGAGCTGGATGTATAAGTGTTGATATAAAACCAGCCTTAGGTAAGAAAGATGGTACTTGGTGGAATTAATCAGTGATTAAACAATATATTCATTTCTTTCTACTCAACAGTTTTAGTGACCTAATATTTCAACAATTAGCTTATAGCATAAAATTTTTCTCAGTAATTGGAATAATATTTTTGAGAGTTGGCCAAGGCTTTGCATTTTCTTTAAAAAACTGAATTTTCTTACTTGCTCTCACATCTTATCTTACTTTAAATGTTCAAGATAACAAACAGATGGTCAGTTGATTATTCTCAGGCAACATTGAAACATACAATTGGAATTGATGTATTCAGATTCCAACATACCTCCAAAGAGAAGTAGAAATAAGAAAATATGTACCTATAGTCTTGTTATCCATAGTAAGGAGAGTTCAAATAGGAGGAAAAGTATTCTGTTCCAAATTATATTTTGCATGTCTAATGCTTAGGACATATTTAACAATCATTTGATAAATATATAAGTTTTATGCAGATTTTTAGCCTATAAATAATTTTTAGATAGGAAAAGCCCTCTTGTGTTCTCAAGGTCACTTTGGCTTGAAATAACTTCTAATGATTAAAAAATCTTATTTTAAATTAAAAAAGCATTCATCCTTTTATTTTTAACACAATAACTTGTTGGAAAATCACTACTTACAGGATGCTATCTAGGTCCTGAAAATAGTATGAAAAATACATATGTAATGGAACCTACTAAATTCTGAAGAAAAAAATCATGCTGCCTTTAGCTATTATTTTACAAGAAGGGGGAAGGGCTAGATAATGTGTAAGGCTATGTCATTCACATGCCCAAGTAGCATATGAAACAATTATCTTGAGGTAATTATTTAGCTTATAGTTTAACCTTATATGGTATTACTAGATACTTTTACAGCTAATCTTTATGTGGCCTTTTTTAGTGTCATTGAGTCTCTTGCCATACTATTTTTATAAAAGCAGAAATATATTGGGCTTCTCTATCATATTTTTGAAACCTATTTCTCATTTGGACTCAGAAATAAGACCTGTATTTAAGAGAGGATCACTTAAAAAAGAAGGAACAGCATTTACTCTTGGCAACTTTGCTATGGACTGTCACCTCTGTTAGTTGTAGTTGAGAATTTGCACAATCTAAGCCAGTGCAATGTGAACATGTCTATATAGATATCTTCAAATATTTTCTGGCTAATTATAAAGCTGTGATGGGAAAGGGTGAATTAATAAAAGTAAACATAGCTTTTTAACAAATCAGGAGGAAGGTTATTGATAACTTTTATATTCCAGATGAAAGATACCTTTGTTAAACTGAATCTTGACTTATTTTTCCCCCACGTGTGCTTTCTGAAAATTATTTCAGCCCTATGATTATTAGATAATACTATCATCTGTGAGAAGGATTGATGAATGAATATAGAAGATGAATATCCTTGTTACTTCAGAATGAACTATGAATTTCATTCAACAAATGATCTGTGCCTTTCAAATGATCTATCCAGAAAACTATTAGGCAGAACCATATAAAATTGTCATTTTTGTAGGTTAGAAATGACTGTATATTAGCAATGAAATTTCTTTTTACCTGCTTCTAAGGAAGTTATCTGTCCTTTACTAAACATCTTCATAATACCAAAGATAATCTGAATAGTCTTTGTTGAGAAGTCTAATTTAAATAATCTTGAAATATACCTCATATTAAGAACATTTTTTCCATTTGTAAACACAGTGGTAAAGCTGAGTCTAGACAGAAAAATTTCATTATCTGCTTTACCTCCATTTAGCATGTGATAACCTGGGCCAAATTAACTTACCTTCAATGGGCATTGAGGGCTTTGTCTGTTAAATGACAGATAAAATGGAGATCTAATTATTATTATTTTTTTAAATGTATTTATTATTTTTAAGATGGAGTCTCACTCTGTAGCCCAGGCTGGAGTGCAGTGGTTTGATCTCGGTTCACTGCAGCCTCTGCTTCCAGGGTTCAAGCAATTCTCCTGCCTCAGCCTCCTGAGTAGCTGGGATTACAGGTGTGTGCCACCACGTGTAGCTAATATTTCTATATTTAGTAGAGACAGGGTTTCACCATGCTGGTCAGGCTGGTCTCAAACTCCTGACCTTGTGATCTGCCTGCCTCAGCCTCCCAAAGTGCTGGGATTACAGGTGTGACCTACCACTATTGGCCAAGATCTAAATTTTTTAAAGGCAGATATTCATGACACAATTTCAAATCTCATTATTGAAAATAAACTAAGAAGATCTGGAAAATTTTCTTTCACCTTAGCAGTTTTGAATACTGTCCACCATATGATGAATAGAGGATATCATTCTTAAGGTAATGGAAAATTCAAATAAAACAGGGTAGTATGTTGTAAGAGACAATAATGCATTTTAATTTAAAATTTATTCTGTTGTGCTATTGACACAGATGAATTTAAAAAAAAAAACTCACCTTATTAGGTTATAATATTTTCAAAAGGAAAAACACAATTAAGTATATTCAGAATTTTAAACTAATCCTGACCTTTTATCTTGTCTCCTCTCTCACAACAATCAAAATGAGGGGCAAAGTGAAGTCTGCATTAGATGGCAGACCGTTTTCTCTACATCAAAAACATAAAGTGTCAAAGAGCAGACTCCAATGCAGTAAGACAAGAGTTCATATTTTCACAGAAATCCTTTGTTGCAATGACTCTGAAAAATGATTACGAGTTTAGGAAATTCATTTAAATTTAATTTCGCCGAATTACCTCTCGGTTGGCTCATAATTATCTCCAAGTAATTTGATAAATAATTACTTTAAATGCTGCATTTTGCTATACATCATGAAGTAACTAAATTAAGAATTTAAATTATGGTACTTTAGTATTTATAGTTAATCATATTTTTACTTCATGAACAGCTTTTAATTGGAAATTTGAGTTTAAATTTAATAATAAAAAGCTGAGCCGATTCAAGTTATTGTTAAAAGATCTATTTCATTTAACTGTTAATTAAATAAGGTAATATACTTTAAGATAATATGCTTTTAAGATAGTGTTCTTTGAATGGTTTTGATCCCTAATAAGTTTTAGGTGATCTGTATATACCCTTTAGATTATTGTAAAGATTAATCAGTCTTTAACTTAATGTATAGAAAGATAACCTTTGCAAGATGCAATTTCCCAGGTCCATAGTACAAACTAAAGTGGAGAATGTTATAATTCCACTTAACTGTTTTATATCTATCAAACAAATAGAAAGAGAGATTCAGGAATTAAAAATTTCTTGTCCTTAAAATTTAAGAAACATTTGAAAGCATTTTAGAAGATGAAAATAATGGGCGGTTTAGAAGAGAGAAACTTTGAAGAAAACATTTATGCTTTGATAACCAAACATTCTATGAAAGTCAGAAATAGTGAGGAACACCATAATTACAGTCTGCAAATATATGATAAAATGATGTTAGGAGAATAGCCTTCCTGAGAATTAAAGCTATTTGAGTTGGGAAATGAAGTATGAGGGAAATAGCACAGTGAATGTAAAATGGAATGAGAATCTTTACCCTATCAAGAACTCTGATTATTATCTTTAGGTCTCTGGTGTGGTGGCTGGGGGCATCAAGAGTCAGAGGAACTGGGATAAGACTTGATTTTGCTGCCAATTAGCTGTGAGACTTCAAAAAAATCAATTATCATCTTTGGATCCCAGTGTCTTCATCAAGCTTTTTTTTTTTCCTATTCCCACAGCTAAACTTTCTCTCTCCTATGAAGCCCACAGCACATCCTCTGTCTCTCTCATTGCATTTGCCACTTTTCAACTTGTGTTATAATTATTTATGCATGAGTCTCTCTCTCTCTCTCTCTCTCTCTCTCTCTCTCTCTCTCTCTCTCTCTCTCTCTCTCTCTCTCTCTCCATATTTCTTTACATTTTTTCCAGTGTAAAATACTTGGCACGATTTCCTTTAACTATAGTTGATCACTGCATGCCTTACAAGCAGTTTATTTACTTACTTCAAATGCAGATTCCAGAGATCCACTCATCAGTTCTATGCTGGCCAATGCAGTAACTACCAGCCACATGTGTCTATTAAACATCTGAAAATATTGCCCAACTCTAATTGAGATATTCTGCAGTGGCAGAATATCACCAGATTCCAAAGATTTAATACAAAAATGTAAAATTTCTCATGAATAATATTTAAACCTTGATTGTATATTGAAATAATATTTTAAATTTATTTTATCAAATAAAATACATTTCAAAGTTAATTTTACCTATGTTAATACAATAATTTCAGAAAATGTAAAGTGGTCTTTGTGTTTCATGTTATATTTCTTTTGGAAAGTGCTGGTCTGGAGATTTTGATTCAATAGAGTTCTATGCAGTACAGCAACCCATATTTGTAAAAAGATTTTCAAATAATTCTGATGTGTACAAATATTAGAAAATGACTAGGTTGACACATTAACTACACATAGTGAACAGTCACCAGGAATGGTAGTGATGGAAGCAAAGTTCTTTTATCTCCTTAGTATGTGACAATACTAATATTTGAGTAAATTCTATTAATGAAAGTCCTTGCATTGGGCAGTTCTGGCTTGACATAGTAAAAAGGCAAAAAGAAAAGGTTGTCACTTTTCTGAGAAGCATTCTTAACAAACAACAACACTCCTTTGAGGTCATTAGAAACAATTAGCACCTTGTCCGCTATACTAAACAAGAGCTGTGTTTTCCGTAAATGATGTCTCTTGCCAGCTTCAAAAGACAGACTGATGTCATACGAAAAACAAGCAGATAAAAGTAGAAATTTTTAAAAGGAAGAAAATGAGCTTGAGGATTTGGCTGTTAAAGTTAGACAGTATGGCTGGTTAATTTACTTATTAATTTACTCATCGATCCATTGTTGATATAAATTAAATGATTTGAATCTCTTGTTGGAAGCACAAGAAATAAGAATAGAGAAGACATTAAATTTTTGATTCCAGAAAAATCAAGCATGCATTATTTTCCCTATTTGAAAGGAATACTAAAATCTAATATTTAAAGAAAAGTATATTTGGAATTAATTTAATGAAAAGCAGGGCTTTCCTTATACCAGTCTGAATTTATACTTACAGCTACAATTCATTCTGACATTTTCAGATATAATAGCAAGAACAATATTATACAGCAGAATGTAGGTAATGATGCTTTTAGGGAAAGAAACACCTCTATTTCAAAGCTTTTCACTTTATTCTGATTTTGCCTTACAGATGACAAACTCATGCTCTAGAAAAGCAGGTTGATTAAAAATCCCTCACAAGACAATTATATTCTTTCTAAGACACTGGCTGAAGCACAGTAGACAGATTTTTTAAAAAATATAAACAATATGTGTTCATTTTAGTTGATTAGTCAAGCCCATTTTTTTCCCTTTAAACATTTCCTTTAAGAGAAATCAGCTTCTTTGCCATCTTTGCAAACAAGAATGGGTGTTGGGAGGCAAAGAACCCAAAGTCTTTTAGATTCTCCACAAGGCTTACTGCGAATGACTTCATAGCCTTTTGAGAGAACTGAGGTTGCATTTTGTGCCACTGCAAATTTAAATCCAGGTCACAGAGATGTTACATAGCAAATGACACATTTACTGTGCCACCCAGCTGCCTCTTCTAATGCATCAGGACTGCCTTCTGAACAAAGTCAGCATGCCAGTGTTTGGCTGTGTGCAAGTAGTTTTGTTTACCAGGGTGATGCTAAAAGAAGAAATTCTGCCCACAATTAAAAAGCTACTTAGCTCAACTGCTAATTCACCCCTGAAGTGTCAAATAAATGACTTGTCTCTCTGAAGGAGCTGTAATCCTGAACCTCGTGAGTGAAAAATTTTCAAGCTCTTCAGTGAGTCAGGATTTACATTAGAACACTCATGAAGAATACTTGTATGAAAGGAATGAAAGGAATCTAACCTTCTATGCTAGATGACAGAGGACATAAAATAGCATTAGCAGGTTTCTCTAATCAATCCTTTTTAAAATATGTTTTGCCTCAAGAAAAACTTGTTAAAGCAAGAGTGATAATCATGGTTATTTTGTGGCTGCATATGAAAGATGATCTGTGCTGACAAAATCCTAATAGCTTATCTCTTTTGTCACACCACAATTTCATATGTGTTGTCTTAAAAAATACTCTCACTAGTATATCCGCCTGCAAATCAATGCCATGTTGTCGATTAATTCCAATAATAGGGAAAGTTAAAAGTGATGGGCCGGTAATCCCTGAAAAACAAGAGCTGGAGGCTTTCATTCTTGATGTCCACAGAGAGCCAGAGCTTTGGAATCATAGGAAAAGAGCATAAAATGTATCTGTCAAGTGAGAGGAAGACAAAACACTTACCTGAATGTACTTATGTACTTTTTACTTGTCAGGCCAGTTAATACCTCTCAGCTGTGACTGACTTCTCACAACAAGGGAAATATTTGAATCCTAGTAAAGTGATTCCTTAACATGGCCATGTATGCAAGAAAGCTGGGAGTACACACACACACACACACCATCCAGACTATTTGTTAATCTGTTATTTCTGGGTTTAGTGAGCCTTTTACAATTTCTCAAGTGATTCTGATATTCAGCCGGACTGGGGAATCTCCCAGTCAGCCCATGCCTTGTGACTGTGATTCATCTGCAAAGATACATGAGTTGTCTTATCATTCAAACCAAGCCCAGATTTCTTGACCCTGTAGGACCAAAGTTAGTTGGGAGGAAAAAATAAAAAGTATATAAATATATAATGACAAAAATGTATGTATGCCTATTTATATACAAGATAACCTTCCTTTCATGTAAACTAAGGAGTATTAAATATAGATTCTTATTTCAAACAAAGAGCATCTTCAAAAGTTTCTTCGAGTGATCACACCTACCTCTATAAAAAACAGCTAACAGGAAGAAATATTTTCTCCATTAATATATTCTTTTGTTTTGTCATTAGTTGGGGGATATTTCAGAACACTAAAGAACTTTCTGCATTTGGGGAAATAATTTTATTCTAAATAGAATTCTGCTTTTGAATTTTTTTCTGAGACGTGAAAAGTTATGGTAGAAGGCTGACCTATTTTCACTCCTCCTTTGGACAATATTTATGTTTTATCCCTTCTATGTGCAAAGCACGAAGCTAAGTGCTTTGATGGACATAAAGTTGAATTCAATATTTATATATTTATTCTGCCCACACAGAATTTATAGACTTTTAGGGAGAAAAAGCCATATACATAAATACATATACTACAAAAAAAGCATAAAACATAAAGGAAAAGATTGAACAATTTCACTGCATTAATATTTTAAAATTCTGGGCATCAAAACATAGCATTTTACTACTGTGAAAATGTAAGTCACAGAATGTGAGAAAATATTTTAAATGACTATAACTGCCATTGAAATAAAATCCAGAATACGTAAAGGACTGCCAAAATTAAGTAAGAAAAAGACCAACCACATATTAGAAAAAATGTAAAAATATGATCAGGTAATGAATGAAAACTGAATTGCCAATAAAACATTAAAAGTTATTCAAATTCAATAGTCATTAAATAAATATGAATTAAAACCATGATATACAACAAACATTAATTTTGCAAAAATTTAAAAATTGGATAATACCATAATAAGAGAGAACATGGAGCTGTGGGAATTCATACATATTCCTGGTAAAAATGTAAATTGGTGTAATATCTGTGGCGGGAAATTTTGCCTAGTTGAAGCTGAAGGCATGCGTACTCTAAAATAATTTAATTCCTAGGCATATGCCTGTCTTAGTATCTCAGCTAGAAATAGATACTCAATCCAGACAATTAAAGATAACTTTAGATTTTTTTTTTTCTTTTAAGATATGGAGGTATCACTGTATTGTCCAGGCTGTTCTCAAATTCCTGGCCTCAAGTGATCCTCTTGCCTTGGCCTTCCAAAGCATTAGGATTACAGTTGAGAACCATTGCACCTGGCCTAGAGATAACTTCACAACTTTATAAAGGGATTATCTACAAAGTTTTGGGCAGGCTCAAGATAAATCAATATAGAATTTTAATATCCCAGGGTTAATGTCAACAGGAACCACTACTAGCTCTAGATTGGAAAATGCAGAGACAGGCTACTGAAACCAGAAGAAAGTGTGGTAGCCATAAAGAAGTCTGTGTAACAGCAGTTGTGGTTCTCAATAAGGGAAAATAGCCATGTGAGCTGACTCAAGACGGAGGGATCCCAGGGAATAAAAAGCCTAACTTGCCTTATCTCTGGGAAGCTGCCTTCCACTGGCCAATGAGCAGCTAGGACACCGAAGCCCCCTGCTGAAGTCCACATCAGACTTCCAGAACTCAACAGTGTTGTGACAATAGAAAAATTCAACACAATCCCTAGAGAAACTCTAATGTACACATCTACATGATATCCACATTAGCACTGTTGATAATGACAAAAATAGAGAAATAACCTAAATCCGTAAACCTGGTAGCATCTTGCAAAAAGTATTGAGAAAGAGAAGAAAGCAAGTTGCAGAAAGTGCATATAGTATGTTACCATTTGGCATCTAAAACATGTAACACTATTTTTACATGTTTTAGATGACAAAATACATGGTGGTTGACAATACATGAAGTTAGTAAAAGGGTAAATAAATTCAGGGAGACGATGAATAACAAATTGAGGAGATAGGTGACAGCTGAGAAGGCTGCAGTATTTAGTACAGACTTACACTAAGACATTAGTGATTTACCTGAAATTCTAATTTAACTGGCATCCTGAATTTTACATGGCAACCCTATTGAAAAAGGGATATGGAGCGCTTCTAATGGCTATGTTAGTTGCCAATATTTTCAACCGGTCTGTGGTTGTCTTTTCCAGTGTTTTTATGTTCTTATAGCATCTCTTGATGGACTGGAGTTATATTTCTTTATTTGGGCAATGGGAACACAGATGTTCATTTTGTTATCCTTTATAGCTGTTTCTATGTCTGACACATCCCCTAAGTAATATTGAAAATATCTGTGCAACCATATAAGAACTGAAACATGTCATAAGAAAGGTCCTCTGGATAAAGTAGTTTAGGAGGTTACAGGAGATAACTCATATGCAACTGAGAGACTTAGAGGCCTGAAACCTTGAGCTATGAATGGGATCGCTAAAGAAGATTTATATATTCTAGGAAAAGCAATGATGGAAAGAAAGACCTGAAGATATGAATGCACAGTTTATATTAAGAGGAAATGAAAATAGTAACAATAATTAAGATAATACATAACATACATGTTATTTTAAACAACATCCTTTAGTGCTATGTGCCAGACAACATGCTAATTCTTATATTGAATTTAATATTCACAGAAAACATTTGAGATGAGTACCATAATGTTCTCACTTTAAAAATGAGCCTTGGGATTATTAAGTAATTTATGTAGGTTCGCAAAACTAGTAAGTGGCAGAGGCAAAATTTGACCCAGATTATGTGAGTTCAATACACACTCATAAATGTGTACACTTCCCTACAATAAATACTGTGTCTGGCATGAAGATATATGGTGCATCTGCCCTGTGTCACTCATTTTTCTTTATGTGCTTCTTTATTTGCTCTTTGCAATAATTTTATGAGTTAGGTAGCATCCAGCTTCATAAGATAAAGCAAAGTAATATACCCAAGAATCACTGGCTACAGAATGGAACTGGTATTTTAGACCATTTCTATAGGACTCTAAAACCAATTAACTAAATAAGCAGTTTCATTTAGGTAATATAAGGTGAAGAAAAATAATAGAAAAAATTTGCCTGAAAAGAGATGCTGGTCATCGAATTATGAAGCTTTAAGGCTCGACTTTATACTCTCAGCAATTGTTTGTGCCAAGAGGTACAGAAGTAATTATTGGCAGTTTTTGAATAGGGCAAGAAATGATCAGATATTTTGAGAAAATTAATATTAAAATAAAAGGAATTTTAGTTGACAAGTTATTACCATATATTTGGGTGAGATTTAATTCATTATAGTTTTAAATCATTATTGTCCCATCTCAACACTTAACAGAATGTTTGAATATATGACAAGCACTCGATATACATATGGCAAGTAACCAATAATTGTATCTTGCATGAATACATGAATGAATGAATGGCATATCTAAACCAAGCTAATGAGTAAGCCAGCATGTTACTGTGGAATTTAAAAGATGTTATAATGTAAGAACTCCAGAGGAAATTCAAAAGATTTTCCTGGTCTTTCAGTCTTTCTTTGTGAACATCCTGTGATTATCAAACTAGGGGACACTTGGAGTTCCTAATAAAATCATTATCAGATGTTAAAAGTAATATGCACTTCCTGAGTACCCACAAAGTAAAAATCTCACCCAGAAGCATATAATTAAAATATAGACCTTTAGACTCTGATAATTATCTATAGAAAGGAGTGTTTGTTATTTAGTTAAATCCTACTACAGAAAATGAATGGAGGTAGTCTGCTTTTTCCAGAGCTTAACAGCCTTTCCTTAGTTGAGTTTTAAATATACTTGGACTTAGAAGAAACTGATCCTCATTTCAAATCAATGTGTTGAATTTTAATCTATTCAATATAAAAGTAATTATATAGATAGGAAAGGAAAATGAATTATCATTTGCAGGTTCTTATTAAGACAGGATTTTGGTGATGTATATGTTTTAGAATGATGGATGGCATATATTTCTTTTCACAACGTTACGAAATCTGACTCTCATTTAAGTGTTTCTCACACACTCAAAATACTCATTCATGAAGAACTAATGATATGTACACAGACACACTACCAGTCACCCTCAAGAGAGTCAAAAACAAAAATGATACCCAACAAAAGTCTCTGTTGAATACCTCCAATACATTTAAAAGATTGAATTTCTTTCCATGAAATCTCTACCCTCTAGAGTTAATGAGTTTATATCATTTAAATATTTCCAAGTGAATAGGCTCATCAGAATACATGGTAAAAAATCTTCTAGACAGCTCAAGTCTCTGAGGACAGGCTGTTCTTTGAGAGTATTTCTTTGTAGAATGAAGGCTTTCATTGAAACATAAAAACTACCACACACAATGAACTTATTTTTTTCAACAGCAAGCCAGATACTGACCCAGTGTAAAGATAATTTGCAAGCAGATGTGTCTTTGCTACATATCCATGTATAGATGAGGAAAGGTTTACTTGTTTTTATAGTGGTACCTTTTAAGAGTGCAATGTGGGATTCTCTACTGTGCTTAAGGAACATGTTTTAGGATTTTATATTCAGAACATCCATTCATCATCTGACATTTCAATGTGAGTCTCCTAAAGCCTCTCTTTTAAAAAGGAGCCCTTTAGTTCCAAGTGATTTCACCACCGCTGTTTTCAGACGCATTACTTACTTTCAATATTCTAAGGGATGAAAACAAGAAACATCATGTTTCACTACAAACTGTAGTAAAACTATACATTTGTAATTCTGTTTCGAGGCATCTATATACAAATATGCATCATATTTTTTAATGAAAATTTTCTTAACTTTTTTATCAGTTCTAATAAATGCTCATCTAGTTTCTAAGTTAGAATACCCCCTAATTTATAGATAAGTTAACTTTCTCGCTAATAAAAATGGAATAAAAATCCAACTGTCTACATATAATGTGAAATGACATTAATTTAATTAACTTTTTTTCTTACTGAAAGTTACCATGGTAACGATCCCAATTTTTCAGCAATTATTTGCAAACTGGGGTTTGACTCTTCATCATCCTTAGTTCTTATGTATTATACCAACTAATCATAAACATATATGTTTTATATTATAAAATATAATCATGCATAATTTCAGGTTTTAAAATTGTTGTTAATCACTTTTGTGGCAATGAATGGCAAAATTAATTTTGGTACTCAAATTAGTGAGTTAACAGGAACAGAAAACCAAATGTCATATGTTCTCACCTATAAGTGAGAGCTAAGCTATACAGACACAAAGGCATAAGAATGATATAATGGACTTGAGGAGTTGGAGTAGGGGAGATTGGGACGGATATAAGGGATAAAAGACTAAATATTGGGTAGAGCATACACTGCTCATGTAACGGGTGCACTGAAATGTCAGAAATCACCACTAAAGAACTTATCTATGTAACCAGAAACCATATGTACCCCAAAAACTATTGAAATAAAAAAAATAGCGACTTAAATAATATAAAGGAATGATCATAGAAGAAAGTATAATGTGAAAAAAAAGCAATAAAGAATATGAACATACTTTTATTTATGCAAGGATTATCAGTATAGGACAAAAACATTTCCAGAGGTGATGACTTTCTGTTTACATTTTATAGTTTATTGCCCAGAAATCAGTTCTGGGATTTACATATTGGTTTCTTTAAACTCTGCTCCCATTTGGCATTTACTCAACTTTCAAGACATTAACCAGGAAAATTTTACAGTTGTGGAGAAGGATACAAACTGGTTCTTTTGCCTATCAAAGACTTAGATATACAATGTATCTTTACATAAAAAAAAAAAAGTTAGTTGACTATCATTGCTTCTTTGAGATTTTTGGTTTCATTTTCTCTTGGAAATGTGATTTATCCTCATAAATGTCTTCTTTTGAAAAGTGTCTATTCATATACTTCACCCACTTTTGCTATAAGGCCAATAAACATGAAATAATGCTCATCGTCACTGGGCATTAGAGAAATGCAAATCAAAACCACATTGAGATATCATCTCATGCCAGTTAGAATGGTGATCATTAAAAAATCAGGAGAAAATAGATGTCGGAGAGGATGTGGAGAAATATGGACACTTTTTCACTGTTGGTGGGAGTGTAAATTAGTTCAACCATTGTGGAAGACAGTGTGATGCTTCCTCAAGGATCTAGAAATAGAAATTCCATTTGACCCAGTAATCTCATTACTGGATATCTATCCAAAGGATTATAAATCATTCTATTGTAAAGACATGTGCATATGCATGTTCACTGAAGCACTGTCTACAATAACAAAGACCTGAAACCAATCCAAATGCCCATCAATGATAGACTCAACAAAGAAAATATGGCACATATACACCATGGAATGGTATGCAGCCATAAAAACAATGAGTTCATGGTTTTGTAGGGACATGGATGAATCTGGAAGCAATCATTCTCAGCAAACTGACACAAGAACAGAAAACCAAACACCACACGTTCTCACTCATAGGTGGGTGTTGAACAGTGAGAACACATGGGCACAGGGATGAGAACATCACACACTGGGGTCTGCTGGGGAGGCAGTGGGCTAGGGAAAGGACAGCAGGGAATGGGGAGGTTGGGGAGGGATAACACTGTGAAAAATGCCTGAGGTAGGTGACAGGGGATGGAGACAGCAAACCACTATGGCATGTGTATGCTTACACAACAATCCTGTAAGATCTGCACATGTACCCCAAAACTTAAAGTACAATAAAAAAAAAGAAATGCAAGTTATCTAATGTATATAATTAAAGCAATATTTTTAAATTCAACAAGAGGTAATAAAAAGAGAACTGAAGAATGCAACGTTATTATTCATAGCCATGATAGAATAATGAAGTTTGTAAGAAAAAGTATTTAATATTTATTTCATTATCAAAAGTTCCAACAAATGCTATGAATGCTCATCAAATTAACATTCTCATTGCTTATTTGAAGTTTCATTTAAAATGCCCAAGAGGAGTCCTCATTCTCATGTGGGTCAGGCTGGTCTCAAATTCCTGACCTCAGGCAGCCTTCCTGCCTCAGCTCCCAAAGTTCTGGGATTACAGGTGTGAGCCACTGTTTCTGGCCCTCCTTTACCTTTCTTAAAAAATATATAAATTGTTCACCTATCGATCGCCTCATCTACTTCCCACTACTCTCACCATCTTTATTCAGACTCACAACATCCTCTTTGCATCACTCACACCACGAACATGCTTTGCAAATTTGGGACAAAAAATTCTTAGCTTTAAATTTTAGCTTTACTATGTTGCTTAGCAGCCTAATAAACAAATTTGTTCTTGTTTTTTTTTTTCTTAATGTATCCTATTCTTGAATAATGTGTTGTTTTTCATCCTTATAAGTTTTACCATATCACTAATAGTGTTCTTATTGAATTGATTGAAGTGAAGTTACTAAATTATTGCAATCAGTGGGTCAGTTTGAGTCTTGCAGAAGCAGATGAGAGGATATTAGCCATGCAAAAGAGCTGCTGTAGTGGTTGAAATACCCAGAAGGATAAAGGAAATGGAGCAGTAGCAGGCAGGAAGAACCTTCTGATCACTAGCAGTTTTCCTACCCAATCCTCTTATCACTCAGTGCTTTCACTGGCAGACACAATGCCAGTGAAACAGACACAAAGCAGAGAGTGATAAGAGGATTGGGTAGGAAAGCTGCTAGGCTGAGGGGCAGTTAAGTCTCAACCAGAACAGTGGCCTAGCATAGATACCCCTGTGTGCTCAATCGTTGAGTGGGAGCTGCCTAAGGAGGGGTCTCCACCCCAGTCTTCTAGGCTGCAGAGGGTAGATCCTGCCAACTGTGCCGGCTAATAATAATTAGATAAAAACCTGCTGGTTTCCTATCACCACATTCTCCCTTAGCAAAGTTTCGAATTGGCTGGGAATAAAGAAAAACCGGCTGAAACAATATTTTAGAGTTATTCACTTCTAAAATATTGTTTATGGCTCAACTCTAGGCCAAGGCCTTTGATTTGCTATTACTGCGATTTATGAGACAGATGAAGTAGGTTGATTACTGTACAACTTGGAATGTGGGAGGCAGGGAATGGGGAAAAGTCTAATAATTGCATTTAAGATGATTTCTTTTTTTTTAAATTTGTCTTTAAGATAATTTTTTAGTAATGAGTAATACTGGGTGGGCATTATAAGCAAGAATAGTTAAATAGCGAGGCAATATTTTAAAGTAGATTTTACATGTTTTTCTGTCAATACATTTCAATGATTTAGATCAATTATGGAGATAGATACACACACACACACACACACACACACACACACACACACACAATAAGAACTGAACTGAAAAAAATCAATCACAGTTTCAAAGTGATAATAATTTTCTATAAATAATTCAGAAAGGTAGAAATGATATGTATCTTAAGAGAGGTACAGTTAGAATGGGGTTGTTAAAAGTTAACTTCAACATTTTAGTGATTAATAAACCTTTCTGTATGTGTGAAGTGTGTCTGTAAGAAAATTACATCTTTTGAGCCCCAGGATTTAGTATGACAAACTGCTACTACAGTCCATTATCCATGAAGACATTAGTATCTTCCTCATTAAAATACAATATAAAACAAGCAATGATAGAAAATTATGAAAACAGAGATGTTAGCTTTAAGACGTAATGTAGGGCATAAAGACTGTGGTAACCAGGAAGGCAAATATCACGGGACTAAGAAATAAACTGTCGTCTGCTAAAAAAAAAAAAAAAAAACAACTCATTATTCTGATCTAACAACCAACTAAATTTGGGAGAAAGGACAACAAAAACATAACTGAAAACAGAAAACATGAAAAGCAGTGACTGGATATCAAGAATCTGCCTTGCAGAATCCAATACAAATTAATTTGCATGCCTTAAAATAAGAAAAACACATTTTTCAAGTATTTATACTTATTGTTGACAACTGCACTTATTGTTGACAGAAACCAGTTAAAGCAAATAGGGAGAATCTAAATAAGGACACATAGTGTACACATATGTGTGTGTGTGTTAGAGGCAGAAAAAAGGGCACAGTAGATATCTCAGAATTCAGAACCACAAAGATGCCACTACCTTTTACCTGTATTCTTGACTTATTGTCAAATATCTATTTTATTGTATTCTTATTTTACAGTCCAGGTCATTCTGCTTTTCCATCTGTTCATATTGTAGGTGGAAGATGGTAAGCCTACAGCTTTACATATTTTCTTTGGATAATTCTCTATACCAGTTCCATACTCAGGAGACAGTATTTGATTTGTGAAGTTTGATTCAAATTTAAATCACTGTGCCATCCAAACACAGCCAGGGATTCAGGGTCTCACAGCACCCCTTGGCCATTTGGGACTTGTTTTTTGTAGAAAGGCAAAATTTTTCCAGCAGGGTTCACACACTAACTGCAGTAGATATCCAGCTTAGTAAGCTATGTCTTTTAGAAGAGGAATAAGGATAGGGAATGTACTACTGTCAAGGTTTGAGACTTTCACATTTAATGGGATATAAACCAGTATTACACCTTTTCAGTAGCATTCCAATGGGGAGCGTTTTCTGTCCAGTGTTGAATTAAAATAATAAAAACCCATTTAAAAGTTGCTCTAGTGTTTATCATCACCATCTATGAGGAATAATTCTAAACAATGACAGAGATAAATACCCCTCTTAGCTGGGATGAATGTCTCCCCATCTCCTCCCTCTTTGATATGTCATTGTCACTTTCAGGGCCATTAATGAGAAAGCCAAGTATAAAGGGGTCCCCAGAGAACCTCCAACTGACCTGTACACTGGGAGAACAGGGTGGAGCCATGAAACTTCCTGCCATTTGGAGAGGGGAGGAGCCTGGTTCTCCTGTTCCTGTGTGGGAACCTGGGATTCAATTTACGAGATGATGGTGTGTTAAGAGGAACTCCTCTATCGAATTGCTGCGTTGTTTTTCCTTTTGCCTTTTTGCCCAGTAATTCCGTTCCTCTCACCCTTTAAAGCGTCTGTGAGCCTAATCTTTCCTGGTCATGTGACAAGAACCTGGATTTTCCTACATTATGATGCTGGGACAGGAGACAAAGATAATGTCTTCCAAGGACTCTTCTATTCTACTACAAGTCATGTATTAAGACTTCAGTTGTGGCAAAATTGCACTTGTGCTTATAGTAAATTTTAAAAGTTGATCAAGAAACTTTCTAATAGATATTGTTCCCCTCTTGATTTTCAACCTTACGGAGGTTTAATGAGTAACAACTGAAGGAGTTAATGCAACGTTAAAGGAGTGTCTAACAAACTCACAGAATATCATTTGGCTAATGGTAAATCATAGCCACTATTTGGTAATTTAAATATAAAACTATTATTAGTCCCTATGTAAAGAATAGTACTTCAGAAAGCAAACTCTTAAAACGGGTCAGAACCCTAATGTGAATCCATTTATTTTACTTAGCAGGGGGTTGAAAGGAGAAATGTAACCTTAAAAAGCTTTCTGAAAGTGAGATGTAAATTGTAACAATTTTACAAAATTGAAGCCCAAGACCCATTGTTGTAACACTTTGGAATATATACAGATTTTAGAAAGCTAAGTACTTGGAATCCACATAATAAAAATATAGGTTAATTAGAGCTTATGTATCTTTAAAAAGTCAATATTTTTATGATTGCCTCCAAAACAAGTAAAGGTAGAAAACAGGATTCAAATTTAATGTAGCATTTTTGTTTCTGAACTCTCTTAGCTACTTATTTTCATTACAAAGCTACACAACTTTCTCCTTTTAAAATTAAATACCTGTGCTAAGTTATACTAAATATGTGCTTATTATGTCATTAGTTTCTGGATCTAATTCTGAATCTCTTCAGAGGAAAAATTAGATTATTAAAGTCAAATACAAATAATGTATTATTGGTTAAAAGAGCAATTCTAAAGTACCCTTCAGTAGAACAATACCAAGAGTTCCTGAGTTCGCTAAGCCTCTCTGTGTGAAAGGCATTCCCCTCAGATGCAGGGTCCTGAAGCAAGGCATTCCCCTGTAAGAGATATATGGTCTCCTCTTCTGCTTGCAGCTCCTAGTCTCTGTTGTCCCAGTAAAATACAAAGGTCCCTAAGCACCTCTTGTTTTAGTAAATACAGTAAACAGGGACAGTGTTTTGGAAACTGCTGCACGCACGCACGTGCGCGCGCACACGCACGCACACACACACACACACACACATCAGAAGGTATTGAGAATCTTGATATATTCAGGAAATTTATTGACAAACTGTTAAATGAAATTGGAATTGATTGAATTGCAGTTTCAGGTTCCTTTCACAAGGTGGCAGGGTAAAAGAAAATACAGACATCAGGGTATGTTCTTTTATAAATTGTATTCTCTTGTCAGAACAGCACTGTGTTTTCAAGGGAAATTGAAAGCACTGGAAAGGCAGTGCAGTCATTGGCAACCACGAACCACACAGTTTTGAAGAGATTTAGTAAATGCATAATTTACCAATAAAAATGCTGGCTTCAAACTGCTACTGTACTTCACAGGCATCTCAAAGAATTGCCCATATAACTATTTACTTCATTGAGCAGAACACTGCCTAAAGAAACTGTCAATCTTGTTTAAAAAGGGAAAAGGTGTGTGGTGGAGGGCAGGGTGAAGGGCAGAGAGTGAGGAGTTTGGTTAGGGGAGAGAACAATGAGCATCAAAAGCACACCTATCTGTATATTTTAACTGAAGAATTTTAGCCCAGATGAACTGATTGAGTAATAGTCAATTAGCATCTTCAGAGGTTTAGCAGAAACAGATTACTGTGCTAGGCACCCAGACTGGCTGACAGATAGAGAAGGAGAAGGGATTAAACACCATGTTTTTGAAATTATTGTTTAGAAATTAAAATTTCAGAATATTCTAGAAATTAGTAACCTTTATTGATTAAGCACTATGTAACATTATTTGCTCTGAATATATGGTACTCATCATTTCATTAGCAAGGATATAGATGCACATAACTTTTTCCAAGTTTACAGAGATTATGAGTGAATACCTTTAAGTGAATACTTGACATGGAATCTTGTTACTTAAAATGCACTAATGACTTCCTCTTGCTCTTAAAATAAAAACCAAAATGATCTAAAATGCTCTGAAGGACTTCATGGTTTATCCTCTGCCCTTTTGTTCCAGCTTCCCGCTATTCCACATGCTCTCAGGTCCCCTGAGCTCTAGCCACATTCAACCTCCTCATACCTGGGCCTGGAATGCATCTTCCTTTCCCATCCTAACTGGGCTGAGCTGCTAACCTCTGCTTTTACTCAGAGAACTCAACTTATCTTCCCTCTCCTCAGGGCAGCCTTCAACAAGGAATAGGTGAAAGTCCTGTGGCTCAAGCTTTCCCAGCAGCAGGAGCCTCTGCTGTGAGCATCTATTATAGTACTGACTGTGGTCTCACAGTATACTGAGCTCCCTAAGGGTAGTAATGAGACTTGCATTTGAATTAGCAAATACAGCCTCAAGCAAAGAGTGGCCCACGTACACACATGACACAAAATATTCTACTTGCTACTGGGATTTGTAAATACTTTTTTACAAATTGTATGCAATGATCTTTTATTTTATTTTTTATTTTTTATTTTTTTGATCTTTTAAACTTGTATTTTGTGGTGAAAATTATCAGACATAGTATTTCACAGCAGAATACTATGAAATTCACCATTTCAGGATTGCTCAAAATAGGTGTTAACTCAGTAGTTCTGAAATGGTGAATCGTTTTATGTGGCTTAACTGGAATAGACACTCTATTCTTTCAGGCCATTGCTCTTATCATTTTTTAACTGTAGACATAATATTATTGTTCTAAAACATGTTTACAGAAATCAGTCATGTAAAATATGCATTGGGAAATCAGATTCTGACATGAATTCAAGTTATTCATTTGTAAGTTCAACACTGAAATGCACTGGTTCATATCAAAGGCTATGACTTTGTCACTGGCTAGCTAGGCGACCTTGAATAAGTAACTTCATCTTCACAGACAACGTTTTGGCATCTGTAACACGAGTGATTAGAAGAGATTATCCCTAAGGTCTTTTATAGTTCTTAAATTCTTTGTCTCTTAGTTCCTCTCTAAGGAATTTTAACTCTGAAAACTGCTACCATTTCACATCCTACTCTCTTTGCAAATGAGAGATTTTCAATTCCCAGTGATGAACTGAATCTTCATACACACTTGTATTTTATTACACTAGAGTAAAAGGATTTAGGGAAAAAATATATATATTCAAATTCTTCTCCTAAGGAAACTAGATTTAGTTAAATCATGAATAGAAGTCAGGATAAGTATATTCAACATTTACCCATAGCTCTTTTTCCCCAACTGTCTGTTTCCAATTTCTAAAACATAGTAACATTTCATTAAGAAGTCATGGCAACCCTTCTCTAATTTGTGAAGAGTACATTGTGATTTACATGCGTAGTTATCAGCATTTCAGCATATTAGATTTCTTCCCCTGCTTAGTAGATGTTTATGAGTCCTTTGGGTTTAAGCACTCTTATTCATTAGTATGTCATTGAAGAAGACTTATGAAAATATTTCTTTTATAATAAAAATATTTATTAACTCTTAATTATATATACCTTTGTACAGTAGCATTGCACAGAGAGCTGTTGAATTCTAAATATTCAAGATATTTTTTTTAAAAAGTCATCTTTGTGATCTGTCCTCATCCCATCCTCTGTCATTTCTTTTGTTCATGCAGATTTTTGTAAATACCTTCTCTTACTCTGTCACTCTTCGTTGTCGTATTGGTGAACTGGTTTTAACTGCACTGCAATTGAGTCTATCAGATTTGCATTGTAGTCAGTGCTTGTGTTTTGTTTAAGAAATCCTTTCATATACTGAGGACTTGAGATCTTCAAAAAACTTTAATGTTTATCATTCACATTTAGGTCTTTATTCCACATTGATATTACATATAATGTGAGATAGTGAGCCAAATTAATTATTTTTATAAGCATATCCATTGGTCTCAGTACCATTTACAGAAAAGGGTTGCCCAGTGCTATGTTATTAAATGTTTGACAAGCGACTTGGCAGAAGAGAAAATACTTTATTGTAGTGTTTGCCAATTTCAATTGTATAAATACACCTAACAATGCTGCTTTCAATATATCAACATTACATCAAGGAAATAATTCAGCAGTGATAAGCAGTGATATACCATTCTCTATTATTTTTACCATACAAATACAAGAGAGGTAAACTACATCAAGAACATAGATAATAGTAAAATGTAGCCAAATAAGTAAAAAGTTAGCTTTTAAGTATTTATTAACTTGTTTTAAGTATAATTGGTTTAATTGCTTATTTATATAATTTTAAAAAATTAGTATGTTTGATACTTGGCTTATACATTCCTGAAAATTTTATAATTATCTCTCACAAGCCAGAGCAGGCAAGTTCTTACACAGTATTGAGTTTGTCCTCCTCCAATTTTTCTGCAGTAATACCTCTGTTATATGTAAAATACCCATACATACATAGTCCTATGTTTGGATTCTCTATTATTTTATATTTATTCATGTGCCTCTGATTGTGCTAATTTTGTACTCTTAATTCTTACATATTTATGACTTTTTGGCTTGTATGTCAAGTTATCCTTCCTTTTGTAGTTTTAAAAAATATTGCATGTGTGTCTGTGTCTGTGTGTGTGTGTGTGTGTGTGTGTGTCTGTGTGTCTGTGTGTCTGTGTATGGTATAAAACATGCCATTTTGATGTATATATACAGAGTGAAATGGTTAACATAGTCAAACAAATTATAACCATATTCTCACATATTTTCATTATACAACATTATTAACTATAATGATCAGGCTGTACATTGAACTCTAGGTTTAGTGATTCTATGTAAATACAACTTCCTACTTTAGACCAACATAACTCTCCCCTCCAAGACCTTGGTAACCACAGTTCAACGCTCTATTTCTATTTATTCAACTTGCTTAGTTTCCACATACAAGTGAGGTCATTCAGTGTTTTCTACCTGGGTCTGGCTTATTTCACTTAGAATATTGTTCTCAAGATTCATATATGTTGTCGCAAATGACAGAACCTTCTTTTTCAAGGTTGAATATTTCAGAATATATATATGTATATATATCACACACACACACACACACACACACACGCAAACACACACATATATATGGAGAGAGAGAGAGAGAATATTAGTGATTTGTATAATAACAATATCTTTACCCATTCATCTGTTGACAGACACATAGGTTGTTTCCATATTTTGACTATTGTGAATAGTCCTATAGTGGACATGGGAGTACAGATGTGTCTACAAGGTACTGACTTTATTTTCTTTGCATATATACCTATAAAGGCATTGCTGGATTGTATGGTATTTCTATTTTTAGCTTTTTGAGGACACTCCATTCTGTTCTCCATAAAGGCTGTAGCTCCATACTGTTATACTGTCCACCAACAATGTACCAGGGTTCCCTTTTCTTCACAACCAAGCCAACACTTATCACTTATCTTTTTTATCATGGCCATCCTAAACAACCTTACTATGGTTTTCATTTACATTTCTCTGATAGTGATGTTGAGCACATTTTCATGTAACTTTTGGCCATTTTTATGTCTTCTTTGGGAATATGTTGATTCAGGTCCTTTTATAATCAGCTTATTTTACTATGAGGTTTTTTTTTATTGAGTTGTATGAGTTCCTTGTATACTTTAGATATTAATCCCTTATTAGATATATGGTTTGCAAATATTTTCTTTCAGTCTATAGGTTGCCTTTTTCATTTTGTTGATTGTTTCCTTTGATAGGCAGAAGAGTTTTCTGATTTCAAATTATATTACAAAGCTACAGTTATGAAAAGAGTATGGTACTGGCATTAAAAACAAGACACATAGGCCAATCAAATGTAGTATAGAGCACAGACTTAAAACCTGAGACACACACCACTTACTAAACTTTAGGAAAAGCACCTAGAATACATAATGAGAAAAAAGATAATCTCTAATAAATTATGTCAGGAAACTAGATTATCTATAGGCAAAAGAATGAAACTGGATCCTTATCTTATGCAATCCACAAAAATCAACAGAAAGTGGATGAAAGACTTAAATGTAATCCCTGAAGTTATAAAACTTCTCAAGGAAACCATAGAGGATAAGCTTCTTGACTTTGGCCTTGGCAATCAGTTTTATGACTATCACAGCAAAACCTCAGGCAACAAAGAAATAATAAACAAGTGGGGCTACATCAAACTAAAAGTTTATTTTTAAAAATTTAGGTGCACCATAGTAATTTTTTATCCTTGCACTTTAATATAAATTTTAGAATCAGTTTTTCAACTTAAACACTCACACACATATACACACATACATCTGTTGGGATTTTAAGTGGTGTTGCTTGAAAGGATAGATGAGCTGGGGAAAATTTACATAATTATATATATAGTCTCAATCCAGACATTTGAAATGTTTCTCCATATTTGGTACAGCCTCTTTAATTTTCTTCCATACATGTTACATTTTTAAAGGCTTTTCATATTTTTCACAAATTTACTTTCAGTATACTTTTTTAATTGATCACCTTTTAAGGGCTTTTAAAATTAAGTTGATTAATACATGCAAAATGGTTACAACATTGTTCAGAATAAACACCCTTCTCACATACTGTTATTGTGATTCAGTTAAATACTATAGTGGAAAGGGAAAATAGAAAACTAATGTATATTTGCTTTATAAAAAACCTAGGAGAAAATATACCATGAATGTCAGCTATGTAACTAGATCATATTATGTATATCCAAAATTAATGTTACTTGAATGACATTGAATGATGATATTGAGAACTAAAAATAAATATTCACTATATTCTAGGAATCCTGCCAATGAGGAAACTGCACTTTAAGAGTTGGCCAATGGGAATGCAAAATGATGCAACCACTCTAGAACAGAGTTTGGCAGTTTCTAAGAAAAAGTTAGTAATTACCATATGTATTTATTTACTAGAGCTGCTATAACAAAATATTACAGACTAGGGATCTAAAAAACTAGGAATTTATTTTCTCACTATTCCAGCAGCTGGAAAGTCTAAAGAGAAAATTGGTTTAACCTGCAACCTCTCTCCTTGGCTTGCAAATGGGCACCTTCTCCTGCTTTCTTAGCATTGTTAAGTGTAAATTAGTTCAACCATTGTGGAAGACAGTGTGGCGATTCCTCAAGGACCTAGAAATAGAAGTTCCATTTGACCCAGCAATCCCATTACTGGGTATATATCCAAAGGATTATAAATCGTTCTACTGTAAGGACACGTGCACATGAATGTTCATTGCAGCACTGTTTACAATAGCAAAGACCTGGAACCAACCAAAATGCCCATCAATGATAGATTGGACAGGGAAAATGTGGCACATATACACCATAGAATATTATGCATTCATCAAAAACGATGAGTTTGTGTCCTTTGTAGGGACATGGATGAACCTGGAAACCATCATTCTCAGCAAACTGACACAAGAACAGAAAATCAAACACCACATGTTCTCACTCATAGGTGGGTGTTGAACAATGAGAACACATGGACATAGGGAGGGGAGCACTACACACTGGGGTCTGTTGGGGGGAATAAAGGAGGGACAGTGGGAGGTGGAGAGTTGGGGAGAGATAGCCTGGGGAGAAATGGCAGATAGAGGTGATAGGGAGGAAGGCAGCAAATCACACTGCCATGTGTGACCTATGCAACAATCCTGCATGTTCTTCACATGTAACCCAAACCTAAAATCCAAATAAAAAATAAATAAAATGCCTATCTAATTGACAAATGTCAAAATTTAATTCATATGTTTAATTCCTTTCCTAATAATAAAGAACTTAAAACTCTAACTGCATAAGCTCTCTTAACATATTTTATACTTTTTGTTAATATATCGTAGTTTTATCTTCTTTGAAATGATTCTATAATACATAGTTTTGTTTATGTCTAAAATTATTTTCAATATTTATTGGTTATCACTATAGTGAGGATATGATGATGTTTAGTTTTCTTTGTTTAAAAATGCTTTGTTTTTCTTTCATTCATAAAATCTTTTAGATTGATAACTATGTTTTCACCATACCCTGAAGATACAATTCTCTTTTCTTTTGCTTTTATTTTCACAATAGAGAAATTAGTGTCTGTCTTATTGTCATTTTTATAGAGGAGATAACTAGAGTCCAGTTTTCCTAGGACAACTCCAGTTATGCCAGTTCTCCTGAAGTAATGACTGGTACTTTCCCTTTCACTCCTCAAAGTGCTGGTTATAAATTAGGTGGTCTTTCTATCTATGGCTGTGTTAGTCTGTTTTCATGCTGATAATAAAGACACACCCAAGACTAGGTAATTTATAAAGGAAAGAAGTCTAATTAGCTCAGTTCCACACAATTGGGAAGGCCTCAGGAAATTTAGAATCATAGCAGAAGGGTAAGCAAACATACCCTTCTTCACATGGCAGCAAAAAGAAGTGCAGAATGAAAGGGGACAAAATCCCATTATAAAACCATCAGATCTCATAAGAACAGCTTGGAGTTAACTGCCCCCATGATTAAATTATCTCCACCTGGTCACTCCCACAACATGTGGGGATTATGGGAACTACAGTTCAAGATGACATTTGGGTAGGAATATAGCCAAACTGTATCAATGAGTAATCTGAATTATTTCTCTCTGAATTTTTTTAAAAAACTTTCAAGTAATATTTTGTATTAGTTAATTCTACAATTTCAGATTAATGTGCCTTAGGATAAAGTTCTTTGTTTTTATCCTCCTCAGATTTTCTTGGGCTTCCTGGTTCTATAGATTAATGTGTTTTATCAATTAAAAAATCATCAATTATCTTTTAAAATATTTCTTCTAATAAATTATATTTCTTCTCCTTCTATGATTCAATTAGATTTTTCATCATCAGTCCAGCCAATGGATTGCTCTTAACTTTTCTTCCTATTTTCCATCTTTTTCTATTTTTTTTACTACCATGATTCCTATTGATTTATTGTTCAGTTTACTGATTCTCTCATCAACTAATCTGCCATTTTCTTTTACATAAAAAAAAACAGTATTTTTCATATCTAGAATTTATACATTTTTATTCAAATATCTTTGGCTATTTTACAATTGATTGCTCTTACAGTCATTTTTATTCCCTTCTATTGTTCGTTTTAGCCTATAAAATATTATTTTATATTTTGTGCTAACTAATTTAACTATCTGAAGTCTTTATACTGCTTATTCTCTTATTTCTGTGGGCCCTTACTCATGGTTACTTGTTTTATTTGAATTCCCTGATTTTTTAATGTGTAAGATCATATTACTTATGAATTTATCAATGGGAGTTATTTGAGGTCTAGGCTAATGAACTAATGAAGCATTCATTTAGAGCTTCGTAGAACCTCTTCTAAGGTAATTGAATCATAGAAATACTTTGAATTGTTAGCTTGGGTTTTTACTTGGTTGTTTGTTGTTTTGTCTGTTTAAAAGATTTGTTTTTAATCATTTTATTAGTGATTACACAGTAACAAATATACAGGCTAAAAACCCTGTAGCCAGAGCAGGCTAGTGATTATGATTTTTCACCAGCAACTTTCTTACCAGTTTCTTTGCAATTGGGATTTATTTTTTGTTCATACTGTACACTCACGATGCAGCTTTCTGGAGTTGTCATAACATAGGGAGAGTAAAGTGGTCTCCGCATGTAGGCCTTTGGTTCTGGGTCTTGACTCCATTCCCAGAAGGCCTTCAAAACAAGTCAGCTTCACCTTATTCAGCAACATCTGCAAGATGTAAGCACGAAATTGTGCTCCTTTTAATCCACTGGTTTCTTGCATTTACTTAGTCTGTGACCTCAGAGTATTTCTTAACTGTCTTACCAGTTGTTATACTTTATATTTTTCAGTAGGGTGATTTTTTTTTTTTCAAAGCTGCAACATTAATCTCTTTGCAATAAACTTGAAAAAAAAAAAAAAAAAAAAAAAACTTAGTTATGTTTTCCTTTTTTCCAAAGAAATTAGCTCTAACATCATACCTGAAAGTTTTAGTCTTTTAATTTTTTTCTTAAAACTTAAAATAGGTATTTGAACCTAGTTAATAAGACAATGAAATAATTATTTGAGAATCTCCTATAATGATATCATAGATAAAATATCTGAGGTAACATGTAGATTTAGATTTTAAAAAGATATACTGATCAAATATATCACTATTAAATATTCTGATAAAATATTTTTATATTGTTATTTTTTAAATTTTATTTGCAATGGAAAAATGGAGACAAAATAGTGAATTAACAGTTACATAAACAAGTAGGAAACGAAAGATCAAATCTGTATGCCATGCATTAGAAGTGAAAACACAAGAAACTGCACTATCAGTAAATAATTGATGGTCATATGAATCTGAAAATGTAAAAAAAAAAAACCTATCTTTTTTTGATAATTTTATGCAGATTTCCAACATAATTCATATTTGTTAATTTTTAGAAGATTGATATATTCTTTTAAAAATAAAATTCCTTCAAGAAACTGACAGGTAATTTAAAAATGTATGACTGAGGCATCTGAGCCATATAAATATTTCAAGATGGTCATGAACTAAAAATCTATATCAAAATTTATTTGAATTTACATCACTTTTGAGTTTTGTAGTTAATACTTTGTAACAACCAATACTTAGAATACAATTTAAATTTTCTTTTATGAAATATACTTACACAAGCATTACATGGCTTTGCTAAGAAATCTTTTATGTATGAGTCTGAGTCTATTTTATAGGTTTGATGGAAAATGTAAAATTGAGGGCTTACATGGATTAAGGAGGGAGACTCAAATGTTCAGAGGCCCAAAGTCATCACTTTGCTTCTCATGTTAATAAGAGTATATTCTTCGCTTCTATTATATTGTAGTGCTTTACAATTGCAAAGTAATGAACAGTGTACTCTGTCATTTTTAAGTCCTCTTTTCTCAAGTTAAAACACTTTAATACTTTTAATGTTTAAAAAACAGTTATGGCTTACATAAAAAGAAACAGTTTTTAAAAGGAGTTGGTGATCTGATACATTCAAGAAATATGAAGTACCACTGATATATCTGCATGTTTGTGCAAGAATTAACATACATTTGAACTGAAAATTTAGGTTGTCTTTTCACTCATTTTGTCTTTTGCTCATTCAGAGAAATTAGGTGAATATATCTTTTTTCATTACCCCTTATTAGACTCTTCCCAATCTAGCTCACCTACTGCATCTTTGCTGCCAGGTATCTCTCCAAGGACAAAGCTGGTATGATCACTTTGCTATTCAATCACCTAATCCTCATTGCTTACAGAAAAATAAAAAAGCAATCGTTTTAGATTCGGAAGTGATACAGTCCATATCTCCAGATTTAGTTGTTTTGTTTTATTTACTCCATCACTGTCTGTCATGTACCCTGTGCTGTTTCCATACTAATCTTCTTGAAGTTCCTTTTCAAAATCCTACGCCTTTTTAAAATCAGGTTCTTTTTGCAGAGAATACATCTTCTCTAAAACATGTATTTATTCATCTTTAAAATTAAAATCAAATTCCAACTCATTTATGAAAGAATCCAGTCACAAATAGGTTTAAAATGTGCACTGAATGAATGAATAAAATAATTTTTTAAACCCTCAATTTTCTCTTTATAAAGAATTAATAAGAAGACATTTTAGCCTTAGAAAATTTGAAGTAATTTTAATAATCAAGAGAAAACTTTAGAAAAATTTTTATTTAACTGTCTTTAAGCATGAAATGGAATTGATTATGCTAATTTGGAAGTGTTCTTCCTCAATTTTTTTGACTACAATTCTACCTCCTATTTGAGATTAATCTCAAACACCAAAAGAAAACCTTTCCTGACCTCCCTACCAATTGGACTGGTTTCACTGCCACCCCTTTTAAAAAACGTAACAGTGCTTTGTATTTCTCCAGACTATTTGCTGTCATGTAATTCCTCTACCCCTCCTCACATACACACAATTAGATTTTAGGCTCATATATCCTATGATGTGTATCTTTCTCTGTTGTCTTTATATCCTTCCAGTTGCCTAGTTCTGTAGTGTGTTCATTGTAGAGAACCTATAGTAATTGTTTTACTTAATACATAGAAAGTTATTCTTTCAATTAATCATAGCAATTACCAGAATTGCATAGATTCGGGAGAAAAATAGAATGTTTATATAATATTTCCTCATACATAATAATGTATTTATACCTGTTTATTTGTATGTATTGGTCATGTAAGCTCCAAGGGAAAAGAACCAGCACGTTGAACAGCTCAGAGCTGTGAAAGAGCATGAGTTCTATAGGAAACTGAAAGTAGTAGTTTCCATTTGAATAATAGGCAGTTACCTCTTACTGATAAGAGGTTTGAAAATCAAATTGGTGAAAATATCGAAATATAAGGCAAAGAGATTCTGGAATATGTATCTAATGATTATGCCAACAATCAGTAATTCAGTTTTTTTCTCTACAATGAGTTTGGCCTTGAAAATTATTCAAAGTCTTTTGATTTTAGAATGCAATGAATTTAAATCACATAAGAAGAATCGAATACCTTTTCTTTTCTTTCTTTCTTTCTTTTTTTTTTTTTTTTGAGACGGAATTTTGCTGTTGTTACCCAGCCTGGAGTGCAATGGCGCGATCTCGGCTCACGGCAACCTCCGCCTCCTGGGTTCAGGCAATTCTCCTGCCTCAGCCTCCTGAGTAGCTGGGATTACAGGCACGCGCCACCATGCCCAGCTGATAGCTTTTCTAAAATGTAGCCAAGTTGGTCTAATTCCCAAACTAGCAAGATGAGTTAATCACTGACCAAATTAACCACTTATCCCTTCCACTGACCCACCAGAGTGATTGGTATGCGTTTTGGAAGGTGTTAATTTTCTCAAATCACTGATACTCAAACTACCATTACTGACCATTCGGTTGCATAAATCAGCAGGGCAGTTCACTAAATAGTCCCTGAGTGTCTTAGAAACTGATGTTGTACCTTTGAAGTCCCCAAGGAGTAACTGACTTGGCAGAGTCTCATCTAATAATTATGGCATTTAGGGCAGATAGATGAATTTTGTGCTGCAATGAGTCTCCCTTGCTGACTTAAAATGTCAAGTTTTGTTTTTAAAAATGTTAAAATTAAACTAAGGGGAATATGGTCATTAAAATGATGCAGCTCAAGTACTTAAAATCATTAATATCTTTTATGGAGGAACTGGTTACAACTATTACTTAGATTGATATTTAAAAGTCCCAAGACACTAGCATGAGCCAGAGTTTCAGCATTTTACATTCCTAAAGCATTTAAAATCTAAGATGTGGTGGTTTGAATGTGCCAGAATGTGCCACCCTGGGTTCCTGGAAATGACATGTAGTGTTCACAAAGCTCTTTCAGGCAATTCGTAGGTAAAACGATTAAGTCCTCATTTTCCAGAGTCAATTATTAATATTGGTATGAGTTTGAGTCCTCATGACATTTTGAAAGTCATCCCTCTCTGGGCTGTTTGTGCTGCATTAAGTGTCTTTTTGTTTTCATCTGTGGGTTGTCCTGGCTTGACTGTAGTCATCTGGAAGGCATAGACTGTTTTACTCAGCTCTGAGACCCAGATGTTAACCCTGTGCTCAGTTCATGCAACACCAGTATTTGTGGAACAAACAAAAGGAATGTCATTTTCACATATTTATATGACACTGTAATTACATATGTTTTGTCCTAAGAAAGAAGAATTTAAGGAAGCCAGAGCATACCTGAGATTTAGGAATGTTTAGTGTATAGCATTTTACTTCCAAAATAAAAATGAGAGCGAAAGTTAAAATGTTAACTCTTTAATACTACAACAGACCATGATAAATGAAGCAATTATTTGCCCATGAAAGAGCAGACAAACAGATCACATGTGTAAAGATTGAGGAAATGCATACCTGAGATATTGTGGGTGTGCTTCTGTCTTTAAAAAAATGGTTCAATCTGGAAAAAAATATCATTTGCATGTCTATTATATTTGACTGACTTATCCACTGTGATATCAAATAATCAAATGGATGATTCATCTCCATTTGATGACATGAATATTAAAGAATGTGACCCCCTGTGAAGTGAATTTTGACATTCTGTATGCCTGTATTATATGTGTGTTACTGCAATTGTTATTTTCTGGGAAGGAGTGGTAACGTACCTTAGTGGAGGTTTGTACAGCTTTTGGAATTAAAAGTGGTCTAATTTAGTCTTAAACCTGACACTATTTTTCATGCATGAGTGTCTCTGGAGCATTTGGGAAATGGTTTATCTTTACCTTTAAATCTTCTACTAACTATATATTTCAAATACTTGGTAGCTTTGGAGATTCTACAAAAGTGGCTTGCCAGACACTAGATCAGGATCCTAGGTCAGAATCCAGGCAAAAATGAATCAAACCACAAAACCTCTAGGGCAGCTGTCTATTTCTCAACAGCCTTTAGAAATATTCTCCCCTACAAAGATACTTTTATCAGATTAACAATGTGGGATCAGGGAGATTTCAGGGCTGTATCAGGTCAAGCTAATAAAGGTGTATAATAAAGTTGAGCCACAGTCACCCTGGCTTACATATTTTGGCTTTTGACCAAGAATCGCTGATGTCAAAAGTAGAGGACTTACTTGTCAGTGTGATCTTCTCCTGCCTTTCCTGCTCTAGTCTCTGTGTTGTACTTTTGATTCTATTTCAAGACATAAATTCTGCCATATGAGCCTGTAAGATTTTATGAAATTGCCAATTTCATGCTTCCAACATGCCAAGTTCTGAGACACTATTTCAAAGCCAAATCCAGAAGCAGATATGAGCTCTGAGTGATATCATCAGATACCAATATGTTTGATTCAGAATGTCGCTTTTAGATGTACACATAATAGCTGTAGATCTGCAAATTTCAAATATATCTTTGAAAAAACAATATAAGCATTAAAAAATTATAAACTTTACAATATTCAGCCAATGACACTTGTTGTTTCAAAGACTTTATATGATTACTATTACTTCCTACAGACCTAAATGATGGTCTAGAGGTTTCATTTCTCATATGTTTCAATACCATGATATTATTTTAAAATATATGCATACCTCTTCTACACACAACTTAAAATACAAAAATTCAATAAATGAAAAACCCTCTCTACTAAAATATAATTTCTGGGGATAGAATGTATTAAATTGAAACCTAAATGCATATGAAAGCCTTTAAATATTGTCCCTTTTCTGAACTATATAATGGAGACAAGGTCATCTGGACTATCCCTATGGCAAGTTACAGGGCATATTTGTGTTCCTGCAATGAAAGCTTTTTTTTTTTCCTGTAATGAATGTTGTACCACTACACTTTGGGGAGAATGAATGATAGCATAGCCCTACTGTGGTGAGCTGAACATAGATAGCTATGAACAGGAAGGGACAGGAATTATACTGAACGATGCACGGTAGAACATCAACAGCTTTAGAAAGTGGTAGTGGGTTTTTGTTTTGTAAAGCTAAGCTGGAGTTTCAGTTTGCCTAATACCGTTAAGGACAAGATGACTATTATTGATGCTGCAGCATCAGAAGAAGGATGAGAAAAAGCAGAAGATACGTATATTGTTAGCATGTAAAACTCAGAAAAGATTTATGATTCTTTCATCAGTATTTTCAGGCAAGTATAGAAAATCCTCATCAACAGCGTCAGCAGTATTAGAGTTCTTAGCTGCAACAACAGAAAACTACTCTAGTTAACTAAAACAAAGAAGAAATGTATTGAAAGATAGCTTAGAAAATTGGAAGCTTGGAAGAGTAGATTAAAAAGGAATCAAAAGAAACATGAACTGATTAGAATATGTCTACTGGTGCTTATCACTTACGAGTAGCAATCAATGAATGTCGACCATATAAGAAAAATATTATCTGATGAGCAAAATATGGACATGTTTTACGCTAAAAAGTCAAATTAAGTCTTATTTAAAAGATGAAGAGAAACATATAGAGTTAAAATTTTATACAAATATGTTTTACTTTTTAAAAATTCAAAACTTTGTTTTGGACAAATTTAGTCAAAGAAGTAGAGGACAGTTTTAAAGTTTACTTCTTAATGGTGTTTTATTCTCAAAATTCACAACATTTACCCATAGTTTTATGGTATATGACTGTTTATAATAATTTCTCAATCAAGCTGATGTATGATGCTGATCTATTATGGGAATGGGTCATAATTTTCTTTCTAAATGTACGGCAATCTAACATCTTTTAAGAAGCAATTAACATATTTATTGATTATGTAGTATGTAACACATAGTATTTAAGGTAGTATGTGGAGCCCCTACCTTTAAGAGGTTTATGCACTAGTCAAAGAGGCAAGAGGTATGCTTCTGATTCAGTAAATAAGAATCACACTAACAATCAAAGCAGTCTACTCTCAAAAGAGAGTCTTGTTAAAAATGTGACCATTATTCTGAACCTAATTTTATATCATATGTACATAGATTCTTTATTATCACCGTAAAGATTGATGAAGAAAACAATAGTTCACCTTGTTAGGATAATCGCTAATTGATTTGGAACACTTTTTGTGTTGATAAGGTTGTTGTTAATATATCTCAAAATGAGATTAAATTAAGTAATGTTATCTATTTGAGGGAAATGCATGTTATTTCCAATTCAGGCCTCAACACCACCTACATATTTTCAAATTGTCTGTAGAATAAATAACAATATGTGAATTTTGCTTCAAAGTGGAGTACAGACTTTGGACTTCTTGGTTTAAATTCTAGCCCTGTATTTATTTGTAGGATGACCTTGGCAAATTACTTAACATCTTCAAGACTCAATTAGGGGATAATAGCTTCTATCTGATGGGACAGTTGTGAAGATTTATGGAAAAAACACAGGGAAACAAGCTAATAGCTGTCAATATGGGTTATCATATAATCCATAAGACTCTTGCTAAAAGATTTTATAAAGTATGTAAAAAGGTGGGTGTATGAGCCATCTAACAGATGGAAAGTGGTGACAGTTAAGATATATAGCTGGTTTCGGGTTATTATTTTGTTTTATTTAGTTTTCAGTTCTGGAATATATAAATAGTTTCAGTTGGCTATTTAGTTTGTAAGCACTATGCTTATGGACAGAATAGAGGCAGGGAAAAGTCAAACCTTCTCTCTCAAGGAAACAGAACATAATAACTAACACATGTATTCAGCAAGTCAAGAGACCTAGAACTGTGGAGACATTTGTAAGATAACTACAAACTTCTGTATTTGCTTTTGTCACTTGGAAGCTGTAGATATCTAGCTTTCTGGCAACAAGGATCAGTAGCATTTCTTTGATAATACTCAGAACGATTTACGTTTACTAACACTCTTCATGTATTTATTTTCTGTATCCATGTTGAGATAACATTTAATGTGACTGAGAAGATAAATTATTTGTATGTTAATTATTTTGTTTATCAAGACAACATCAATCACTAAAAAGGAATGAACAAAATACTGTATATGATGGTGATAATTTTCACTTACCTAATGACTACAATGTATAAAACCTTCTATTAGCTTGTTTCCCTGTGTTTTTTTCCATAAATCTTCACAACTGTCCCATCAGATAGAAGCTATTATCCCCCAATTGAGTCTCGAAGATGTTAAGTAATTTGCCAAGGTCATCCTACAGATAAATACAGGGCTAGAATTTAAACCAAGAAGTCCAAAGTCTGTACTCTTTCCACTAGGCTTTGCAGAGCTTACAAATGACCTAATAGACTGTCTTGCCCAGCAGAGCCAGAAATTGCTTCCAGAGGCATGTCTATATTAGCAGCATGAGTTGATCCCTATGTGATAATTGTACCATTAATGTAATAGAAATATTGAGCTACTTAGAACTTCCTGACCCCAGGCTAAAGTGTGAAAAGGAAGAAAGATAATAATCTCCTGCTGGTTTCAACCAGGGTCATTTCCAGGACGTTGTCTTGCCTAGACAGTGAGAGTCAGCTGCAAATTGTAACCATCATCTTTGATCTGTGTGTATGGCACAAATAGATTTATGAGTTCCTTACGTTTAGCTTCCTCACTGTTTTGTTGCAGTCAGATCCTTTGTTAACCCCATCCTCAGTCCAGCGCAATGTTGTCATAGAGGCATGACCTTCCTGTGATGTATCAAACTCTTACTTTCTAATATTATAGTTTTATAACAGAGAACACAATGTTCTATTTGAAGACTCCAGCCAACTCTTCTCCACGAAGACATATGCAACTGACTCCTTATTAGATTGTTTTGGAAACTATTTTTTTAACTCATCAGTCAAGTTTAGTGACCTAGTTGATATTGAGGTATGTGCAAAATACAGACATTTTTCAAATTACCATATGAATTTAGATAATATCTCCTACTAAGAAAGAAAAGACTATCACATGGAATAACATTGATTTGTTAATCTGGCTAACACATTTGCCATTATCATATCTATTCCCTGTTGAAAAAGCCTTCTTGTCAGACTTGTCATATGCTGTTTATATAACTGGTAATTACAGAATCAAGATGAATTATTTCCTCTTTTTAAAGGCTATAAAATAAATACCAACCAATTAATATAACTATGCCTTTCATTCTCTGAGGAAAATAAGAGAAAAATCAATCTCATTCAAAGTCATTTATTGATTTGCCTCCCCCCACTTCCACCCAGTGCCATGGGACTACACGTTAAAACCTGTGATTCTTTCTCCTACTGCAAAAAGAAGCTGCCTTAACACAAGGTGTCATGGAATTCCCACATGGCGAAAGAAGAGAATTCCCTGACCCCCTCATGGATATGTGACAGGGGTTGGTTCACCTATTTGCTTGCTGCCATTGCTCAAACCCCTGATGGCAGGGAAAACATGCAGACAGAAAGGTACAGAAGCTGGACCTAGTGTTTTAGGCTCCAGCCTCCTGGTAGTATCCAGGGGTGTGTGCCTGCAGCCCCAGTCTTTTAGCCTTGCCATCTGCTGATGGCTTAAGTGTTAATCAGATCAATGGACCCTCTGCCTTTTTGCAAGGGCAGAGGGCCAGAGTGAGAGCTTTTTGTATCCTGAGATCTTGCCCAGCATCCCAGAAGAATGGGATCACACATGGGCTTGAAGGATGAATGTGAGGTTTTATTGAGTGTTGGAACTGTATCTCAGCAGGATGGAAGGGGTGCTGGAAGAAGGATGGAGTGGGAAGATGATCTTCCCCTGGAGTTTGGCTATCCAGCAGCCAAACTCCTCTCCGACTGCTCCCAGCTGAACTTCTCTGGGTGTTCAGACATCCCTTCTCTTCTCTCCTTCTCTGCTGTGCTGTTCTGACATTCTCCTGCTTGTCTCCTTGTCTTCTCCTGGAGCCTGGGGTTCCAGGTTCACATGGGTGAAGGATAGGGAGATGTGGCAGGCCAAAAGGCAACTTTTTGGGTGTGAAAACAGAAATGCCTCTTCCCACTTAGGGCTGCAGGTTTCCAGGCTTGAGGCTGGGGCCTTTGAATGGGAACTGCCCTCTTCTACCCAGTAATTTCCATTTCTTCTCCATGTAAATAACATGATTTTCCTATAACTAGGTAATCACAAGTTTTTAGCAATCTAGAAAATATTTGAGTGCAATGCCCTGATTCATTCCTTTAATTTAACATCTCGCAGATGAAACACTCCTTCTTTTCCTAAGTCAGTTATACTGTCAATGCTAGAAACTAGGAAAAGGAAAGTAAATTATTGTTTAAGTATCAAAATACCTAAGGTGTATTTTCCACTTAGCTTGAGCAACAGCAAACCATGAGTTAATTCTGGAGTTCTAGATTAAAAAAATATATATTATTAAGATATCATCAAGGGATCCCAGCACTTTGGGAGGCCAAGACGGGTGGATCACAAGGTCAAGATATCGAGACCATCCTGGTCAACATGGTGAAACCCCATCTCTACTAAAGACACAAAAAATTAGTTGGGCATGGTGGCGCGTGCCTGTAATCCTAGCTACTCAGGAGGCTGAGGCAGGAGAATTGCCTGAACCCAGGAGGCGGAGGTTGCGGTGACGAGATCGCGCCATTGCATTCCAGCCTGGGTAACAAGAGCGAAACTCCGTCTCAAAAAAAAAAAAAAAAAAAAAATTTGGTGCATTTCTTATGTCCACAGGGTATAGGATGAAGCTTGTTGTAGTTCTTGGTTTAGAGGAGGTAACCAGGGCTTAGATGATGAGTTCTGTGTTCTTTGTCCAATTTGTTTATTTCAACATGTATTTTATGCCAAGTTATAGTATAAATCTGTGAACAACAATTTTCTTTATGTGTACCTAATACGTTTTTACTAACAAGATTTTTCATATATAATGATTAGGTCTTATTAAGATACCTTAACTCTTCGTTCTGGGCTTTAGACTATTGGTTTGGAAACTGAACTCTTCTTTAAATCCTTTTCACATCTTTTTTTTCCTTAATATTTAAGGATTAATAATTAAATATTATTATGACATTATTTTAGATGTTAGCTGACTTAGAGTTTCTTTGGAAAGGATTATGGTCTAAGACCACATTATAATTCTGAAATGAATGAATGTAAGGTAAAAGAAAAATGTACATATTTCACAATTAAGGGTATAAACCCTTAATTGTGAAATTTCTTTATTTTCCTGTAATCAGTAGGTTTGGAAAATTAGAGTTGTCCTTTACCATGCCAAGATTTTTGAATGGAATATTTGCTTTCTATTGAATTATATGATGTCTTTAAGAATAGGAAATATTTCTTTTCTTTGGTAAATTAAAACAAATTGTTTTATTTGTACTTGATGAGAAGCATTATGGTGAAGAATAGGTTTAAAAATTCAAAGCGTACTTCTAACACATAGTGGTGATTCCTTATACTAGGATGAACTTATATTTATAAAAATAATCCATTGCTAGGATATGTGAAATTGAAGTGAGGACTCAAAGTAAATTAATACAGGAGTTCAAAGTAGAACATTCCATAGAGATTGTCTTTTTCATTATGTGAATATATATACACATGAACTCATACACAGAACAAATATATATACCCACATTTTACTGACAGACATGTATGAACCTTTTTTAAAAACATAATTTTAGAAAATCAGAATCTTCAGATTCTGAAATATCTATTTTCATAGAAAATATTCTGCACAAATAATTTAAGTTTTACCAGAAAGCTGATTATTGAAATAAAATATTTTTTTAAGGATAGATTCTCACTAATTTTTTTGTGGATTCAAGACAAGTGTGAATTACACAAAATATTCATGTACATAAAACATGCCATTAAAATGCAGCTTCTTTTACTGCAACATATTAGGAAATACAACCTTACAAGGAAAAGAAATTGTAAAGTCATATTAAATTTGAAACTGGTTATGTAGCCTCAAGGAAAACAATTTGTTATCAAAAGAACATAGCTGCCTAAAAGAATGCTTTGTACAGTTACACACTACATGTTGAAGTTTGAAGATGTGATTGGGGTGATAGGGGTAGGGGGAAGGAATGGTCGCAGAGTATTTCAACATGAGTAAATTCTCAAACACTTTCTCAATAAATTTTGATAACGTCAACATTAAGAGCCAAATTTTCTTAGAAAAGGACAGGATTAATACCAAATGGTTAAAGGACAAGTGGAAATTTATATTACTGGAATAAATCCATACTTAGAAAATATTAATCCAAATTATTCCAGTTGCAGGATTAACATAAAATTAATGATGAAGTTCCCTTTTCATTTCCTGGCATTCATACATTAATGCAACCAACATCTATGCGGTATCTGTGATGTATGTATACATAGCTTTCAAAGGCTCTAAAAAGTACAGGATAAATGTAAAGAGCCTATAATTTAAAATGTTATGGAAATTAGTTTTCATGTAAAGCTTCAACTTTGCTCATTTATCTCAGTCTTCTCAGTTGATACCACCATTAGCAAATTATCAATGACAATAACCTGAACCTGTCCTTTCCTCCTCTTAGCACACTAGTTCACCTCCAAGTTTTCTTCATTCTTTATCCTCAATATTTCTCATTTTCTTTCCCTCCTTTCTGTTCTAATTGCCACTGCTAAGTTTGAGACTTGTGTTCTGAAACTAAATTTCATTATTTCCTTTCCATCATTTTGATGTGATTAATTGCCCAAATGACTGACATTAATGACTGTTATTAAAGTTTGAAATAAATGAGTGCCCCCCCAAAAAAAGAAGAAAAAAACTGAAACAAAGATCACCATCCTGGCAATGTGTGACCCCAATGCTGCAAAATGCAAAGGTCTTTGATAGATCATTTTAACAGCTGAATTGGGAAGAGCAAATGAAATTATGAGCAATTTGAAATATGGACTGAGCATTGATACTGAGAAAACACATAAGGTACTGGCAAGAACAAAGGTTGATATCAGCTAGAATTTGAACCCTTGAAAAGGTTACATTTTCCAAAAGGAAAGATTGCTTAAGGCTCTTGAAGTGCTTGTTTCTAAATAGATGCTATGATACAAATTAGATATTAGTGAGATTAGAAAAGAAGGAGATAAAGAGAAAAATTCTGCATCTCTCTTTGATATTTCTCTAACTTTTTGTGAAATAGTTATATAGTATTTCTATGATCTATTTCATAATCAAAATTCACATAGAATAAGCAAGTATCATATCCTTATAGTAAAATGAGATAGAAACGAAATAACTTCATAAGGTGTCAGAAGGTATTCAAATATTACTTACTGTTCTGACTCAAAGATGTATCACCTGTTTTGAATCAATATGTGGCTAAAATAATTGTGTGGGCATATATATTGTATTATTAATGCTGTTGTGCCTAATTAAAAATATTATTGCTGTGGGAACACTCTCATAAATTTCAATTGTAGACTGAATCTGTCTATGACTGGATCTGTCTATGCATTTATATAATAAATGCGTATTGACATCTATTTCACATAAATTTGAATTAAAATAATTATTTCAGGAGCATGAGTTGAAGCAGGCAAGTATCTATATTCTTTTAACCTTTGGTCTATGTATAAGCTATTTTTCTATGTTAGAATAACTTGTGAATCTAACACTGCTTCATTTCTTATAGTGCAGGAAATGTAGCGTACGTATGGTATAGTGGTATCAGAAGTGAAATCTAAGACCTATTTGAAGCCAAAATTTATATATATATCATAATTTGCGAACTATATGTGAAAATATAGCCTTTAACTTTTGTAAAAATATTGTTTAAGCAATTACATGATTGTAAAGCATCTTTCTTTCTCTTTATATGTATGTGTACATATTTATATATCATGCATATGTATGAACACTAATATATATGAATACTCCATCATACAAGTGTAAAACTTGATGCTGTTTTAATTATACAAATATTCATAGAGGACATTTATTTCAACCTTTTGACTTAATATCTTTTTAAAGCTACATATTGATCATTTTGTAAGAAAAGATTTTAAGGGACTGTTAGAATCAATTTTCATATGTCTTAAATGTAAGAAGACTGATTATACCTGGCTTGGATTTCCAAGTCTCTGCAGGAGATTACAAGCACATGGGTGACAGTCTCATTAAAGTTGATCATTATTGTACCCCCAGCACACCATTTCTTGAAAGAACATGGGCCATGGATACACTTTTCATAGGTAATTCAATGCTTGTGGTCACTGAGGCATGGGGAAATCTGAAAAGAAGAGGTTAGGTAATAAGTAAGTAGTATTACTGGACTATTACCCTGGCTATTTTCTATACTCCTAATACATGTCTTTACTTTTTATTAAAAGGCCAACAGTTAAAGTGGAAAAACCAATTCATGAAAAGAAACTAATTCACCGATATAATAGAGTGAAATTGATTTGTGAGATAGGAAAACTCTGTGGTTTGTGAAATGGATATTATTAAATTCCACAAAGAGTGATTTTTTTAAGGAGTATGCTCTCATAGCAGCTCCCAAACGTTTGAAGGTTATCTAGTTTTCTCTTTTCCAGTTTCTTTTTCTCCTACCTTTCAAAACTGAAAAAAAAAAATCATTCGATACCAAATACATACACAAAAATAGATCAGGATGAAATAGCTTTGCTTTTGTCAATGGTGCCAATAGTTATATTCAAAAGGTTTTTTTTCTATACTATATAACCAGGCGTGTTATATTTGCTATGTCATAAAGTTGATTTTCTTTTTTTAGGTAGCACATGTTCATTGTAACATATCAAGTAAGGCAGAAGTACATAAGAAAATAATATAATTTATCCTCCCTCCACTGAAGTTTCCAAAAATATTTTGGTGTGTATCCCACCATATCTTCTACTCTGATCTTGTATTTTAAGAGAAATATGTAGGCTTCTTATTTTTGTTTTTACTTTTTAAACAAAATAAAAATAAAATCATATGGTATATAATTTAATTTTTGCCATTTTCATTTATAAAATAACATGGGTGTTCCTTCACATTAATTTATGCATAATATATAATGTTTATAATTTATATTGTATAGGTAGAATTAGGATTTTACTCAACAGTTCTCCCATTGATGCACATGATAGTTGTTTCTTGTTTTCTTGCCTTCAAACAATATTGCAATAAATACTTCTACTGAAGATGCATGCTTTGAGGTGCACTGAATTGCATACTGGTATTTAAGATGCAAGCTGTGCTAAATTTTATCTAAACTGCATTTAAAGAAAAGAAGTATTAAGTAAGTTACATAATTGTGACAGTAGAGACAAGAGTGAATGTGGATGGCTAGAAAGTTTTCAAACTCAAAAACTGCTGCAGTAGATGGTGGTTAATGTACTAACATCCAACTAATTGGATCTCTGACTAATTTCTTTGCAACTATTGCTAAGGAGAATTCTTTATCGCTAAGAGAGATGTTTAACTAGAACTAAAGTCTTATAATCTTAACAGAAAAATGTTATGTCTCATCTATTACCAGTTTTTATTAGAATATATGATATTTTACTTTTGCATTTTGAGTGATGTTCCAGAAAACCTAAGGTACAAATGTTATTAACAAATATAAAATGCTCATGACAGTAGCACACTGCGGGTATACATATTTATAAAGCAAAATCAAAGGATACTTGTAGTACCCACACACCACGCACCATACCCATGTTTGGGGGCACTTCTCAGCTGTTAATAGTGTTCCTTGGATTTAGAAAGAAAATAATGTGTGATGGCCTCTGTTAGGTGAGTTTCATCACTTTACACTATTTTCAACTCTTGTGCTGATAATTGAATTAAGCTAGCTCTTCAGTTCTTAGCAAATTAGCATCCTTGTATACTATGTCTTATTTTAATTTTTCTCTTTCAACTACATTTCTTAATTCTCTGTCTCTCTTCATCATAAAGTTAGGTATAAATATGATGTAAATTATAGCATGTGTACAAATTGCCATCTGTGATTCATATGTTCATATTAGGAAAGACAAAGATTAAGGCTTAAATTGTTTATTTAAAGGTATCAAATTTATTCATACAAAGATAGTCATTTTATACACATTTATTCCTTTATGAGTCCCTTGTTTTTTTTATTTTTTACAATTTCAAATTTTATTTAAGATTCAGGGGTATGTGTGTAGGTCTGTTATCTGGGCATATTGTGTGGTACTGAGGTTTGGGATATGAACGTCCCATCACCCAGACAGTGAGCATATCACTCAACAGTTGGTTTTTCAGCCTTTCCCCTCCTCTCTCCCTTCCCATTCCAGTAGTCTCCAGTGTCTATTGTTGCCATCTTTATGTCTATGGTTACCCAATATTTAGCTCCCACTTATAAGTGAGAACATGTGGTATTTGGTTTTCTGTTCCTGTGTTAATTTTCTTAGGATAATGGCCTCCTGTTGCATCCATGGTGCTGCAAAATACATTATTTAATTCTTTTTATGACTGGATAGTATTCTGTGTTGGGTATGTATCACATTGTCTTTATCCAATCAACCAGCGATTAGCACCCAGTTTAATTACATATCTTTGCTATTGTTAATAGTGCTGCAGTAGACATATGAGTGCTTGTGTTTTTTTAGTTGAAATTTTAATTTTAGTTGAAATATGACGGCAATGGGATTGCTGGGTAAAATGGTAGTTCTGTTTTAAGTTCTTGACAAATATCCAAGATTTCCACAGTGGTTTAACTAATTTCCATTCCCACCAACAATGTATAAGCATTCGCTTTTCTCTACAGCCTTGCCAGCATCTGTAATTTTTAGAATTTTTAATAATAGACATTCTGGTTGGTGTGAGATTGTATCCCATTAAGATTTGAATTTGTATTTATCTGATGATTAGTGAGGATGAGTATTTTTATATGTTTATTGGCCACTTGTATGTCTTTTGAGAAGTGTCTTCATGTCTTGTGACAACTTTTGAATGGTTATTTGTTTTTTGTTGGTAGAATTGTTTAAATTCTTTATGCATTCTGGATATTAGACTTTTGTCAAATGTATTCTTTATGAATATATTCTCTCTTTCTGTAGGTTGTCTGTTTCTTCTCTTGATAGTTTGTTTTGCTATGTAAAAATTCTGTAGCTTAATTAGGTTCCACATGTCAATTTTTGTTTTTGTTGCAACTGTTTTTGATGGCATATTCATAAATTTTTTCCCAAGGCCAAAGTTCAGTGTGTTGTTTCCTAGGTTTTCTTCTGGTTTGAGGTCTTTCATTTAAATTTTTAGTTCATCTTGAGTTAATTTTTGTATATGGTGAAAAGTTCACCATATGGAATTTTTGTATGGTGAATTTTTTATGATGTATTTCTCTATAGTGTATTTCTGTATGGTGTATTTTTGTTTGGTGAATTTTTGTATGGCATATTTGTATGGTGTATTTGTATGTTGAATTTGCATGCTGAATTTGTATGGTAAATTTTTGTATATAGTAAATATTCATAAATTTTTTCCCAAGGCCAAAGTTCAGTGTGTTGTTTCCTAGGTTTTCTTCTGGTTTGAGGTCTTTCATTTAAATTTTTAGTTCATCTTGAGTTAATTTTTGTATATGGTGAAAAGTTCACCATATGGAATTTTTGTATGGTGAATTTTTTATGATGTATTTCTCTATAGTGTATTTCTGTATGGTGTATTTTTGTTTGGTGAATTTTTGTATGGCATATTTGTATGGTGTATTTGTATGTTGAATTTGCATGCTGAATTTGTATGGTAAATTTTTGTATATAGTAAAATATTCAGTTTCATTCTACTGCATATGGCTAGCCAGCTATCCCAGAACGATTTTATTGAATATGAAGTTCTCTCCCCTTTGCTTATTTGTGTTGACTGTCAAAAATCAGATGGTTGTAGGTATGCTGCTTTATTTCTGGGTTCTCTATTTTGTTCCATTGCTGTAAATGTCTGTATTTATACCAGTCCATGCTGTTTTGGTTACTGTAGCCTTTTAATATAGTTTGAAGTCAGGTAATGTGATGAATCTGATTTGTTCTTTTTGCTTAGGATTGCTTTGGCTATTTGGGCTCTTTTTTTTGTCTCATATGAATTTTAGTTTTTCTATTTCTGTGAAAATAATATTGGTAGTTTGATAGGAGTAATTTTGAATGTGTAGATTACTTTGGGTAGTATAGCCATTTTAACGGTATTGGTGCTTCCAATCCATGAGCATGGAATGTTTTTTTCTCATTTGTTTGTGTCATCTATGATTTCTTTTACCAGTGTTTTGTAGTTCTGCTTGTAGAGGTCTTTCACTTCCTTGGTTAGATGTATTCATAGGTGTGTGTGTGTGTGTGTGTGTGTGTGTGTGTGTGTGTGTGTGTGTGTTGGAGATGGGTAAATGGGTTTGTGTACTTGATTTGTCTCTCTGTTCGAATGTTATTGGTGTATAGAAATGGTGCTAATTTTTTGCATTGATTTTTGTATCCTGAAACTTTACTGAATTCATTTATCAGTTCCAGGAGCCTTTTGGCATAGTCTTTAGCATTTTCTATGTATAGAATCATATTGTCTGCAAAAATAAATAGTTTTACTTCTGTTTTTCCTGTTTGGATGCCTTTTGTTTCTTTCTGTTTCCTGATTTTTCTGGCAAGGACTTCCAATAATATGTTGATTTGAAATGGTAAGAGTGGGCATCCTCCTGATGTTTTTATAGCTGGTACTTCAGGTCAGCAAACCATTCTTTGACCGTGCTGTAGTATTAGTCAATGTACTTAAAAACACCTTTTCTTTTGCTATTGTATTTTTCATATTCAATATTTCTAATTAGTTCTCTTTATAACTACACACCACAGCTTTTTGTTGCCAATGACTGTATCTTTTAAAACATATGTAATGCTCATTTAGCATTTATATTCTTTTATCTACTAATTTAGGTTTGTATGGTATTGGAATTTCAATTCTGTATATTTCTTTTATAAACATTACCTTACTCAGATATTACTTTGTGACCTCGCATTCCTGCGAGGACCTGGATAGGATGGGCTAAAGCCCAGTGTTCTACCCTTTTAGGTGAGGTTAAAGGGAGGAGAGTCGGCCAGGTGCAGTGGCTAATGCCTGTAATCCCAGCACACTGAAAGGCTGAGGCAGGCGGCTCACAATGTCAGGAGATCGAGATCATCCTGGCTAACATGGTGAAACCCTGTCTCTACTAAAAACATAAAAAATTAGCCAGGCATGGTGGAACACACCTGTAGTCCCAGCTACTAGGGACGCTGAGGCAGGAGAATCACTCTTGAACCTGGGAGGGAAGGTTGCAGTGAGCTGAGATCGCATCACTTCCCTCCAGCCTGGATGACAGATCAAGACTCAGTCTCAAAATTTAAAATAAGAAAAAGAAAAGGAAGGAGGAGGGTCATTGATTTTAAGCAGAATACCTTTGGCTTGATGACCACTCATCGTTAGTAGTTTATTCTCAATGGACAACCCTACCTTTACTGAAAACTTCCTTTACCTCTCCTTCTGCCATTTCTCTTTCCAAGGAGGTTTTTTCTTGCTTGTAATTAATAAAGTTTGATTCTGCCAGGATGAGGTAGGAAGAAACTCCAGGGACCAGTTTCAAAACCAACTGTCATCTGTTCTTTGTCAGAGGGTATTCCAGAATTCCCCTGTATTCACCAACTGACCATGCTGGCCCGGACTTACTATTTTTCAGCCTCATAGTATAATAGGAGTGGAAAGAACCTCTCCACAGATTTTTAGAGTGAGAAAAGAAAACACATACATCCATTTATGTTATTTTATGCCTTTTCTACATACATGAATTTTTCTGTTTGATTGCAACTCACTGTCTCTCCAAAACTTCAACCAGGGTCTAATAAAATTCTGTTAGTTTTTCCGTTTTTTTGTTTTTTTTTTTCACCCATGTTTTATTGTGGCAAAATATTCAAAACATAAAGTTAGCCAAGTTGTTCATTGTAATTCATAGTTCAGGGGTATTAAACATATTCATTCTCTTGTGCAACCATCACCACCATCTCCAAGACTTGTTTCATCTTGCAAAACTGAAGCTTTATACCTTATAGGGAAGGCAAAACATTACCTCTACCCTCTTCAGGTTTTTCAACTGAGACTGATCATTAAATTGACATTAAGATATATCAACTGGAAAAAGCATAAAATTTACTTAATACAAGTTATCCATGAAACAGGAGTCTTCATAAGCAAATTAAAACCCAAAGACATAGAGTCGACCATGTATAAACTGAATCGACTGAAGAGTAGTGAATTATGAAAGGGCAAAGGAGCTTGGACATGCAGACTTGATTTGGTGGAGAAGGAGCCAGAAAGATAAGGGTTAGTCTGAAAATGTTTGTTTGTTCAGACTGTTCTGGGGCTCAACTTGCCATCCCTGATGATAAAAAGATTAACTTTCCTTCTAGTGTAGGGAGGGCATCTTTCATATGGGAATTTCATCTCCTGCTTTTAAGAAACAAAATGCAGGTCAGTGTGCTTTTCACTCAAAACAGTTAATATACCAGAGTGGCATATTTTGGAGTGACATGTTCTGAACTCCTAAAATGTATTAAATAACAACTCTCCATTTTCCTCTCCTCATGTCCCCTGAGTTTCTCACAGTTTTTCTATTGATGTTACCTAGCTCTGTCTTCTTTCCTCTCATGCCTGTGGGCTATTAGATTATTTCCCCCTGGCCTTTTTCAGTTGTTTTTTCATCAAGGTCTCTCCCTTTTTGCTCTGATAGTGATGATCTTTATTGATAATCTCAACTCTAAATTTCCTAAATGCCAACAAAGAATACTGACAAAATATACAAAATGGCATATTTCATAGATATTAATATCTACCTGGGTGTTGGCATTATACATAGTGATTAGTGGAATTATACATAAAAATTCCCAGCTTTAACCATACCAGAAAACCAACACCATAGGGAAGTGTTCAATCTTTGTTAGCACTCTGAAAGGGATTTTGACAAAGCAAGATTTATGCACAAATAATAGCCAAAATGATGGGCATAAAATTCGGCCATATGTAAAAGAGTTGAAGTCATTATCTTATTTGTTGTGGAAGTAAAAAGTCAGAGGAAATAGGATAGCTATCTCCCGAAATATATGAAGGGTCATTACATAGAGAAGAAAATACACTTCAGAATAAATCAGGGTATAGGAAACAGTCACTAGAATACTAATAACTGCTAATGAATTTATGTGCTGGTGCATGCTTGTAGGGGGTTCAAGAGATTTAGGAGCCAATCAAGGAAAAAATGATGACCACAAGGTGGCAGTAGCACATATACATTTTATTTGAGAGACTGACAGGTGTGCATTGACGCCAGTCCCTCATAACATGAGACTGCCCAGAGACTTAAGGCACCAGGGCTATCCACAAAAAAGGAGGGAAAGAAAATGCCCAGTGAGACAGGGATTGGCATCAGAAAGTGTACTTATGTATCTAAGTGATGTCACTCAGCAGCACAGGGCAGGTCACTGGATCAGAAAGCTCCAAAGGGCACCGGAAGCTGAGGGACTTGATACTTGGACTTATTTAGGGTAGCAGATGTTGAGTGTAGTTTCTTAAAAAGAAAGGTGGATGCTACTACCTAAAATTCTGCTTATTTGGGGGTATATTTCTAAAAATTGGAAGTGAATTTGAGTTTGAAATTGGCTGGTTTTTGAGCATAACAGGTCATAGCCTGCTGTGAAGAAATAAACAAGTAGGGGTCAGTATACAGAGGCTGTCAGCATATGTGTATAACCATGCTAAAGACTCTTTTACTTATATGACGTCACAAATTTTCAAGAAAGATAATTTTATTGCAGAAATATAACTGGAATTCTCCTAAATGGAATGAACTGCTTTGACAGTATTATAGAAGTGGTTGAGCAGAGATTTCATTAAATGTAATGTTAAACCGGTTTTAGGTCACTTTTGTTGCCACATTTAATATGTATCATAGCTTAGATTTTTAAGCCAACCCATCTATCCTTACGGACTGTAAGCATAAATATATAAACACAATTTGAATACTTAAATGGTATTATAAAACCCTTTAAAACTGTATTTTTGAGTCAAAAATTCAGCAGTAGCAATTCCTATTTCTGTATAAATACAGAAATTGTGTGTTTGTGTGTGTGTGTGTGTGTGTGTGTGTGTGTGTGTGTGTGTGGTGAGTTTTTATGAAATTGTTAAACCAAATTTATTGGAAAATTTTGAGTAATGCCACCTGTGCTTCAATAAAATCTAAAAGCAAAGTTCCATAACACATGCTTATTTATCTTATTAAAACATTTCCATATTTTATATATGTTACATTATGGAGTGTTACATAGCAGCACTGAAAGTTTCCCACTTGCCTTACATTTTTAGGTAAATGAAGAGCAACATGTAGGTTTATTCAATTATCTATGTAGGTGTATATATGATAACAATTGTATAGTAAAATGTGTGTTTTTACTTCTCACTTTGTGATCCCAATGTATAATACATAGCTGTATGCATTATATTATAAATAATCTATATAATTATATTTGCAGTCATATGATTTCTTATTCCTTTACATGGCAATTCCAGTGTTTTTCCCCCAGCAATTGTCATGGAGTGTAATAATTAGCCAGTAATATTCAAATCTTACCAAAATGTATCAAATTTCAATAATATTAGAAAAATGTATATTTCAGCATGAACATTACAAAATAGATCTAATATTTTGGGGATAATCATAATAACAAATTCTGTATCTGATAGTTCTCACCTTGGTTGTAAAAGACACAGTTTCACCCATAGATTTGACATAAACACTGTGTAGCAGAGTAAATGATCTTAATGGCTATCAGTTTGGCAGTACATTAACTAAGACTAGTGTCTTCCTTCATTTTACACCAGTACGTAGTTTCTAAGTATGGCTGGCTAGAAAACAAATGTACAAGACAACTCTAGCAAAATTTGCTTTCAAAGAGAGAGTGCAGACACTTATTTTAAATGTTTAATTTTAGCAAAGAAAATTATTCACAAGAAATAGCACCTTCCTTTCATTTCTTGATTTCTACGTAAGTAGAATTAGTGGGAGAAAGACATTAATTCCTGCATGGAAAATGTATAGTTAAAATTAAAACCTCACATCAGAGATGGCAAGTCTCTGCACTAGCAATCAAATCAGTCATCCATTTATTATAAGAATTTTTAATTAGATTTTCATAGATGACTCCAGTGTCTATTATGCATACGATATTGCTATGTACACAATAGGTCTACCAGTTAGAATTTCTTATGTTGCATTCAACAGAAAACCTAAGTTTAGGTTTACTTTTCTCTGCTAGCTAATAGATTATTTTAAATATGCGGTAGTTATTCTTATGTTTTTCCATGTCTCGCTACTGCTGTGGTTCAGTGTCATTTTTAGTCAGCTTCCACTGGTGAGCACAAAATTACTGCCATCTGCCCCAGGGTCTGTTCATTCATTTAAACAAACTGTCCCACCTCCAGAGGTAACAAACCAGTCTGAGACCTCAGTCTGATTAAATTAACCCAGATGCCTAAACCAGTACCCTGTGCAAAGAATGGGATTATTGTCGTAGTTTTAGGTAAATTGGAGCTCACAATTGATGGGAATGAGTAAATTATGGTCAGAAATCTAACAATTAAGCATCATCCAAAAGCAAATAAAAATGTCAATACTTTGTCTAGGTCTCAAAGTTTACTCTGTTTTCCCATAACTGATTTTCTTACTAAGAGAAGAAAAACATCTTCTGCACACTATATTGTGCAGATGTTCCTTTCATTTATTTCTGAATGTCCAGGCTCAACTTTGAGCAACATAGAAACGAAACATTCATTTATTGCTGGCTTTTAGCACATCTATATATGGAACAGAGCCTTATCCTGTAAGTTTTCTGTATCCCTGAACTTTCTTGTTTGGAAATTGATCTCTGCACTGGGCCAGACAGGTGTTTCCTAATAATCCCTTTGGTTTAGTGAAGTCTCCACAATCATCTGATGCTCCCCAGAAATGCTAATGCACTGTCTATAAGTGGCGTGGGCTCAGACTTATAGACCTCTGTGGCTACCATAACTGTCATATTGCTTTGAATATTTTGTTTAACCTCCCTGATCTCATGTTTTTCATTTATAAAATGAAAATAAGACCAACCTCAATGACTTGTTCAAATTAACTTCATATAGTATTTGAGGGTACATTGCCTGCTACCTGGTAGATAATGATTTGTAAACAATCTTGTAATCTGTTAGTGGAAGCCTAAATTGTTTCAGCTCTTTCAGCTAATATTTGATAACATCTGTTGTCTTGAAAAATAAGCATATATTTTGACTTAGCCATTCCATTACCAGGAATTTACTTAGAGAATATAATTAGAAGTGTTCACATATATTTATATAACAAGGTCTTTACTACATTTTATGTAAGCAATTTTTAAAAGTATTAGATATTTAACACAAAAGAATAGACAAATAGACGCCCTTTCACATCTTTTAGTCATTGTCATATTAGCCAGTTTTACTATGAGCACAGCACTTTCAAGCCAAGTTTATCTTATCCCATGGTTTTTCTCTTCTTTTTCTCCACAATTACAGTGCGAGATCGACATGAAAAGGATTTTTGCCTGTCTTATCTGTTGCTATGTCCTCAATGTCCAGAACAGAGACTGCTGCTTAGTAAAATATACAGTGGGTTTAATTATTTAACAAAGACAAAAATATGTAAACATTTAATAAGCATTTAAGTGTGAACTTAATGCTTATGATCATTATGTTCATACGTGAACAAGCGTTTAAGAACATGAGAAGGCCATAGGATGACGAATGAACAAAGAACAAATAGCAAGTGCTCTGGGATCAAAATTGAAAACTTATTTTGCAAATTTTCCATAAATGTTAGCCATAGCTACTCCTATTTTTATTTTCTTCTTTATGTGTTTCCATAATGCCTGATTTACTACAGCATATTTTATTACTTTTGTAATAGAAAATGACTGAAATTCAGGTTACAGTTTTTAAGCTTTTCTCTTACTCCTTCCTCATCTAAGCTCACCATTTAGCCAATTAGGCACCTAACAGGCGTAGAAGGAAGAAGTCAGAGAAGTAGTGAGTTTTAATTAGGGGTCAGGAAAATCTAGTGGCTACCTGGACAAGCCAGGCTTGGGGGAAGAAAAGCCATTTATGGATCCCAGAAGCAAAAAGAGAGCAAGAAATCACAGAGCCATCCCCATTCATTTATGTGTTATTTGTGTCCACTTTTACACTACAATGCTGGTGAGCTGAGTAATTGCCAAATCACTGTATTATCCCCATAATCTAACATATGAACTGTCTGATCCTTTAAAGTTTGCATTTTCCTTAGATAAGCCATCTGAATTTTTTAACTCATTAGATGATATTTGTTAACCGAAATGTAGCCTCTCCTTTCTTCTCTTGGGTGACATTAAAGATCATTCCAATTCCAAAAGTTTCAAAGTGTTGCTCTTAAATAAATATTTAGTTTCTTACTCTAATTAAAAATAAGAGAGCTAGAAAAAAGATAGAGTTAAGTCATATTCAAAAATGTGGAAAGGGGAGGTATAAATTTAGAAAGCTATATAGAATTCTGATGACTGTACTGACTTTTAAAAATTACATCCACACTTGGATTTAAAATGGAGTGGTTAAATTCTCTAAGTATCAATGCACATAATTAAAACATAAGAATGCTTGAAAAGCAATGCCATCATCGAGAATTCAGTTCTATATGAAATTTGACCTTTCATTTACATTTAAAATAAGTTATTTTGAATACATAAATTCATGGAAATTTATTTTAATACTGTTCCAAAAATAATTACTTGTGATTCATTACAATGCTATAAGTAGAGCAGAAACACAGTAAAGCAGTTTAGCTAATTTCATATCCAAAGTTTTATGCCAACTGAACTATACATTTGATTGTATTGATTCTGAAATCCCCATACAGCACCACCCCTCTTGAACTGCACACATCACCCTAGAAATACAATCTGTTTTGAAGGTGTAAGTCTTTTAGTTATTTTCTAAAGTTTGCCAAAGTGGCATGTGCGTCTGCCAAAATGAAAAACATGGGACGATTTTTGTGCCTCTAGGTGGCTCTAAAATGGCATGCCACCATCTGCCACTGGGCATGTTCTAACGATAAACATTTAACATGCTGTATCTAGTTTTACAAGATTACAAGTATTCTGAGTCTTTATCTACTTTGTAACCATAAAGACAGTTAACACACACACACACACACACACACAGCAAAACACACGCAACGAAGCTTTCACATAAACTGCTTTACTTATGAATCTTTAGGAGAAAATTATTATAACGCATGGCTGTTTGTGATGTTAATGCAAGAATCAATATGAAAGTAACATCAATATCTTTTCAGATAGATTTCTATTTAGTTTTTTCTTCAGATGTATTAAAATTTGCAGATTCAGTATTATAAAAATTAAGATAAGAAACTTGTTTGCTGGACACTGACTCAGATTTCTGTCCTTGTATACTAGATTATCAGCACTTTCTTAGAAAAATATCAAGATTTGAATGCAATTTGTGCCAGAAAATATTTTGCTTTGTTTTATACATAATCCATTATAGTGAGTTGCATGTATGAAGAAAGAAGAATGAAGTAGATTGTCACCGGGGACACTCCATAATTGGTGTCTATATTATGCTTGTTTTTGTGTTTTTTGTTTTGTTTTGTTTTTCAATAAGATTATAAGGTATAATTTTTGAGGACTTAAAAAATGTATTTTAGCGTACAAACCTAAAAGTTCACAATCACAAACTGAATGTAATATCACCCCAATAGTAAAACAGGGTAATATTAATACCTCATTAGTCCCTTCCATCCCACTTGAAACACAACTTCCAAAATTAGAGGAATTGCTATCCTGACGTAACAGCCCAGGTGAATTTTGCCTGGTTTTAGACATTACATGTATATGTAATCAAGGAATATAAGGTGCAGTTTTCTAATATATTTACAGCATCGCATCTGTTATGGAAACTATCGTTTTAAAATGTATTTTCTAATATGTCACTAACTTAATTTTTTTTGTTTTTTCCACATTGAACAGTAACTAATTGTCTAACTTATTTATTGAATAATTGTTCCTTTTCTCACTAATTAGTAGCTCAGAAAATGGAGATATGCTCAAAGTTTGTTAAAAGGGGAAAACAGAAAAAAATTCCCCCCCCATCTCTTATTTCTCTTTACTGAAAGGTTTTTATACTACAATATCATGTGGTGATAATTCCACATAGATTTCAAGTGATAGATTGTTATTTACTTATATACACTTAATTTTTTAAAGACTACTATATATATATATATATATATATATATATATATATATATATATATTTAATTTTTATTGCATTATAGGTTTTAGGGTACATGTGCAGAACGTGCAAGATAGTTGCATAGGTACACACATGGCAGTGTGTTTTGCTGCCTTCCTCCCCTTCACCCACACTTGGCATTCATCCCCAGGCTATCCCTCCCCAGCCCCCCCTGCTGTCCCTCCTCCATTCCCGCCAATAGATCCCAGTGTGTAGTAGACCCCCTCTCTGTGTCCATGTGTTCTCATTTTTCTCACCCACCTATGAGTGAGTATATGCAGTATTTCTTTTTCTGTTCTTGTGTCAGTTTGCTGAGAATGATGTTCTCCAGATTCATCCATGTACTTACAAAGGACACAAACTCATCATTTTTGATTGCTGCATAATATTCCATGGTGTATATGTGCCACATTTTCCCAGTCCAGTCTATCATCTTTGGGCATTTGGGTTGGTTCCAGTTGTTTGCTATTGTAAACAGTGCTGCAATGAACATTCGTATGCATGTGTCCTTATAGTAGAACAATTTATAGTCCTTTGGATATATACCCAGTAATGGGATTGCTGGGTCAAATAGAATTTCTATTTCTAGGTCCTTGAGGAATCGCCACACTGTCTTCCACAATGGTTGAACTAATTTACACTCCCACTAACAGTGTAAGAGTGTTGCTATTTCTCCACATCCTCTCCAGCATCTGCTGTCTCCAGATTTTTTAATGATCGCCATTCTAACTGGCATGAGATGGTATCTCAATGTGGTTTTGATTTACATCTCTCTAATGACCAGTGATGATGAGCATTTTTTCATATGTTTGTTGGCCTCATGTATGTCTTCTTTTGTAAAGTTTCTGTTCATATCCTTTGCCCATTTTTGAATGGGCTTGTTTGCTTTTTTTCTGTAAATCTGTTTGAGTTCTTTGTAAATTCTGGATATCAGCCCTTTGTCAGATGTGTATACTGCAAAGATTTTTTCCCATTCTGATGGTTGCTGATTCACTTTAGTGACTGTTTCTTTTGCCGTGCAGAAGCTGTGGAGTTTGATTAGGTCCCATTTGTCTATTTTGGCTTTTGTTGCCAATGCTTTTGGTGTTTTGTTCATGAAGTCCTTGCCTACTCCTATGTCCTGAATGGTTTTGCCTAGATTTTCTTCTAGGGTTTTTATGGCGTCAGGTCTTATGTTTAAGTGTTTAATCTATCTGGAGTTAATTTTAGTGTAAGGTGTCAGGAAGGGGTCCAGTTTCTGCTTTCTGCACATGGCTAGCCAGTTTTCCCAACACCATTTATTAAATAGGGAATCCTTTCCCCATTGCTTGTTTTTGTCTGGTTTATCAAAGATAATATGGTTGTAGATATGTTGTGTTGCCTCTTATGCTTCTGTTCTGTTCCATTGGTCTATATCTCTGTTTTGGTACCAGTACCATGCTGTTTTGATTACTGTAGCCTTGTAGTATAGTTTGAAGTCTGGTAGTGTGATGCCTCCCGCTGTGTTCTTTTTGCTTAGAATTGACTTGGCTATGCGGGCTCTTTTTTGGTTCCATATGAAATTCATGGTGTTTTTTCCCAGTTCTGTGAAGAAATTCAATGGTAGTTTGATGGGGATAACATTGATTGTGTAAATTACTTTGGGCAGTATAGCCATTTTCACGATATTGATTCTTCCTAACCACAAACATGGAATGTTTCTCCATCTGTTTCTGTCCTCTCTTATTTCGTTGAGCAGTGGTTTGTAGTTTTCCTTGAAGAGGTCCCTTACGTTCCTTGTGAGTTGTATTCCTAGGTATTTTATTTTCTTTGTAGCAATTGTGAATGGCAGTTCGTTCTTGATTTGGTTCTCTTAAGTCTGTTATTGGTGTATAGGAATGCTTGTGATTTTTGCACATTGATTTTATATCCTGAGACTTTGCTGAAGTTGCTTATCAGTGGCAGGAGCTTTTGGGCTGAGGTGATGGGGTCTTCTAGGTATACTATCATGTCGTCTGCAAATAGAGACAATTTGGCTTCCACCTTTCCTATTTGAATACCCTTTATTTCTTTTTCTTGCCTGATTGCTCTGGCTAGAACTTCCAGTTGAATAGGAGTGGTGAGAGAGGGCATCCTTGTCTAGTGCTGGATTTCAAAGGGAATGCTTCCAGTTTTTGCCCATTCAGTATGATATTGGCTGTTGGTTTGTTGTAAATAGCCTTTATTACTTTGAGATATGTTCCATCAATACCAAGTTTATTGAGGGTTTTTAGCATAAAGGGCTTGTTGAATTTTGTCAAATGCCTTCTCTGCGTCAATTGATATAATCATGTGGTTTTTGTTTTAGCTTCTGTTTATGTGGTGAATTAGATTTATAGACTTGCGTATGTTGAACCAGCCTTGCATCCCCAGGATGAATCCTACTTGATCATGATGGATAAGTTTTTTAATGTGCTGTTGCAATCGGTTTCCCAGTATTTTATTGAAGATTTTTGCATCTATGTTCATCATGGATATTGGCCTGAAGTTTTCTTTTCTTGTTGATTCTCTGCCAGGTTTTGGTATCAGGATGATGTTGGTCTCAAAATGATTTGGGAAGGGTTCCCTCTTTTTGGATTATTTGCAATAGTTTCAGAAGGAATGGTACCAGATCCTCTTTGTGTGTCTGGTAGAATTCAGCTGTGAACCCATCTGGACCTGGGCTTTTTTTGTGTGGTAGGCTTTTAATTGCTGCCTCAACTTCACACCTTGTTATTGGTCTATTCATAGTTTCAGCTTCCTCCTGGTTTAGGCTTGGGAGGACACAGGCGTCCAGGAATTTATCCATTTCTTCCTGGTTTACTAGTTTATGTGCATAGAGTTGTTTGTAGTATTCTCTGATGATGGTTTGAATTTCTGTGGAATCTGTGGTGATTTCCCCATTATCGTTTTTTATTGCATCTATTTGGTTGTTCTCTCTTTTCTTTTTTATCAGTCTGGCTAGTGGTCTGTCTATTTTGTTGATCTTTTCAAAAAACCAGCTCTTAGATTTATTGATTTTTTTGAAGGGTTTTTCTTGTCTCTATCTCCTTCAGTTCTGCTCTGATCTTAGTTATTTCTTGTCTTCAGCTAGGTTTTGAGCTTTTTTGATCTTGCTCCTCTAGCTCTTTCAATTTTGACGATAGGGTGTCAATTTTGGATCTCTCCACTCTTCTCATGTGGGCACTTATTGCTATATATTTTCCTCTACAGACTGCTTTAAATGTGTCCCAGAGATTCTGGTACATTGTGTCTTCATTCTCGTTGGTTTCAAAGAACTTCTTTATTTCTGCCTTCATTTCTTTGTTTATCCAATCAACATTCAAGAGCCAGTTGTTCAGTTTCCATGAAGCTGTGCGGTTCTGAGTTATTTTCTGAATTCTGAGTTCCAACTTGATTGCACTATGGTCTGAGAGACTGTTAGTTGTGATTTCAGTTGTTTTGCATTTGCTGAGGAGTGCTTTACTTCCAATTATGTGGTCAATTTTGGAATAGGTGTGATGTGGTGCTGAGAGGAATGTATATATTCTGTGGATTTGGGGTGGAGAGTTTTGTAAATAAGACTACTGTATTTTAAGAGAAGTTTTAGGTTCACAGCAAACTTGAGTGGAAGGCACAGACATTCCCCATTTGCCCCTTTCTCTACACATTCTTGGCCTCGCCAGTCATAAGCATGCTCCACCAGAGTGGTGCATTTGTTACAATTGCTGATGCTGCTTTGACACATCACAATCACCCACAGTCCATAGTTTATATTAGGGTTCACTCTTGGTGTTGCATATGAGTTTGGATAAATGTATAATGACATGAATTCATCATTATAGTAACATACAGAGTATTTTCATGTGCAGTAATGGCTTTCTAAAATATATTATTAAGTGGTAATATATGCTACAATACTTACAGTAACTGGAAATTTCAATATTTACATAACCGAAAATTCTTATCATTTCTAATATATTTAAATTCTTTATTAGAAAATAAAATTTCAAAATTAAAAGGTAAGAAAACTGCATATATTTATTACCTAAAAAAAAAATTCTATTTGTTTATCTGGTAGGTACTTACTACTAGATTTTATTGAATCCATAGATTTTTTTTTCAATATAGATATAATTATGTACCATGTATCTTTTACCTGAGAATTTGTATTAATTTGTAGTTAGTTGGAAGCTCTGTATGTTTCATTACTGCTGTTTTGTTTTGGTGATAAATCACTCCTACTAGTCTAGTCCTCTAAGGGATGTACAAACACACACACACACGCACACACACACACATCCCTCTTCTAGCCAGACCCTTTTTCTACCCGTAAGATGGTTATCTGAATGAAGGTGCCTTGATCCTCACACATGGAAGCATTCTGTTTCAGTACTTCCATGACGACCATGGTTCCCCTTTGCATCCACTCCCCTCCGCATCCAGCCATAGATTTTCTTGATCACTACCCATATTCACTTCCAAACACATTTAACTTTATCTCCAATTTCTCCATTTGTTAGAACCATCACTTGACAATTGTCTTAAATTTGGCCTGCAAATTTAAGACTAAAGCAGCTGACTTTATTACCTGAAACAAAACAAAACAATTACCCAACCTTGTTAATTGGGCTTACTTCAAAATTTATCACCCAACATCTCAGTCAAGCCCTCAATACTGCCAGTTATTCTCACAATTTTACTTTTTGTTTGTTTGTTTGTTTTGAGACAGAGTCTTACTCTGTTGCCCAGGCTGGAGTACAGTGGTGCGATCTTGCTCACTGCAACCTCTGACTCCTGAGTTCAAGCGATTCTCTTTCCTTAGCCTCATGAGCAGCTGGAATTAACAGGCATCCACCACCAGGCCCAGCTAATTTTCTGTATTTGCAATAGAGATGGGTTTCACCATGTTGGCCAGGCCAGTCTCAAACTCCTGACCTCGTGATTTGCTCAGCTTGGCCTTCCTACGTGCTGGGATCATAGGTGTGAACCCGAGCACCCAGCCAACACTTTTGAATAAATTCACCTTTGCACTTTTTATGTTAGTTCTGTGTTCTCTAGCTTCCTTGTGTATCTTTACTCCTCAGCCTTATCACCATTACTGCTAGGAAGATGCCTTTGGAGCCAGCTCCGCCACTGTCCCTTAGACATTATATTTTCTCTTCTGTCAAGTTTGAAATAGGATCCAGCAATCATCCTATTTATCTTCTAAGCATCAATTCCTAATTCTGTGGAGTTCTTCATTTCAATGCCTAAAACTGCCTTATAAACAATGCAACCTTTACCTCTAGACTCCCATTTCTCTGAATTCCTACTTAGCCATATTTTTAAAAATATTGTCTATACTGTATAAATGTTCTTGCTCACTTCCCATTGTACCTTAATTCAGTCAATTTAGGCTCTAGCTCCCATCACTTAACTAGTTAATGAAAACGGTCCAGCATTTACCCAAGTGGGTGGTCAGGTCTTTATCCCTGTCTGATTAGACTTGTCAGCAGCAATTAAAACGAGACATTTCCTTATTTCTTGAAATGTGTTCTTGTTTAAACTTCCATGACATGGTATTACTGTTGTTTTCTTTCTGTCTTGTCTGTCACGCTTTAGTTTCTCTAACCTTTGCTAGGTTGTCCTGACTTAAAATACCTCAAAATTTTTCAATATATCTGAGCTTTTTTCCTCCTAGCCATCCTCTCTCTTGCTTAATTCTTTCCATAAGTGATATCATTTAGTTCATGTCACTGTATGTCACATTGATATTCCTCAAATTTAGATGTGGAGTCTGGACCCCATCTCTTAAAGTCAGACTGAATACCCCCTGCCTCGCCAAGGTCTTCACTTGTATGAAGAATAGACTTCCAAACCTAACAGTTCCAAAAAGACCTTAGACATCCAAGCTCCAAATTGTATACCCTCCGGTAGCCCTCCTCATTTTAGCAAATGGTACAACCACATACCAGCTTTGCAAGATAAGGCCTAAGATACGTCCTTAATTCTTTCCATACCTCTTCCCTCACACCCTTGCTATCAGTAAGTGCCAGTGGCTGACCTTCTAAAATCCACCCCTGAGCTGACCATGTCTCAGCATTTCCACAGCTAAAATTATAAGCCACACCATAATTGTACCTAGTCTGAACTACATAAACAGCCTCCCAGATGGTCTTCCTGCCTTCTCTCCTTACTTCCTATAGCTCATGGTCCATACTACTACCTCTGGTCTTTCTGAATTACATATCACATAATTTTGTTTCTCTGCTTAAAAACTTGTAATTGTGTTTTATTTCACTTAGCATAAAATCCAAACTTGACATGTAATTCTATGTGTTTTTGTCTTTCCATTATCATTCTTGCTCTCTGGTGTTTATTCCTCCCCAAGGCCCCTGCCGTTGAGGCTTCTGCTCAGAATGTTCATTCCCAGATGTTTTCATGGCTGTGCCATTCATCTTCCATGATAAAAATTGAATGTTATCCTCTGATTACCCTAAACAAGTTGCTGGTCCACCAGTTACATATACCACATAACTACCACATTACTTGTTTCTTCATAATACTGTTTAGTAAAGTTATCTCTTGTCACAATTTTTGTGTGTTTACTGCTCTTAACCCCCAACCCCAAATCTGTAAACTCTTTGTAGGCAAGAATTCTATTTCTTCTTCAAACCTTTCACCAATGCCTAGCATACTGCCTAGCATGTAGAAAATGCTCAATAAATTTAATTGACTGGCTGGAGTAAAATAGATTAATTCTTCTCAGTATTTTTTTTAAATTAAAAATTCCATCTCATTTACAACTTAACAGATACTAAAATATTAATTGTCTTTTCTTGCTGGTATTTTCTAATTTTTCTTATACTAAGGAGGCCCCAATAATTTATTTTTATGAATATTTTATTTATGGGAGGGCTAGTTTAGTGACAGAATTAGATTTTTTAAGATAGTAGAATTTCATGAGTTGGAGAGAAAGTTCTGGTGAGACATAGATCCCAGAGCTGGAAGCCCAGAATCGAATCCAGATTTAACAATGGTTTGTAGCACAGCATGGATGAGTTGCTTTAACTTCCTATAACAGTTTCTTTTTTAATCTGTAATATAGATTCAGTATTACTCAGGTACAACCACACAGATAGGAATATTTGAGGATTAATTAAAGAGTATTGATAAGATTCTTTGATTTTATTTTAAAATGCACCATTTACTGTAGAAAAAAAATTACACATTACTATCATTAGGAACTGTTTTTCTTCTTTTACCATCTAACTAACACTGTCAATATTGAAGAATAATGAACACCACTGGCATACCAAGGGCAGGGAGTGGGGAAGAGTCAGCAGGTGCATGCAAGAGGAAAATGCACCATCTATAGACAATCACAAACCATTATATACAGTAATAAAACTGGGTAAAAGCCTTTTTTTTAATTGTCTATGCTAGCAATTCAAACACTGTCAGAGACAAAATATGTTTCCATGAAAAATATTAGTTTTTCTTTTCTGGAGTTCTTAACAATTGCTACAGTTACTGCAGAATTTTAACGATATATATATAGGCTTCAAATGATCCTGTTTTATGTCTTATCCTTTAATAAACATAATCTTTAGGGATATTAATATGGAGAACTCCCAGTCACTCAGTAAGACACAACCACATTTATTCATTTAAAGAGTAAGTTCATATCGGCTCAGAATCATTCTAGTTTCCTTCATGCACAGTTTGAATGTGCAATATGTTCCTGCATTTAAACAGTAGTTGTGAAGCAAGAAATACTAGCATAGAAATTGTCAAGATGAAGACAGGAATGTGGGTTTCTTCTGTTCTACTCTTCTCTGTGACCACTTAAAGATTTTGTTTTTAATATTTTGAAGCCCCTGGAATAGACCTTGAAGAAACTAAATCAAGGACTGTATGGTAATTTCTAGTTGTTATCAAATAGATTTTAACTAATCTTTGCCAAAGTTATATGTATGTTAAGGACTTTTTCTAAATATATGCTGCTTCAGGTGAAAGAAACATTTAGAAATTAAAATTAATAAAAATTTCAGTGAATATAGATTAAGAATTCTAATCATCTTTTAGTAGGATGTGAATATATAAAGTTATTAACAAATGTGCAAAAAATATGGCTAGAAAAAATCTGTAATTCTATTTTTAGTTTTATTATTAACATGCATATTCCCTGTTCAAAATTAATAGTAATAAAGCATCAATTATTTTTGTATTGATTTGATTATATAAAATATTTTAGTAAGAAGTTTTAACAGTTTCTTTTTTGTTATTTCTTATTTTATAATTTTCATTAAAAATAATTTTGGTATATAGAGAAGGGATGTAAAATATGATCCAATTTTATATCCATTGTTATAGTTATGACAGAAAAACACAATCACCCTTTCTTTGAAACATTTCCAATCACATACATATATTTATTCTTGATCATAGCCAGATTTTTAGTTTTCAAATTTATAGAAAAAAGTTGACATCATTTGAATAATTATGATTAATTATGAGGTTGCACTGTGCAACATTTTAGAACAAAAACATATCTGTAGAAGTGGGGCCTGTTTTCATTTCTTCCTTCTGCATTTTAAACATAATGAATGCTAATTTTAATCATCCAAATAACGGTTTTATGAATTTCTCACATACTACATTATTTCCTGTTTTAATTGCCAATAGTTGTTTATTAAAATGGCAAATCTCTTGAGGTGTTGAGACTTGGTCTGATCAGATCATTTTTCAGTTCTGAAATTTGCTGCACATAAATGTATATGTATTAAACAAAAGTGATGATCAAATTATTAAGAATACATATAAGCAACAAATTAAGTCCCCTAAATACTAGAAATTATCCATGAAAAATCATTCATGCTTTCCATACTGACACCTAAAGTTAGTTATCCTTCAAGGGACATTCTTACATACTTGTTTGATTATGTGACACTATCTAATTTTGCAGCAAACTGAAATTCAATTCTCCTTTTCCCAACCCACTAACATAGGGGGAAATACAATGGTTAGTTTCTTCTATTTCTACTCATTGTTGGGGGATTGAGTGGCTCTCTAATATTTTGTTTCAGCTTCTGCTGTGTGTTGGTAGAATCTATTATACATTTTTCTGTTGCATGAGGGGGAAAAAAGGTAAAACTCCTTGGTGCATTTATGCTGCATGCCTGTTACACAGAAAGAGCTCAGTGAATATTTGTGGACTGGATAAATGAATATGCACCTTCTGAAGATGTAATCTTGGATGAATACACAAAACCAAGAAGCCACTGAAAACATGTCCCTGCAAGTCCACTCACTTCTCTTTCCTCATGTCAGTCTATCTAAGGAATAGTTTTGAGACCTGTCAGGTTACCAGCAAGAAACAGATGGAGCAATCAGATTTAGATAACTTGAGAAGGTTTTTATAAAGGGGCTATTGACAAAAGAATTATTTAAAAATGTACAAGTTAATGCAATTATTCAAGTGTATTTTGGTTATATTTATTAGAATTCTATATTTTCAATATATGTAGAAAGTATAAAATCAAGAATAATTTGCTAAACGAAATTTGAATTTTAGGAAATGGTTTAGCAAATAGTTTCTTTAAAAGAATAGAAATGATCATTTCTGAACCTCACAGGCATGGCATGATGAGTAAATGAGGTCATCTGTGTATGAAACTGCTTGAAACTTAATGTTTTAAATTCAAGGTTAAGGTGAGAATGTAGCATTTTATTACTACAATTAAAAGTAAGACAGTGGAATATTATTACTGAGATTTAAGAGGTAAAGATATATTTCAAAAAATATTAATTCACATGCAACTCTTGAGGGAATACATTAACATACATAGGTATAATCATCTAGCTGATTTTCTTTGGATATCTGTAAACAGTATCATATACATGTTTAGAAGTTAGATAATGTTTGAAACATCCCTTTTCAAGGACTGTTTTCATTATTTGGGTTAAATAATCATATCCTTTGTTTCAAATTTTATTTAGTTGCCTTGTGGATAACACATGCAACATACTGGCTACTTTTTCTTAATTAAAATGACAATGAAGTACTATTTTAACAATGTATATAATTCTTCATTTCAATTGAGATTGAACTAAATCAGTCAATCACAAATATAAGTCACAAAAAAAATTCTGACACTTGAGATAGCAAACTATATGTCACACAAATTGCTCCATGTAATTCCAGAGAGCATGTTCATCTGCTCAAGTATTATCATGGAGGTATTTCAGGTTGCACTTTGTACCTCTCAGCCCAGTAAGACATTTGACTGCACAGTCAGTACAGTACTTGCCAAGCAGGGGGTAGGGATTTCACTTCAAATGCAGGGAGTTGTCAATGAAAACTCAGGGGGTGGCCAGATATCCACAGTGTGTTAGGGCAAAGCTGAAGTGTTCTTGGAAATGAAATCCATTTCTGAGGTGCAGTGCCACATTTTGATATTATTTTTCATTTTTATTTTCAAAAAGGAACTCTTCACTTCTGTTTCATTTAATTGTTATTTTCCAAAGACAAAAACTTAAGAATGTGAAAACAAGAAAGGGTAAAGAAAATAAACTTAATGAAGCTTATGTCTACAAAGTAGACTATTTGCCTTTATTTTCCAGAGGTATGGAGACAAGTCCAATTTTTACCTGTAAAGGAGTGTTGTAATTGGAAATGTTTCAAAAACTAGCTCTCACCTGAATCCCAGAGGCACCTTGTGTTTATAGAGAGTGCCACATGCTCTACTCTCATTTATAAACTTGGCAATTTCTTCTAACAGAAAAGTAGGCAAAGAGGCAGGTGTATGAATCCAATTGCCTGGAGTTTATTTAAATAGTCTATTTATTTTTCTGTTGAGTGTAATAAAAAGTATTTACCACAGCATATGCCACATGGCAGGGCACTTTTGAATTTTTTGAAAATCTTATGTTTTGGGAAGGCAGACTTTGGGAACTAAATCTTCATTAAAGCTGTGATTTAACTAGCAGGTTCCGTCAGCGTACAAGCAGTCTCAATTAAAGCTAGATGAAAGCTTTTTATTAGCTTGTCTCTTTAGATTTCAAAGAAATAGTATCTTTCCACTGCCACCGTCACAAATATTAGCATTAAATAATTGCAACTTCAACTTAGCATCAGTATTTTTGAGAATGTGATTCTTTTTGAGTAATTCATTCAGCTCTCATAAATCATAAACACACATTTTAGTAATGGAGAACAATTTGGCTAACGTATTTCTATGCAAAACGCTGTGGCCTGATAATAATGCAGTCGGACAGTGGGCTTCAACCATTATTTGAATTGACTACACTAAGGCAATAAATTATTTTCATTTTAGAATGACAGAGTTGCATATCTTCCACGCTGTGCCTCACCTGGTTGTTGTTATCACAAACCCCTTTATTCTATAACAAATTATGGCAAATGGAAAGGGCTTTATAGTGATGACATGTAGGTAATATCTCCTGATAATAAGGATGTAACACTTGCTGCCACAACAAATGTACTTCCTGCTGGCATTTTTTATGTGATGTTGCCTGCCGTTTTTCTCATTGCCCTTAGATGCAGGAGGCTTTCATATATGGTCTGACAGGTGGTTGAAAATAATACATCCTGTGAAGCATTTTTAATGTGAAAAATACATCATCTATCACATGTGAACTTGGATTGGTTTCACTCTTCTTTTCTTATTCCTGGTATAATTAATCTCCTACAATTAGTAATGTGTCAGATCAATCATTGACTTTTAATCAAGATAATTTACCTTCTTAAAACAAGATTAAAACTGATTTTTGAGCCCATGAGTCAAAGATTTGACTTCAGTAAGTTTAAGCCAATCTAAAAGAACACGGAAATATTTTTATGTTATTAAAGTGACTCTGTGCTCTGTTTTAACCATACATGGGAGCCCTTTGTAGCTCTGGATATTCCTTCTGAGGGGGAGTAATGCCTGAGACCTGGCTCCACCACTTTCAGGCAAACTTTGAGGGAGGCACAGAGAAATACCGGAGGCGATGGATAGAGACAACATATCAAGGTTTTGTTTGATCCAGACAAAAACCACAGTTTGATCAGCAAATCAAAGAAGTAAAGGAATCCTACTCATATCATGTGGAAATGAAAGGGAGAGAGCAAACAGATCAGGCTAAAAGCTTAACCCTAAATGCCTGTATCTCCTGTAGGTTTTCATTGAGTTAATTTGCGATGGAATAGAACGTGGGATATTTGGGCCCAATAAGATGACCACTTGATTCAGATACTATTTGTGAAGTCCTATATGGTCACTGTCAGACTGTTGTTTATATATATACACACACATAGATATTTAAGTGTCTGTGTGTGTGTGTATGTGATGCTTTTTGCACATGTAGCTCATGGAAACATTTATAACTGTGTTTTGGGAGAAGTTTTGAAATTGATGCAGGTTTGTTTTGAATACCCTGGTGACTGCTGGACACCCTGAACCAAATTATATTGGCTAAACAAATCAGGGCATTTTGAGCAGATGGTTAGTTTCTTTATATTAAACAGTTTTCCACCTCAAAAAGCAGTCAAATTTCCTGATGGCACTTTGAAATGTATGCCATTTCTGATGTGGCATAGAAAAAATGGAACAGGGAAAAACAGTATCTTTGTACATGGGAAGCCCTTTGTGGGTTAATACAGAGCTGTCACTGGAGGGAGGAAGTGGTACTCATTAGGTTGTATGCCTCTATTTAGACCGCTATTATTAAACTTCCGTAAAATACTCAGCTCACACATTTTTCTGACTGTCTCATCTTGTGCAAAAATTAGATATTCCTGACTCAGTGCTACTTCATTAGGCAATATCAGCCCCCAGTAACATACTTCATGCTGAGTTTTGTGTGAACAGTCAATTGACAAGCCTAGATATAGGAACAATTGAGTGCTAGGAACACCTACCTGTTGATTTTATTTTATTTTGTCTTATTTTGCCATCTGAGTTTATTTTAAAATTTTTCTTTTGCTTTATCTTTTATGTTTTCCCGATTGACCTTTACAGTGTGTATTTTTTTTTTTTTTATGAGAACAGACAGCTCCTTAGACTGAATGATTTGGACTTTTTCTAAGCTAAAATCAGAGGACTAAAATTGATTTTAAGATCAATCTTCTAAGTCTTTATAATTATTTGAATCCAGAACAGGAATATATGCCCTATGAACATATAATTTATGAGCCAACTCCACAAAAAGTGAGGCAATGAAATAGCTTGCATCTGGAGGCTGTTCCCTAATGTGTGGTGGTATCAATTGGGAAAGGTTGGGCATAGAGGAACGTTTGACAGATACCAACTTATCAGGACACAGGCTCCATCAGTGGGACTATGCCCAGTTCCGTTCCTGAGATACCAGTGTGGGGCAAATCAGTTTCGATGATCTATTTTCAGATTTGGAATGCATTTTCACACACAACAGTGTTTTCAATCAGCATTTTCAAAACTGATCTAGACATTTTGAGCTTAAAAATTTACTATGATTTTTTATTTTATGTTTGTATTTATGTCAATAATCTAAATATGTTACAATGAAATATGGCCAGGTAATTATGATGCCTGCATTCGTGATTGTTTTAGTACCATACATTGCATCTTAATTGACTTCGACTCACCAAGTTCCATTCATACCAAATGAAGAAAAAGTATTTCAAAATGTGCTTTATCAATAACGATTTGAAGTGTTCAGAAAAATAAGATATGGGGAAATTGGGTCATCATTTACTATGTAAACATGTAGAGCCATATAGCATGATATTTATGTCAGAAGGGCCATACAGTTTCATGGAAACAGCATCATTTGTTTAGTCACTTTAAGCTAGAGTTACTTTAGATTTAGTTGTCATCATTGCTTTGTTTTTATTTAATCTGTTATTTCAGGTTTTGTAAGAACTATATATTATGTTAAAATTAATCCTAGTCTTATATTTATAGGTGGTTAAGTAAAAGGTGACTAAGAAATATTTTAGCTCAATCCTGTGAGTTTGAAAAAATTTGCTTTTCTTTAAGACTTTCCATATATTATTCACATTTGAGAAAAACTGTTCTAGATGACATTTAAATGGTAAGATACTTCAAATATATTTTGGCATAAGTAGGCATTTGAGAACTATGCTAAAGCTCTAAGCACTATTTGAAACACTTTCTATGGGAAAATAATGTTGGAAACTTTTCTGTTAGCACTGATAAAAACACAATAGCCAATCCGAAATACTTAAATATTTTCTAAAAATTAAAAGAGATGAGGTGGCTGTCCTGGTCATCCTTACTAACTCAAAAAAACAAAAAGCAATGCCCGTAACTTGAAAAAGCCCAAATAAAGAGGTTGAAGGGCACAAGGAAAGTGGGGGAAAAAAGATTCTGTCCTAACAGCATAAACTGTGTCATGATATAAAAGGCTAACATGCTCAGTATTGTAGTAAATGATGACACGTTATTTTATACATGGAAGGACAAAGATTTCTATACAGCATAAATCACTGTTTGTAAAGTGAAATATATTAAATCTAGTTTTATAAATTTAACTTTACATTTATATTTTCCACAAAGTTAAATAGCCGAGTCTCATGGGTGGAAAAAAAGGGTGAGTTTAATTGCAATAAAATTTCCTTTCCTCCAGTCCTCACTAACATTGTTCTGCTATTCCAAACAAATTGTGATTTGACCCACAGTCATATTTGCTCCAAATATTAAATAAGAAATTCATAAATAAGTAAACCAAATCAAAAGATAATAGGTCATCTTAATAAAACATATGCCTGCATATGTCTTTCCCAAGTTGATACAGAACTTTAATGACAACAGGGGTTTGTGGTTATGGCTATAATATCATTTCTCTGAGAGAATATTTACTGCCTGACTCCTAGGTCATGGAGCCATATACCTCATAGACTCAGCCTTTGTACACACCTCACATTGACTGTAGCTGCTATCAAACCTGGATATATATAAATTTTTAACAAATAATATACAAAGGCCTTTCTTTGCTAAATGTTAAATTTTTGTTTTCTTCATTTCATATTTTTAATGAGGCTTGTTTGTATGTGTTTGCTCAAATTAGATAGATCAAAATTATATATAAATTAGGCTTTCTTAATGGGTACATAGGTGGTTATAAAGTTTATGGTGGTTAGTATCCTTGACCACCTAGATTAGATCTAGATCAGCTCTATGTAGAATATCCTCTTGTTAATTTTTGTGTTCTTCATGGTAACCAGCATAGCTTCCTTCGTGGTTTTACTGCTTCCTGCTTCCTAAGCTATATGTATGTACAACTATGAGTACATTACTGCGGGGTAATCTTAGTAATGTCTTACAGATGGTTTGTAACAAGTAAATAAACTATTTATTTGAAAAGCACTGCAAGGTGTCTTAGAGTGGGATCGCCTGGTAGCCCACTCTGACACAAGAAAGGAAGGAATGAAAGATTGCAGGGGAAGACAAGAAGGAAGGGAGGACCAAAAGGAAGAGAGGAAAGGAGAGAGGGAGGGAAGAGGCAAGGAGGAAAGAAGAGAAGGAAGGAAGAAGAGATTTGTGTGATGTAGAGGCAGTTTTCAGACTTGGACAAATCTTGTATGTATTTTTCTTTTATGTAATTGTTCAGGAAATACAAATATAGGCACAAATCCTAACATCTGTTAATGAATTGCCTTCACAAATGTGACACTTTTGTTAAATTACATGGGCTTCTTTAATCGTGATACATATTATTTATGAGTTATGGCCAATATAATTTGTAAAGGTAGTGATACATGTTATTCATATTCCAATAGAAAGATTTTCCATGAAGATATAAAAGTCTAATTTTAACTGGTGAAATGTAAACTGAGAACCCAAGAATTCACTGATAATGACTTTTGAAAAGAGAGATCCATTCAAAGAAGAAGAAGAAAAAAGAGTGAGAGAAAGAAAGAGGGTATTTAAAAAAAAAAACTTTTATTATTACACATATGGTCAAGTTATTTTGGCTCTGAGCTTCTAAGTTATGTTTATATTCATTGCTACTTATTGGTTCATTCAAAGTAGACAGAGTACCAAATAGTCTTTAAATGATTGTGTGTGTATTTTGAAATCTACATACAAGATAAACAGAGTAGTTTTAGCACCAACCATCTCAGAAAGATTTTGCCTAGTGGAAAACCTACAAATGAATACTCCATGGCTAACCTCCTTCCTGGATTTTATCACTTCATTCATTTTACAATAACTAGAAAAGAGTGCCTTCTTAACATAGACATTTTCTATTTCTCAAAGTATGACATTTTCATTAAAACTGTGGCCTACAAATTATAAAATAATAAGGAATTATGTAAAAAAATCACTTGTCTAAACTGTCACTCTAGTGAGTTCATGTCTAATAGATGACACAGTTTTTATTTAAAATTACAAAAAAGCTAATTTCAAAATTTTCTAACTACGAATTATAGAAAATGAGTCAGGAGTTTTAAATAGACCCAGTTGGAACTTGACAAAAGGTTTTTATGAGATTTGTGTCCAGAGCAGTATTTTCAACAATAAAATTAAGACAAAAATATGAATGAAGATTAAAACATTTCTTCCAATTACTAAAGCAAAGGAACCAGAAAACCTGTAGCTCAAATTATCACATAATGATGAAGCTCTGATTGTCATGTCAAAGTGGTGGTAAATTTCCCAATTTACATGCAGATTTCACATATGTGTGAATTTCTCAAAACAGTTACGTAACTGTAAAATTCTCGTTTATATTAAACTTTTTAGCAGTGGGGAAATACAGAATGCCGATCGATGAGTCAAGAGAAAGACTCCTCACCATTTTGACCTCTGCAATCAACAAGTCACTTTTTTCTCTCTCAACTTGTTTATTCATCTGTAAAATCCTTATCATAAAAGCTTCTTTTCAGGGTTAGTATGAATGTTAGATTCATTCATGAGTATAGAAGTGAAGTGTAACTTGTAAAATGTATAAACAAATAGGAAATATTATTATTAAATTTCCAGTTTAAGCTCTTTTACAGCTATTCCTTTATAGGGATTAGACCTGGAAGCTTCAATGCAATATTTTGTAAGAGATGAATGTGCATATCATATAATCATATATAACTCTCCTCATAGAGATTTCATTCCTTAATGCTAGAATTCTATGTTTTTTTTTTTTTAATTTCCACTCAATGTGGAGAAAAAAGGGTCTATCCACATATTTTTATTCTTATCTTATTTCAATCAAGTTTTATTTTTTAAGATCAACTGTGTGCAAAAACACACTGTACCTAAGGTCACCTGTTTAGAAATTACATCTTGATCTGTCTGTAGAATAACACAGGAAAAAATATCAAAGTATTATGAGGTGAAAAGTGATAAGAAACTGAAAGCTTTCTGCTTGATCTATTTAAACCTTTTTAGCCTAATGCTTATTAACATGAGGGAATAGCAGATGTATATCTAACTACAGAGAGAGGGAGAAATACTTGCAAAATATTGATCACATAGATACATAAAATGCTTTGGATTTTCTACTAAGTATCATTATTATCAACATTACTCTATCATATATTATAATAGAACATTCTAACATTAAGAAATCTTTGTAGATTTATTGACAAAGAGTATAGATAATAATTTTATTTTATTTTATTTGGTAATACTCTATGAGAAGTATGCATAAAATCTTACCTTGTTTCATTGTATTTTGTTAATTTGTGGGTATGTACATATAACCCTTGCTTAAGGTTAATATGTAGGCACGTGTGACAAATGGAGGAATGTATGTGAAGAACAAAAATTTGGAAATAAGGCAATGCTGCTGATATTATATATTTGTAAATTATTAGATAAAAAACATATTTTTCTTATATGAATCCCTTGCTTAATGCACACTGTTCTTACACAACCAGCTGCCTAAAATGTTTACAGCCAAGTAGTTGACATAAGGAAGTTTATTTATCTTTGAATGTTTTTTCTTTTCTCTCTCTCTCTCTACTTTTTCCAATTCATTTCCACCCAAAGCTACTTGATGATTGTGCCTTCTATTTTCTTTTTTATCTGGCAAAAGTTGTTTCCAAAAAAAAAAAAAAAGAAAACAAGACAGAGTTTCTGTGAATATTTCAACAAGTGGCACATTGTAAAATAGAGAAGGTTAGATCTCAAGACGCGTACTCCTTGCCTTGAGATACGCACATAAAAAGTAGGTCATCGTTTCTTTAAAATGGCTGCTCAGACCCTGGCTTTTTATCCTGATCTAACACTGGATGATTGAAAGAATAGGTGCAAGTTTATATGGCTGCTGGTAGTGAAAATCCCATAGACATCATCTTGTAATAGTCCATAAACAATAATCTTCATTGCTAAATAACTAGTGGCTTCATGGAAAACTTGGTGTGGTATTTGGTGGATGGATTCCCATCAGTTTCATAAATGTCCTATAAAGTACAGGCAAATGTAAGAATATTATAGAATCAGATATTTGGAGGTTCAATACGATGTTTTTCCTATTTATCATTGCATGTGATTACATAATCAACTTAGCATTAGCAAACTGTATTGATAGTTGGGACCATAAAAATAATTTGCTGTCAGTGCTCTGGTGTTCTTGTGTATATATTCATTAAAAAGAGTCATGGTTGAGTTGACAATTTCATGGTTTGTGCAATAAATAGCTGAGTAAAAAGCATTATGCTTACTGCTATTCACCAACATATTTTGACATTGATAAACACTTGCGGACATGTGATTAGTTGATAGGACATTTTTGGTTAGTATGTGAGATCCAATGAGAAGCTTTAATTTCAATTCAATATATACATATTGTGCACATACAATACTGTGACCGCCACTGTGCTAAGTGCTCAGGGTATAGCATAAGCAATGTAGACACAGCTGCTGATGTCTGGGAGCTTTACAAAGCAGTGGTGTAACATTTTCAGGAAAAAGCAATTGAAATTGTAAATACCATGAATTACGTATGACTAACTAGAGGAAGTTTTCAAAGAAAGTTAACATCTAGAATGAGATAGATATAAATGATGATTTGGAGTTAGCCAGATTAAGGGGATAGAGACTGGTTAGAAATATAGATGGGTGGGGAATAGAAAACTGCAAGGAATAAGTGCCCAAAAGAGGCAATCTATTGTTCACATATTGGGGTGAAGGAAAGATAATGGCATTTTCACGATGTGGTACAATGCCACTAACTAAAGAGCGCATGACAAGCTAATGAGGTGAAACAAAGAAATCTGCTATAAAATTCAGCAGATTTCTTACTAAATTGTCAATTTTTTTGCATTCTTATTTATATATTCTTTAATTATTATACTTTAAGTTCTGGGATACATGTGCAGAACACGCAGGTTTGTTATGTAGCCATACACATGCCATGGTAGTTTGGTCCCTCAGTCACCCTTAGGTGTTTCTCCTAACACTATCCCTCCGCTTTCCCCCAACCCCCTGCTATCCCTTCTCTAGCCCCCAACCCTCTGACAGGCCCTGGTGTGTGATATTCCCCTCACTATGTCCATGTGTTCTCATTGTCCAACACCCACTTTTGAGTGAGAAAAGTGGTGTTTGGTTTTATGATCTTGTGTCAGTTTGCTGAGAATGATGGTTTCCAGCTTCACCCATGTCCCTGCAAAGGACATGAACTCATCGTTTTTGTGACTACATAGTACTCCATGGTGTGTATGTGTCACATTTTCTTTATCCAGTCTATAAATTGATGGGAATTTGGGTTGGTTCCAAGTCTTTGCTATTGTGAATGATGCCACAGTAGACATGTGTGCATGTGTCTTTATAGTAGAATGATTAATAATTCTTTGGGATTGCTGGGTCAAATGGTATTTGTATTTCTAGATCCTTGAGAAATTACCATGCTGTCTCCCACAATAGTTGAACTAATTTACACTCCCACCAATAGTGTAAAAATGTTCCTATTTCTCCACACGATCTCCAGCATCGGTTATCTCCTGATTTTTTTTTTTTTAATTTTTATTGCATTATAGGTTTTGGGGTACATGTGCAGAATGTGCAAGATAGTTGCATAGGTACACACATGGCAGTGTGTTGTGTCCTGATTTTTTAATGATCGCCATTCTAACTGGTGTGAGATTCTATCTCAATGTGGTTTTAATTTGCATTTCTCTAACGACTGGTGGTGATAAGCATTTTTTCATATGTTTGTTAGCTGCATAAATGTCAGTGTCTGTTCATATACTTTGCCCACTTTTTGATAGGGTTGTTTGCTTTTCTCTTGTAAATTTAAGTTCTTTGTAGATTCTGGATATTAGCCCTTTGTCAGATGGGTAGATTACAAAAAAATTTTTCCCATTCTTTGCTGGTTCACTCTAATGATAGTTTCCTTTGCTATGCAGAAACACCTTAGTTTAATTAGATCCCAATTGTCTATTTTGGCTTTTGTTGCCATTGCTTTTGGTTGTGTTAGTCATGAAGTTTTTGCCCATGTCTATGTCCTGAATAGCATTGCCTAGGATTTCTTCTACGGTTTTTATGGTGTTAGGTCTGATGGTTAAATCTTTAATCATAAATCTTTTTATAAGGTGTAAGGAAGGGATCCATTTTCAGCTTTCTGCAAATGGCTAGCCAGTTTTCCCAACACCATTTATTAAATAGAGAATCGTTTCCCCATTGCTTGTTTTTGTCAGGTTTTTCAAAAATCAAATGGTTGTGGAAGTGCAGCCTTATTTCTGAGGCCTCTGTTCTGTTCTATTGGTCTACATCTCTGCTTTAGTATCAGTATCATGCTGTTTTGATTACTGTAGCCTTGTAGTATAGTTTGAAGTCAGGTAGCGTGATGCCTCCAGCTTTTTTTTTTGCTTAGGATTTTCTTGACTATGTTGGCTATTTTTTGGTTTCATATAAAGTTTAAGGTGTTTTTTTCCAGTTCTGTGAAGAAAGTCAATGGTAGGTTGATGGGGACAGCATTGAATCTATAAATTTCTTTGGGCAGTATACCATTTTTACAATACTGATTCTTCCTAACCACGAGCATGAAATATTTTTCCATCTGTTTACATCCTCTCTTATTTCCTTGAGCAGTGGTTTGTAGTACTTCCTGAAGAATTCTTCACATCCCTTGTTAGTTGTATTCTGCAGAAAAGGCCTCCAATGAGATTCAATAACCCTTTATGCTAAAAACTCTCAATAAACTAGTTATCAATGAAACATATCTCAAAATAATAAGAGCTATTTATGACAAACCCATAGCAGTATCTTACTGAATGGGCAAAAACTGGAAGCATTCCCTTTGAAAACTGGCACAAGACAAAGATGCTTTCTCTCGCCACTCCTATTCAACATAGTATTGGAGGTTCTAATCAGGGCAATCAGGCAAGAAAAAGAAATAAAGGTATTCAGTTAGGAAAATAAGAAGTCAAATTGTCTCTATTTTCAAACAACATGATTGTATATTTAGAGGACCCTATCGCCTCAGCCCAGAATCTCCTTAAGCTGATAAGCAACTTCAGCAAAGTCTCAGGATACAAAAATCACAAGCATTCCTATACACCAGTAATACAGAGTCAAATCATGACTGAACTCCTATTCATAATTGCTAAAAGGAGAATAAAATATCTGGGAATATAACTAACAAGGGATGTGAAGGACCTCTTATTTATACATTTTTACTTTGTCGAGGATAAGCATAGTGTCCTGCTTCCATTATTATTTAGGGTTTTTTTACATTTTTATTATTAGGCTAGAGTAATTTAAGTGTGGCATGCCTCCTTTACCACATCATGGTAAATCATTAATGTTCATGGGACTAATAATGATTAACCAAAGTTTGATAGTCACTTTGCTAAACCCTGGAGATATGACGATATTAGACATGGTCTATGCTCCTTAGTAACTTATAAACTATACAATATAGAGATGCCTAATTAGCCCTATTCTTTCATACTTGCAAACATTTCCAAACAAACTGTTGTAGGCATACTTACAATTAGAAGAACTATAACCCTGTTCTCTCTCCTGAGTCTCTTGTTTACTTCTTTAAGTCCTTTCCATTCATGTATGATCATTCTCTAGAAAAACACATGAATTCAGAGGAGAAAGATGATGAGCTGGCAAATAATTTGAATGATGATATTCTTTATCATAATTTCAGAAATGAGTTTAGAAACCATACTTATCAATACAGTGTCTTCTTATACGATTCTGGGAATAATATTTATTTCCTCTGAGGTAACTTTTCTTGTTTATTTGTTCCATTTTTTTCTTTAATGCTACAGGTTTTCTTCAAATATTAGTAATGTTTACTCATGCATTATTATGTAGAGTGGAAAACAGAATTGCAGGGACTTTGGTGTCTGTGAAAACTGGCATAAATTGGAAGGCTTTGACAGGAAAATAAGCATTACACAGTAATCTCTGAAAATCCTTTGCTGAGAGAGGCTATGCTGGGGTGCCCCAAACACACTGGATTTTGTAGTGCTTTCCAGGTTATTCAATTATTATAAATTTTTTAATTTCTTTCCAGTTTAATTCATAAGTTATCCCTAGCTTCCTGAAGAAAATGTTCCTCCTGGTTGGCTGTAAACAGCTCTGCATGTATACAATATATGAAAGGGGAATTGAAGGGTAAAATAATCAGACTACTACTCATTGCCTGAATTCCAGCCTCATTTTTCACTGCTGGTCCTCCAGCTTTCCAGCTTCTAACTTCCCAAGTGCTGTCATTCTGTCAGGTTAGTAAACTCTCTCCTCTTCTCTAGTCCCCTCTCCCCAGGCTTTCATCCCTTTCTTCACTTTTATCATCGCTCCATTTTCTTAAATGTGCTTTTCATCTTTTAGAACGTTGTGAAATTTTCTTGTCCATGGCAGGTATTTCATCCACATTTTCCTCTATTTTCAGCCTGTAGTTTTTGGTTTTGTTTTGTATGATTCTCATTTAAAGATTAAATATTCTCAGAAACAGAAGCATAGGGAGTAGATTTTCCCCTGGAGAAAATCCAGGGACGTTGATTCAGTCTCTCCCAGAAAAGCAGATGAGGTTGAAAACTGTTTCACAGTATGTGTGCTGATGTGCTGCTTAAGGCTTCTTCTGTATTGCAGGACCTCAGTGTTTTCACCAACTTTAACCCTCCTCTTCATGCTTTTCAGATCACCATAATTGAACTGGAAGCTGGCACAAAGTTTTCTGAAAATATAAACAAGAATGTTCAATGTATAACTGAGAAATAGCGATACCATTGTCATTTGAAACATAATGTAAAGCATATTCTGCTATTCCTGTGGAAGCTTCCTATCTGTATACTTGATGAGAGTAAATTAAGTTAACATTTTGACCACTTTAGGCAAAGTCCATGTAATTCCTGATAAGACTCATTCCACCCTCATGGGAAGGAGGACATTTTGAATTTTAAAAGTCATCATTTCAGAGTGGACTAAATTTGTAATTTATGATAATAAAAAATATTTAAAGTCCAATAATGCAGACATAGGAAGGTGGTGAGAGGGAAACTATCTTTAGTTTTGACAGGCGTTCTACCAGAGTTCTTTGCTGTTGCTGACAATCAAACTTAAATTCTTATCCCTTCATAGTTTTTGGGTTTGTTTGGTTCTGTTTGAGAGAGTAGTGTGCTCATCAAAGAACAATACACAATCAGGGTTTTGGTAGCTTCAACTAATTCCCATGGCAAGCATAACTAATTGTGAAGATGACTTTGTGAAAATAGATGATGATCAATATTTGTGGAGAAGAGTTCTTAGTGAAATCACTCAACTCTAAGCAAACCTACAGTTTAACATTTCTATTGGAAGTGCATCTCATTTAGACGTTCCTCAGACAGATGGTACAACTAAATTTAATTATGTCTCTGGTACGTAACAGCCCTGTCATTCATCCAGTGTCCTGCCTTCCATTTAATTGTTTCATACTTATGTGTTCTTGGCACCTGAAAGACCCATTTTTTTATAAAAAAATGATAAATTTAGTTATTTAAACAGTCATTAGGCACTGAGAGCAGTAAAGGGACAAGAGAGCAGTGTCACAGGAAAAGCCCTGAGGTGTACGAATAGCATATGATAAGCAAAGGGAGGTCTACAAATTATGCCATTCCTGTTCATTGCAGCCAGAGATGCAATTTTGCATAGACAAAAATCAACCATCCCAGGCTGGGTGTGGTGGTTCATGCCTGTAATCCCAGCATTTTGGGAGGCCAAGGGCTCGCAGATCATGTGATATCAGGAGTTTGAGACCAGACTGGCCAACATTGTGAAACCCCCTCTCTACTAAAAATACAATAATTAGCCAGGCATGGTGGCATATGCCTGTAATCCCAGCTATTAGGGAGCCTGAAGCTGGAGAATCACTTGAAACTGGGAGGTGGAGGTTGCAGTGAGCTAAGATTCAGCCATTGTACCACTCCAGTCTGGGTGACAAAACAAGACTCTGTCAAATACATAAATAAATAAAAGAAAAACCAACCATTTTCTCCTAGCATAGACTATCTACCAATATTAGCACTAGTGAGCTGAAAAATTTAAGGATGAAGGCAGAATGTATAGAAGGAATGAAAGCAAAAGTACAGTACTCTGGCAGTTGAAGGAAAAAGAAACAAAAATAAAGTGAGTACTTTAAGTAATGGCCATTAAATAAAATTTAAGAATAATTTCACTTATTTTAAATGTCACTCTTACTATGTTCACATATCTATTTGGCAGATGTACTGGGAGTTATTCCTGCTTGGCCTGAATTCCAAGGATAGCATATTCAGAGATCAGGAGATTTCTATCCCAAAAGTAGCTTTACTATAATGCATTCAGCCTTCAAGGTCTATAAAATAAAGTCTTATCAGAGCTAAGTAATTTATGAAGATGAAATGTGTAGGGAGTGTTACCTACTACACATGGCTACAAGAGATGGATTCCTCTTTTTAGGTCAAAATGAATTTAATTAATTCATTATCAGCATTGCAGCTCAGAAAATCATGTCATGAGTATAACTTTTAAAAGTGTAAACTTTTGTATGCCATTAACATGCTTGGCTCTTTTTTCTGCAGAAAAATGTAATGAAAATGCCCTTCCCAAGGGTGGAAATACTAACAATTTAAAAAATAAAGTTGTAGCCCTACCCACTTAACCTTTATATTCCTGTCTTTAAATGCATGAATATAGGAACATTCAGATACTCTCCAATGCTTATGTAATAGTGATTACCAGCCTGCATATTCCAGTGACCTTCTAAATATCCAGCCTGATGTCCTCCCATAAATTTTCCAGAGTTTTTAGAGGTTTTCTTCACATCTTTAATTGGGACAAAGCTTGCGGTCTTTCTCTTCTTCTATTAGATTAACTTTTCCTTTATTTGCTGATCCACAGCAGTGTATTGCTTGTGACTGAAACTCATTAACCTGGAAACTAGAGCACGTCTTCCTCATTGGCAGTTTCTTTCAGCCATTACTCTTCTTTTCTATGACACCATGGAATGTGTAGCCGCATCCTTACTTTTATTTACCACAAGCTTTCAATTTTTCCCTTGGCCTGGATTGGTTCTACATTCTCTCATCTAAATAACCATACCAATGAATTGGGGAAGTAGAATAAATGGAGAAAATATTCCCCTGGTTCCCTAGGTTTTCAAATGTAATCTCAAATTGAAAGTCACTCACTGTACCTATATGTGTTCACTAAGTCACAGACTTGTCATCTGACTGTAATCATGATTGACCATTCACATTGCAGGTTTCTCTTAGACACTCTCATCATTTACTGGCAATATTTGCTCTGCCAAAAGTGCACCACCACCACATCAACACCTCTTCATGATCTGCTCATTCCACATCACTAAAAAAATAAAATAAAATAAAATAAAAAGACACCATCAGTTGCTTATAGGGTGAGAGTGAAGAGCTTATGTCAGTTTTTCTGTCTTTATATTCTTTGTATCATGTATGTAATCTTTTCCCCATTTAAAAAATTCTTAATTTCAGCAGTAGACTCTGTATCAGACACACCCCAATGCCCATAGCAATTCCTACACCAGTAGCCCATCTCTAGTAAGAAACAAAAAAATGACTGCCATCATTCTTTATGAATCTGCTTTGTAATTTTCTGTTATCTACTCTCTTTCATATTATATGAGGAATTTCACTTATACCAAAATGAACCAGGCTGCTATTATTGTCAATTTAAAAGCAATATTCCGATATAGTTCATAAAATTGTATTTCATAAGCATATCACAATTTAAATATTTAATATGAAACCTTAATATCAATTCATGAGCACATAACAATTTGAATATTTAATATGAAAACTTCACATTAGCCTGAATTGATAATGAGATATCTACCATAGCATAACACATTGACCTTGTATAATACATCAACTGCCTCCTCTGAGCCAATCAGTCCATCCAAATACATTTATGGGTAAATTTTGTTTTCTGATGAATTACTTTTCAGCTGATTTGCTATTCACCAAGTTAGTGTGACCTCAAAGATGATTTGCTTTCTCTTATAAACATTAAAATACTTTATGCAGCATGAGGCTGGAAGAAGAATGTAAGGGCAATAATCTCCTCTTCTGTGAGAGCAATTTGAGGAAGATTATCCACATATGCCTGTTCATAGTGACTTTTAGTTATGACATTACAGACAAATGTTAAATATGTTCAGACATTGTCAACTGACAACATTTTAGCATGAGTTGCTTTAAAAGATTATTCTGAGATGAAGTCCATGAAATGCAGAGAAAGTTTGTTTTCTCATACAATGTATGGCAGGTTGGTAAGAAAGGACAAAAGGGATAAGAAAATTACAGTGTGGCAAGGTGACTGCAATGTCACTGTAGCAAATATTTTGTTCAGTAAATTACTTCCTAATATGTCCTATCAAGGGCTCTTTAGATCTTTAACATTTCTTAGATCCAGAAAAATTACCTTGATATCATTGTATTTTTATTTTTAGAGACAGGATCTTCCTCTGTCACCCAGGCTGAAGCGCTGAAGTACGATCATGGCTCACTACAGTCTCAGCTTCTGGGCTCAAGCAATCCTCCTGCCTCGGCCTCACAAGTAGCTGGGACTACAGGCACATGCCACCATGTCTGTCATGATAATTAAACGTTCATGTACATTAAATAAAAAGTATCAACTTGGATTTAGTAGGAAAATGCATTCTTCATGGGTGCTGGTATTTTGTTGTTGTTTTCTTTTAACCAGCCCCAAGTAACTACTGGCTTGGAAAATGTTGAGATTAAAAATAATTCAATCTTGTTGTTTTATCACATCATCATCATACTTTTTAAATTAAATTTGTTTTTTTGTTTTTTTAGAGATGGGCTCTCATTCTGTCACCCAAGCTGGAATGCAGCAGCACAGCCATGACTGACTGCAGTTGTGATTTCCTAGGCTCAGGAGATCCTCCTACCTCAGCCTTCAAAGTAGCTGAGACTACAGGCATGAACCACTACACCTATTTTTTGTTGTTCTTTTCTGTAGAGACAAGGTCTTGCTATGTTGACTCATTACATTTAATATTTAGTATCTTCCTAGAATTGCTCAAATGCAATGTCTGGAAGGCAAAATTGAATATTGCCTTTTTAAAAGATAATTTTGAATCATTGTCTAATAGTCTCTTCAACTCTACCAAACTAGGGAAATTTTATCTTTAAATTCTTTATTTTTCTCTCAATTAATTAAAATACATCAAGAATACTTGTTATTACTCCTTTCAGCTCCTTCTTGCTTTCCTTTTAGTGCTATTATAAATACAAAGAGTACTGGAGCAAATAATTGCATGCAGTTGACCTGCAAATATGTTTTTCTAAAAATATGTTAGGAAAAATACTTCTCCCTGTTGGCTTGTTTCATTTGAAAATGGCTGGGATGGTCATCTAACACTCTGTGGCACTCTTGTACTCAGTGAATATTATAAATCTAGTAATATGTCACTATCGATTTGGCCCACAGATAGGAGGCAGACCATAACACTATTTTGGAAGTATATCATCTATTGTCTAACTAATTTAACCATAAGGAAGATGAACAGTTGTGTACTTTTGCTATAATGTCTGTGGTCAGACTGCTACTGAACAACCAACATACATTTCCCTTCTTTGTCACTCAAACTTTTAAAACACGTTTGACTCATCAGCTGGTTGGCTCACCTCAAGATAGAAAACAGGGTGGGTGCCTGTAATCCTAATAGTTTGGGAGGCTGATATGAGGACGCATGGAGCCCAGGAGTTTGAGGTTACTGTGAGCTATGTTTGTGCCACTGCACTCCAGTTTGGGTGACAGAGCAATACCTAATGATTACATTCTTGATATTTTATTCCTTACATCAGCATCAAAAGCTAGTCTGAGGTATCACCTATCTATTAATGGAAAACACTTCAGAGCCACTTTACTGCCCATGATTATACACATTTTGCTTAATCAACTCATTCTCTGTCAGCTAATGAGAATTGGTGCTTATTGGGTGCTTGGTACAACTATGAGTTGTTTGAGCATTTAAACACTTAGTTTATTATTAAAATATTTTCCAACAAATGTAATCTTAATTCTGGGACTCTGATACAGCAAACCCAGAAGGGCTGCAAACAATCAATAAGCAGAGCAGGCTTCATGGACTTGCTACTAATGTAGCCCTGTGTTCACAGGGACCCAATATTGGGGTTTAATGTTCTGTTATCGTAATCTCAAAATTCTTTATAATTCTCTATTTGTAAATTTAGTTTTGTAAGGGAGTTATAGTGGGGTAATAGAATGTATACCTAGGCGCACATTCAATACCAGCTCCAGAGGTGACTCAGTGGGGATTTTGCACCCACCCCTATACCAAACATATTCTAGAGAAGAAGTTACAATTCCTTTGGAATCACCTGTCTACGTGAGAGGGACAGGGCGTATGACTTTTGTAATATAGTTTTAGCAATTTAAAAAGTCTCTTAAGGCCCTGGGCACCATAGCTCACACCTATAATCCCAGCACTTTGAGAAGCCAAGACAGGAGGATCACTTGAGCCCAGATGTTGGAGACTAGTCTGGGCAACATAGTGAGAAGAATCTCTTTTAAAAAAAAAAGTTTCTTGAATCATATTTAATATCTTTCTAGAGTCCCCCATTTAAATTATATCCTTTATTACATTAACCTATTGGATATTTGATCATGACATTCTCACCCTGTTAATAAACTGATTTCTAGGTGATTTGACTCCTTAATAATTCACAATCAATGAACTTTGAAATTAATTTTCTGTTTACAGTATATTTTTTTGTAGGACCTACAGGAAAGCAATGTGGGAATTTCAAAGGTAAGTAGTTTTTTAAACCTGCAATTTTTTTTTTCACCTAACAATATATTTTTAAAAGGTTACATTTCACAAAGGATAGTTTTACTTCACTCTGTTTTTAATCAAAGAATATCTGCCCATGATTTTTAAAAATGAATAGCTCAGGCAGATTGATAATAAAAAACAACAGTATTTTTCCCAACCTCCGTGCCTACTCCCCAGTGGCAAGTGTTCACAACTATTTTTTAGTTTAATTTTTGTGGCAGTTACCATTATAGTTCTGAATAATGCTCCTATTCAAATGTATCTCCAAGACAAATTCTTATCTAAGATGATAAGATTTAGCTTTCTTACTCCTCTTTCCTCCTCACAATTTTATATAGAGAGATTTTATTCATTTACTAGTGCATATATATATCACATATTTATAATTTCACATATTATTTTAAATCAATGCAAAAGTAATTGTGGTTTTTGCTATTAAAAGTAATGACAAAAGCCACAATTATCTTTGCACCAGTCAAATATTAGGTGCGTTTTCTTTGCCCAAAGCTGTGAGGAGCCAAGGGCACAACAGTGACTAAGACAGGCAATTTCCCTCCCTGGCAATCTGAGTGAGGTGAGCATTCAGAGCTCAAAGGAAGACTTGGCCCTTGAAGGGATTTATGGGATCATAGACATCCTTCTCATTGTGTCAAAGAGGGACTGGAGAGAATCTGGAGAGAATATGGAGAAGTTGCAGATTTTGTATTTAGAATTTGAGAGACTTTCTAGTCTAATTCTAATTTCTAGGAAAGTGTGAAGTAAAGTTATTAGCTGAAGAATGGGAGGGTATAGAATTTTAAGGCAATGGAAGAAATTAACAAATGCAGTCTTTTAAAAGAATGTGTTTATATGTGTATGTCGAGATCAACACATAGGAAAATGCATAAAAAGTTTGTATCAGCAAGCTACAAATAGTGATAATCTAGGGATAAGAAAGCAGAATGGAATATATATTTTTTAAATAGTCACTCATTTTAAGTTGTTTCCTTTATCTCTGCTAATTATAATTATGAGAAGTTCAGTCTACTGAACAAGACAATTGGCAAAGTAAGTTTTTGGTTTTTCTGTTTTATCCCAAACCAGTCTTTTTTCTATTCTGGTAACTTGAAAATGAAGCTAAATTATTGTATCTGGAAGTCATGTCCTTCCTGGGAGTAGGGATGAAAGACAGTAGTGATTCTACATTTTCACTTTCCCAATTAGAGATAACATCTATTGAACGTTTCTTTGACAAAAAAAAAAAAAAAAAAAAAAAAAAAACTTGGATAGAAGAGCAGAAATTACTCAAATGTTAATGTGCCTTATCCAATGTTTAAAATAGTTATGTAATATTTTGAACTTACTATTTTTTAAAAACTGATTTTGTTAACATTTTTAAACATAAGGAAAAATTGATGTATTTTTGTCTGTATTTGACTCATATTTTTCTAGTGCATTCATTTTATAAATATATCAAGTCTTTGCTCTTCACATTCTAACTCATCCCTCATACGACATTGTTGAGAAATTGGTTATTTAAATAAGTTCATTTTCAGATATCAGAATCATATGTGGTATAGACTGTTACTTTTTTAAAAAATCAATATTTAATGAAGTATTTTTATAATATGATACCCACATCTCTGCTTATTAATATAAAGAATACTTACAAAGTAATAGTATCTTTGGCTGTAAAGATTCCCATATTTTATACATGTAAATAAATTTGATTTATCATAATTGAAAAGGCTGAATGTGGTTTTAGAATTCTTTTATAGTTTTAGAATTTTAAAGCTAATTCAGAAACAAAGAAATATCTTAGCTACATATATTTATGTAAATACTCCTCTCTCAAAAATAGTAGGGTTTATAAAGGGTGATGGTGGAGGTGTTAGTGGTGCTACTGGGAAGCTTATTGTTACTGAACACCTTCGGACAGATAGGTGTAGCTGGAGTTGGAGGAAGAAATAAACCTTCAAGGAGTGATAACTGCCCTTCTGTCCCATAAATAAAAAAGAATTCCAAACAGATTGTAAGACAGAGTGCTAGTCATATGCATAAATGTAACTGGGCTGTTCATTCCTTGAAATTTAGAACGTACTTGACTTTTCCCTACCATTAAACAGTTATTTATTTCAATTGTTCATTAATGAGGAAGGTACTAGGAAAGTTAATACACACACATTAATTTACTCTTAATATATGACTTTATCCCCACCTCAAAAGAGGAAATGTTACTATCTTGCTTTTGAAATACGCCAAACTGGTTAAGGTCTTTTCTGTCCTTTCTTTCTTCCTGTATTTATTCTATTCTTCATTCTATCTGTTTATTGTCTATCATCTATCTTTGATTAATTTAATGTGGTCCTGTTAAAATATTGCCCTACATACTTTTTTTTTTACAAATTGCATTAATTGCTCTAGGGATTATGTGTATGTATGTGTGGTTTTCTGTTTGTTTGTTTATTTGTTTGTTTTTGCCAGTACCTTAGAATCAGCTCACTATTTGAGAGTAAAGCTCTTTACAGTTGTTCACCCAGAAACAGACTGTTTAAATTCCTTTGCATCTCAGCTCTCTGGTGTCTTCCGAACCCACTCACTGGAGGTGGTGAGGATTCTGGCTGGTGGCCGTCTTGTGCTCTATAGCTCTAGCCTAAGGGAACATTAGGAAGAGGTGTGAGGAAAAGGAAAAAAAAAAGTCTCTCTCTCTATTTTTTAAGAATTAAATTTTCAAAGACCTTTGAGAGGGGATTTTTTTTTCCAATGTCACCAGTGTTCCAAAACTGAGTTGTTTACTGGAACGTTTAAGAATGCAAACATTTGAGGGAATGTCAAAACAAATTTTGACACCTGCCAAGAAGTATGAGCCTATTATCTGTCTCTTTTTTTTCTTAGTTAAAAGTATATCCAAATAAATTGTATTATAAGCCCAGGTGCATGAATCCAGCTTTAAACGTCTATTTCAGTGGTAACTAGTCAATCTTGGTGAGCTCTAAAATACTGCAATTGTCTCAGACTTACCCTTTTAAGGAGAGTTCCAAATGCATTTATTTTTCTGTGGGAGCAGCACTTTGCTCAGATATCAGAAAAAGCTTCTGATTCAACACTCCACCTTCTCCATTCTGCTGAACATATACATTAGTTTGAGTATTACCAACTGCTGTAACAAACACCCTCAATTTCAGGGAGTTTACAAATTAGAAATTAAATTTGTGAAAGTAAAATGTGTATGTTCCTGGACAGCTGGTAGATACCCTGCACATAGTGATTCAGTGGTAATATCACCTTCCTTCTTGTAGTTTTGACGTTGCTTTGAGGGTCTCAGAACTTTCTGTATCAGCCTGAAGATGGGAGAAGAAGCAATATGGAAGGCATATTTGCTTCTAAATTAATTTGACTTACAAGTGGGTAACACATATCACTTTTATCCTTTTCCCAGTTGTAAAATCTCATCAAATGGTCCTATTATAGATGCAGTCTTGGCTGGGAAATGAAATCCCTTGTCGGACTGCTACTTCCCAACAACAGTTGCACCCAGTCACCAGGAAACCGAAACACTGTGTGCAGTTGTCTTTGCTACCCCAGATAACGAAAACAAATGCTCTTTTGCATCAAGTTCAGGAAATTCTTTATAGGAAAAAATAGTGTTTAACACTCTATAACATGTTAAATAAAACTTTCCACGGTGTTTAACACTCTATAACATGTTAAATAAAACTTCACATGGTGTTTAACACTCTATAACATGTTAAATGAAACTTCACATAAATTTATTTCAATTTTGATTATATATTAGATAGCAAGCTTGAGTCAGAATGAAACTTGAATGCGAGTGCAACAATAAATAATACTAAAATTGTAAATTTGTTTTAAGTCTTCATTAAAAGAATATTTGAATATTTCTTAGTTCTTCCTTCTTATTTTAGTTTGTAATTTATATAACTTTAAAAAGAGAAGTTTAACTATCTAATGGGATACAGGGTTGTTTTAGATTGATTCAACGCCAAAGTCTGGTAGAACCAGTAGTTGATAAAGTAAGGTTTTAATTGAGTCTTCAAGTTGTATTTTCAAGTATAGACATTTGTAATTTGTGTGTGTTTGGGGGTGGGGGGGTTGGGGGTTATTTATCACAGCTTTCTAATTACCTTCCCATAATGAGAGATGCATGTAGAAAGCCAACGTGAGAAGTTTTTACTTATATATCATATTAACAACCTTATTGCTCATTTATCATATTCTCCTAACACTCAGCATGCTGTAATTAAGTCCTAGTGTCAACTACTGCTATAAAAAATGAGTGGTAATATTCCAGGTTAAGACTAGAAAATTAATAGAGTGTCTAGAACTAAGAGTTTTTGAACTGAAATTCTGGAGTGAGAGAGAGTAACTACATAATCTATAATACATCTTTTCTCCTAATGCAGAATAAATTGATATGGAGGACAGCTTATGTCTCTCTTAATTAATACATATTTCCTTTATTTGATTTGGATAGTACCTTCTTTGACTTCACCCTCTTCCCGTCCTAGACTAGTTACCTGGTCTTATTTACTGTCTTGTTTCACTACTGTTGCCTCTAAAGATATTTGCCCTTTTGGTTCCAAAGCAAAAAATATAAAAAAACTGATTTTTAAGGTCAATATAATGGTACGGATATTTGGAAATGACCTATAATAAAGACAAATGTTTCCATTTGGAGTCCAAACTTTCTAGCCAAGCAAAATATTTCTTAAGACCTTAATGTCCAAATAATTGGTCTTTCGGATAATTACTCATCATACCAGACTTTCCAAAAATGAGTTATTACTGACAGTTAAAAAAATGGAAAAATTTGGGCCGGGGGCAGTGGCTCATGCTTTGGGAGGCTGAGGTGGGTACATTTTGCAAAAAGACAAAAATTAGCTGCGTGTGGTGACACGTGCCTGTTGTCCCAGCTACTCAGGAGGCTGAGGCAGGAGAATTGCTTGAACCTGGAAGGCTGAGGTTGCAGTGAGCCAAGATCGTGCCACTGTACTCCAGCCTGTGCCTGGAGACAAAATCAGACTCTGTCTCAAAAAAAAAAAAAAGGAAACATTTTAAGACTTGTTTTATTCACATGTTCTTCTAAAGAAAGTTAGCAAATTATAAACTTAATAAATAGTAATATATACTTCTTCCCATATTATTGTCTTATGCACAGAAATACTAAAGAAGCAAAATTTTAAAAATTTTTAGATATCTCTTAAATTAGCTTTAGAATTAATTTCATGAATTCACAGAGGTAAAAATTGCATTTGACTCTTCATATTAGAAAAAACATATATATAAAAATATATATATATATATTTTATCGTTGCTATAAACACACGCGCGCATGCGCGCGCGCACACACACACACACACACACACACAAACATACATACATATTAGAAGTACACTAACCTTGATATCACATACACCCACACATACACACAAACTATCTTAGTTTTTAGAAATGAAGTAACTAGTCCAGACTTCTCCATTAACTCAAATGTTGACTACCCTTGTTGGGGGACTTACTGTAAATTAATTAGTCAAATAGGTAATTATTTTCATTCTCAGAGGAGAAAGGCTACTGGGAATAATTTAATCTAAACTTTGTTGAATTAGATAACTGTCAAACTAATATTAATTAATGTAATGAAAATATTGCTTAAGACCTAAAAGAGTGTTTCTTGTCCCTGACTTTCAGAAATAGTATAAGATGTATATCATAAAAGGTAAATTCTTAATAATAGAAAATAAATATAGAATCATCAGCATTAATTGTATTTTCAAGTAAATATTTTACAAGAAAAATAGAAAATTGTGTTTAACAGTAGGTTAATGCTGGTAGCAAGTCTATATGTGCTTTAGAAAAACAAACTTTGTCAAAAATATATACAACAAATATTGGCTGCAGTTGTGGCTCATGCCTGTAATCCCAACATTTTGGGAGGCCAAGGCAGGAGAATCACTTGAGCCCATGAGTTTGAGACCAGCCTGGACAACATGGAAATACCCCATTTCTGATATATATATATATATATATATATATATATATATATATATATGTGTGTGTGTGTGTCACATATATCATTTTATATATATGAATATAATGTGATGTATATACCATACTGTATATTATATATACAACACAATATATATGATATATATATAATGACAAATATTGTTAAAAAGATTTTTCTATCATGGGCAGTAATAAAAATGTGTTTATTCAAATATTTGATGCTTATATTTGCAATAACACCATTTTTACTCGGATTTTAAAATTACATACAATTTACACAGGGGTTTAATTAAATTTGTACTTGTCTTTAAGAGCAATGCTACACAGATCAATGTATAAAGTTCTTAGTGTCTACATAGCAAATTTCAAGTAATCCAATAGCCAATAGTCTGAAGGTTAGCTTGAATGCCTTTTTAATCCCATTGGAAATAAACAGCAGAAATTAACTGCAGCATTTTATTTTTTAAGTTATTCTTTAGGTTACAACTAGTTTGCTGCTGATCACATGAGAAATATGAATTATATATTTTATCATTTAAAGTTATATAGTACTTTTGAGATGCCTTTTTACTTTTTCTCAAAAACAATTTATTTACTAAAGCCTTGATCCAATTAGGAATTCTTAAAAGATTTATTTCTCTTTTTCAAAATCAATTCCAGGGATTGTTTTGGCAGGGAAGGAATTGTTTTTATAAAACAGGTTATATTTTCTTGGCAAGCAGTGGCTAATACCATAATTAGTCATATTTGAGTAGTACTAATAAAATATAAGTTCAAAGTTGTTTGTCATTCAATTTTATATACCAGCTTATATTGTTTGCTTTGTCATTCAACCAACATTCAAACAAAATAATATTTTGAAAGAACCATGTTCCTAGGCCATATTTTCCATCAGTAACAGTGGTTTCCAACCTTGTGATCCAGAAGTAGTAAAATATCAATGGAAAAAATTGAGGATTATTTTAACTATTGCAAAAACTCATTGGATTTTTATATATTTTTCGATGAAATATATGCCAGCTGGTCAGTCAATTAAAATTAGAACTGAAATTCAGAAATCAGATAAATGTTCTGGATTAAACACCTACTCTATGAAAAGTAAAAATAAATAAATAAATAAATAAATAAATAAATAAATAAATAAATAAATAATTGGTAGTTCATTATATTGTTTTACTATATTGAATTTTAGATGCAATCTTTAGTCTAAAACTTTTAAAAGTATGTTATATACTCCTCTTTTTCTCTCTCAATATATATGTATACCTTTTGATGGTGTATAAATGTTGCTTCTAATATTATTATATGTCTTGATCTGGATTCTGGTTAAAGAGAGTGTTCTGGTCATGAAAATTTAAGATATCCTTTTATTAAACTTTTTTATTGGCATATTTTACATAAAAAATGCTTTAAGTTTGCTCAATAGGGAAAAATATTGCTTTTTATTTTAACCTCATCCCATGCTCCTACCAGTCACAAAGCAGGTCTTTGATTTTCTGGCCCCCAAATATATTTTATTTTCAGTTTGCACTCTTCCTATTCCAGACCTGAAATCAGCATATCTTCAAGGAGTCTTGGTTCCTTTTAAAAGGCAATATCCAGTCACTAAACGTGATTCTTGCTATGACAGTATTGTTATTTCCAGACTCTTTCAGTGGGTAGAGAGATCTGGAACACAGATACATAAATTATCTTTTCCTAATTATGAATTCATAATGATAGCTCTAATTCAAGTTAAATATTACAGAGTTTTTCTTACTTTCCCCATCTTATTTCTATTTCTCTCCTTCCATGATGAGAACCCTGATTCTCAACAAAGCAATGTTGTTACCTAATTTGGCTATTTCTTAAATATGCAAAAAACAGGTTTAGTTATTTTACCAATATTATAACCAAAATCAAGTATCTGGAACTACAGGTACGTGCCATCACCTCCAGGTAATATTTCATATTTTTTTTTCTTTAGAGATGGGGTTTCGCCATGTTGCCCAGGCTATCCTGAAACTCCTGGGCTCAAGTGACACTCCTGCCTGAGCCTCTTGCTTTGTATGTTCCTGTTGAGAAGTATGATACCAACATGATAAATTATATTCATTTCTTTATAAATGATTGGCTCATTTTGCCAAGTAGCCCACATTTTTTTTTCTTTAGTTTTACCATATAATTGTTTTATTAGGATATGACCTGAGTTGGCCTTTCTGGATCAGTTTTTCATGTTACATGGTAAGCTACTTAAACATGCAAATGTGTAAAAAATATTAAATTAGGTTTCCTGTTTTTCCAGAAATTTTTTTAAATTATGATTTTAAATATGAATTCTATCTTTTGTTTGATTTTCCTTAAGGAAACCAGTTTTACATATGTTGAACTATTCTTTTACTCTCTTTGTTGTGTCTATTATGTTGCTAAATCCTCTTTATTATTATTTAAGTCAAATATGTCATCGCTTGGGAACTTTGGATTTATCCTTCAGCTCTGAGGTTTTTTTTTTTTTTAGTTTCCTACTGAATTCAGTAAACTTTATATCACAATTTCTTTTTTTTCCCAGAAATTATTTCATTTCTGATAATTTGAATTTTACATTCAAGGAAATACATATATACACATATATGAATACTTATTCTTTCCCTTCATAACCCTCAGTGGTACCTCTATTTCCAAAGTTACCTATTTTTCCTCTGGAAGGAATGCGTTTCAAGACTTCTGGTCCTGTGTCCTTACAAGCTCTTTCTTTAAGCTGCAGAGTGGCTAAAGCTCTCATCTGCTAAGTTTGTGACCTATCTTTCTAGTTTTTTGAATCTCTCTTTTGAAGAACAGTTTTGTGTTCCAAATGCTAGGCTCTCATCACCTCTCGTCTTTCCCACTCTGATCTGTTTTAGCATGGACTTGAGCTGACTCTCTCAGTTAGGATATATTTCCTCTTTGTTACACATCATTTGAAGTGTTGAGTATTTTGTATCTCCTACTTATTTGTAACTATAAGTTGAAGGTGGTCTTATTTCCTCCTCTTGTTGCTCTGTATGAATTTGAACTATGAATAGAGACATTCAGATCTATGTGGCCACTATTACCCTATATAACTGAACACCTTTTTAAGAGTAAATTATGCATTCATATATTTGTGTTTATATATGTATAGTAATGTATTATAGTCTTATACAATTTAGCATTCAACCATCATGTACTGAGAACCACTTATGTGTCAAACACATGGATTGTTTGATTTCACTTGATTATTTGAAGCCTTTTTGATAAGTGTAATTCCTAGTCTAGTACCAAGGGTGGTTATTCTCCTCGGTTAGTAGAAGTATTTATTAGGTTTATAAAATGCTTTGAAATACCTTATACATCCCCACAATAACCACATTAAGAAAACAGGTTTTGCTTATTAGATTTAAGAGCAATAAAGAAACTTAGTAATGTTCAGTTAGCAAATAATGCAATGCAAGAAATTAGATTGAATTAATCTTTATTATATTATAAATTGGGCAAGTGTAAAAAAACTGGAAAAAGGAAGAGTTTTTTAAAAGTATACTTTAAGATTATAGGCATCAACCACTCTTCAATTAAATAAAAGAGTCAAAACTGAAGCACATGAAACAGGAGTGAACAGTGCAAGAAGCTAATCACATGTTCAGTAAACCTCAGAGGAGGTCAAATTGAGGGATTGCTGAATGTCAGGCTTTAAGGTAGAAGGATTGTGTTTGTTGGGATTTAAATTGTTAAAGGGATACAAGTAAGGTGACCAGAAATCTTTTATTCAAGTCTCAACATCCTGAATATCAGTGGATGTTCATTATACACTGAATGATAGGTTTAGCGAGTATGAATGATGAGTTTTGTGAGGGTTTAAGAAAGCAAGACTGTAAAGGTCCAGGGGGAACTAGTGCACTGACAACCTTGAAGGGGAAAGTGAGATATTTCAAGTTAATAGGGTGAGAAATAGAAAATATTTAGTTTTTGATCTGGGGAGTGCTACAATGAAAGCAATTTATTAGGAAGAAATGATTGAAAGCATTTCACAGCAACAATTCTGAAATGTATTTTTTTCACCATGATGACTTTTCTATGACAGAGAACTTTTCTACGAGTGACACATCCCTACCTATGACTCCTATAACAGATCTAAGAAAAGTTGGATTTGGGCCGGGCACGGTGGCTCAAGCCTGTAATCCCAGCACTTTGGGAGGCCGAGGTGGGTGGATCACGAGGTCAAGAGATCAAGACCATCCTGGTCAACATGGTGAAACCCCCCCGTCTCTACTAAAAATACAAAAAATTAGCTGGGCATGGTGGCGCGTGCCTGTAATCCCAGCTACTCAGGAGGCTGAGGCAGGAGAATTGCCTGAACCCAGGAGGCGGAGGTTGCGGTGAGCCGAGATCGCGCCATTGCACTCCAGCCTGGGTAATGAGCAAAACTCCGTCTCAAAAAAAAAAAAAAAAAAAAAAAAAAGAAAGAAAGAAAAGTTGGATTTGTGCTTAATTCCTGCTGCTCTGGCAGGAACTTGGTTCCTCTTATTTTTGAGGGGGAATGCAAATGCAAGCAAGAGTGAATTTGTAATATAGTCTCTATTCTATATTTACATATTTATAAAAATAACTTGCTTAGATTTAAAGGTGGAGCAAAAGCATAACTTGTATCTACTTGCCTTCAGATATGAATAATTTTCAAAAATATGCATTCAAGTGTGTGTTTAAATTATTTGGAAGCATTGGCTCCTTCTTAATCATGATTACTAGTGTCTCTTTTACCATTGAAGTTATTGAAACTCCAGAGTATGATTTGCTGGTATAAAGGCTAGAGTCAACGACACAGCTCTTCAGTTGAGGCTGGCAGCTAGAGGGTTAGTATGCTCATCAGGCTGCAGTCGTCTGAGTAGAGAAAAGGCATTAATAGTAGAGAGAAACAATAAAAATGAGAATCATTTTGAAAATAAAAAATGTAACTAGACAGACTGGCTCTGAGGGAAGAGGACTAATAACTTAATGCTATTGTCTGAACTTCAAATTATTATTGTAACTGTGAAATCTTGAAATTTAAAAAACTTAAAGGAGTGTGACTATATACTTGCTTGCGCCTTCTTCATTTAACAAATGTTATGGAATGACTAGTATGTAGCAATGGCTATTCTGAACATTCAAATTTGATAATCAAGAAAGCAGAAAAAAACTTGTGATCCTTTAGCTTTCAGTGAATAAAAGGAAAAAAATACATTGTATAAAACTTCTCTTCCTCATTTTTTTCATTAGAATGCATTTAAACTTTCTGGGGTTTTATGATTTATTTTTTGAGGGAGGAGGATTTTTGTGTGTGTGATTAAACCTTGTATAGTTATACTTTGGGAATTTTTATATTTTATTTTATTGAGACAGAGTCTTGCTCTATTGCCAGGCGGAAGTGCATTGGCACGATCCTGGATCACTGCAACTTCCGTTTTCTAGTTTCAAGCAATTCTCCTGCCTCAGCCTCCTGAGTAACTGGGACTACAGGCACGCACCACCACGCCCAGCTAATTTTTTGTACTTTTAGTACAGACGGGGCCAGGTACGGGAAATTTATCTAATACATATCTTATCCCAGGCATTCTGCCAGGTATCTTGTATTTTGCAGATTATCTCATTTAATTCTTTAACATTGTTGTTGTTACAGTTATTTCAAACTTTTAGAGCATGAAGATGAACCTTAGAATAATTGGTAGGTTGCCTGAAGGCAAGGAAGCACTTGGGTGAGAATTTGATCATAGAACTGATTCTACAGACCCATATGTTTTCTATTAAAGTACATTTTTACGGTAAGGTGCATATCACAAATCACCTAGGCAGCTTTCCTAGGTTTGAATCTTTGCTATTGAAAATCTTATTAAAAAGCATATTAGCATAGATTTGATTTTTAATAATATAATTTTAGTTAATAAAGTAGTTTTTCCTTGAATTGTGAGAATGTATAATATTATCCTTATTCTGAATTTAAATATTTATTGAAGAGAAAAGCAGATATAGAAGTCTTGAACTGTGCCATACAATGTGGTAACTACTTAGCCACACATGGGGTTATTTAAATTAAAAACAATTAAAATTAAAAAAACTTTTTTTCATTGCACTAACCATATTTCAGCTGCTCAATAACTACACATGACTTGTGGCTACTGTAGACAGCAGCAGTTAAAGAACATCTTCATCATTGCACTTTCCATTGGATGGCACTGGTATAGAATATTCTATTGGATAAATAGCAATTGTGGTCCAAACACTGAATGATTTTTATTTCATCTATATTTTATTAACTCTCCAAGCAATCTTAATTTCTTATTTTCTTGCCTCCTTCAAAGGCAATAAAACAAAATCCAATTGATAGCTCCTGATAATTAAGACTTGATTGTATGTTTAGTATGTAGTCTTTACATTTAAAGTTAGGCTATACGTTTCTACCATTTCTAGGTGAAAGTTTTATGTCCGTCAGTGATTACTTTGTAAATGAGCCTCAGTTATTAGGCAGTAAGCCTTTCTTGACATTTTGTTCCTTCATATACACCTAAAGTTACCATTTTCATCAACTTATTATAGGCATTTAATACTTGGGAGTTAGAATCCTCCCAAGGGGGAGGGGAAATGCAAGTCCATAATCTGGGAGGGGGAAAATGCAAGTCCAAAATTTGTTGGACTTAACAAATTCAGTTTTAATGTAGCAAAAACATATTTCCCAGTATTACATTCAATAACAGAAACAGACAAAGATCAGGTCAGCACTTCCCCCCAACTACTGTTCTGTTTGTCAACAATGTACAACATCCTCAGCTTTATTCTGTAACATTGTGAATAAATCATTAAGTTTCTGTTGTCTGTTACTGCATTGGGCAAAAATGACAGGGTGGATTTTACCAAATTTGGAACAGCTGGAACTGAGGTGCAACAAAAGGCCCATATGAATACTAATTCTGGAGAGACATGCTTTATGAATTTTGATGCTTTGAACAGAGAAAACAAATAGCTGTTTCAAATTTGAAATGTAAATCAAAAGTCACAAGTGCAGATGGTTGAAATTACAGAAGTGGGACTGTCAATCCAGTTCTTTTCACTGGGGCAGCTTTCTGTGGTATGTACTGGAATGAGTAAGACTAGAGATTTGCTAATTTAATAATGTTCAGAGATTTCCCAAGCAATTTGTGCCATAGTTACCAAAATTTCTGCCTCTGGTCATAACGGAAAAACTGGGATATATAAGTTGAAGTAGTTAAAGATGTTTCTATGTACTCCTTTAGGATTTGGCAGTCAGAATAGATGTTGGAAGAGGTGATTCACAAGCCTAGGAAGGACTATATGAAATGACTGCTGCTTGGAGATGAGGGTAATAAACATCCGTGGGTTAATGTTTCAGTTATTTCCCAAATTAGCTGCTACTTCATTGGCAAGCCCGAGGATGTCCAAATATTTCATCCTTGCTTTCTTACCCTCTACGTGGTGAATTAAATCTCAATTTGTATAACTTGACTTATTCCCCCCTTTTTAATCATCTAACTGAATTTACACATATAATTGGATATAAGTTAGATTCTGGAACAGAAATAAGGGTAATATATCTTTGTATTTCATGCCTCTCTGAAATGTGAGAAGAGCATATTATAACTGAGAAAAGGCTTACCTTTCTATTATTGAAAAAAAATAGATATTGTTATATCAATAATATCCCAAGACAAATAAGAGGCAATGCATCATAAACCTTACTGTAAGCATAGTGCAGGTAAAAATGTAAATGGTGACAATTTAACACTGAATAGGACATACCTGAGTCATCTTATTTTCCTTCTAGTCCTCTCTGACTTGTAAGCACTCAAAAAGTGAGTGCTTCTGAAAGATGCAGGAATCTTAAGCTTTACCTCAGTTTATATATTATTTATTTGAAAACATATATTAGTGGGAGTAGTCATTTTGGTATCTATTGTCTTTCTTCAAATGAGAGAAAATACGGTTAGAAAAAATTAATTCTGCTCTAGTGTAGTCAAGATAGATTTTAAAACTGGAAATAAGCCTTACAGAGCATCCTAGATGGACCCATCATTTTAGAATAGAAAGTTAGAGTTCAAAGATGAGAAGTAAGTTTGACAACATTTTCATCAAATTGGAGTTTGATATTGCTGGGACTGGGTCATACATCTTTGTCTTTGCTAGGTGTTTTTATTATTATTATTATTATTAGATTTTATCTCTTCTACTTCTGAAACATTCTTATTTCCTTTAAGAATCTTTCATTTCCTAAGGTTTTATATACTGTTCCTTCTCTATGACTAGTATATACGAAAGGGCTGCTTTTGTTGACCTAAGTAGACTAATGGAATGTTCAAAGAAATCTACTTCCAGATACTTCATCCACTGCACAGATATTGACATAACAGAAATTCTGAGTTTGGGTGGAATCTTCTTTACTTCCTTCTTTTCTTCTCTCTTTCATTTCAAACTTCCATTCCTTCCCTTCATTTCTTTCCTTTCCCTTTTTCTCACCTTCCGTTTCCTCTCCTCTCTCCTTCTATTTTCTCTCCTCTCTCCTCCCCTCCCCTTCTCTTACCTTATTTCCTGTCCCCTTTTCTCCTCTTCCAGTTTTGTTTTCTCTCATTCTTTTATTTCCCTCTCTTCAACCACTTTCCCATATATTAAGTACCAAATAGATCTGTATTGGTTATAACATCTGAAAAAGTAAACACATATTTTCTGCTTCTATGGAATTAAGAGTCTTAGGTAATTTTTATTGGCAAAATAACCGTGGATCAAATAGTACTAATGAAGTAGTAAGCTCAGGCACTGAAATTACTGTCTGGCCATTTTCTAGCTTTCTTGTATAAATGATACATTTCTCTATGTATCAGTTTTCATATAGTTAAATGAATATAATGACTATGATCTTGTAACATTGACATTAAGTGATACATTTTAGAATCAATAAAATTTGTTAGTAATTTTTATTTTTAAACATCTTCTTTTTTACAAATTCATTAAAACATTTTGTGGGTATGAGCATCTTAATCAGAAAATAATGAAGAAGTTATACGTTAGACAGACATTAGCAACCCATAAGTGGGGTTCTCCCGATTTTTCAATTTTTCTCTGCAGAATACTTAAGGGATGAAAGACAGCACAGTATTCTATGTAATTGCTGAGAGAAAGAGATTTCTATTCGTAAATAAAAGTAAGCATATCCTGAGATTCTTGATGGATCTGTGTCTGTAGATAGAAACATAGTCCATGTCCTTCTTCCCTCGGGGTCACTAAAATCCTCAAGGACACACCTACATATCCATCCCTATTTTCCAGCTCTGCCCAGTGAAATTGAATAAAGAATCATCGTTTGTTCACAGCAATGCTGGAAATAAATGGGAAAGTTTTACATTTGCATCCACTGCTGCAGAAGATTTTGGTTCAGTCCATTTAAGAACACAACACAGGATAGGCATGGTGGCTCATGCCTGCAATCCTAGCACTTTGGGAGACTGAGGCGGGTAGATCATGAGGTCAAGAGATTGAGACCATCCTGGCTAGGATGGTGAAACCCCGTCTCTACTAAAAATACAAAAATTAACCAGGCGTGGTGGTGTGCTCCTGTAGTCCCAGCTACTCAGGAGGCTGAGGCAGGAGAATCCCTTGAACCCGGGAGGCAGAGGTTCCAGTGAGCTGAGATCACACCACACCACTACACTCCTTCCTGGAGACAGAGTGAGACTCTGTCTCAACAAACAAACACACACAAAACAAAAACAAACACACACACACAAAAACATGTTTTGTTGGGAGACAGCCTAGAGTTTACTAGGCTAGTAAACACTAAGTTCCAAGATCTGAGCTCACATCCCAGCTCTACCGTATCCTTCTAGCATGACCTTGGGTAAACCTATTTAACCTCTCTGAGAATCCAACAGTCATCTGAGAAATTAAAACATCTTCTCTTGGGACAAGCCTGAGATGCAATGGAAGAGTTTATAGGTAAAATGATTAGCAATGCGCATACATCCAACTATGTAGTTCTCATTGCACTTTCTTCCAGTGTCTTGTTTGGATCAAAATTTCTGTCTCAATGATATATGCTCTTGATATTTTTAATGAGTCCTTTTTTAAATCCCTTAGAAGACATAGTTATAAATATAATTAGCCACAATATAGAGTAGTGAAGGAGGAGAGACATAACGATAATGCAGAGAAAAATAAAGATGGGAGGCAGGAAGATCTTGAGAACAGGAAGGGTAAATATTGCTTCTTTTGCTAGGGCTTCTTCAGTTACTCTGGTGGAAAGGTAGCATTTACTATGTAAAATGGAGATTTCTGCACTGTTTTAATAATCTAGAATTTCATTAACAAAAAGAGGGTGACCTATAAATACTGCAAATATAGAGAAAGAAGGGAATTATTTGTTTTGGTGTGGGCTTTATTAACAATACAGTACCACATTTTCCCACTTTTATAAGTTTGATTTTTCCTCAAGATTTTAACACAAAACGAACAAGGTTGCCTGGAAGGAAGAATGCATCATTATTTTCATAACGTTTGAACATTTGTTGAGTGCACACTGCAGACTTCTTTCTAGCTCGTTCTGCCGCCTTGTCTCAGCTCTCCAAGGAATTAAATGAGACGACATTAGAAATATTGGTGTTGTGATAATGATGAACATCTTTTATCAAAGCAGACATATTTTAGAATAAACGAGATACACATTTCTAATCCAAGGAAATTAAAAGTAGTTTCTATTGTTACATGATCTTTGGCATTTAATTATTAGCTTTACTCTCACAGCCTGTGTTAAATGAATTAAAATGTAATTTGATTCTTCAGCACAGACGGCCCTGCTAACTTCATTAGTCATTCACAATAATTATATGACTCATCCTTTATACTCAGGACTGGTCAGACAGATTTTTTTAATACTGTATTGCTTACCCCAAACTTAACTTTTGTTGTTGTTGTTGTTGCTGTCTAACCAAAGTATCTACAGTTTCTTGCTTATTACTGGCATTGAAGCTGTCTCCTTGTTTACAACTGTCTTCATTGTGAAAGTCTGAAAGTCATCTAAACTAAAACTATATGCTTCCATTAAATTCGATCAACAACTTTGTCATTTTACACTAAGGCAATATATTTTATTAGAATATTTTGATAGCCATTGTTATTAATTACTAAGGATATGTGACCACCATGAAAACATTATTGGAACTCTAAATATACTAGAAGTTGGTGTCCTGTAATGAAAAGACAATCAAATAGGTTTAAGTTTGATTTACAGTTCAACAAGTGGTGATTAGTTCAAAGTCTGGAGTAAGTACTTTGGATAGTTTTCTAAGATTCGGTTTTATCATCCATTAAATGGGGGGAAAGGGTGCCCACCCATGCTGTTTTAATGGCGATTTGATGATACAGTAGATGCCAAAATAAAAACTTGTTGATCTCCTGTCACAAAAAAATAAGGGGAACAATTTATCTGCAATTCAGAAGTACTAGTGAACTGGAAGCCACAATTGACAAATGGATATTATAAATATAATATTAAGCTGAGTCTAGATTCAGCTGATCTCAGCTCACTTGCATTCTCCTTGATATAGCCTTTCCCGACCACTCCAGCTAAAGAATTTCCTTTGGCATTCTCCTGACCAGCCTTTATTTTTGCCTTATCACTTAATGACCATCAGAAATGATGTCACATTCTTGTTTTATAATTGTTTCCCCACTACAATATAAACTCCTTAAGGGCGAAGACTGTAATTTTTCCACCACCATCCTCAGTCCTTGAAGCTGCTGGGCATATTTTAGAAGCTCCATAAATGCTTATTAAATATAAATGAACACTGTGGAGTACCTAACTGATAGGAAGCACTGTGTTTGGTGCTACAGAAGTTTAAATATGAATATATAAACTAAGTATATAATTATTTAAATAATAGCCCAAAGTAGCTTCTCATCCAGTAGGCAATAGGACAAGTGAAGCAAATAAATGAAATACAAAGAAATGAAGCTTACCGCCATAAGCAAGATTCAAGGAATGACAGAGCTTAATGCATGAGAGCTCAGCAAAAAGGTGTATTCAGCTAACACTGAACTATCTATTAGAGTTTATTGTGGTGATAATGAGAAATGCCAAGGTGCTATTGTGTATGTATAGGCTTGTGTTTCTCCAACTTTGCTCTGAAGACTATTGGGAAATTTGTGGATATAGTCCCTCAGAGCATGCTTCCATTTTCATTTCTTTTATAATCTCAAAATTAACCTGAGTTTGTTCAAAATTATCTGTATAGCATGACATAAACAATTATTTTCACATAATTTCAGTGACTGATATTTTATTGGTATTTATAGTAATATGGACATCCAATTCTAGTAATTTAATGTTGTAGAAGAATGAGAAAACTACAGTGGTTGTGTTAATGTATAAATGATGCATATTAGCCATATGAAAACCAAATGAGGTTTCAGATAAGTTTCTATAGAGAAATTAGAGGTACATATGGTGGTCTAGGCTTGCAAAATAGAGTGAATTTATATTATAGTAGAGTGAATTTACATTATAATTTATATTATATTTATACTAGTAGCTAATTCTCATTCTCATATTAACATTAAGTTTAGTTTTGACAACACACTATCATTTAACATATTAAATTAGAGTCATTGTATTTTGTTCTTTAGGTTGGGTTTCATTTGAAAATGGGCTTTTGTTGATGATTATATAGCTATCAAAATGGGAATTTTATATCTAGGTTCGTATATTTAAGTTATGACTAAGTAACAATATGAAAGCATAATTAAGATCAACACAAGAGCTCTGTAATTTTGTATTTCTTTTCTTTTCTTTTCTTTTTTTTTTTTTTTTTTTTTTTTTGAGACGGAGTCTCACTCTGTTGCCCAGGCTAGAGTTCAGTGGCGTGATCTCAGCTCACTGCAACCTCCACCTCCCGGGCTCAAGTGATTTTCCCACCTCAGCCTTCTGAGTAGCTGAGACTGTACAAGCATTCAACACTATGCCCAGCTAATGTTTTGTATTTTTACTGAAGACAGGTTTAACCATGTTGGCCAGGCTGGTCTCGAACTTCTGACATGTGAAGATCCACCCGACTCAACCTCCCAAAATGTTAGGATTACAGGCATGAGCCACTGTGCCAAGCCTGTAATTTTGTTTTTCTATGCAAAGAGTTTATACATTTACAACATTTGAGAAATAACCACAGGCAACTCTAAGGTGGTGCTTCTTCATTTTCTTGGAGATCTTTGAGAGCCCGTATGTTGGTAGCCAAAGCTCTGTTAATGGCAGTTGGAAAGAGAATGGGAAAAGACAGCTAGGCAGACATTGTTACTAGTCTTGGTTGTTTGGCCTGGAGTAATTTCCAGTTTGGTGTACTGTTGGAGTGGTTGGAACATCAGCAAAAATATGGAAGTTACATGTTAGAGGAGTTGTTAATCCATTCCATTTGATGCATATTGAATGTAGGGTCCTAATAGATTTCCAGACAGAGTTCTATAGGTCTAGGACTCAGGAGAGAGGAATGAAGATTTAGGAAGAGAGGATTTAGGGGGCATTTGTGAATAGAAAGAAGTTGAAGTTGTTGCCAAGGATGAAATTGTTAAACAGGGCCAAAGGCAGAACTTTAATGAAAACTGCATGTAGGAATTTGAAGGAGAAAAAAAGCAATGAAATTATCAAGTTCCTGGTTTATAATTTTTACCACTCTAGAACTTAAAAAGTAAAAAGATATTTTGAAATTTATCATGTACATTGTTAGAGTACAAATAAAATCTATTTACAGGAATGTAGAGAGAATTTTGCAGTACAGGAATTCACATTCAAAGGGGCAGAACATATCTTAGTGTGGAAAAGAGAAGCAAAGAATTTGCCCAGGAAATGTGTACTATAGAGAGCAATCCTTGCTCAGCCTTTACTTACCCCACTTGGTTTATTTCTGTAGAATGTAAAGAATTTTTATCTCAGGTTGCTGTGAAGATGAAACGTAATGATACATATCAAAATGCTCTAGAAAATCGTCATTACTGTATAAATATTTGCTACAACTTTCTCTAAGCAAGCTTCTTAAAGCTCATATATTGTCATGCAAACATTTCCCTTAGTGTTTCATTATTTTTATTTAGGTTTATATTTTTACCATCTAATTACTTTTCAACATTTAATATTCATGAATGTCAAGAATATTCTATATCATCTGCTTTTATTATATAGACTGTACAAAGTGAATTATACAGCATGATGAAGCCATTAACTTCATTAACTAGAAAAGTGACTGAGGTCCAAAATATAGATAATTTGCAAATAGAAGGAGGAAGAACTAGTAAAGATAAATTGCTTTTCCTTGCCATCTTGAAAGATTTAATTCAGACTTTCTAGAAAGCTTAAAAAAATAAATAATTTCATCACTTTGAATTTCTACAGCCAAAATGAATAATTTTATCAATATGGTAAGATTATATAAGAATTTGGCATGATCCAAATATAAAATATGTAAGTACAGAGATACAGCTTTACTAAAGAAAATGCTAACTTCTGGGGCAATGCTAACATTTGGTACACAGTTATAAGAATGTATATCTTATTTTCAAAAGATCATCTTTTGTTGTTGTTTTACAATTTTCTTTCCCACTCCCACAGACACATGGGAATTTGTCACAAAAACTCTTAGGAGCCATCAGTAGGCAGGATAAATTGAGTAATGGATCAGAAGATGGGAATACAGCATTATGGTCAAGAAAGATGTTAGTTTCAAGAGGTGTATGATATATGAAAGTAAAATTGTTTGTTAAGAAAATGAACATATTAATAGGGAACAATGCCATTTGACTGTAAATTCTAACATTGTTGAACATGAGATTTTTATAATAAAAAGAAAAAGATGATTAAACACTGCACATTGAAAGCAAGAGTTATGTAGAAAAAAAAAAACACACAAAATATCCGTCAGCTTCCTTTTCTCCCCACTTGTTTTTGCAGTTGTAAATGCTGAAAATACACTTTTTGAAAATATAAATATTTAAGTAATGAATATAATTACCATGATTTGATCATTACACAATGTATACATGTAGCAAAACATCACATTGTATCACCTAAATATGTACAGTTGTTATAATTTATTTGTTGTGCCAGCGCTCAAAATCCTCTCTTCTAGCCATTTGAAATATGCAGTGCATTACTGCTAGGTATAGTTACCCTATTTTTAAACATAAAATATACTATTTAAACCTTTCACTACTCACCTACCACAATTTATAAACTAATGTGGCAAACCATTTGATGAAAAAAAAATTGTGTTTTCATTCCTAAGTTACTGATATTGGTTATGTTTAATGGGAAATTATGAACTCACCATTTCCTGAAATCTGTTTTAAATGTAAATATATTGACTTGCCTGTGGCCCTGCTATGCTGAGGGTGGCACAGCGCCTTTAATAAGCATGCAGAATAGTTCAGATTGAGATGCAAAGACTAAAGGAGTGATGCTAACTTTATTATTTCCTCTCTTATCCAAGACAGTATGCAGCATTTTTCAGAGAATTAATTTTCTCAGAATCTTCTGAGAAAAACAGAAGAAAATGCAGCATGATATAGATATTAGGAATATTTAAGGAAAAAAAAAAACAAAGAAGCAATGTATTTCAGGAAAATTTTATTTTGTTTCGTTTTTAGTAAGCGCTAGGTTATGAGGGAGTTGAAAACCAAAAGAAAGACTTAAATCGCAGCAAGGTGGATTTTTTTTTTTTTTCTTTTTTTTGAGATGGAGTTTCGCTCTTGTTACCCAGGCTGGAGTGCAATGGTGCGATCTCGGCTCACCACAACCTCCGTCTCCTGGGTTCAGGCAATTATCCTGCCTCAGCCTCCTGAGTAGCTGGGATTACAGGCACGTGCCACCACACCCAGCTAATTTTTTGTATCTTTAGTAGAGACGGGGTTTCACCATGTTGACCAGGATGGTCTTGATCTCTTGACCTCGTGATCCACCCGCCTGGGCCTCCCAAAGTGCTGGGATTACAGACTTGAGCCACCGCTCCTGGCCCTAAGGTGGATTTAAATTAGCCCTAGTGGGGAAAGAGAGGACAACCTTGAATGACTGATGGCCTTGCTAAGAAAGCATTCCAGGAGCTTTTCCTGATATTCTCTCTTCCTTCTCTTTCACTTGTATTTCCTCTTGGATTGCCTACAACAGTCTGGTTGTTTCTTCTACTCCCACTGTCTTGTTTTAATGATAATAATAATTACTTTCATTTCTTACAGTTATGTCATCTTAAGAAAATATTTTAACCTCTTAGAGCATCAGATACCTCATCCATAAAGGTAGAAAACAGACTGCTGCATAGACTTGTTGATAGAAGCATGCAAGCACACAGTACCTTGTCTGATATGTTTACTGGTGCATGATTCATTAAGTGTTTGTAAATCATTGTGTATTTATTATTGTTGTTCTTATCGTTAAACAGAACAGTAAGTCAACATCCAAATTAAAAAATAACAGCAATAGTCCTTACCACTAAGCTCTCTGAGGAAAAAGAGATGTAATTTATACTTGAGTTTATGGCGATAGCTGCATCTCTTTGTACATTTTCATCAGACTCTATATCTGGATCTGAATCTATCTTTATCTAAATTATTATTGTGAATTCATTCATTAAAAAAGAATTGTCTAAATTATCTGTGTCAGGCACATTGCTAGTCATTGAAGATGGAAATGAAAGATGGTTTGTAACCTTTAGGTATTTACAATGTAGAATAAATAATTAACTGTTAATAAATAGGTTCTACAAAATATGGAAATCTATAGAAATTACAGTGTGGATAACAGAAAAATAGTCAACTCTACATGAACGTGAGAGTAAATGGCAATTAGATAAAGTTACCCAAAAGAAATGAGTTTGATTCAAGCCAATATAACTTGGCAGTCAAAATATAATGCAGGTTTTTTTTTTAAACTGAAGATCTAAATACAAGGTACAGCAAAAATTAGAAGGAGGGTTTGAATTAGGGTGCCTACTTGGGTCATTTTAAAATTTATTTCACAATTAGATATTAAAAGATTTCTAGGATCTTTTAGTTCAAATGATCCATGTACAAGTAATAATTTGGTTTTAAATGTAATAGTACAGATAGTATCAAATGGGAAATAGTTTATTTTCTTCTAGGGCAAGGAAAAAGGTTAAGGTGACATATAAGGTAGCCTTTAAATATCTGCAGTACAAGTTAAGGCTGTTCTGTGAAAGGGGAAGAAGGGACCAGTGCTGTGTAAGTTAGGAAAGGAAGGAAATGACTACCTTGAGAAAGGCTTATGTAATGTTGAACTTGAACTTGATTTGGTAAGAACAATACTTTATCGCAAGATTTTATTTTATTTTGTTTTTAAAGTCTGGAAGTGATGAGATATTTACATTTTCCAAAATGGAGAGGGGTCTGGTGCTGTGGCTCATGCCTGTAATCCCAGCACTTTGGGAGACTGAAGCAGGAGGATAGCTTGAGCTCAAGAGTTCCAGACCAACCTGGGAAACATGTTGATACCCCATGTCTACAAAAAAATAAAATAAAAATAAAAATAAATTAAAAATTTAGCTGGCCATACTACTATATTCCCAACTACTTGGGAGGCTGAAATGGGAGGATCATTTGTATCTGGGTGGTTGAGACTGCATTGAGCCATGATTGTCCCACTGCCCTTCCCCCTGGGTGACAGAACAAGACCCTGTTTCAAAACATAAATAAATTAAATGGAGAGGAAAGAAAATTGAGGAAGGAAAACTAGTTAGGAACCAACTACAGCCTTCTAATTGTATGATAATGAAGGCTTGAAATAATGTCCTGGGAATGAAAGGGAAAAAAATAACTGGAAGTGGAAGCTAAAAATGAAGAAATAATTAAAGTTAATTGTATACATCTAACTTAAGTGACCAGGCAGCAGATATTTCAGGAAGACGCAATTTGGGGCTGAAAGTTAACTCCAGTGGAATGTCTGTTATATAACAGGCTCTCTGGTAGGTGATTTATATATGGCTTCTAAGACAGTCCCACAAATAATCTACTCTAGAATGTAGGAAGTGATTTTTACATTTTACAATTGAGGAAATTATTCTAGGCCACACAATTAATCAGAGATTCAAACCCAGGCCACTGTACAGTAACCATTTTAATGGTTAATAAAAATAATACAAGTTTAAACTTGAATGATATGCCAGGTTCAGGAAGAGCTAACTGGAGATCATTGAAATGGGGAACAAGATCTGATTTTCAGCATGAGCCTTGAGATGTGCCTAAGTCTGCATTATAGTGTTGCTGTGTAAGAAGCCGCATCCATTATATAATATAAGATATATTCTCTCTTCTGATGTACATCATCTTGCTCTTTTTTTTTTTTTGCTTTGTTTTGTATACTCTGGGTTTTCATATTTTTAAAAAATACAAGAAAAGAAACCTCGGTTCTGAACAGTCACAAAAATAGTTGAAGTCTGGATAACTGGGTTCTCTCAGGAAAGGGCCAAGGAATTAGTGTTTAGCTTTGAGAAACAGCAGCTGAGGAGTTATCCATTAATTGCTTTCAAAAGCTTTATTTGATGGTTGCTAGGTGAAATATGTTTTGATGGTGGTTTCCCATGTCTGAGGAAGCACAAATATGAAAAAAGAAATGGGCCTCCTGCTCTCTAGGCTAGCTTAGACAGGCTTTTGCCTTAATGCTGGATCAGATGATCCTTTTGAGATCCCTTCCACCTATACTTTAAAACTCTTAGACTATAGAATTGCTTGAATAAAGTTATGTCATTTCTTAGCAGCAGTTTGTATATTTTATGTAAATGAAAAATTTTTGGATATGTTATACTTTTCTTTTGCCAATATCTAAGAAGCTCGGTATATGTTTGTAAACATACCCAATGTAATTCAAAAAGGTTGCAGAAAATGAAAAACATTTATCACCAGAAGACATTTTTTATATATGGTTTTGCCTCTACATAGTATAAACAAATTCTTCTTTGGATGAAAAGGGAAAGCACTTAAGGTAATTGTCTGCATTTACATAGCACATTCAGTTAAGACACCTGGATAGTTTATGCTATTAATATTGGTGTCTTGTTTAAACTGATTTTATTTTACATTAAAATATGATCGTCATTAGTAGTTTTTATTTTCAAGATGAATTCATTAACACAGTGTATTATGAATGCAAAGTCTTTTTATATTTTCTTTAGTTATTAATTCAACAAGTATGAAGTAGTTGTTTTATGCCAAGAAATAATATTACAAATGAATGCATTTTTTAAATCCAGACTTCAGTTGTTTGTATGTGGGGTAAGGGAGGTGGAGAGTCACCTGCTTCTTGATAATCCATGTGGCTTTGCCTTGAACCCCTTGATACTGTGACCAGGGTAACCCCTAAGCCTCTAAGAATCTGTACCAGTCCCAAGTGGAAGACAGGAATTGTGGCATAGGCTTATTCTTGGAATGTTGCTTCAGTTCACATCACAAAATATCTGATATAAACTATTGTTTTTTGAATTTTCACCACTGAACAGCACACACATAAAGCATGTATGAGCTTGGCAGATTACATTGAATGTTTTTGGGATCACAGTATCGTTTACTCTTGCTTTTCTTCTCACTAGCCTCTGCTCAAATCCCATGCAGGATTACACTTCAGAGTACTCAGCTCTCCTTCTCCTATGCCAAACAGATCATCACTCTTCAATTTCATTTTCCTAACTCAAATGTCTTATCTCGTTAATGGACTAACAGAGAAGGTTCACCCTTCTTTAGGCAGTTTTGTTTATAAAGAGCAGAGATAAAAAGAAACCTGTTACATCTGCTTCTGTCAAAATTCAAATTCTTAATGAATGGCTATGCTCAAGTGGTCTTTGGAAGCTTCAAATGGCTGCTTCATCTTGAGACCCAATCTTCATGTTCATATAACCTGCCAGATGAAGGAATTGGTCAACCCCCACCTTCTTCCCAGCACCCCAAAACCTTCTTGCCTTTGCAAGAAAGAAAGAAAAAATTTATTTTGTTTTTTACTTCTGCCATGAATTGAAATTCATCTTTAATCTGTTATATTACTTACTACATATTTATGCTTATATAAATTTAGGCATATGCCACTTGAGGAAGTTTGTCTTCCCAAGCTATTACAAAGGCTGGGCCTTTTTTTTTTTTTTTTTTTTTTTTTTTTTTTTTTTTTAGGACTTCCCATCTGTCAAGCAAAAGAATCCCAGAAATACCAGAATAAAGAAAATAATAGGTACAGATAATATATTTTCTATGCTCACTTCTAAAAACCATTATATAGAAAAAAATGAGTTTACATTAGTAATGTTTATTATTCATGGTATTTATACACAATCCATTTCTATGTTTTTAACAAATCTGTTCCCCTTTATGCCATTGTTTTCCAATATTCCTACTTAAAATATTATGACATCCACATTTTTAAAACATCAAGGATTAAGGGAATATTTCATTTTTTTCCAAAATGATGTACAATGGACTAGTTTATATTTCTTTCTTATTTATTTATTTATTTTTTTACTGCATTTTAGGTTTTGGGGTACATGTGCAGAACATGCAAGATAGTTGCATAGGTACACACGTAGCAGTGTGATTTGCTGTCTTCCTCCCCTTCACCCACATCTGGCATTTCTCCCCATGCTATCCCTCCCCAGCTCCCCCTCTCTGCTGTCCCTCCCCTATTCCCCCCAAAAGACCCAGTGTGCAGTGCTCCCCTCCCCGTCCCCATGTGTTCTCATTGTTCATCACCCACCTATGAGTGAGAATATGCAGTACTTCATTTTCTGTTCTGTGTCAGTTTGCTGAGAATGATGTTCTCCAGATTCATCCATGTCCCTACAAAGGACATGAACTCATCGTTTTTGATTGCTGCATAATATTCCATGGTGTATATGTGCCACATTTTCCCAGTCCAGTCTATCATCGATGGGCATTTGGGTTGGTTCCAGGTCTCTGCTATTGTAAACAGTGCTGCAAAGAACATTCGTGTGCATGTGTCCTTATAGTAGAACGATTTATAGACCTTTGTATATATACCCAGTAATGGGATTGCTGGGTCAAATGTAATTTCTATTTCTAGGTCATTGAGGACTCACCACACTGTCTTCTACAATGGTTGAACTAATTTACACTCCCACCAGCAGTGTAAAGGTGTTCCTATTTCTCCACATCCTCTCAAGCATATGTTGTCTCCAGATTTTTTAATGATCGCCATTCTAACTGGCGTGAGATGGTATCTCAAGGTAATTTTGATCTGAATTTCTCTGATGACCAGTGATGATGAGCATTTTTTTCATGTTTGTTGGCCTCATGTATGTCTTCTTTTGTAAAGTGTCTGTTCATATCCTTTGCCCATTTTTGAATGGGCTTGTTTGTTTTTTTTCTTGTAAATCTGCTTTAGTTCTTTGTAAATTCTGGATATCAGCCCTTTGTCAGATGCGTAAACTGCAAAAATTTTTTCCCATTCTGTTGGTTGCCAATTCACTCTAGTGACTGTTTCTTTTGCCATGCAGAAGCTGTGGACTTTGATTAGGTCCCATTTGTCTATTTTGGCTTTTGTTGCCAATGCTTTTGGTGTTTTGGTCATGAAGTCCTTGCCTTCTCCTATGTCCTGAATGGTTTTGCCTAGATTTTCTTCTAGGGTCTTTATGGTGCCAGGTCTTATGTTTAAATCTTTAATCCATCTGGAGTTAATTTTAGTGTAAGGTGTCAGGAAGGGGTCCAGTTTCTGCTTTCTGCACATGGCTAGCCAGTTTTCCCAACAACATTTATTAAACAGGGAATCCTTTCCCCATTGCTTGTTTTTGTCAGGTTTATCAAAGATTGTATGGTTGTAGATATGTTGTGTTGCCTCCAATGCCTCTGTTCTGTTCATTGGTCTATATCTCTGTTTTGGTACCAGTACCATGCTGTTTTGATTACTGTAGCCTTGTAGTATAGTTTGAAGTCCGGTAGTGTGATGCCTCCTGTTGTGATCTTTTTGCTTAGAATGGACTTGGCTATGCGGGTTCTCTTTTGGTTCCATATGAAGTTCAAGGTGGTGTTTTCCAGTTCTGTGAAGAAAGTCAATGGTAGCTTGATGGGGATAGTGTTGAGTCTGTAAATTACTTTGGGCAGTATGGCCATTTTCAGGATATTGATTCTTCCTAACCTTGAACATGGAATGTTTCTCCTTCTGTTTGTGTCCTCTCATTTTGTTGAGCAGTGGTTTGTAGTTATCCTTGAAGAGGTCCCTTACGTTCCTTGTTAGTTGTATTCCTAGGTATTTTATTCTCTTTGTAGCAATTGAGAATGGCAGTTCGTTCTTGATTTGGCTCTCTTTAAGTCTGTTATTGGTGTATAGAAATGCTTGTGATTTTTGCACGTTGATTTTATATCCTGAGACTTTGCTGAAGTTGCTAATCAGTTTCAGGAGTTTTTGGGCTGAGACGATGGGGTCTTCTAGATATACTATCATGTTGTCTGCAAATAGACAATTTGGCTTCCTCCTTTCCTATTTGAATACCCTTTATTTCTTTTTCTTGCCTGATTGCTCTGGCTAGAACTTCCAGTACTATATTGAATAGAAGTGGTGAGAGAGGGCATCCTTGTCTAGTGCCAGATTTCAATGGGAATGCTTCCAGTTTTTGCCCATTCAGTATGATATTGGCTGTTGGTTTGTCATAAATAGCTTTTATTATTTTGGGATACATTCCATCAATAACGAGTTTATTGCGAATTTTTAGTATAAAGGGCTGTTGAATTTTGTCAAAGGCCTTCTCTGTGTCAATTGAGATAATCATGTGGTTTTTGTTTTTGGTTCTGTTTATGTGGTGAATTACATTTATAGACTTGTGTATGTTGAACCAGCCTTGCATCCCTGGGATGAAGCCTACTTGATCATGATGGATAAGTTTTTTAATGTGCTGTTGCAATCGGTTTGCCAGTATTTTATTGAAGATTTTTGCATCTATGTTCATCATGGATATTAGCCTGAAGTTTTCTTATCTTGTTGAGACTCTGCCGGGTTTTGGTATCAGGATGATGTTGGTCTCCTAAAATGATTTCGGAAGGATTCTCTCTTTTTGGATTATTTGGAATAGTTTCAGAAGGAATGGTAACAGTTCCTCTTTGTGTGTCTGGTAGAATTTGGCTGTGAACCCATCTGGACCTGGGCTTTTTTGTGTGTGGTAGGCTTTAATTGCTGCCTCAACTTCAGACATTATTATTGGTGTATTCATGGTTTCGACTTCCTCCTGGTTTAGGCTTGGGAGGACACAAGTGTTCAGAAATTTATCCATTTCTTCCAAGTTTACTAGTTTATGTGCATAGAGTTGTTTGTAATATTCTCTGATGATGGTTTGAATTTCTGTGGAATCTGTGGTGATTTCCCCTTTATCATTTTTTATTGCATCTATTTGGTTATTCTCTCTTTTCTTTCTTATCAATCTGGCTAGTGGTCTATTTTGTTGATCTTTTCAAAACAGCAGCTCTTGGATTTATTGATTTTTTGAAGGGTTTTTTGTGGCTCCATCTTTTAATTCTGCTCTGATCTTAGTTATTTCTTGTTTTCTGCTAGGTTTTGAGTTTTTTTGATCTTACACCACCAGCTCTTTCAATTTTGATGTTAGGGTGTCAATTTTGGATCTCTCCACTCTCCTCATGTGGGCACTTATTGCTATATTATTTTCCTTTAGAGACTGCTTTAAATGTGTCCCAGAGATTCTGGTATGTTGTGTCTTCGTTCTCATTGGTTTCGAATAACTTCTTTATTTCTGCCTTCATTTTATTGTTTATCCAATCAACATTCAAGAGCCAGTTGTTCAGTTTCCATGAAGCTGTGCGGTTCTGAGTTAGTTTCTGAATTCTGAGTTCTAACTTAATTACACTATGGTCTGAGAGACTGTTTGTTATGATTTCAGTTGTTTTGCATTTGCTAAGGAGTGTTTTACTTCCAATTATGTGGTCAGTTTTAGAGTAGGTGTGATGTGGTGCTGAGAAGAATGTATATTCTGTGGAATTGGGGTGGAGAGTTTTGTAAATGTCTATCAGGTTTGCTTGTTCCAGGTCTGAGTTCAATTCCTGGATATCCTTGTTAATTTTCTGTCTTGTTAATCAGTCTAGTATTGACAGTGGAGTGTTAAAGTCTCCCACTATTATTGTGTGGGAGTCTAAGTCTCTTTATAAGTCCTTAAGAACTTGCTTCATATATCTGGGTGCTCCCGTATTGGGTCCATATATATTTAGGATTATTAGCTCCTCTTGTTGTATCGATCCTCTTACCATTATGTAATGTCCTTCTTTGTCTCTTTTAATGTTTGTTACTTTAAAGTCTATTTTATCAGAGATGAGAATTGCAACTCCTGCTTTTTTTTTGCTCTCCATTTGCTTGGTAAATCTTCCTCCATCCCTTTATTTTGAGCCTTTGTGTATCCTTGCATGTGAGATGGGTTTCCTGGATACAGCACACCGTTGGGTTTTGGCTTTTTACCCAATTTGCCAGTCTGTGTCTTTTGATTGGTGCATTTAGCCCATTTACATATAGGGTTAATGTTGTTAGGCGTAAAGTTGATACTGCCATTTTGATGCTAGCTGACTGTTTTGCCCATTAGTTGATGCAGATTCTTCAGTTTGTTGATCCTGTTTAGTATTTGGTATGTTTTTGGAATGGCTGGTACTGGTTGTTCATTTCTATGTGTAGTGCCTCTTTCAGGAACTCTTGTAAAGCAGGCCTGGTGGTGACAAAATCTCTGAGTACTTGCTTGTTCATGAAGGATTTTATTTTTCCTTCACTTATGAAGCTCAGTTTGGCTGGATACGAAATTCTGGGTTGAAAGTTCTTTTCTTTAAGGATGTTGAATATTGGCCCCCACTCTATTCTGTCTTGTAGGGTTTTTGCCAAGAGATCTGCTGTGAGTCTGATGGGCTTCCCTTTGTGGGTGACCCAACCTTTCTCTCTGGCTGCCCTTAGCATTTTCTCCTTCATTTCGACCCTGGTGAATCTGATGACTATGTGCCTTGGGGTTGCTCTTCTTGCGGAATATCTTTGTGGTGTTCTCTGTATTTCCTGGACTTGAATATTGGCCTGCCTTGCTAGGTTGGGGAAATTTTCCTGGATAATATCCTGAAGGATATTTTCCAGCTTGGATTCATTCTCTTCGTCACATTCAGGTACACCTATCAAACGTAGATTAGGTCTCTTCACATAGTCCCACATTTCTTGGAGACTTTGTTCATTCCTTTTTGTGCTTTTTTCTCTAATCTTGGCTTCCTGTTTTATTTCATTGAGTTGATCTTCGAATTCTGATATCCTTTCTTCTGCTTGGTCAATTCGGCTGTTGAAACTTGTGCATGCTTTGCAAATTTCTCGTGTTGTGTTTTTCAGCTCCTTCAATTCACTCATATTCCTCTCTAAGTTGTCCATTCTTGTTATCATTTCCTCAAATCTTTTTTCAAGGTTCTTAGTTTCTTTGCATTGGGTTAGAACGTGTTCTTTTAGCTCACGGAAGTTTCTCATTACCCACCTTCTGAAGTCTGATTTTGTCATTTCATCACACTCATTCTCCATCCAGCTTTGTTCCCTTGCTGGTGAGGAGTTGTGGTCCCTTGTAGGAGGCAAGCTGTGCTGGTCTCGGGTGTTTTCCTCCTTTTTGCACTGGTTTCTTTCCATCTTTGTGGATTTATCCACCTGGCGTCTGAGTAGTTGCTGATTTTCTGATTGGGTCTCTGAGTGGACGTCCAGATTGTTGATGATGAAGTATTTCTGTTTCTTAGCTTTTCTTCTAACAGTCTGGCCCCTCTGCTTTAGTACTACTGAGGTCCACTCCAGAACCTGCTTGCTTCAGGTACACCTGTAGCACCTGCGGAACTGTGAGGGTTGCTACCAGTTTCTTCTTCTTCTATCTTTGTCCCTGAATGATGCCCACCAAATGTCAGTCTGATCAGTCCTTTGTGAGGTGACGCTTTGGATATACGAGGGTCAGGAAGCTGCTTGAGGAGACTGTCTGTACTTTATACTTGAGGAGACAGTCTGTACTTTATAGGAGCTCAAGTGCTGAGCTGTGAGCTCCATTGTTCATACAGGGCTGCTAGGCAGGTACGTTTAAGTCTGCTGCAGCAGAACTCATAAAGCCCCTTTTTTTTCTTCAGGTGCTCTGTCCTGGTGAGTTAGGGCTTTGTTTATGTATCCGTTGCACTGTCCTGCCCAGCAAGGAGGCAATCTAATCACTGCTTGCCTGTAGTGGCTATGCTGAGCTGCTGTGGGCTTCACCTTGTTGCCATGGGCTCTGCCCTGCTGCCTTGTGTAATTCCCTGTAGTCCTGTTTATATGGGTGTGGTTAGAGCTGCCGTGGTGGTGATGATGGCCTGCCTCTGTAGTGGCAGACTCTCTCTGTTATGTCAGGTTGCCTCGGCAATGGCGGGTTGCCTCGACAATGGCAGGCTGCATCAGCAATGGCAGTGTACCTCAGTAGGGGTCGAGTGCCTTGGTAATGGCAGATGCCCCTCCCCCTCTGAGCTGCACCATCCTGGGTTCAGCTGTGCTTGCTGTGAAACTCTTAACCCTGAGCATTTCCAATTGCTGTTTTGTTTGTTTTTGTGGGGGTGGGACCCACAGAGCCTGATCACCTGGCTCCCTGCCTCAGAGCCCTTTTTTTTTAAAAAAAAAAAGTTGAATGGTTGACTCTCTCCCAGGTGTTCCAGTTGCTGCACTGCGGCCCCGGCCCAAACAGCCATGCTGGTGGCCCATGTGGCTCCTACACCTGGCAATCTCCTGATCTGTGGGCAATAAAGATCCATCTGGAAATGCGGTGTTTACTCAACATCTGCGGATTCACTGGGACCTGCAATCCTGAGTTGGTCCTACAGTGCCATCTTCTCTCTCTTCCATGGCAGGCTTTTAATAAATGTTGAAAGTTTTTCCTAATTTCTCACTATTTCTTTCTAATATTACTCTCCATTCTGGTCTACAACTAGAACAATTCCTTTAACCTTCTTGCTTCCCAGGAAAGCAGTGGTATTTTCCAAAGACAAGCAATATAGTATTATTAAGAGTGAGAACTCTGGACTTGGAACAGGATACCCTGAGGTGGCTCTGCCACCACTCATCTCTATATTTCTTACAAATTCAGCTTCAACAGATGTGTAATGCAGGTGGAAATCATGAAAACTTTATGATGTACCCACTTTTAATTTTTGGCTAATGCCTTGATTGCTTACAAGTTATTCATTTGTGGTGTTACAAAAAACTGTGAAATGCCATTTAATCAGTTGTTAAATAAGAATAAATTGTCACATTTTGAAGAGATGATAAAACATCCTTTTCCAATGAAATGCCAATTGCTTTTCCCCCCTTGCTTTTGTTATACAAAATTGAGCTCTGAGATTTGGGTGATTAGAGATTATCAGTCACAATTATGAGGATGTTCTGATTTAACATTTTCCTCTGTGTGAGATAGTGGGAACTTGTTTGTGCCTTTTAAAAATGTAAGTGCTGCTTCCATGTTTATATTATAAATATCAGTCATTATTGATATTTGAAAATTACTTCACAAAAGGGTTTACATGAATGTAACATAATTGTGTTTCTTCTTGTGCCAGTTGATTTTATTGCAGTGTTTAATGACTTGTTGCATACTTCACAGAATAATAAATTTCATTTTCTTGTATCATCCCATAAATAATCTAGAAATGTTTTAATTAAGTTAATCATAGTAGCTGTCTTAATCTTGCAAACATGTATTAGTTCATGGATTTGATTATTGGAATATGTATCTGACTCAAGTCACAATAAATATATCATACACATATGATATTCACAATATATCATATATTTGTTGTGACTTGAGCCAGACACATATTCCAGTACTCAGATGCGTGTGTGTGTGTGTGTGTGTGTATAGTTTTCAAACTATTTTCTCAGAAACAGATGCTTTATATTTGTTGGATAATGTTCTCTTTTTCTTGTGTTCATTACTAAACTTGCATGATTACATGGCTAGAAATGTCACTTCATAGTAGCCTCATTTTTTATCAGTTCATTTGATAATGATGTAAGTCCACATTGATCTTTGAAATAAGGCAAAACTTAAGCTTAAATATGAACCATATTGGCACCCTTAACTATGATAGATACATATAATTTGTATTGATATTTAGTTTTAGAGAGGTTTTCTTTTTTGTTTTGCTTCATAACTATACTGAGACAATATATATATATATACACTTCAAAATTTTGACTAATAGCAAACAAAGTAAAACTTTACAAAGAAAACTCTACAAAGAAAAGTTCAGTACTTGAAAATATGTAAAACATTCATCTGTAGACCTTGACAAACATTAACATAAATAGAATAGGCACAACTGAAATTGAGTATTTCACAATTAAAGTACATGTCATTATTTTTTCTGTTGGTGATTCTTCATAACCATTATAACTTCAGTGGTGGTGGTGGGCAGCTTTTTAAGAACAGGTTGTTTACAAGATACTTATAATCCAGGCATAACAGATATGTCAATAAATGGTTCTCCTTTAACATTCACTGTCCTTGTTACCAGGATTCTAAGAAATAAAACAGCTTTGTAGAGTCTATAGATTTTACCTGAGTTTATTTTTTTCATTTTACTAATTTTTGGATAGGTAGCTAACAATCACCAGATATATTAACATTGACATAATAAATATAATCATATATGCATGTAATTTCCATGAGAATCAGCCCATAGTTCCTGTTTTTCTTTATTTCCATTATATGTATGTATATATTTGTAATGGAACTGAGATTCACCATATGATAGTGATGTATTTACAATTTATTCTGTCCTCTAAATTTTTTTCGCTTCTTTTTTTAATTATACTTAGAATGTTCTTCTCTCCCATAAGATTTTTAAAAAACAATATGTACCTAACCAGGTACATATAATACATTTTAAAAATTTTATTTAATAAATTTATTTAATAAAATATAAAAAATTTTAATTTTTTTGTATTTTTTTTCACACATTTGACCCATTTGTAGTTTATTTCATAGCTTCAGCTTTATGTTATTTTTATTCAGTGGCTTGCTAGCTAACTGGATCAACATTTCTTATAGAAAACTGTTTTCCCAAATTACTTGGAATGCTCTTTTATTATACATTAACTTCCATATGTACATAAGTTTCTACTCACTTTTGCTCTGTTCCATTGACCTATATATCTCTTCCTTATTGCAAAAAGGATTTACTTATCTTTTAATATTTCTGTGATGAGTATTTATTGCATTACATTTTAATAACTCTTATGTTGTCAGGCACCACACTATTTTTATTGCAGAATTATCTCTACTCTTACCTGTTTGCCTGCCTTATGTAAACACATATTTTAAAATCTTTTCATATATACATGTTTGTACATATAATTTTTACTAATAGAAAAATCGCTTTATTCTCCTAGCCACCAAATAAATGTTGACTATATATTTGAATAATATTTATTTTGAAGGATGCCAAGTCAATAAATTCCCAAGCCAAGATGTCAAGACAGGTATTTTTCATTAACAAAAGACAAAACTCTTGTACTAATATATGATACCATCTAACAGAAATAATAGCAAGCCATTAGATTTTAAAAATGAATTAAATGCAAATCACTACAACTGGACATACCGTTAACCTCTTTATTAATCACAACAACCTATTCTGGAACACAGTTTTAAAAGATGAATTTATTGATTCTTATGGTGGGGAATAAAAATTAGAATTTGGGGGACATCCCCACTTAATGTGATAGGATTCTGACGAATTCCTCAAGTGTATTAGGATTGGAAACAGTGAGGTTTAGGGCTACTGCTTTAAACTTGAACTTTGTAGATTATATCAAATTCTGAAAACTCTATTCAAGAGAGCAATTATCTCTTGGGAGCAGGGAATTATTATCAGAAAAATCTAGCCTAATTTAGGGTCTGTTTACAAGAAAAAGTGGCTTTTCTGATAGGTATGTCTATTTGGATATATTTGGACTAACTGTCCATGTGGCGAAAAGGACTTAGGTAGGTAGAAATTCCTCATTGATATTATTCTTTGGGACTTAATTGTAAACTAAAACAATAACAAACTCCTGTCCAATTTAGAACTAATTTAATGCTTTTTAAGGTATCTAGGTAAGGTACTCAATGCCCATCTGATGTTTTCATGACTTTATTTGGTATGCATATTTCCTGGGAGATCTAATTTTATTTTTGCATTGCTAATGCATTTTATTCCAAGCTGTGTTTCGATTTTTCACACTGGCAAATTTTCACACAGCTATCTAAATTTCTTACTTACATGAATAACTATAGAATAAAGCCTAATATGAATATTCTTGAGTACAGTGTATTTCAGTGTACAGAAATATTCAGTCTATAGCAGAATAGGAAATAGCATTTATGAAAGATCTGCAAACTGAATTTAGAGAAAGTGAGGGTTGTGTCGCACATACTTAGAGGAGGGTCACCAAGGTGACAACCTCTTGACCTTTCTTAGTTAATAGAACAATATTGCTTCACCTTCTCCCTTTCTGCCAAATGTAATATGACCAATTTTTATTCATATATTCCTTAGAAATGAGGGCTTTCACGTTTTTTAGTCTTTCATACATTTGCAAATGAATATATGCTAGTGATTTCTATGCATTTTTATCTAGCTATATGAAGACTGAAAACAACTAGAACAAGGGAATTCAAGTCACCCGGTTAATCGAAATTCATTGTTGAGGGCTTCCAGATTCTTTCTGCTAACCTCTCACTCCTTGTGAAGGGATTTTATTGTGAGCAGTTAATATTTTATGGGAAGGCTGTCAGCTTCTTACAGAGCCCAAAGGAGTTATATATTTTTCTGACATATGATCATAATTCCCATCAGTATGTTCAATGTCAGCATCTGTAGGATTCCTTTGATTTTTTAAGGAGAAAAAAAATATAAAGAATTCTAGACTCGTCAAATAAGAATAACTGTGCATGCTTCAGGAAATTCTTATTAGCCTGGGTGAATGCTTGGGGACCAGAGGGACAGAAATGAAATGGATGCCTCTTAGTGCTTTGCTGGCTAACCTCTTTTCCTGCACCTATTGAACTGTGCCAGGAATGAGATTTTTAAGGACTAGCCTTTTACACATGTGCACACACCAACATGCACATACACAGTTTATGCTAGGGCAGAACTATATATACATGAGTGTATATATTTTACAGATCATAGAATAAATTTTCTAAAAATCAATCATGAATTAAAAATAAAATGAAAAACTTCGTTAAAAAACCCTTAATGTTTAAGATTGTGGTTTGTAGATGATAGGTGTTTCTATAATAATTATACTAAAAATAAAATCTCTAAAGAATACTGTCCATGTCATAAAGCAAATATCACAAAAGGAGTTTGAAACATGTTCTTTACTCTGACAGGCTTTAAATCAACCAAGATCTAAAAGTTTGTTTTGCTAAGTACCACTTTTAAAAATTGTTTTCATTGGGGACCATGAAAAAAAGCATAAAAATGACTTTTATAGGGAAAGGGGAAGTTGGGTTGATAATTAATCCTTGCTACAGACAGCAATGGGTTTAATAGTGAAAAATTATCACTAAGATGAGTGACCTTTTAAGAAAACTGAATGAATCATCCAGTTTGGCATCAGGTAAACCCAGGTGCTAAACATAAACTAAATTATTGATCTACTGAGGTTTTTTTGCTATTGGGAATGCATGCTTTGCCTGATCAACTTTGGAGAAGATTTTAACAAATAGTTTCTTCTAAAAAAGCATGTAAAATATTGACTTATACCAAACTTACTCCATCCAGATAGATTCTTATCCATCATTTGTCTCTGTTTTCTTAGAATCAGAGATTTAAAGAGAAGCCTCATAAATGGTATATACATCCCAGATGGAAGTTTGAAATATTAAGATATAATTATAAACTTGTGATGTGGCTAGGGAATCAATAAATTTGACCATCTAGTACAAAATACAAATTTTGCAGTATGTATTAGTTCTGTATATGTATAGAACCTTTCATTTCACTTATTTAAAATATTTAAAGGCCACATTTAACATAAGCTATAAGTTTGGCGTAGCAGCATTATTTCTATGTAAAAATCCTTACTTCCTTTTTGTCATTTGATCATATGTCTCATAGTGACTGTCAAGAAGGGTTTTAAGTTATGAGCATAATGTTTTCTCATAAAGGTATTATAAGACAGTAGATAAGAAACTTAAAAATGGAACAAGTGTCTAATTTTTTTAAATGTAAAACTTTAAATATTTGGGCATTGTGTATTTCTTTGGCATATTTAAAATCTATATTAAGCAAAAGTCAACATCATAATTAAGATGTGAAAAACTAGTGATAATTTGATTATGAACAACAAAAAGAAAGAAAACCCTACTGTCACAATTAATATTCTGACAAAGCAACAAGACATGAAATGATTATGAAGAGACAAAATTTTCATTATTTTTAGACAATGTGATTATACACCAAGAAAACCCAAGAGAATGTGCTGAAAAAATTTTGGAATTAATGAGAAAATTTAGTTAAGCATTAGATGAAAGACATTGTAAGCCTTAATAATTAAAACAATTGATAGCAGCACAAAAATGGACAGTCTGATCAGTATACTAATCCCTAAATACGTGTTTGGTATGTTGATTTTGTATTTGCTTTAATTAAAAATTAACATGAATAAAATAAGGAAAACCAAATGATATCTTTTTTAATTATATTTTTGTAGGATCTCTGACATGCATAATTTATCTGATTATAATCCTCATTTACTCATATTTATTGAGCACCTACTATGTGCCAGGCACTCCGTTGGACCTCTGAATAGCACCAGTAAAAATAATTCTCGAAAGATTCTTTTCTTACAATTTCACTGTCTGCTTATGCAAAGCCCTTCTGATGTGTAATTTTGTTCTATTATGAACTCTTGTTTTTTAAATCCAAATCACATTGCCCTACCTGCATGGGTATCCATTCTAATTTCTATACTGAAAATTTTCTTCATATGTCTTTCACAAATTGCTGTGTGTATATAGATATAATGTTTTTTGAAACCATGCACAAAGTTCATCTGTATACATTTGATTTTAAGGTACCCAAACAGTATTGTTATGAAGATAATTCTCTTTCTTACGTTTTTCATTCTGAATTTTATCTTAAAGATCTATAGTTTTGGCTGCAGTTCTCCTGTATAACATTCCATTATACGTCTTTGAATATACCATATATTATTTATAGCTTCTCCTAGTGATAGACACCTAAGCTGAATCCAACATATTCTAACAATAACTCTGTTATAAAGAGTAGTTTTCTATATATAGCATGTCCAGATGGTCTGTTTTGTTCACCTAAGACATACCCGGATTATGCCTATATTCCAGCATAATATTTCATGTCCTCCCTTCACTCTCATTCAGTCTCTCAGAATTTCCAACAGACTTCTCTGGAGTTTATGCTAAGGATTGGAATTACACAATTATAGTATATGCATGAAAAATACTGCTTTTCAGAATAGCTTTTCAGGATTATCTTGGGTTCCTGTTTACCTAATTATCATAAACAATTGGTATTTATGTGTTATTTTCTGATAAAAATATTTTATTGGCATTTTTAGTTGCATTTTAATCTTACTAGTAAAGCAGATCCTCTCTCTATAATCTTACTCATTGTAGCTTCTTTCCTGTATTGATTATTCATATATATGCATATTTCTGTATTAACTTAAAGTCTATATTTTTCTAATTTGTAAATATATATATAAATTATCCCTCTGTTAGATTTAAAATATCATGAATATTTCTCTTAATTTGTCATTGGTGTCATTATATTCAAAATCCTTAACTGAACTTAAATATTATCAGTTACTTTACCCCATCGCTACAAAAGCATTTGCATCACTTTTTAAGGATTCAAACCTTCACACTTAGGTGTAAATTGGGAGTCTCTTTTTGTATACAGTATTAGAGTATTTTCTCTGGGTATTGAGTCATTTATTACTTGACATCATTTACTAAATAATGCATTCAAATTTTTAATATCATGTCTACATCAAGTTGCCTTATATATATGCAAGTTGGTCTCAAGGCTTTTTATTCAATTGCACTATACTGTATGTGTTTCTGCATTTCTCCCACATACTTGTAAATATTCTACAATGACTTAGTGTTGTATTGGTCTATTAGGAAAAAATAATCCATTTTTGTTATTTTCCAAAGTTGTTCCAGCCATTTATAGACCTGCTTGCTTTCCTGTCTTTTTAAAAACCAGTTGCCTAGTTAGAAAACACTCTGCATGGATTTTAAATGGGGTTGAATTGGATTTATAAATTGATTTGGTTAGAATTTACATCTTCACAGTATATAGACATATCATCCATGAACAATGTATATTTTCTACTTATTCAGCACTTCTTTTAAGTTCATTTATGATGGCTTATGCAGTTATTGTTCAATTAATTCCTAGATAACATATATTTTGTTGTTACAGTAAATGGAATCTTATTTTCTATTACTTCTTCTAATTGGTTTCGGATGTGATTTTATCTCGTAATCTTGCAAACTTGCTGAGTTTTCTTATTAGTTCTAATGGTTTTAAAATTTATTCCCTTAGATTTTCTGTATAAGTGAACATATAATTTACAAAATGAAATGAAATGAAGAACAGTAATACCTCTTTTTTGTTTAATATTTATGCCTCTTCTTTCTTTGCCTTGCCTTATTTATTAAGGTAATTTTGAGTAGCATGTGAACATTGATATTGATCAGTCATCTTTGTCTTATTCTCAACCTTCAAAGAAACACATCAAAAAATTTTCTTCAAATGTATAATTTCCTATAGAATTTTAAAAGAAACATTTTCTAGTAAAACAATTTTTTTTGTTCTATTATAAGGACACATGCACACGAATGTTCATTGCAGCACTGTTCACAATAGCAAAGACTTGGAACCAACCCAAATGCCCATAGACTGGACAGGGAAAATGTGGCACATATACACTATGGAATACTATGCAGTCATAACAAATGATGAATTTGTGTCCTTTGTAGGGACATGGATGAACCTGGAAACCATCGTTCTCAGCAAACAGACACAAGAACAGAAAATCAAACACCCCATGTTCTCACTCATAGGTGGTGGTTGAACAATGAGAACGCATGGACACAGTGATGGGAGCATCACACACTGGTGTTTGTTGAGGGGAATTAGGGGAGGGACAGTGGGGGGTGGGGCGTTGGGGAGAGAGAGCATGGGGAGAAATGCCAGATATAGGTGATGAGGAAGGCAGCAAACCACACAGCCATGTGTGTACCTATGCAACAATCCTGCCTGTTCTTCACATGTATCCCAGAACCTAAAATGCAATAAAAAATTTAATTTAAATTTTATATAAAGAAAAATATATTTTTTAGATTTCTAAATGCTTTTATTTTTATTATTCTAAAAGTGGCGGTTCACCTGTAATCCCAGCACTTTGGAGGCTAAGGTGGATGGATCATGAGGTCAAGAGATAGAGACCATCCTGACCACCATGGTGAAACTCCATCCCTAATGAAAAACACAAAAATTAGCTGGGCATGGTGGCAGGAGCCTGTAGTCCCAGCTTCTCAGGAGGCTGAGGCCAGAGAATGGCTTGAACCCAGGAGGCAGAGGTTGCAGTGAGACTAGATTGCGCCCCTGTACTCTAGCCTGGTGACAGAATGAGACTCTGTCTCAAAAAAAAAAAAAGATATTATACACTATCCTATGTTTTTATATCATTTTGGGTGAGAATGTGATTGATCCTTTAGTTCATTAATATTTTATATTGATGGATTTTTCAGACATTAAGTAATTATTGAAGTAAATTGTATTTAATCATGTTATAATGGTTTTAATACACTATTGGATAAATTAATTTTATGTTAATTTTTATGTTTTATATATAATTATAAAACTAAATTATAATTATAATATATTTTCCAGTGCAAGGTTTACATGGTTTAGATTGAAGGAATAATAGTTCCCTCCACCTTTCTTATTTTCTAGAACAATTTATTTAATATAGAGATAACCTGTTCCAAAAATGCTGGTAAAAGATATTTATACAATCTTGGGAATTTTGTGAAGTATCTGAGATAGTGTTTTCATTACCCTTTCAAAGTCTTTCATGATAAATGATTTATTTACATTCCTAATTTCTTCTTTTATAATTTATATATATTTTTTCCAGAAAATTATCAATTATAGCTATGTATTTAAATGTAATAATGCATAGTTGTTTATTCTTTTAAATAAAAATTTTGCAACATCTATAGCTATTTCCTATTTTTCTTTTTGTAATTTTTATCCTACTCATCTTTTCTTCTTGTTTGCAGTAATTTGTCTTTGCAAAGCTTGCGGTTTTGTTAATTATTTCTGTCAATTTTTGCTCTTTGCATCATTAACTTTTACCATTATTGCCTTCTCCTATTTTCTCCTGTTTTTCACATCTCTTAACTATTCTCTCTCTCTCTCTCTCTCTCTCTCTCTCTCTGTCTCTCTCTCTCTCTCTCTCTCTCTCTCTCTCTCTCTCTCTCTCTGTCTCTCTCTCTCTTCCCTTCCCTCCCTCCCACCCCCAGTGTCTCTCCCCCTCTCCTGAGAGAGATCTTATGGCCTGATGTTTCAGTTCATTATTTTTTCTTTCAGATTAATCTGTTCTGCTGTTCAACATATAGAGTGAAGTTTTTATTTCAGTAATGATATTTTATACTCTTTCTCCTTTTTAAAAATAACTTTTCTTTTCAATATTTTCCTGTTCCCCTATATTCTTCTGACAACGTTTATAATGTTCCTTTTATATTCTTGTTATTTTTGCTGAGTTAGCTCTGCTGCTTGAGCCGTTAGTAATTATATTCATTGTCTTTCATTTTCAGTGTTTGCATTTATCTAATATCCCCTAATTTTTGCATTTAAAGTCTCAGCCTTGGCTAGAAAGGTCTACCCTCAGAGAGGTACGAGAAACACTAGGGTCAATTTTATCTCTTCCTCGTAACTTAAGGTGAGAATGCATGGCCTAAAGGAAGAATGCCTCAGATACTGCAATGCCCCCTCAACTGCTCTCTGCTTCCCTCTCCCTAGTAGGCTCCACAATTTTATGCTGATACTTTCAATGATATGAATCTACCTGAAGAGAGGAATAGCTGTTATCTTGTGGAAAAATACTAAATTTAGTGCATTTGTCTAAATAAACTGGGAACTTACTTGGTATTTCCAAAAAAACATCATATTTTTTCCTAAAAATTCTTCTCTTTTTATCTCCATAGAGTTTTTTATTTTTATTTAAAACTAATCCTACTTGCCTTTTGTTTTTAAACTAATGTAACAGGCTTATTAAAAATTACTGCAGTGATCTTTATGGGAAAAAGACTGTGATACTACTTTGATAAATTCAGTTTTCTATCTAAAACATAACCTTGAAGCTGAAAGATTCCTAAAATGCCTCCTAGTGGGTTTTATCACTTTTCCTGAAGACGATGACCATAACAGTGCTGAATTGTTTACAGGAAACACTTGCCATACATTAATTAAGATTAGCTAATTATGAGATGATAAAAGATAAAATATCTAAAATAAAAGTTTAGGTTTTTGACAAGAGAAAAGTTCAAGGAGTTGAGAAAGTACCAAATAGGTATAAGGCAAACATAAAGAAATTTTGGAAATTCCAATCTCATTGGAATAAGAATCTAGAAGTCTATATCGTCATAGAACCTCAAGTGCTTTTAGAAAATGCTGTTTTTGGAATAATATTGCAATTGTCTAATAAGAAAATAATTGAATTCTGTCACTATTTGTCACCTTGAAAAATCATGATGTTTCCAATTTAATTATATAACTTTTTATAATTTGATACAACGAGATCTCCCATGATATCCGAACTGATATATTCAAACACAAAATGTTCTAGACAAAGAGGTTTTTTTCCAGAGGGAGTCTCGCTCTGTCACCCAGGCTAGAGTGCAGCGGCAAAATCTCAGCTCACTGCAACCTCTGCCTCCCAGGTCTCACCAATTCTCCTGCCTCAGACTCCCAAGTAGCCGAGACTGTAGGTGTGTGCCTCCACACCCAGCTAATTTTTATTTATTTATTTATTTATTTATTTATTTTATTTTATTTTATTTTTAGTAGAGATGGGGTTTCACAGTGATATCCATGATGGTCTGGATCTCCTGACCTCATGATCCACTGGCCTCAGCCTCCCAAAGTGCTGGGATTATAGGTGTGAGCCATGGCACCCATCCAGTCTTCTATCTTTTTATCACATTTATTGTAATTTAGTAAGTAAAATTAGAATTGTTTTTAAGCTAGATATAAATAAGTTTACTCATTTATTAGTCTGAAAAATATCTATTGCATATTTACCATATATCTGACATTGTTGTAAGTGCTGGCTTAATGTAAATGAAAAAACAAAAACTGTCACTGTCACTAGCATCATAGGAGACAGTTACATAACAACTAGTAATACCATGAGTGATTTAATTTCCATTTTCAGAGTAGCAAAAAATGATAAAACATAGAGTTCTCTAAAAACAACGGGATTCTGAATGAAAGAAATTGCCGGGCGCGGTGGCTCACGCCTGTAATCCCAGCACTTTGGGAGGCCGTGGCGGGTGGATCACAAGGTTAAGAAATGGAGACCATCCTGGTCAATATGGTGAAACCCCATCTCTACTAAAAATACAAAAAATTAGCTGGGCATGGTGACACGTGCCTGTAATCCCAGCTACTCAGGAGGCTGAGGCAGGAGAACTGCTTGAACCCAGGAGGCGGAGGTTGCGATGAGCCGAGATCGCGCCATTGCACTCCAGCCTGGGTAACAAAAGCGAAACCCCGTCTCAAAAAACAAAAATAAAAATAAAAATGAAAGAAATTTACCCACTCTTGGTAGGCGGGGAATGCATCCCTGAAAAAGCAAAATTTAAACCTGAGCATGAATGAGTAGATTAGTGGATGTTTGGGTAGGGGGCAGACAGAAAGAAAAACTATTTTTCTGATTCTCTTTATCCATACCCCTAACTGATTCATAGAGTGAGGCCCAAACCTAATGAAGACCACCCTTTTTCTTTCCTTCCTGGTTCCAGTTCTTTATTGCTCATAGTTCAATGTGAGAAGGGAATGTGCAATTAAATAGGATCTAAGGCAGTCTGCAATGAAGGAGTGAATGAAAGCCTTAGGATCCCCATTTGTATTGGTAGGTTTAAACTGTCATCCCTGCTGGCTGATGTTATGGTTCCCTGGGTAAAGCATTTGCTGGGTAAATGAGGTGAAGAACATACACCATTGCCTGTGGCCTCTCCACACATACTGACTGCCTCAGCAAGGAGGCCGGTGATTAAAAGGATGTAGAAATTTGCTGCTTCCAACCCTGAGAAGGCCCTGTGCAATAATTTGTAGCACAATGGAATATGCTTTGCCTTCTTGTTAAACTGTTATATTGGGAAATAATACCTAGTCCAGGCTGGCTCTTTCAAATCTCTGAAATGCATTTAAGTTAATAGTTATAAAAGAGTAGTAGTCCATACAGGAAATATTTCCTAATTGTATTATTGAGATAGGAATATGTTTTTATCTGTAGGTTATTTTTAGTCATTCAAATAAAAGATTTGCAACCTAGTAGAACATGGATGAGCTGTGCCCTCATGATGTTATATTCTCACTCAGGGCACAGCTTAGTTTGTGATCATGCATTTAGTTAAAGTGTAGAAATTAGCCTTGGCATTATCTTGTGTACAGTCTGGTTAAACAATTTCTAAAGCTTTATTGGAATTACAGAATGACCTGTTTAAATGAATTAAATTCAGGACAGCACCATTCTATTACAATGAGGGATTATATATAACCAACTTCTAACTTTCCAATGTGTTAAATGCTTGCTTCATTTCAGAACATTGTACTATATAAATATTACTGCTCCAGCTTTAAAACAAAGGTTAGTAGAAATGATATTTCAAGTATATTTATAAATATAGCCAAAATATCATGTGCAAAAATATTTATTAAAAAAGAACAGTAAAAATCCACTGATTGTGGAGCTTTCACATGAGATTTCTAGCTATATCTTCAACAGGACTAAAAAATTACTAAAAGGATGAACGGTAGGTTTCATTTTCCCTCAGTTTGAAAGAAAATGATTAAATATTTTAAATATTTGTTGCTGGTAATCCACAGTATTAGTTTTTAAATGATTTTCATTTAATAAAAATATTTCTGGGATTTTACTTTAAGTATTTATTTGAAGCATTTATTGTGATATACTGTAATTCTCTATTAAATGTGATCAATATGACTGATCAGAATTAGTTGTACACCAGGACACTGAATTCTAAATGTTTTTGGCAGACCTTTACAATCAGATATGTATGAAACTAAACAGGCAAGATTTCTTTATAAAAGATTTGTACTTCGATAAAAAGTACTGCTCTTCTAGATTGTTTTCATCATCCATCCATTTATTCATTCATCAATATGTTAATTTATTATTAACTTATGTGACAAAATATTTGTTAACCACTTACAGTGTGACACATAATTTTATGAAGATGAAACAATAGCTAATAATAAGAATTGATGCATTGAACACTATTTTGTGTCAGGAACTTGTAAAATCATTTTATGTATAATAATATATCAAATCCAAAACTACCATGTAAAGCAGGCATTATTATTAACCCATTTTTAGGTGAGGAACCAAGGGAAAGAGACATAAAATGACTTATTCAGACTTACCTATTTGAAGAGTAAGGTTCAGATCATCTAGTTGAAAAGAGGTTAAGTTTCCTATCTAGCAAAACACTGAGCAAGAACATTCTTAATCTTTAGACTCTTCTTTCTCTATGGTAGACACATCTCAAATTTTACCTAAATTATATGACCTTTTAAATTAATCTAATAAGAAACACAAATGTGTAAGTTGATAATTGGAGTTCACTTTAATTGCATATATCGTTATCATAAGCAATTTCTAGAGGGATAGATCAGGTACAAAAATCAAAGTCAGAAATTCCTTTCAGAAAGTCTGATCTCATATGGCAGGGGTTCTCTTCCACTCATTCAGTTAGCAACCAACTCTTACACATGGCATTAAAAATAAAGCAATAAAAGCCTAAATCATAATTTTCACATCTTTTTATTTTTCTTTTCTTTTCTTTCTTTTTTTTTTTTTTTTTTTGAGATGAAGTTTCACTCTTGTTGCCCAGGCTGGAGTACAATGACATGATCTTGGCTCATAGCAATCTCTGCCTCCCGGGTTCAAGTGATTCTCTTGCCTTAGCCTCCTGAGTAGCTGGGATTACAGGCATGCACCACCACACCTGGCTAATTTTTGTATTTTTAGCAGAGACACGGTTTCTCCATGTTGGTCAGTCTGGTCTCGAACTCCCAACCTCAGGTGATCTGCCTGCCTCGGCCTCCCAAAGTGCTGGGGCCACCACGCCCAGCTCTCTTTTTTAAAGGGATACAAATGTCTTAGTTTTAGGTTTTCTATCATGATTTTTTTCTTACTTTTTGATACTTACTCTAGCTTGTAACTATGTCTTGTCAAAAATAAGTGTATATTAATATTCAAATGCAAATCGTGGTCATATTTAGATTGGTTATTTTACAAACATATCTTTATTATTGTGGCTTTATACCTTAATACAATGTAGTTATTAGATGATGTAATATTTTTATCAGGTAACCATCTAGCTGCTATTATATAATGACATGTCAATAATCCATATTGTTAAATCATTACTTCTAGACATCACCTACTAGCTCAGTTACTTTCATAATCACTCACTGGTTTACAATGAAGCCTGAGTTTCAGTTGTTGTTTACCTCCCTCTCACTTTGTGCCATGTAAAAATGTTCATCAACCCTGCTTTCAAGCAAAAGATTACAAAGCAAACAGTATCTGGAAAGGCACTGATAGCAATGAAGCTAAGATTACACACAGAAAATAAAATACCAGGGAGGAGTAGGGGAGGAAGGACATTTATTCATTCCAGTAAACTGAGGCAACAAACTCTTCTAATATGTAAGCATTATGAAGGAAAAATATTTTTTTCCATTTTAACACTCAATTATGCAAATGTAGATACATCTATTATGTAACAAATGAGAAGCTGGTGAGAGTTTAATTGCTTATGTGTCATTTAGAAAGTTATGTTTTCTTTTAAATAAGGCAGTCACTTTTTCTATATCCACCAATTAAATAAATTCATATTATTTTATTATGGAAATTATGTTAATTTACATATGTTCACAAGAGTAGTACTCAAGAAGACATCTCCAGTTTCAATTAAGGCATGCAATTATATCATTACTTATCTTTGATTCAAGTAGAATTATTTTAAAGATTATAAAATTCTTAATAAAGAGTTATTTTTTAACAAACCTACATTAACCCAGATTCAACTGCTGAAAGACAACTAGGCTACTTTGTTGTAAAACGTATTGACTCTGAGGCCACCATGTACCTCATAATTAGTAAAAATACTTTACTTGTGGTTGAAAAGCCAATTTATCTCTTAAAAAGAAAGTGCCACCACCTTTATTTCCTCTAGATGCATGGGATTAGCCTTTTCTTAAAAATCATGAATTGTAGGTACTTATTATGAAAGATAGTTCTGTAAAGGAAGTTCATATGTGGATTGCAGTAGTGACTGGGTATAACAATTATTCTGAAACATTTCATTACCTCTACTGAGAGGTATATATCCATTAAATCACTGACCATCTTTCATCCTGTATTTTATCTGATAGTGCTAACTTGCCACCTTCTAACATATTATAACAATTTACTTATATTTATTTTGTATTTCTTTTCTCCAATGAGACAAGGGATCTCTAGTTATAACTTGTCAAGTGCCTAAAACAGTACTGGGCTTGAAGTAGATGCTCCATAAGCACTCTAAGGATAAAATTTGTTCTGATAAGATGACCTAGAGTTTCTGCAGGTTTTCTTTTTCAAATATAACCTCAATTATAGAGATTGGTATATAGTTGTTTCAGTTTTTAAATCTAAATCTACCTTAATAACTCATTCCTTTTTCTGCATGATTAATTTGTATGAAAAGTATTCACTCATTAAATAAAAATATTTGGCCAACTATATCTGAGATGACTAAAGGAAAAGATGGCACAGTATAAAAGTGAGAGGTTCTTGCTAGGGGGCATTAAAAACTCCTTCCAGGACTATTAATATTATTCTTTTTTCTTTCTTTAACAAATGCTGGGAAGACACATGTTTGTGGATTATTGTAATACTAAATTATTAATGCCTTTCATTAAGATACATTTTATTAGCTGTGGATTGCAAGTAAAAATTTGATCTGTGTTTTTTTTATTAGGGTAAATCTATTATGACTTCTTGTTCAGTAAATTAGGCTGTTTGCTGAGTGGGATGAAGCAGTGTAATTATTTTTCATTACTTAGTCTCTATAGAGTCTTGTTCAGGTTCATTCCTCTTTCAGCAGAATCAGATAGATTTTCTGTACTTTCCTAGGTCTTGCTAAAGTTGAAATACAATCTTCAGCATGTCAAGTGTCTAAATATTGTCAAGAAAAGAACACACTGCTTAAGCCTAAAGTGCCACTGGATAGATAGTCTAACAGAGGGCACAGATGTATGAGCCTTGTTTATGTAATTATAATGACTAGCCACAAGAGAAGATTCCCATTTGAATCTAAAGTTTTGTTTTGTTTTTATTTTTAAGCTAAATTAATTTAGAATGACATCTGATGGGAATCCTTCTTGTCTCACTGTTTGGGTAGCATTTAAAATATGTAAGCACGCTCAATGGTGGATGTCTGTATATATACATATGAAAAGTAAGATGTATGTATTGGGAAACTTGTAACTCTGGCTGGATAAAAGCATTAGTTCATTTTATTTGTTTGGCTAGTATTTCTATTATATAAGGTATACCTGTAGCAGACCTCACCATTTGGTTCTCTATAACCTCTTCTCCCATAAAATCAATTGGTTCAGGGATAGGAAACAACAATTTGGGATGACAATAACCCACCTTTTTCTGCCAGAACATTTTTTAAATCCCGTAAGAATAACATGAAGCACTCTTTAAGATTTAAGACACTTTTGTTAAAGTATAATATATGCTGTACCTATCAATGTAAGCATATAAATTAAAAACAGACAAATGAGAACAATCAATGCTCTCTCCTTGTCCAAACTCAGGAGTCACAGCTATAATTAATGGTTCGACAGTTCTCCTGAAGCACACTGCTTGCCAGGTTACTCAGCTTCTTACTTTTTTGAAGCTGCATCATATTACTACTAATAGAGAAGGGAAAAGGCAAATGCTAATCTGAATTCCAAACTTCACAATCAATTTTCCTACTCACTCCAACTAAAAATTCTATTTTATATGCTTTAGAAGAGTTTTCAATCCAGGTCACATGTAAATCATTTTATCTTCTAGAAATACACTTACTGTACTGAGAACGAATAAACGAAATTCATCCTGAAAGGTTACAATTTGTATATCAATGTCTAATTATCAAGTCATTGAGGCATGCTGAAGCATTCAACCAAAATATAGAAAAATGTCCTGCATACAAGGATCACATGAGAAGTCAAATGTCTAAATATGTTGACTATAAAATGAAGATGTATTTAATAATGTGCTTATCACTTATTACCTAATTTTGTCCTCCCAAATGCCAAAAGAAATCCAAGTTATCATAGTTGAGTTGAGTGATGGGAGGGAGAACTCAAATAATCACTAAATAGCTGAGAAATGCAAACGTTAGGACAGGGAGAGTTTGAGAAGGAAATCAATGGCATTCATCATGACTTCTATCAGTTCACCAGGTTAAACGCAGTGGAATGGCTCTATAGACAAGGAGTCAGTTATGGTCATTTGGTGCTACTTTGTTCACACTGCACTTTGTTCAAACCTCCATTGTTAATTATTTTATTTCTTAGTTGTCATGTCTGTGTCTTCATGAGACTGTGAGATAGCTTAAGTAGCAGATTATTATAGCTTTGTATTTATTCATTCCCAGCTTCTAGCTTGATATCTGTTTGGTAGATAGTAGGTGCTCAATAAATATGTTTAGTGAATGAATATGAGATGAGAGATTGTGGGTTAACAAGTTACTCTGCTTTTGCAAAACCCCTGGGAACCCTACCCAGGACAACATTTACTCCTATTCTCCTACTGAATACTCTCTGTTGTAGTTTTCCTTGACTCTGTTTGTAACTACATGACATATATGTTTCACCATATCAATTAAATAAACATTGTAGACATTTCTCTGGGAGTTTGATGGATGATAATTTATTCCTTAGCTGCATTTTAAATGAAGAGCATTTAGGTTAATGTGTTGGTGAAGTTTAATAGTTTTTTACACACACAAAATTTCTGTTCATCTACCTAGTCCTTTATTTCCACTCATTTATTAATTCATTCATTGATTCAAGCAGCATTAAATAGATTTAATATGTACTACACATGGCATTAGAGGCTTGGGCAGCTATACTAAGATGAAAAAGGAAAATCCAGTTTCTCCAAAGAACTTTCAGTCTTGTAGGCTTATTTGATTTATGATGACAAAAGTCATGTTATATAGAATATATGAGTGAAATGTAAAGATAATCAATTACTGTTTTAAGGTAAAGACATAGGAAACACAGTTTGGGATGACAATAACCCACCTTGTTCTGCCAGAACATCTTAAGACTACAGTGAAAGCTAAAGATTTTTTCATCAGAATTGCTCATTGTATAAACATAAAAACTTGCATCATGCTTCCCAGGATTTATAGAAAAATGCACTGTGTTCAAGGTTAAGAAAAATCTTCTAATTTGGTCTAAACCCATATATGAATAGAGGTTAAAGGAGTGACATTCAAAAAGAAAAAGCATCTTTTTTACAGGCCATCGCTGTGAATTTTGTCTTACCGTTTGATGGCAACTTTTATAAACTCCCCTTTAATGACTCTCTCCTTATTGATTCTTAGTACTCATAGAACAGATAGAACGTACTATCTTTCCCTGATAGTCTATATTCTTCTGATGTTCCCCAAATGTTCTACTCATTCTAACCCCAGTTGCCTTTCCTGGCCCTGTATAAATGCTGAACTGAATAGTATTAGATTCATTTAAAATCCCATTTCTCTGGATCCATCCTCTGACACCTCCACCTCACCAAAATAAGTTGTTGTTGAAAACCCACGCACCATATCTTTTCTTTTTTATATTGACACATATAAACTTAATTGTTTCAAAGAAAATCACAAAGTACAAATTATATTCCTAAGTGTTCAAATTAGAAAATAATTACTTTGTCATCGGACCTAAACATATAGAAAATCTGCCCTGTTAATTCTGAATATCATATTTAAATAAGACTAAAAATTATCTACTGTTAGATTTATAGCTTTTTAATACATTTCACCAAACAGCTTAGATATTTTTCTTATAAGACATCTTTTGATCTTGAGATATTCATGTTCAGTACAAATACACTGCAATTAAGGTAGCAGCACAAAGAAACGTTGTTAGCAGTTAGAGTGTGTGACAGTAATACAAAATTAATTGATATATGCTTTACAAAATTACACTGCAGGTTATTGCTTGAAGGCCTAATGGTGATCCCCAGCTTCCATCAAGTGACAGTTTTAATATTTGTAGGTGATGCTCTTTTTATCTGTAGCAGCTGCTGGATTCTGCTTAGAGGAAATATTTAAAAAAATAAAACACTGGGAGGTCTTAGGAATAAAAGAGAAAAAAAAATAGAATATTCAGAGGAAATAAGTTTTGTAGAAACTTAATTATCATAGATGTATCTTATCCATTCATATTTTTATATGATGGAAAAGCTAAATACTTTTAATCATAAAAAATAACTATGAATCTATATAAGTATCTTCAAATAGCTTTACACTTGAATTTTTAATGCTACATTCAATCGTCCTAATAAATTATAAATTGTATCACTGTGAGTTTGTACAATAGTGGCTGTAATATTTTGACTAGTCCTCAGAAATATTTAAATTGAAGTTGCCTTCAGTTTTAAGACATTCTAGTTTCTCAAACAGGTAAATTAAAATAGAGGGTTCTTTTTTTTTACAAGACACATTTGTTGGGCACACATTTGTCAGCACATGCAGAGGATTTCTTCTACATTGTTTATAGGTATCCTGAAGAATACCATATCAAGCAAACTATTCATTACTTACATTTCAGTTACATAATCAATACATATCAGATATTAAAATGTTTATAAAGTTTTGCTTTAAATGTAATCATTTAGACAATAATTTTTCAACTGAGGAATCATCATACATAGATCTGTATGTACATATTATATATGTTATGACCAGATTTGTTTTTAAAAATGTGTGTGTGCATATGTGTGTGCTTATGTGTATGTGCATATATATATCACTACTTACAAGTTTATAGTCATGTAATACCTTTTGTTTTTAAATCAATAAATCTTAGCTTCCTTTCAATAATGTCCTATATTTGTTTTTAAAAATAAGCTTCTGTAAAATATTACTCCAAAAGATGAGGTAAATAAAATGCTTAGCTACAAAACTGAAGTAACAGACTTTAATCCATATACCATAAATTATGTTATACTGCTTCACTTTTCCAAGATCTCTTCCTATTTGTGTCTTTTTCTTGCTTTCTAGGCAATTTTCTTTTCAATTATATATTAAATGCTGCCCTCCCATCCCCCCACCACCTCCTGACAGTCTTTAATATGATTGAGTGTCTTTCATTTGGGTGAAGAATTTCTGTGAAAATCCATGAGAATATTATAGAGAATATTTGATAAGGCCTTTGTCCACACTGGAGTTGACGGGGATAGTGGAACTGATTTGGGCTAAATGATATGATTTACCAATGATAACACTGCTCTGTGTTTACTGCCTGGCTGACACCCACACAAGTATTTCCATCCTGGACCTATAAAAGGTGATTGATTTAGATCAGTACAGGTCATCCAACCTTGAGAAATCAATAATTTTGTGTCCCACAAGTTCAGTTAATGTACAAATGTTGTTCCAAAGTTAATATATTTTGCTGACCCCATTTAATGTGTACATTGCTTTGACTGATCATGTGGATAATCAGATAACATTTTTTTTTATGAACTGATTAAAGCAATAGTGTGGTAACACTGTTTCTATTTATTAACTCCCTTATGAGATTCCTCTATACATTATCAATTGATCTTTACATATCCTTGGCTTTATATCCAAAGCCCAAGGTCTCTTTTCTTGTGTATATTCTGCAAAAATCCACAAATATAACAATAAATACATCCCCTTCATCTCAATCTATTTTATTCACTCTGTACTTTTTTCTTTGATTCTGGAAATATCATTCTACATTGCTTCTTGAGTTCATTTTCTTAGGGTACTGTAAATAGAGTTCTTCTTTTTTTCTTCATCATAGTCATTGAAAAGTTTTCCAGTTACTTCCTTTCCAACTTCTGATGAAACTTCTGATTCCAATCCTCCTTACCCTATCTGCAAAACTGGACACTATAAGCCTCCATGGTGGCCCTGTCCATGTGCCTTCTTCCTGGAATCACATTTCTAACTGATTTTGAACATCAATCTTAGAATCTCATATCATTGCCTTCAATAACATGTGCTCAAAATAGAACTCATTAGCTTTCCAATTGAAAATTTATTTTCCTTTGCTACCTTATTAATTGGCACATCCACTCAGAAAAACACCTGCACCAGAAACAATTTCATTTTCTGCAAAGTTTTTATACCGATCTGTGGGGTCCCATCAGTTTCACCTCTGAAATAGCCACTTTGTTCCTCTCTCTCCTTTTCTTTCACGGTTTGAGTTTAGGCTCTCTTTACTATATGGCTGAGAAGGTATTGTTATATCTTCTTAATTAGTCTGCCTATTTTCCTCAAAATCTTCAATTTCTTAATAATTCTCTGAAGTGTTCATTAAGTTCTTTTGTAGCATAGCCAGATGCTGCTGCTTTAAAATATTGTTTTAAACCAACTTTAAAATATTCAGTGTCTCCCTTCAACTGATGAAATAAAGTCCAAAACATGTGAGCACGTCAAATGCAGCCCTTCAAAACGTAACAGGACCATGAGTGTCCATCCACAGTTTTGACCTTCCTACCAGACAGGCTTATAATCACATCGTTTTGCACTACTCACTGGAGAGACTGTTCAGTTTTTCCCTATGTGCCTTTGTGTATACTGTTTCTTATTTCTGAAATGCTCTTTACTTTTCCTAATCTTCAAGTGGTAAGTTTTACCTTTTCTATCATTCCCTTTTATACCTAGAAATCCATCTTCATCCTTCAAGCTGTGCTCAGAGATGTTTTTTCTTAGATCTTTCCTTGTCTCATTTTGCCTTTTTCTACCCTTAAAGAAAGAAAGGGTACAGTCATCTCTATTTCCTTAGTTTTTTGTACATACTTCTCATAAAACAATCATCAGTTTATTTTCCATCAGCTACTTATTGAATGTTGTTTGTGAGTTAGAAGCTGGAGCTATGACAGCATCATTTCTAGGCGAATGACTCACTCTTGGCAATATGCATTGTAATTTTTAATTTACGCTTCATCTCGTTGCTAGATGGTTATTGTCTTGAGGTTATTCATGTTTGGATGAACTTAGGGCAAGACTTGACTCCAAGAAGCTATACAATTGTTTATTAATTAACGAAAATAGTATTCCTATCACTCTGTCACTGTTTTACTCTAAAATATTTTTGAATTTTTTTCTTATAACATTCAAATTGCATGTGGAATTAATTCCTCGTGAGCCCCAAATACATTCACAATCCTCATTTTGCTGTGTTATTGATGAGAATACAATGAAAAAGAACTGACATGAAATTAATGATGTATTCTAAGTCTGACAAATCTTTTTTTCCTAGCAAGTTTAAGTGGTGGGATTAATGTCCAACCTGATTTCTTTTATAGTTTAATCAAAACATTTAATACTTTCAGAGAGAAAGAAATTCTATACTTTGTAATGTAGAGTCTACTAAGAAATTAACTATTTATTAAGTTATTTTCAATTTTAGTGAAATCAGTTCATCTGATATAACGGCAATTACATGAAAATAATAATTATCAAGAAATCTCATTCTAAAAACTGTGATTCTAGGTATCTTAGTATAATATTCCTTGCTTTTACTTCCAAACATTATATTTTCCTCTTAGGGAGAAAATTGCTCCCTATATATAGAGACAGGCAATTGAAATGAAAAATAGTATTTTATTAGTAACAAAATAAAATATAGAGAATTTGACATAGAATCGTGAGATAATGAAAAAATAATACAGTATTTTGTTCCGTGAGTAATTCAATACAATGTACAACTTATAGACTATACCTGCTTCATTTTGTGAAACAAAGAGTTTTAATTTGAACAAATAATTGATACATCATTTCTACAATCTTTTTTTTTTTTTAATTGTACCTTAAGCTCTGGGGTACATGTGCTCATTCTGCATAATTGTTGCATAGGTACAAATATGCTGAGGTGGTTTGCTGTCTCTGTCCCCCCATAGCCTATATCAGGCATTTCTCCTGGTGTTATCCCTTCCCAACCCTCCTGCCCCATACTGTCCCTCCCCTCCCCTGGCCCCCTAAGCTCCTAATCTACCACCATGTGAGATGTTCCCCTCCCTGTGTCCATGTGATCTCATTGTTCATCACCTGCCTATGAGGAAAACATGCAGTGTTTGGTTGTTTTTCTGTTCTTGTGTCAGTTTGATGAGAATGATGGTTTTCAGATTTATACATGTTCATACAAAGGACATGAACTCATCATTTTTTATGGCTGCATAGTATTCCATGGTGTATATGTGCCACATTTTCTTTGTTCACTCTATCATCAATGGACATTTGGGTTGGTTCCAGGTCTTTGCTATTGTAAACAGTGCTGCAATGAACATTAGTGTGCATGTGTCCTTATAGTAGAATGATTTATAATCCTTTGGGTATATACCTAGTAATGGGATTGCTGGGTCAAATGGAATTTCTATTTCTAGATCATTGAGGAATTGCCACACTGTTTTCCATAATGGTTGAACTAATTTACACTCCCACCGACAGTGTAAAAGTGTTCCTTTTTCTCCACATCCTCTCCAGCATCTGTTGTCTCCAGGTTTTTTAATGATTGCCATTCTAACTGGCATGAGACGGTATCTCAATGTGGTTTTGATGTGCATTTCTCTAATGACCAGTGATGATTAGCATTTTCTCATATATTTGTTGGCCTCATATATGTCTTCTTTTGTAAAGTGTCTGTTCATATCCTTTGCCCACTTTTGAATGGGTTTGTTTGTTTTTTTTTTCTTGCAAATCTGTTTTAGTTCTTTGTAGATTCTGGATATTAGCCCTTTGTCAGATGGGCAGATTGCAAAAACTTTTTCCCATTCTGTTGGTTTCCATGTAAATGCTTGATTTGGTTTCATGAAGTTAGGACAAAAAATAATTCATGACAGCTGATGTATAACTTACATCTCTATTATTATTTATATTCAATAAGTTTTTGAAAATTAGACTGATGATTCTTTTCCACAGCATTAGAATGCCTCTGTGACTGTGATTCTGCTTAGGAGACTGGTGGTAACAGGATGATTGAACTGTTTGAATGCATAGTCAAAATGTTCATCACAGTAATCTTAATTTTGTTAACAGTACAAATGTTTCAAGCTCACCTAAAGACAATTTGAACCAGGGAAAATAGGTGTTTTGTGGAAGATGATATTGCAGTTTATTTACCTCAATTTACATACTACTATTTCTGCCTACTTATGTTCATTTGTTCTGTTCACTTAACAAATTGCATGTGTATGTTTGTGAAAGAGAGATAGGGGGATAATTATTGCCCACCAAGTGGACCAATTTTCAAGGTAAATTTTAATGTCTGAATTTGATTTAAGAAACCATAATTGTACAAAGGGATCAGTTCTTAAGAAAAATAAATAAATGAACCCGAGAAGAAAGATTTTTAAAAAATTGAGTGATAGTCCTTCCTGCTATATTCTCACCAAAGGCTGTTATTTCTTGTATAAAGAATGTGAAAAAGAAAATCCTGGTCAAGAATAGAAGGATATGTGAGAATGAGAAAAGAATATTAAAGTGTAAATGTGGAATAGGTCTTTACCACTGGTCAAGCTTCCAGTCCTATCAGAATGACCATTGACCAGAATTTCCAGTGTAGAAAGTTATTGAACTAGAGAAAAAAATGAGAAGAGTTCGAATTTCTTAAACAGTGTGTCTTGAGCAGTGAGATCACTGGTGCTGTTTTTAGCTAAGCAAAGTTAATATGCTTGGAAGAACTGAAGAGAAGCCCCAATTTTTTATTCTATAACCATAATAATAATTTTTGAGTGCCCCCACTGTCCATGCCATAGACCATGATAATAATTTGTATATAATACTACATGATTTTCTCAATACAATGACAAAGCATACTATTCCTATTTTATACATGACAAAACTGATTTATGGAAAATTTAAATAATTTACTGGAGCCATAAAAATGCCCCAAACATCTGATTCCATTTTTTATTATTAATTCAGCTTCTTTATTTAAAAGCTTACTGAGTTTTATATATTCAGTATAGAATGATGAAAAAAACATAGTTTCTCCCTTCACTTAGGATTATGTTTTAGGAAGAAAGGTAGACAATTGAAAATTGAGTGAAAGTAAACCATGATTTGAATTGTGAGAGCAGAAATACAGAGAGCCATTGAAAAATACAGAAGTCAGATCTCCCAGAACTGACTTTTAAATACAGACATAACATAGATCTGGTAAAAGAAAAGAATGAGGTGAAAAGAGTCATCTAAACAAAAGGTACAGAATCTATCAAGGCACTGAGGCAAGCAAATCCATGATGTAGTAAAAGACCAAAAATAAGTCAATTTGGAGGCAATCCCTGCAGGGAAGAATTGGTAACAGTGGATAAGGGCTTAGTCAGACAGCTTTTGCATCACTAACTGCAATTGAACATTTTATGGTATTTCTAAGTTTTTGAAGAATTTAAGAAGATATTTAAAATGTATACTCTAAAATTGAGTAAGACTCCAGAGAATGAACTAGAGACACACAAGACTTAATGCAAAAGGAGGCTGCCACGGGGCTCCAGGCAGGCGATGCTTATGGCTAGACTGTGAAAGTGCCAATTGCAATAAAAGAGACAAGATGCTAATGGTAGTTGGGAAATGGGAAATACAATAGCCATAATTTAATGACTCATAGGACGTGTGAATTGATTGAGAAGAGGTTAAAGAGTCTCAGGTCTCTAATTATATGGTGAATATCAATCACCAAAATTTCTTTTTTTGTTTCTATCTCTGTGAAACTCAATCAAGTGGATATAGTTAAAATTGTGAAAACAAAGTTTGAGTAAAAGGGTGAACTGTGGTGCCTATTACTAAGAAAGGCTGAATAGAGATGAGAATGAGCCAGGTATTGGAAAGATGATGGGCATTTTTGGAGTCTGATTTGAGGAAAATAAATGCATAATATTTTCAATTCATGTTTAATCTGACAATTTATATGATTCAGTTACTTCTATGTATAGTTAAGTTATTCATAACCACTATGTCATACATGTATAGTATATTATTGGCTTCTACTCATTGCATTGGCATACCTAACACCAGAACACATAGGCACAAGACCACAGGTCATGTCACAGTATGAATGTGCTGAATGACATTTGAAGTATGTGGACAGTAAAGAAAAAATATTTGTAAAGTGAAGCTAGAAGTTAGTCTTCAGAGAATTATTTCAATTATTGCAACTTATATATGAAACAAACCTATAAAGAGGTTTCCCCAAATATGACAACCATGTCCTTTCCCTGTCGCATTCAATAACAAGTCATGAAACTTAAAAAAAGAAAAAGAAAAAAACTTTTCTGAGATAATGATGTTAATGCAAATATTTTACCAATTCTTTAAGAGAAAAGACTGGGTTAACTTTCTATTCTCTCTGTAGAAATCATAGTTAAAGCAATTTTTATCAAGTGTAGGTGCTCACCCCTATAATCTCGGCATTTTGGGAGGCCAACATGGAAGGATTACTTGAGGCCAGGAGTTCGAAATTTGCCTCAGAAATTTAACAAGATCCCATTTCTACAAACAATAAAAAAAAAATATTAGCCAGGTGTGGTGACATGCATCTGTAGTCCCAGCTACTCAGGAGGAGAAGGAGGCTCACTTGAGCCCAGGTGTTTGAGGCTGCAGTGAGCTGTACTTGCACCATTGCACTTCAGCCTGGCCTACAGAGCAAAATAATAATCAACATATATGTAATATATATAAATATATAAAAGATGTATGTATATATAATTCAATTTTAGTACATAACATATAAATACAATAAAGTATATTTTAAATACTATATATGAATTATATACATATTTATATCATATATAATTTTATCTCTATATAATTAAAGTAGCTGTAGGAAAAAGATGTTATAGAGGTGTGTAAGTTAATCAATAAAAACATTTTAACTTTTAATTGGCATTTTATGTAGTTGTCAACATTTAAAATTTTGTGATATGTTGTAATTTCTTTCGTATTTTAAATAAATATCCAATTGTTTAGTTAATTTTACATTTGTAATGTTCTATTATTTCCCTTAAAGAATGCCCAGAAAACAGTAATAAGCCAGAGCCCACAACACTGGGATTTGCCCTTGGTAGGAACAGATGACAGAATGCCATCTGTAAAGGAACATGTGGGAGAAAAGTCAATTATGAAAGGCTAGGCACACCACAATAACCCAGTTGGACATATATGACCATTATTAGGATCTTACATTAACAAGAGATCTAGATGTTTCAAATTGAGGATATAGTGCTTGCTGTAAGATATGTGTTAGATTACTTAAAATATAATGAAAAAGAGGGATCTTTTAATTTAAGGTCTAAATTACATAAAAATATTAATATTAACAAAGAAGCGCACACACTCTATGTTAGAGGTCCTCAAACTTCAGTGTGCCTGGAGATTACCTGAGGAGCTTTATAAAATTGTGATTTCATGACCCTACCCACCAGAGATGCTAATCAGGAATCGGGAGTTGCTTTTACTTAACCTCCATTCAAGTTGACTCTAATTCAGAGGATCCCAAAACCAACTTAGTTAACTATTGATTTTGAGGCAGCACAGATTTCCATGAGAAAACTGGTTTGGGACATCACTCTTCAAAATATTCTCCTTTTGGTTTTGAGGAGCTGAAGAAGAACCAAATAAGGATCTCCATTAGATTACTAATCAGGAAATGTTCTCTGAAAAGAAAAAAGTCTCAATACTATAATACATTATAACATATAATGATACATAATTGTAGGGGTTTTTTTATGTCTAAACCAGTTTTGTTACATGCCAACACAAATGGTTTTTACTTAGAAATCTCAGAAATTAGTAATGGGTTTGAAAAAGGAAAAAAGATCAAATCACATGCAAATCATTGCCCAATTTAAATGATTTCCAATATATGCCAGATGTAGATAGTATACTTTGAAGAAGTCACTTCAGGATTCATCTCATTATTCCAAAAATTAATTTTTCAAAATACTATGTCTACAACAAAGATCTGAAAATTGAGTTGAAAACTTTTGTCATATTATTTTAAAGTTAGCTTTGCTGAGGTATAATTTATAATCATATTATTTTATATATAAAAAGTGGTGACTATTTTTTAGTCCTTGGATGTGCAAATTAATTTTTTTTTTCAAAATTAACAAAAAAAAAAAAAAACTTGGAGAGCAAAGTTGGATAAATGAAGTAGGTAAAAGTAAGCTGCTCACAGACAAGATAAGGCTATTTAGTAATAAAATTAAAGTATTTAAATAAAACTAATCTAGCAAATTTTCACTAAAGGGAATTTCAAAAGAAAAGTATCAAACCCTGAATATTCGTTCTGTGTATATATCTACAACAGTCAAACTAGAGGAGCATCAGGAGAATTTTAAAGATGCACTTAGCTATGCTTATCTTTCTAAATGACGTATATCAGGACCAAATCCTTAGAGTCCTTGTGGAGGAGAGAGCATCAGAGATCAGTTTGAGACCCAGCATCTTGTCTGCTAACTTACAGTTTTCCTTTCTGTTTTCAGTTACCCCAAACTTTCAAGAGGTCAAATGTATTAAATTCTTGATTTTAAAATGTATTTAAATGTAAAAATCCACTGAGTTTACATTTTTATCCTTTTTTTTTTTTTTTTTTTTTTTGAGACGGAGTTTTGCTCTTGTTACCCAGGCTGGAGTGCAATGGCGAGATCTCGGCTCACGGCAACCTCCGCCTCCTGGGTTCAGGCAATTCTCCTGCCTCAGCCTCCTGAGTAGCTGGGATTACAGGCACGTGCCACCATTCCCAGCTAATTTTTTGTATCTTTAGTAGAGACGAGGTTTCACCATGTTGACCAGGATGGTCTAGATCTCTTGACCTCGTGATCCACCCGCCTCGGCCTCCCAAAGTGCTGGGATTACAGGCTTGAGCCACCGCGCCCGGCCATATTTTTATCCTTCTTTAAACTAATGAATCACTAGTGCAGGTGTTATCTACACTTAAATTATAGAATGTCCCACTGAAAGAGCTATTTCAGGCAACAGTTAGGAGTAAGTTAAGAGAAACACTTTTAGCTTTATTTGCCACTGCAAGTTGCTGAAATAGTAAATATTTTAAAATAGATAATAAAAAATACTTTATATGTATATATAAGGAATCTTGGAATATGTTCTGTGTTGGGTTATATGCTGAGAAAAGGAATGATGATTTGTCTGTTCCAGGGTTTAGATATTATTTCATAGATTCAATTTACTTTTAAGTTCCTCAAATGTCAAAAATTGTTTCATATAGTAAATAAGAACGGTGAGAGTTGATGAGGTTACAAATTGTAAAAATTAGGCAGGCAAGTAATGCAGGCTACCAGAAATGTGGATTCCCAATGGGAGTGACTCCTGTTACCAAATGCTGTTTCTTTATTCTGTTTTCTTCTATTAATTCTAATTTCTTCTATTAAGCTAATTTCTCAGCTTAAGGAGAAATTCCCAAGGTTATGGTTTTCCTTAGAGGAGGAGCACTTACTATGATATTAATTAAACATATAACATGATTTTTAATGAAGACATGTAAGTAAAATACAGATTTTCATTAAAAATTTTTGCTTCTAATCTTCCCTGCACCTAATTACCTAATATTTTGCTGCTTTTGTCACTGGTGTTATTTTCATTCTTTTATGTTGGGAGCATTTACACACATTTCCCAACATTTGACACAACCCCTAAACCATCTAAAACGATACACTTTTCCTCATGCCCTTATTCTAAATCTTTGAGCTACAGAAAATGTCTGCAATCAAATTGGGTGGAAATCTTGAATATTTAGTTTAGACATAATAAAGGATATTATTCATGCATTAAATATAATCTTACGAAAAGTTTTTAAGACTTTGTTGAAAATAGTTTCAGGTTCAAAAGTGAACATGTATATGACCCAAATCTTATTGGGGGAGGTGGAGAACATACAATAGATAAAGCCACTGAAAAAAAATACATGGTGTTCAGAGTTTTCCTCTGTCCCTCCTTGTTTTAGAGTCCAGAAATCTCAAACTTGCCGTTTATCCATTACAAAAGTAAAACATTGAACACAATTACCCACCAGATTTTTCATCTTCAAATATCAGCATGCTAAGAAAATCTTTAAATATCTCTGAGTCAACTTCCATCTTCAAATCAGAAGCAAAGGAACAAAATATGCTGCTAGACACAAATTTGTCCCTTGTCAGAGAAACAGAATAGGAGTAGCAGAATTTTTTTTTGGAAAATCTCATCCTTAAATATTTTTTCCTGTAATTCATATTTGCATTAGTTATACGCTCTTTAGAATAAGAAAGAGTTTTATTTTTTATTTATTTATTTTTTTGATCACTCAAGTTAGCTCAAGTTCATGTGGAAATGAGAGAAATAAGAATCTTATTTTGCAGCTAGGCCTTAAAAGTATCCAGAAACAATTATAAAATTACATTTGGTGGGAACACAGAAGTGTCCAGACTGTCTTGTTAACTCCCAGAATATAAAGAAATTGAGGACAAAAACTCATTAGGTGTCTAGTACTAATACATGTTAGTAAAAATATAACAGCTAAACAGCTAACATAAACAGCTAACATACATTGATTGCTTACTCTTGCCTGATAGTAATGTTTGCTTTATGTATCTTATGCTACAGTTATTGCAAAAATTATATATGATACTGTTACTTCCCCAGTTCCCAGTTTGGGAACTGGAATGGGCGAAGTTCAATGGCTGGACCAAGGTGATACTATTAGCAAATAACTGAATAAATGCTTTTACCATTTGATTCCAAATCTACCCTATGAATTAAAAAAAAAAAATCTTATAGCTTTTATTCCAGTTGTAGATTTTTGAAGTCTCTTTATTATTCTGATTAACCAGTTAACTTACCGTAACAGGGAAGAGTGATCCTATTGATTACTTACTACTGATTAATTCTACTGATTACCAGATCCAACTGATTACATTCAGTCATCCCTATGGGACAGAGTTTTTGTATTAGACCACATCATTGGCTGCCTTGGGTCATGTGCCTATCCCTGGTCCAAAAAGCTTTGACTAAATTGAAGGCATCCTGTGAAACCAGCTCAACAATACATTCTGAAAAACCCACTTAAAAGACAGAAAAGTTAGAAATTTCCCCAAAGGGTATGATTTTGGGAGGTATTCCGAGTCAATTCTCTAGAGAATATTATTTATTCAGTCTTTTCTCCATTCTTTATAGAAATATCTATTCTCCTAACAACTATTCTGCATCTCTTTAGCTTCTGTATTTTTTTTATACTGAGTAAAATTTTACAGTTTGGTTGAACTTTATATTATTTATTATATTCTACCCACCCATCAAAAATTTTAAATTTATTTAAATTTTTGAATTCTTAAATTGAAATACCACACTGCTGTCATTTAAATAATGATAGGGAAATGTGTTCCTTTGGTAGTTTTTCATAATTTTGCCATAATTAATTAAAATGTGTATTGTAAATATTTAAGATACCTAGTATTTAACATAATTTTGTTTATCGTTCCAGATCAAAGAAACACTAAATATCCTTGGGAAACAAAAACATAAATGAATATAATAATAGTAATAAGTTAGATAAAGACATAATGAGATATTTTGTTAACATCTGTATTTTTAATTCGCAAAAATTAAAATTAATTTATTCTTCTTGAATGTGGAACATAGTTTGGGGAGTTATGAGTTTAACAGAAATGTGACATGGCACTTAGAATCATCTTTATTATCTAAATATTAACTTGTTCTGATCTCTTACTAGCCATTGGGTTTTTAATATAATATATTTTAGGTTAAGCTCAGTGGCTCACACCTTCAATCCTGGCACTTTGGGAGGCCAAGGCAGGTGGATCACTTGAACTCAGGAGTTCAAGACCAGTCAGGGAAATATGATAAAACCCTGTTTGTACTAAAAAAATAAAAAATTAGCCGAGCATGGTGGCACGCACGCATAGTCCCAGCTTCTTTGGGAGGTGAGGTGGGAGAATCACTGGGCCCTGGGAGGTGGAAGCCACTGTACTCCTGCTTAGGTAACAAAGTAAGATCCTGTCTCTATTAAAATAAAATAAATAAATAAATAAATACATTTTATAGTAACTGAAACATTTACATTTCTTCCAAGAGTTTATTTAATTATGGTACAAGGTACTTCAATTATATGGAAGTCAGATTTTATTCATAGGTAATATTAATCAAAGCAAGAATTGTTAAAATTGTTAAAAATTACCTTTCTAATTATCTGCCAATAATCTCTCATAATATATATTATAGGCATCATATACTCATATTTTGTCTTAGAACATTCATAGAGCTTACTATTCTATAGAATATAAATTTTATAATCTAGATTGATCTTTGATAATCAACCACTAAATTTTTAAAATATATCTAGCCACTTCTAAAAAGAGAAGAGCATCCAATTTACAAGAAATATTCAGATTTAGCTTAACTTTAATTCTTTATATAATTTTAGGAATAATTTTTATGGCTTACTAAGTTCTGAAGAGGAAGAGATATAAATACTCAAATAAGAAGACTGAGGATACAAATTTTACAAGTAAAAAGACTGAAACCAACTAGAATTTGGGCACATTTTGTTTTTAGATAACTGAGGAAAATAGAAAACATTCCACACTGATTCAAAGGTGACAGATAGCTTTGATGTTACCTTTTCATGTATGTATACATGCAACTTTATGATACAACTGTAAAGGTATATAAACATATGCCTAAAGATTATATATAAAGATATGAGTATATAGATAGATATATAGATAAGGTACATATGCCAAAATTTGCTGTGCCTCCTGTGCCTGAATTAGATAGCACTTAAATAGATTAATTTTGATGCAGTAGAAATTTCAAAGTGTCAAATAAAAAAAAAAAATGCTCCTTTCATTTCCCATCAAAGTTGATGCTCAAACAATGTCTAAATACTGGCTATATAATGCTCCACCATCTGTTGAAGGGGTGGTCTTTTGTTGTCAGTTCTCCTGATTTCTCATGTACAATTTCTTCTGTGTGGCATTAGTCACATGAGAAAGAGCATACCTAGGGTTTTCTAAATGGCCTTATAATGAAGGCTGGGCAGACAGAACTAGGGCTGAGCTTCCTCCAAACAGAGGAAGTATTTTGACTTCCCCTGCCATATAAAAAACATAAATATTTACAGGGAAAGAGTATGTTACTCATAAAAAATTAATATTCAAACATTTTGGAAAACTCTATTTGAGATTTATTTCAGAAGTAAAGGGGCAAAGCTTTTTCTAAAAATTAGCCAGCCACTCATATTAAAAGAGCATTTAGAGGATAATTCAACAAAAGAACTTCTAATTATGAAATTGTATATGTAGCTGCCTCAGAGCAGTTCTGAAGCTATCTTTCTGGGAAGGATACTGTATTTTAAGAATGCACTTTAAGAATGAGGTTAACATCTTATCTAAATTTTCTCAAAAACAAAAGATTATGTGTATGGCAGGCACAAGGACAGTTGGGTCTCACAGAATTTTTCTAGCTTCTCTCATCAATTGGCTCTCTCAAAATTTGCATGTCCTTAAAAATGATCAGAAAGCAGGTAGAAAATGTTTGAGGTTGACAGAAACACACATATTTAAAATGACAGAATCTCTTGGACTGATAAAGATTTAAAAAAATAATGTAGGTTTGAGATAAAAGTAATACTGTAATGTAAATTTTGACTCTATCTTTGGATGGCAATTTGTCTAAGTGCATAAAAACTCTATAAATAAATTCTTTTGAAAAATCTCACTTTTACTCAATTAGTAATTTATTTTTAAAGTGAGTCACTGACTGAAGATTACTTTCAGAGTTATTACAACTTTTAATTTTATCTATTAACTATTTTTAAAAACTTTTGAAAAGTTTGGGAAAGTCATGTAATAATATATCATATTCTTATTAAATGTATTATATAGAACTACATTTGCCTATATGAAGGTAAATTTAAAATATTTTAAGTAAAATGGCAATATACGGAACAATAGATATTGAGTATTTTTTAAATCCCTGACAATTTATATGTATTTTTCTGTATAGAATAGTCTGCAAGAACATAGCAAAATGCAATGGAAGCTATTATCTAGAAGTGGTCAACTTCAGAAGATTCAATTTTTCTCTTTTTGATTGTCTTCTATATTCTTATTTCAACTAAATACAACATATGTAATTAAAGTATCCACAAAATTTGAACATAACACTCTAATTCATATCCTGGTAATGTGACTTAATATGTGTGTTGTTGAATTACACTGTTTCTCAGTAATTTCTTTATTATGGAAAAATGAACAAGCATTGGCATAATGGGAAAATATGTGCATTTATGTCACTTCTGAAAACATGAGGTTTAATTTATATTCCTTTAGGCCCTCATGACTACCTTTTCTAATTTTATGTTAATATTAAAATGCTACATTAGGCTTCTTCTTTTAATAAAGTAATAATTGCTTAGATGAGATTTCACTTTAATTCTCATGACATGTGTCTTCTGTAGAGAAGCACTTAATTATCTGTGTTTCTTGTGGTTATATTTGGGAAGCCCATTGAGCTTTTCTTTATATTTCATAACTACTAAAATAACATGGGTCCACCTACCTAAGACCTCTGTCCCCCATCACATAAATGAATGAAGATGCTATTCTCATTTGGTAATTTAGGTTTAGATATATGTCTACAAAAAAGTAATCAGTCTAAAAAAACCACTGTCTCACTATCTTTTTATTTTCTAGAGGGCTTTCATACATTTTAAGTATTTATTTGATAATGCAGTTGAAATAAACGGGATGAAGTTCATTTACTCCATGCCTTTGATTCCGGAGAATACTAGGGAAGGAGACTCCTGACAAAATCACAAGGGTAGGGCTCTAGTACTCCAAACTCCTTTGTTTTTACTGTTCAGTCTTTTTATCTGTGCTATATTGTCATGATAGCCCCATCTCCATAAATCCTTTCCTTTGATCTGTTATTCACTAAGTTGTAAATAAATGATAGAAAAGGGTTTACTTTTTTCAGAGATCATTGTTACCTTTGTATTAGCCTGTTTTCACACTGCTACAAGGAACTCCTTGAGACTGGGTAATTTATAAACAAAGAAGTTTAATTGACTCACAGTTCTGCATGCTTGGGGAGACTTCAGGAAATTTACAATCATAGCAAAAGGCAAAGGAGAAAAAAGCACCTTCTTTACAAGGCAGCAGGAGAGAAAGCTCACAGGGTAAATTACCACTTTAAAAACCATCAGATCGTGTGAGAACTCCCTCACTATCCAGAGAACAGCATCAGGGAAAACCATTCCCATGATACAGTCATCTCTCAGCAGGTCCCTCCCTAGAACATGGGGATTACAATTTGAGATGAGATTAGGGTGGGAACACAGAGCCAAACCATTTCACCTTGATAGAGCTGAGACTCACATAAATGGAATTTTAAGTATCAGTGAGCAGGTGGGAAAGATTTAAAAAGTAGAAAGCATTGAGGCCTGCTTAGAAAGTATAAGGTTTGTGCCACATATCAATAGCTGTATGCAGGCTAAGTATTAATAATGTTTATATGGTTTCCAAGCAGGTGTCTTTAGTACAGCATCTGCAGTGCAGGCACATGTACGTGTGGAGATGTTAGGGGCTGTTACAATCACTGAAGGCAATGCTGCCGTGTAACACCTAGAGGTGAGTTGTACTAAATATATTCCCATTGCAAAAATTGTTGTACTCAAAATGCCAGTAGAACCCAGCTTGAGAAAAATTTCATGTAGGGTTACGAGAACAGATCTTTTGTCAGATGAGTATTTATATCCTGATCTTGCTAGTTGAGTAGCATTAAAAAAGTTATTTAACTCTGAACAGTTTCACCTGATTTGTTAGATACAATTAACACATTTTTGTAGGCATAAAATAAAATGTACAAATTGTTTAATTTAGCATGTGGCACATAGTGAACATTCAATAACTACTTATGGTATTAATAATTGTATCTCCCACAAAACGTTATTTTCAAAATCTACCAACTTATAATAATGAAAAGTAAATAGCCTAACTGAATGGTTACAAAAAGCACATTAAAATATTGCCTGTATTCAAGCAAAACAAAGTAAGTATTCAACCTAATTTCAAAACTTATTTCCACTTTAGTCCAGGCCAGGCTCAGTGGCTTGCACCTGTAATCACAGTATTTTTGAAGGTCAAGGCAAGCAGATCACTTGAGCTCAGGAGTTCTAGACCAACCTGGGCAACATAGGGAGATCCCATCTCTACTAAAAAAAAAAAAAAAAATTAATATCCTGGCATGGTGGTGGGCACCTGTAGTCCTAGCTACTCCAGAGGCTAACACAAGGATTGCTTGAGCCTGGGAGATGAAGGTTGCAGTGAGCTATGATCTTGCCATCACACTCCAGGCTGGGTTAGAATAAGACCCTGTTTCAAAACAACAGCAAAATATTTGTTGAGCCTAAGTTTAGTATGAATTATTGTTTAATATTCCCTTAACATGCCATGTTTCCCCTTTGTGATCTCCCTTTCGTTCGGTATTCTGTCCTTTGCCTACTCAGCTTGACAGTCTTGTATCCTTTTATTAAAATGCTGAAGAAACACCTTTTTGGGGATGATTGTCTAATGACTGTGTCAGTTACTTTTGACTGTTAGCATGATTACCCAACACAGAATGACTAAGCAATAATGATATCATGAATATCACCCAACACCCAAATGCTGATCACTTTCCACATCCTCATCCTCACTGTGGGGGCCTTCATGTTCTGACTTAGTCTCATACTCCCAAGATGGCTATGGCTGCTCCAGACCTGAAATGCTCATAATCTAGAGCAACGCATGAGAGCTTCTCTTCACAGGCTTGGCTTTTCTTTTCTTTTTTCTTTTATTTTCTTTTTAGTAGAAAGGAAACCTTTCCTAGGGACAGTCCTAAATAACTTTTCATCTCAGTTGTCATTCATCAACACAGGCTGCATGTCCATGTACTAACTGTAAGAGATATGGGGAGAGTAAGCATACAGCCTTTCCTATCGCCATAGTGGAAAGTGGTATTTTTCAAAATGGCAAAGACTGCTGCTGTGTAGGCAGTTAACAATATATTCTGCACATCTTCTCCTTATCTGAACTCCTAACTCTAGCTCTATCCACAGTATGAGTTGTTCTATTTTCATTGCTCTTCCAACAGCACTCCAGATGCATCTATGCATGTACCTCACCTACTTCACATGATTGTAAATATTTCTATTTTTACCCACCCCTTTACTAAACCATCAGCAGCTTGTAGGATGAGACCCCTGTTGTCTCCATCATTATATTCTTAATGCCTACTTTGGTGTACAGTAAATGAGTATCAAATAAACAAATACATTTAGAACCTTTTAAAATAGGGAAAAATGAATTATCAATGAAAATATATTTTAAGATTAAAATAATAACTTGAGATGAAAAAATTATAGTATTTGAAGGGGTTTTAATGGTTAAAACCTAGCATAATAGATAGGATATTTCACATCATCCCTGAAGAAGCCAAAGTCTAACCATCTGCTTCATGTCTCACTAAGTCTAGAGATGAGAAAAAAAAGATGTGAATTTTGGTATCCCATGGGATATTGGATGAAGATCGTGCAGGATTTAGATAATAGAGCCTGTAAGAAAATGTCAATAATTTAGGCTTTTTCTTTTACATTTATGAGGGAGACATCAAAATTTTCTCCTTTCTTAACAGGGTAGTATAGGAAATAACTCTTGCTGATTCATTTGAATGGGCTTTTGAAAAAGGGCAGGTTAAAATGAAATAGAGCATTTCTACTGAAGTTTCAGAAAAGAACACACAACTGCAAAGCATTAGTCCAACAATGCTTTGGACTAAAACTCCAGTTAACCATGTTGAATGTGTCAGCTTTATTCCACTGAATATATATCCTTTATCTCTTGCTAAGGAAAAGACAGGATTTTTACTTGATCTGTGTGTGTGTGTGTGTGTGTGTGTGTGTGTGTGTGTGTGTGTGTGTGTGTGTGTGTGTGTGTGTGTCTATTTTGTGGTAAAGAAGCAGTTCCAAATAGATCCATGTTGAATCCCTTGTAATTGTCTATATCACTGCCTAAAGAACCCAAGAAACCTACCAGTGTTTAAATTACTACAGAAAAAAATCCCTACTTTCTCCTTGAAAATTAAATGTCAAATTGGATTTGAAATGTTTACAAAGGTACTTTTTGTTTATTCATTATGATAGAAATGATAAATGAGTAAAGCTTCTTCCTGGGGATAATGGACTTCTTCAAGTTTTCAATTTTGTCTCCATTTTATATAAGATGTTTTGTGAGTACAAATTGCCATCTGCAGCTCCAAAAACACTTGGTGCTTAATAAGGCATGGAATGATTACACATTTGGTAGCATCCAATAGAAAGCACAAAAATATACTATTACTTATGATTTTTTGGTGAAGGACATTATCATATTTTTGTATTTTTCCATCTCCCAAGAGCAAAAAATGTATACAAAATTGTACACAAAAATATATACTTCCCAATTCACATATTTCTCATTCAGAGATGCCAGCTATTTATGACTTATTAACCATGTATAAGATTTTTCATAAAATTCTGTCATATGCTTCTAGTCATTACTGTCATATGCTTCTAGTCATCCTGTGCCAGCATATTGGGACTGACATTTTACATCAAGGAGAAGAAAAGCCAATCTATGTAAAAGTAGACCATGTTGAAACTAAAAGAAATCGACTAAGGAGAAAAAGGCCTTTAATGGTACACTAGCTTGCAACTTGTTTGTTTCTTACTCATTAGATCAGCCTAACACATGTGGTGTCTTGTCTGTCACATAAGATTGGAAAATTGTTTTAGTCTCTTTTTTGCCATTGTAACAAATCACCACAAATTGAGGGACTCAAAGCAATACAAATTTCTTACAGCATGGGAGTCAGAAGCCTAAAGAGTGCTCACTGGGCTGAGTTCTTTTGGAGGCTCTAGGTGAAGATCCATTTCCCTGTCTTTGCCAGATTCCAGAGTTAGCCCACATTCCTTGATGCTTGGCACCTTTCTTAAATTACAGCTTCTTCTTTGATGGCACATCTACTTCTCTGCTCTCTGATCTCCCTCTGACAAGCACCCTTGTGATGATAATAGGCCCACTAGGATAATCTATGATAATGCCCCACCTCAGGATCCTTTACTTAATCACGTCTGCAAAGTCCCTTTTACTATGTAAGGTTATATATTCACAGGTTCTAGGAATTAGGATGTGATTTTCTTTGAGGTGCCATTATTCAGCCTACCATGGGGCTCTTATTCAATTTTAGTCAATTTCACATTTTATCCTTATTTGGCTTGTCTCTTAATCTGTCTTAGTTTCAAGAATGAATTAGCTGTAGCTGGAATTGTGCACCAAACTTAAAATATGCAAACCCGTTTACATATTGTGTGGGTATACATGCATATATATCTGTAGACTAAGTTTCTAATTATTAATAGCGTCTTAACATGAAAATGGAAATTACTGATTAAGAATCATGTTATACTATTGAAATAAAAAAATTTCAATACTTTTCATCACTCAGTGCCCTTCAAATTCAAGCCTCCGCTGATTTTTCAGGATGGGATTATCATAGATTAGTGGTATCAGGAATTGTGATATTATATTCACTATGTGTGAACTATAGTGTCGAATAGCGTTTTTCAATAAGCCACCCATTTTGGGAAGAAAATCTATTCTCTTTGCAAAATGAAACTGTCCTAGTTCAAGCATTTTTAGTCTACCTTTCCCAACCCCGAGCCCCTAAAATGTGCATAATCCAAGCATTTTTCTATTCCTATTATTTATAGACTTAAGACAGTGAGTTACATTTTATCATGTGGTTACAGATGTGATATTCCTCAAGGAATTATCTTTTGCAAAAAACTATAACATATTTGGCTAAGTTACCACTTCACGCCAGCTATTGTAAAAGTCTAATTTTCAGCAGTCTTTAAGAGACTCTGGAGGGTAACACTGAATCTCAAGTTTGCTTTTCAGTTTTCACGGATGTTTTAATTTTATATAGTATAATCTTTACTATTCAGTTATTTCATTTTAACCGTGGGAGAGCTTAATTTTATTTTAGTGATTAACTAAAAAAGCTATTTATCATCCTGAAAATAAAACACAGAATACTCCTATTGCTTTGGTTTTTCTTTTAGCCCGTCTTTTTGCAAAAATAGTGCAGAATTATTGTCAGAAAATTTGGTCTGTTTTTCATTGAAATCTTCTTTAATTATATTTTTAATTGACATAATAATTGTACCTATTTGTGGGATAGATAATAATGTTACTATACATGTATTGTACAGTGATGAAATCAGGGTAATGACCATATCTATCATTGCAAAGATTTATTATTTATTAGTGTTGGGAACATCCAATATCCTCCTTCTATTTGAAACTAATATATTACTGTTAATCATAGTAAGTCTACCGTAATACAGAACATTAGAAATTATTTCTCCTATCTAGATACAATTTTGTAACAAATTTCTTCCTATCCTTCCTGTCCCACTATCCTTCCCAGCTCCTAATATCCTCTGTTCCACTTTTTATTTCTGTAAGATCAACTTTTTTAACTTCCACATATGAATGAGAACATGTGATATTTAACTTTCTTTTCCTGGCTTATCTCACAAAACATAGTGTCCTGCAGCCCTGAACTCTTTTGTTATTGCAAACATGAAGTCTTAGGACAGAAGCCCTTGCCCCCTAGAACCTCATCACACAGTACATGCAATGCATACAATGAAGTACCATAGAAGCTTTTTGATATTTTGAGTAGAGTGTTGTGGATCCAGTGACAGAGAAAGAAAAAGTTCACCGGGAAAGTTTTTATTAAAGGATCTAAAATGTCATTAGACTTCAGTGAATAATTACAAGTTTGTTAGACAGGAAAGGACATTCCAAGAAAAGGAATATAATGGTAAAAGTATATGAATATTACATTTAGGGAAACTGAATAGAACAGTGAGGAGAGTTAAAAGTGTATGTTGAATTGGCAAAATGACAGTAGAAGAAATTATTTAGAAAGACCTCTAACAATATTATGAAAAACAATTTAAACGGAATTCTGAGCAATTTATTCTTAATGTACATATGCACATTTTTCAGAGGCAGGTGAATGTAAAGGAAAGAGATTAAGGTACTTCTTGATATTTGATAACTAGCATTGTTCTTGTAATATTATATGAGCTTTGTCAAAATTCGAAGTTGCATTTGTAATATTTTCTGTAGGCCTCTACAAAAATTCAGTTCTCTTTGTAATAAATTCATTGTCTGCTATATGAGACAAAAGGAAGTATAACCATATTTCTCTTTTAGCAGTTATGAGTGTTGTGGTATGAATCACTCTATGTTTAAATTAGCAATGAGATATAGAGACAATAAATAAATATTTGATATTAACTAAACTCTGAAAACATAAGTCATAGCATTTCCCTAATACTTAGCTGTTCAGAAGACTGTATGTATTCTTTAATTTACCTATGCTTTAAAAGTATTTTGAAACCTAATTATCTGAATCCCTGGGGGTATTGCTATTGAATAAATACTATCCCTCCTTTATGTTTAATCTGTAACTAGCTACCAGAGTAAATCATTTATGTTACCTTAAAGTTTTTCCGTAGTGCCCTTTTACATATTCAATAGGCAACTTATTGAGATAACATTAGTATATATAGCATTAGTATAACAAGTGAACTTTTAGGAAAAAATGGCACAAGATTTTTGTAAATTAATCATGGCAAAATATTCAAGGATCTGGGGGCTACATAGTTGTGAAGTAGACCCCTATTGATAGATGTTAGTTTTAGTATTTGACGTAGTTACTGTTTTCTGAAAAGATTAAAATTAGCAGTTCATCTTGATTTTAAAATGAGAAAATATAAATTAGCTAGTCTGTGACAACTCAGATATATACATTGTTTCATCTATGACTGTATCAAACTTTCAAAAATATTTATTATAAACTTCTATTAAAATACATAATTAGATGTTTTCATATAAATGTAGAAGGATAATTATACTAAGCCTTTCTCATGCCAGGGTTTATCCAAATGAGTAAACTGTGTAGGCTATGCTTGTCCTAATCTTTTCACGTCTTTTGATTGCAAGGATCTATTATTATAAAGAGATATGCATGGTACTAGCTTTGATCTTCTTCCTTAGGGATGTAAGTGAAACCGCCTTCACATTTTCATAAGCTCCTTGTTTTAATTACAGTGTAAAACACTATGTTTTATATAATAGGAACACATTTAAAATAAGATTAGTCTGCCTATCTCAGAAGTGTGGGATGAAGCATTAAATAGGCTAAATGAAAAACACATATAGATGCAACATATTTAGCTTCTGATTCAAGGAATTCATCCAGTGGCTATATTTTTAAGTAATCACCTTGAAATACTGAAAATTCATTCACTTGATTCCTATAACTAATGTTTTTAAAAACTGACTTTGAAATGGAATATCTAGTTTAAAAATAAATAGGTGCGTTATATAGCAGGCTGTTCTTATCTGCTATTTCCTAGAAGGATAATACAAAATATCCCAAAACTGTAACAATAGAAATTGTCTTTAAAGATTGAAACTTGCCTTGGCAAGCTGGTAACATAGGCTCATTAGGAAAATCCCATTAGGTCTATCTTATTCCTGAAAAAAAAAAAAAAATGTCATTTTGAAGCATGATGAATTTGTGTATATATCTATGCACATGTGAGTATTGACGATGGGTGGTAGATTAGTCAAGGCTCTCTAAAGGGACAGAACTAATAGGACAGATGAATATATAAAGGGGGGTTTATTATGAGAATTGACTTAAAGGATCACAAGGTGAAGTCCCACAATAGGCTTGTCTGCGAGCTGAGGAGCCAGGAAGCCAGTCTAAGTCCCCTGACTTCAAAAGTAGGGAAGCTGAGAGTATAGTCTTTGGTCTGTATCTGAAGGCCTGAGAGCCCCTGGCAAATCACTGGTGTAAGTCCAAATTCAAAAGCTGAAGAACTTAGAGTCTGATATTTGAGGGCAGAAAGCACAAGAGAAAGATGGACACCACAAGACTCAGCCAGTCTAGTCCTTTCACCTTCTGCCTGCTTTTATTCTAGCCAGACTGGCAGCCGATTAGAATGTGCCCACCTAGATTGAGGGTGGGTCTGCCTCTGTTAGTCCACTGACTCAAATGTTAATCTCCTTTGGCAGCACCCTCACAGACATACAGGAACAATACCTCCCATCCTTCAATCCAATAAAGTTGACAGTATTAACCATTACAGATGGTTTGCCTATTTTACCAAGGGATTTTCTTCTGGGATTTTCCCAAAGAATTATTCTATATCTATGGTTCCATATAGGTGAACCTTTGGACATTAAAACAAAATAAAATGAACAAAACATCCACTGTCAACTTTTAACCTTAGCTGGATACTCATTGTAATTACAAAGTTGTTCTTTCACAAATTCTTAGTTGATACCTTTTCTAATTCTAACAGCAATTACTCTAAACCTTTACAACCCTTTCATGTTCCACCTTCTTCAAATTTCTAAAACTAATCCTGCTTCTCAGTTTTTTGAGAAAACACAACTGATGAAGACTATGTTAACTTACTTTCTTCCATACCAGCTAAAAATTCATCTATTTCATTTTTCTATCTTTCAGGACAAGTGTTTCTACTATTGTTTCTGTTCTTATTCCACCTCTATATGTTTTTCTTCGCCTCCAGTCTCTTTCCCTAGCGGTATCTTTCCCTCAGGCTATGAGTCTACTCCAGATTTTTAGAACTCACTGTATTTGAACTTTGTCATAAGTGATTCCTTTATTGAAATTTCACATAGCTTTAGTAAATCTCCTTTCCCCATGCATCCTCCTCCTGAATCTGTGGCTGAACTTTGTTTCCTGTCTCCCTATCTGACCTATTCTTACCTTTTTGCCTCCTTCTCTTGACCAGCTATTTATCCCCCACCCTCCTCTCACTTCACTTTGATCTACCCCATGTCTATCCCTCTAGTTTTTCACTAACTTCGTGTAGCCCCAGTTCTCTTGTGTTGCCAGTTTTACCCAATCTCCTGAGTTATAGATGTAAATATTTCACTGACTAGATATTTTTTCTTAGATGTTTCCAAAACATCCCATACCCAGTATAATTTTTAAATGATTAGAGAGTCATACGTTTGGGTTCAACTATCTGAATTTAAGATTCTGGCATTTACTAAATGGTGAGCATAATATTTGAGTCTACTTTCTGCTTTAAATAAATACAGTCTTGAAGTTCTATTCAACCAACCTGTCTTTCCACAGTAATATCTCCTCTCACCTGGATGGCTGCAATAGCATTCCAGTTGATCTCCCTGCTTCTACCTTCACTTCACTGTAGTATATATTCTCAACACAGTAGCCAAAATGATTCTTTAAAAAAGTAAGCCAGATCCTGATGAGAGAGGAGAGCGGAAGAAACCGGTCAGGCAAGCAGTTAGGACAGGTCCTCCGCAGAACTTCTTTAAACCAGGAACAGCCTGAAAATCAAGCTGCAGGCCCCAAATAAGAAAAAGCCCACATCCCTAAATGGAAACACCCACTCTGTGAGCACAGGTGAACAAATTTCACTACTTTATGGGGTACATTTCTCTCCCCTTGGTGCCTTTGTTCCTTTTTGTGCTCTTCCTCCCAATTGTCTCTTACTTTTCATTTGTTTTACATATACCTGTCTTTCTGTGATTGGCCACAGGCGAAGTCTTCATTTGCATAAAGTGGAACATCACTCCAGCTCTGTGGGCCAAGAGTTCACTTCGGCCTCCTATTGGTTCTTTACACTATCCTGTCTCCTTCCAAATGGTGCATTTTCAAAAACAGCTCACAGACCAGTCAACCCACTCCTCCTCATTCCCAGTCCATAAAATCCCCAAACTTAGCCCCACAGCGAGCAACCGTCTTTGGGGCACCCTCTTGCTGCTGAGATCTTTTCTGCCACTTAATAAATCTCTGCTTTAACCCTCTCCAGTCTGTGTGCCTTTTTCTTTGGTTGTGGGACAAGAATCCGGAACTCTGAATGACAAAAGCAAAGAGCTGTAACCCTCCCACCCACTGAGCTGCTGGGCCGGAGTCAATGAACTATAACACTCCCTGCGCCTTGCAGAACAACAAGAGTGAAAAAGCTGCAACACTGTTACACGTCTCAGAATCTTTTAATGGTCTTCATCCTGTTTTTTGTTTGTTTTTAGTAAAACAAAACCTTTATTTGATCTCCTCAGATATGGTACTCTCTGACCACATCTTTTCCTAATTCATCTTTTTCTGCAGTCACATTGACCTCCTTAGTGTTCCTCCTGCCTCATATCCTCAGCCCTTGACCTTTTATTCAAATGGGTGTCACTCTCACCTTACTTCAGTGTTTACTCAAATGTCATATTCTCTGTGACATATACTCTGACCACCTATTTAAAATTGTACTTGCCTCCAAACTCTAACCCTCAATCCCCATCTCTGTTTTATTTCTCTCAATAAGGTTTATCTTTTAATGTGCTATACAATTAGCTCATTTGTTTTGTTTTTCTCTCCTCCCATTAAAATGTAAGATCCATGATAGCAGGAATTCTGCCCTATTTTTTTTACATTTATTTTCATTATTACATCCCTAGTGCCTAGAACACAGTAGAAATTCAATAATGTATTACATAAATAAATAAATGAATGAACAAATTAAGATGGAATGGTGGGAGTGCTTTTTGTGCTACATATCATTAAATATTATTTATTATTTCTAATATTATTCAGCTCCCCCATATGAATGGGCTCAGAGACCTATGTACACATGTACTCAGTCTATTTTTTCTATCTGTATGTCGTATCTTGGTTTTATGACACCATCCGTTGTTTAAGACTATATACTTGAAGATATATCAGAGATTTTCAAATATTTAGTCACCAATTCTTAACTCATACTTCACATCACTTGGATCAGAGTCTTCATCTAATTTCCTAGTACCTTAGTCCAGTCATCTTGAACTCTTCTCTAGAAAATTGTAACAGTCTTTTAGGAGATGGCTTTGTAGCATGTTTTATTATTAAATATCTTTTCTAAAGTATTTTGGGTGACTTCAAATTACAGAAAAAATACTTCCAATGGCAATCAAGGTCCTTCATTACTGATCCTGACCTATGTTTTTCAGATGCTCAATTCCAATGCTGTAAGTTATTTTTATGGCCTTCTTCTTTATATTTTCAACAAGTACCTATTAATTATTCACTGAGTCACGCACTGTGCAATGACATTTCTCCCTCTCCACATAACCATTTGTTATGGTTTGGGAGGAATGGAGATAAAATCTAGCATTTCAAGATCATAGATCAAACACAAAGTAGCTATAGATACAATGAACATCTGTTCTGACTTTTCTGGGATAAACTTGGTTTATACCTGTTGTCCCAGTGTAATTACTAATAAACCTACTTTCAGTCTGAGAACTCTCTCAGCCTGGAGATAAATTATATAGTTTCTTTATCTATAAGCAAAATAATTTGAATTTTATTCCATGCTCTTTTTCTATATTAACTTCAAAAGTTATGTGACAGCCTAAAGCAAAATGTAAGCGCTCCTCCTTTAGCATTCAAGCATACTTATAAATATCACACACCACTGTTTGGTGGGGAAAACCCAGTTCTTACTACCTGAATGCCATTTCATTTTCAGCAGAAAATTGATTTTTTCTCAAATGCACCACAATAATTATTATCTTAGCCACTGCTTACTCTAAACTTTACCTGGAATGTTCTGTATTCCACTTATCCAAAGCCTATCCATCTTTAGAGGAATGCGAACATACCAAAACTTTTTTTTTTTATTTGTTTCCATCTGTCTCTTCCCGTGTTCTCTTCTTTAACTACTTTTTTGAGGCATGAGATCTGTAGGCGCAACTAGTCTTTTGGGTCCTTTAAGACAAAGACTGGCTTCTACATCTTTGATTCTACACCACCAAGTCTGGTCCAAATGCAGAGTATGCTCAAGCAGCTTCATGTAAAAATCAATGATGACAGTGGTGTTGATGAGTGTGGTGTTGGTGGTGAACTTAATGAAAATATAAAATATCTACAGTTTGAGAATGGAAAAGGCTATTCTTATACCCACATTTGTAGATTTTAGATATATGTGTGTTTGTAATGCCCGTTTACTGAAATTTACACTGCTAGTCTCAGGTGGAGGGAAGTCGAGGGGGAGAAAGAAAAGATGTACCGCATTTTATCAAATCTAGGATACTATTGAGAGTGTGATATAGTATTATTTTTTATATTGCTCGGGCAAAGTTGTCAATTAAGTTATGGCCTAATGCTTTCATATCACTGAGAATTTTTATATGATATTCACTGAAAGAGCTCACTGAGACCTATTTAACGATAGATTTTTTTAAATCTTAAGTTGTTTTTACATACAGATAATGAAAGTACTGCTGGAACATGATGGCTAAGGTGTTCCCAACACTACTTTACATTCAGAGGCCATCATTGTAAAAAACATTCCTATTTGAGACACATTAAGGGTAAAAAATAATTATTTTTAAATGGATTCACAGGATATAAATAAATATGTTGTGAAAAACAAACATCTCATGAGTTTGTGAGAAGTAGAGGATGGGCTGTAGATTTCAAATATTCTGAAACAAAGGAAGGAAAATAGCAGACTTTTAGTCACAACCAACTGTTGAAAATCTGAGATAGGAAAAAAACCCTTATGGAAGATTGCTATCACTTCTTCCTTCTTACAGCAGAAGTTGTCACCTTGGAAGTCATGGCAAGAAAAGGAAGAAAATGCTGTGATATTGGGGACCCAACTCATATAGAGATGTGAAGCCCCAGTATCAGGATGGATGGTTAAAAACTGAATACTTAGAAATGGATTTTAACTATAATATTAATATTTAACTGATTTTTTTCTTCCTCCCAGAGTTGAGAAAGAAACTAAAAACTTCTATGCTCAAGAGCTTCTGCTTTGATTCAACATCTTATATCAAACTTATTTGCTGGAATATCTGTATTCCATCTTTGATCTGATAAAGCCCCTAGTCATAAACACAAACAGAATTTTTAACTATTTCCAGAAAAGATTGTGTGAACCTATAACAAAGTCAAATGTATTAAAATTGTGTGTTTGAACTGAGCAGTTAAAATTAGAAAAATAATTAGTTTGTCTTTGCTGCTGAACAGAAAATGTGGATCATATTCATGTACCTTTTATGCATTGCTTTCTCATGTTTCATCTTTGTACTGCTCCTTCTGCTCATGTTCAGATCATTCATATTTTATTTTGAAACATTTTCATTTTCAGATCAGCAGTTGTGTGATCCTGGTGAATTTCTTTGCCACGATCATGTGACTTGTGTCTCCCAGAGCTGGCTGTGTGATGGGGACCCTGACTGCCCTGATGATTCAGACGAGTCTTTAGATACCTGTGAGTATAAAGGTTCTCATGCCATTCAGATTTACCTTACAAGTGAAACTAAATGTCGGTTGTTTTCATGGATGACTGCTGTTGTAGCTGATTCTTTTTTTTTTTTTTTTTTCAAAATAGCCTAAGAAACTTGAAACCTTTTGTTTGTGCTTTTTTAAAAAACGGGTATGTGAAGGAAGGCATAAAATGCAGTTTTGGGGTGTTAATTAACTTATGAAAGGAAAAAAATGTGAGGTTAATTAATTCAGCGTGATTGTGTTAACACTAGAAAAAAAATGACGTAAGAAAAAAATACTTAAAATGTAGCCTTAAAAGGGAAAGAGACCTTCTCCAATAAATTATCTCACACATTTTGAAACATAAGGAATATTGGGGAAATAAAGCTTTAGTTCCCATGTTATTTATATTAATATCTTAGGGCATTATACAAATAATTACACATATTTTCCTTTGAGCCTGAAAGAAATTTTATTCATTCATAGAGTTAAGATCTTTGCCTTTATAGTATCAGATTAAGAAACGCTTTAGTATACAAGAGTCCTAATCACAGTTGCACTGCTATAACTTGGAATCCACTGAAGGTTTATTCTGTGTTACAAATACCACTGTAACAAAATTACAAATAATAACAATAACCATAGCTAAATACGCCCCGCTTTTTTAAAAACTCACTTATAAAGAGTCTAAACCATTCCCTGAATATTGATAGCGACATTTCTAGAACTTCTCATATCAACCTGTGCTCCTCAGGCAACCAGGTATGCTGACATGTCAATGTCATCCTCAGAGTAACCACATGAAATTAACCTTAAACCACATGAAGTTAATGTTAAAAAAATTCATCGTCTTCATTGCCTGATATTGTAGAAATAACAATTATTGGTTCCATTTGCCATTTTCATCTATCTGTTTACAAGTCTTTCAGACAGTTCTGAAGAAAACCTTGCTGTTAGAGCCAAATGCTTATTAATTTCCTTTGTGTTTGACAATTTTTTTAAGGTTTCTTAAAAAAGTGAAAACTTGAATATTTGCATGAATTGCTTCTCTTTATTTGGAGCCAATCACTTTTTCCACTGGAAGCGGTTATAGTCGTTTATACTACATTTCTAATTTTCACTAGTTAACTCCCAAAAACCTTTAAAAACCCTTTACTAGACTCCTTATAGCATAGACAATTATCTAGGAAGATGTTAAAAAATAAAAGATTAATTAAAAAAATTCTAATGAATAAACTGTGATAAACCCATGTGGAGGAATATTACTTGGTAATGGCAAGGAATGAAGTATTCTCATGCATACTACAACATGGATGAACCTGGAAATCATGCTAAAGGGAAGAAACTCATCAAAAAAGAGCTCATATTTTATGATTCCCTTCATATATAATAAGACACAAAATAGGCAAATCTATAGAGAAATAAAGTGGGGGACTGGTTGCCAGCGGCTAGGTAAGATGGGGTACAGAGGAGGGAATGAGGAATGACTGTTACTGAATATATGGTCTTTTGGGGGGATGATGAATATGTTCTTAGATTGTGATGATGCTTGCACAACTCCGTTGATAAATTTTAAAACGTGAGAACGTTTCAAGATGCAATTTGGGGAAAAAAACATGGGAACATATATTTTAAATGGGTGAATTATGTCATATGAATTATATCTTAAAGGTATTTGAAAAGGGAAGATAAATCCCAATATTGTGCATATGGACGAAGAGATATAGGAATGTAGAAAGACAACAATAATAAATACTTTGGCCCTACATCATACAAGTATTGAGACCATATTTCAATATCCTAACTCTTTTGAAACTTTAGCCCTCTCCTTTTCAAGTGCTATCTAGAAGTGAAATTCTCTCCTCTGGCTACAAGGAAAGACTGCCATGACATAATCAGAGTAAGAGTCAAGTTCTTTAATTTTGATAATAGGGTCTTACATTCTGCCCTGATCCTCCCATAAATAATGACATGGAGAAAATAACAAGGATATGACATAGATTTGCAGAATTCATATGCAGGAAAGCCAGGGGGAAGGGGAAACCCCGTAGAACTGTGTGACTGGCCCAATGCAGTAGCATTTGAGAAGAAATGGTAGCATAGCACATCTAAGCTGGAGTCTCCTTCATGCTGATGAATAATGGTGAACAAGGATGTTCCCTTTGTGCTCAAGAGGGAGCTCAATGGGAAATCAGACAGGAGAGTTTTATGTCTAAAGGAGCAGCAGTAACCTGTGTAGTCCACAGGTAAAGTCCAGAGAGAAAAGAGACCTCTCGATGCATGTTAAAGTAGGTGATGATAAATATTATGCCCACCTCCTATGCCCACTCCATGTCTCTAACAATATGGCAGATACCCAGCAGGCTCATGCCAGTGGACCAGACCTGTATACACTGACCACTATTCACCTTGAGTAATTAGGCATCTACTCAAAATGGTCTAAGTAGTCACTGCAATGCTGTTAAATATTTGAATACCCACCCTGCCCATAAGGTACATACCACCTTGAATTTTCATAAAAAGGGGGTCCTTCCATTCATAGAGATTAGGGCCTTTTGGCAGATGGAGGCCTCAAATTGGAAATTGCATGTCAGTTATTAAAAAGAGAATGAAGTTCTGCTTACTTAGTTTGTAAAATGAAATCCACACCTGCTCAAGATTATTTCTGGTAGTCGTTTAAGTACACAGTTCTTTCCTTTCCAATAACATTTGATAGATTCAAATTTAAAATGTTTCTTCACTTTAGCCATTCTGATTTTACCCTCTAACATTAAAATTGCTGCATATTCTTAAAGGCAACACTGAAACTGCTCTTTATTAATGTAGCCACATGTCAAAGACAGAGAAATAACTGCTTTTCTACCTGTTTTATTCATTTAATCTGTTCAAGATATTTAGATTTAAGTTTATTTAGCCTGTTCCGTATAAATGGTTTCAGTCAATACCAATTGAAATTCGGATGCACATGGAAAAAAGGCTTTATGAAAATATTAGTCTTTTGCAAATTTAAATTTCTCAATCCAGATGTTCGCCATTATCATTTTCTGTAATCACAGTGCTTTGTAATATGTTGTTTTATAATATTCACATGTAGTCATCACTAATCTACATAAAATAATTGCATAATTTTATAATTATATGAATGTATACATTTGATATGAGAGATAAATATTAACAATGAAAAACCTTGAAGACTGAGTCTTAGCAAGGATAATGTGTTCAGTATATGAACAAAAGTATGTTAAAATCTTTGATTTGAAGACAAAGTATGTTGCCTTTATAAAATATTAGATAAAAACAGCTGATACAATAGTTATTTTTTTCTGAAATACACTTAGCTTTAAAATGATAGACCACTCTAGCATAGAATTTATTTTTACATTGTGAAATCTCTGAAGTGACAAAATTCTAGCAGGAATTAAATGGGTATTGTTCGGAAAGAAAAAAAGCTTTACTTATAAAATGCTGATGACCTAAATGCTTTAGAAGGAAAACATATGTATAGAAAAATAAGAAATCTTGGAAACTAAATGAAATTTAGATATTTACAGATCTGAAAGTTCACTGAGTCCGTATTTTTCTCGTCTTTGGTGTTTGTTTGTGCTCAGGTTCTAGGATTATTCTCTAGTATTCATGAAGCAGGAGTTAAAAATCACTAACAGCAATATACTTAGAAAAATGTTGTGTGAGGTTGGCTTACAACTAAGCTGATTTCATGTTGGGAAGAGTTGCCAAAGTACACTATTGGAAAATTTTAATTTATAATCTTACCCTTGGGTATGAGAAAGGACTTTTAGTCATAAAAATGAAAGCCTTTATTGCTGCATATTACTTAAAATAATTTTTCAAGTATCTAAATAATAACACCCATTTTAGGCTCTATGAGGCCATGAGAATAGAAAATCAGAGAAATCACCATCTTTCTACTCATAGCTTTCAACCCAGTGTTGTTAGTATGGCATGTAATGAGAATGAAAATGAATAGTGGAAATGTTTAGAGAATGAAAGCTTGGTACCACCTGTAGTGGGGAAGTCTCCTTGAAAGGCACTTTTATTCTGAGATATTCAAAATTTAATTCTTTCTAGAATTTTCTGTGGAATGCTTAATGATACTTCCTTTTCAACACTTGGCTCCAGCTGATGTATGATATTTTCAGGAAATCTGACATCATTATACTTAAAACTAGATTCTTTCTTTTTAAGAAAGGAAGGTATTAGCCATGCTATTCATCCTTCTTCCCTATTGCCCGCCAGTTCCCTTTCACAGAATCATTGAGTGAGTTCTTCAGTCACAGATCATATTTTGGACATAATGACTCATTGACCAACAAAGGAGAATAAAAATAATGGCCTCAGCAATATATGCAAGGTGAACTCTTCTCTGTCCTATCCTTTTGCAAGGGTCAGCATCCTTTTTTTCTGTAAAGATCAGATAGAAAATATTTGGGCTTTAAAGGCCCATATAATCTCTGTCACATATTCTTTGTTTCTATTTGTTTTTCAGTTTGTTCTGAAAACCTTTAAAAGCTAGGAAGAAAACAAAATCTCTTAGCTTATAGTCTGTACAGAAACAGTCCACAGGTCAGATTTAATTTGCCAAAACTTTGTTGTAGTAGCGTAGCTGAAATATATCTGCTATATAGGTGAGGCAGGTCTGGGCTCAGGCACTGCTGCTACATGAAACAGCATAACCTCACACAATGAATGCATGAAGCATAGAGTTGTGTTTGCATCCACCAGTCATGGTGCCAGACTGAGGCAATATGGTATAGTCTACATATGCTGGGTTTTGTTTCCTTCTATTTTTACATACTTCCTTATTGGTTAGGATTGCATTTGACCACATGTTGTAGAAACAGTTACTTAACCATATAGAGGTTTCCATTTTTCATTAAAAAAAAAGTTGCAAAAGTAGATAATTCAGAACTGCTGTGGCAGATCCAGAATGACAACAGGCTTCTCCCGTCTTTCCTACTCAGGCCCATATCCATAGAATGGTTGCTTCTCCCCTAGTGGATAATTTCATTTTGGACAGTCAGAAGGAAAGTAGAAAAGGGAGAGGCAAATTCCAGGTGAGCCTGTATGTCAGGAAAAGGATAAATTTCACAGAAAGCAAATGTAGTAGATCTCCTTCACCAGAATGGATTACATGGGGCGTGGGGCAGTGAGTACTCCCAACAAGATCTGTTGCTTTCCTAAAAGATATTTGGGGTTCTTCTAGTAAAGAAAAGGGGAGAAGAGACATTGGGCAGGCAAAGGAACCTGGTAGTATGTACCACAGCGCCGCTTCACTCTCCTCCTTGGCATCTGCTGCACAGGAGATGATATGCACAGTGTGTGGTCACAGCAACTGCTTGGCTCCAAAGCTCAGTTTTTCCATGAACATCTTTCCTCTTGGACAATTAATCTAATCATACTGTGCCTCCATTACCCCATCTGTGCGATGGAAATGATAGTACCTGCCTTACAGTAAAGTGCCCATAATAAGTGCCTATTCCCTAGCAGCATTCCTTCTCCACTCCAGACCCCATCTGCCTTCCAGATGCCCAGAGCTCCATTGAGGTATCCTACCTTGAGGTTCTTTTGATAGACTATCCAACTGCCTCCTCTTGGTAGATCCTCTCTCATTCTTACTAGGAACCTAAGTGAAAATCAGTTGTTGATTTTTTTTCCCTAAGGATGTGGCTAGGAAGATGTTTAATCTATATATGCTAATTCAAGTTATAAATATTTTTTAATAATCAGGTGTATTAAGTTCTGACACTGGAATAAATTTGGCATAGAAATTATTTGGGGGCAGATGACTTTTTCTGGAAACTCTTCCGAAAACACCGATGTTGAATGATTGACTAAAGTTGAAATGCATGTACTTAAAAAATATAATAGTCAAAAATGTTAATTGACACTGCAGTCCTGAAATGTAGATAATATCTCATTTTTTTAAATGAAGAAATTGAGTTTATAATTATTCTCTTCCCTTCTAAGTTGGCTCTTATCAGTGAAAGCAGAGTTTACATTTCTTTGAACTTGCCATCCTTTTTTGAAAACTGAGATGAAGCAGGATTCAATTCCTAAAAGAACACTTCAGGCTACCTAATTTAAAAATACCTTGTCATTTGAAAATCATGGAAGGCCATCCCAAAAGAATTGTTTCACACTGGCTGTGGGAGTGATCAGCTCTAATTGAACAATGCAGTAAAAGGAACAAGTCTCCTGGGTACTAGGAAGAGAAGCATTTATGAAAAATGAAAGTGACTGTAAGTCATTAGGTGAGATGTGAATCTGCATGAATTGACCAGTGCTTCTATTATGTTTCCATTGTTGTGGGATTTTAAACTTTATTTAGAGAGTAGGATTTTAATGAACTTCTTATATTCATACACTGACCTTTCCCCTTGGATATAAGATAGAAATCCTTTCATAATTTCCTTCTAAACTTTTTATCTTTGACATAGGTCAGAGAAATAAAATAGAATTCAGGTAGGAGGTTATTAGCAAACAGATACTGCCCTTTAAAATTATGTAGTAGAATAAGGCACTGAAAGTAGACTATAGGAACGATAAAATAGATAGAATTATGGAGTATGGTCCATGTTTCTAAGTAATAGTGATTTAGAGGTCACTTTGCAATGAGCTAATATATGAGAGTCACAAAGCTAAGCTTTTTGTTAGGTAGAAAAGCTGAAATGATCTTACAGATTAAAGGGAAAGCATATGAGACCCATGAGGACAGTTTATGTCTCTTTCAATTCTTTTTGTTTTGTTCTTCATTTTATTCTGAGACTCCTCTCTTCAGCAGTAGAGAGGCCAAAAAGCATTGACCCTTCTTTAATAATGAAAAGATTCCCACTTAAGAGTTGATATGCAGCGGGTATAGAAAGGTGGGGATAAGTATAATTGTGAAGTGAAACGGCCTATCTAACACTGGTATGTTCCCCCAGTGCAGTGGGGTAGGAGTAGAGGGTGACATTTCTCCTCATTCTGCCCTCACAATGCACTAATGGGTCTCTGAGAGTCTGCCTCTGCAATTTTTTTTTTATAAAAAGGTTGATTGCAGGCATAGGTGAAAGAACTACAATTCACACAGGCATAGAGAGCTCAGCAATGACAAAAGCTTCACCTTTTCACTCAAGAAGTCACTGCTTTTCAGTCTTCTGATCCAAGATCACAGGTCACAGAATAAAAGAGGACACATGTCCCTCAGGCAGGACTATACACTACGGAGAATGAACACTTTAAAATAATATAAAATAAAAGGGGTGAAATGAAATACAGGAATTCTAGAAACAAATGGTGAAATCTCCTTGGCTTAAAGGGTGATGTACTGTAAACAAACACTCTTGCCGGACTCTACAGGGACAAAGCTGGAAACTGAGCAAGGAGTCTTCCCAGAAAGTATTTAATCCATCGTTTATCTACAACTAATCTAGCATTTGGGGTTGGGATGAAAGCTTCTTACCTTTCATGGGTGAACACATTTCTTCCCGGAGGATGTTTTATTCTTTATAGTCAGTGTATAAAATTTACATTTGACTTTCACTCAGACGTGCTTCTAAAATGACATGTTTTGCCAAATGAAGCACTAAAGGATATTGTGTTCTAAGAACTTATTTTTAATGGTGATGCCTTTCTTTTTCTCTCCTTCTACCTATGTCTTCCATCATTGTACCCTAAAATACCTCTACTCTATGTGTATGGAATTTTCAGTAGGACAGAGTCTCTTTAGATTATTACCTGCTATATTGGCCCTGCTCAGGTTCAGGCAACATAACTGACTTTGGGTTTTTTGTTTGTTTGTTTAATAAAAACTTAATAATGTTAGCTTTTCTGATTTTTCAGGATGGCAGAAATTGCTCTCAAAGCAGGAAAATTAGTCAAAGATACGTGAAAACAGGGCTTGGGTAGGAGGGATCTGATTTGGTGAATGTGGTTTATAGCAATCCACTCACTTCATAGTTTCGTATTTTGTACTAAAGAAAGATACCTTGGGAGGGAGGGATCTGCCCAAGTTACTCACTGGCCAACCTTGAGAAGTCAGACACAAGACAGGAGAATCTCTCAACTGAGACACATTTTCCTCAGTATCCAGCAGCAAAGAAGAACACAAAAACACTTCCCAACATCTCTGACTGAGTTGCCAACAGAAAAGGAATTGTTAAGATAAAATGCTCATCTTAGAAATCAGCATGAATTAGCAAGCAGGTAGCCATCCACAGGCAAACAAAAGAGGCCCAGAGGAAACAAACCTTGCAGACTTCTTGATCTTGGACTTACGGCCCCCAGAACTATAGGAAAATAAATTTATGTTGTTCAAGAGACCCAGACTATGGTACTTTTGTATGGCAGCCATAGCACATAAATTCCACATCCTCCTATATATCTATTAAAATTGTATTTATTTTAATACCAGTGTAAGAAAAATACAGCAATAAAAAATTTCGTATCTTTTTATTGAAGATATATGCTAAATATTACTAAATTCTAGAGTACTAATCTTATAGACATGATAATCCTGTTAAAGAAATGTGAAATGAAATCTCCAGTTTCTAGTGGGGTAAAGGTAGTTACAAACTCTTAAGAACACCTAATATAATTATACAATGTTATTATTCAAATGAAAAAGCACTCCTCATTGAAAATCCACTGAAAGAATATACTGCAAATTTATGTTTTTTCCATGTATTGATAGATGGTGGATTGTTCTAAACTTTTCAAAAATAGATTTGCCTGAGACTTGTCCTTCTGGTGATCTGGGATATGCAGTGGAAGTGCAGTTAATGGCTCTCTTTACAAAGCTCTGGTTACAACATACAAAAAACAGGCCAGGTGCAGTGGTTCAATCACAGTGCATCAGGAGGCCACATCAAAGGATCACTTCAGCCCAAGAACTCGAGATTGCAGTGAGCTATGATTGTGCAACTGCCCTCCAGCCTGGGTAATATATCGAGTGAGATCTTGTCTCTAAAATACATAGAAAAACACACACATGGATACATACATAAACAAATAAGCTTGTATATTTGACCTAAGTTCCATTATTTTCCAAGGAAAACAGTAGAAATGTTTAATAGTTGTATACATCACAGCATGCATATTATTAATATTTTATATTAGGTTATAATCTATATTAGATTATTATAATTTTCAATTCTGAATCAATCATTGGGTTAGGCAGTAAAGTCTATGTAATTTGACAGTAAAAAGAAATGTTTCTTCACATGGGCTTTTAGGGAATTTTGTTACATTTCACTTTGAAATGTGCACGTTAGGCAACTCAGTTTCAAAATAAATGACACATTATTCATTTTCACTTAAATAGTGAAGAATATTTTGTCATTGAACTACATTTCTCATAATATATAGGTGCTTTTTATTTATAAAAACTAGAAACCATTCAATCAATCAGCAGCTATTTACTGGGGGACTACTGAATCAAGGTGCTTCTGAGCACATAAAAGCAATAACCACTTATCCCATGCCTTTTCGTGTGCCATGGCTTTAAGTTTTGCTAGTTCCTTTTTTCTCATTTTATCTATTCTGGTGAAATGCTATTCTTTCCATGTTAAAGAAGATGATATTTCTGATAAAGGTTAATGACGATTACCGACACAAATGAATGATTCATATGAGCCAGACGCTGTGCTGTGAAGGTTACATGGATTTTCCACTTTGATGTTCACAGAAACCCTGAGCAGAATGTCAGGTACAGTTGCTCAGGTTGTACAAGGTGTGGAGTGACATAAACATTGCAGATAGCATTGGTATATATATTTTCTCCCAAAGGGAAATAAATTGGCTTTAAAAGGGGGCATATTTTCTAATTTACATGAAGACTCGATAGGAGATTGGTGGCCCTGCTTATAAATAGTATTCATGGTCCCCTTTTATAGGTGATAAAAATGAAGCACAAGGAGATTTACTTAAAGCAATTAAGTGACAGAGCTACAAGTGAACACTGCAGCATGCTATACAGCCTGAGTTCAAGGGATTCCCAGGGTCAACATCTTGATGCTTAGTGGAGGCAAGATTGTCATGCATGCCTGTGTCACATTGCACTCAAGTCATAATGCTTTCCATTAGGCCATGCAACCTAATGCACTTATGCTATCCAGATGTATGTATGTTCAGCCATTCAGTTTAGACACAACATATTTTAATTGAGTGACTACTATCCAACAGGGTCTGTGGTTGATATTGCAAATAATAAGATAAATATGCCAAAGATGAAAGAGAGACGTAGTAATAGCTGGAGAGAGGATTTAAATTATTAATTTTTCCAATTAGAAAGGATATTATCATAAGTGTGTATATATATTATTGTGTTAATAACTGTATAATTTATATAGGTTAACATTTGTTTATGCATATGAAGTTTATATGTGTGTATATGAACAAATTAATCAGGAAAAAATAAGTATAATATTAGCCTCTCTGTGTAACACACACACACACACACACACACACACACACACACACTCTCTCTCTCTCTCTCTTTAAAAACAGATTGTTGAACATAACAGTGAAGATTATAAAGGGATTTTTAAATCAGTTTTTTTTTAAATTTTTGTATAACAAATTACCACAAATTTAACCTGTTGAAACACACATTTATTATCTCTCAGTTTTGTGATTCAGAAGTGCAGGCAGGATCAAGTGGCTTTTCTCCATAAGGCCTCAGGAGACTGAGAACAAGGAGTCTCTCAGGCTGGGATCTTACCTAGAGGGTGTGAGGAAGAATTGGCTTCCAAGCTCATTTAGGGTCTTGACTGAATTCAGTTTCTTGTAGTTTTAGGACCAAGGCCACATTTTCTTTCTGGTTGTCAGCTGTAGCCACTCTCAATAATTAAAAGCAATCTACACATGTCTTGGCATGGGACCCCTCCACTTTCAAACCAAGCAGTGGCATGTCAAAACCCCCTCACGATCCATGCTTCAAATCCCTGGCTTCCTCTACTGTGGCCAGATGGGGAAAAGAATGTCTTTGAAGACAAGGCATGACTAGAACACTTAGCTTTTGTCATGAAATGTGATATCATCCTAAGAATGATATCTCATTATACTCACAGGTTCTACCCACATTCAAAAGAGAGGGTGTTAGACAAGGGTGAGGGTCATTGGGAGTTGTTAGAATTCTGACTAACATAGTGTATTCACCTGCTTGGGCTGCTTTAAAAAAATACCACAGACTGGGTGGCTTAAACAAAAATTGTTTATATCCTCATAGTCCTGGAGGCTGGAATTCTGAAGTCAAGGTCTTTCATTCTTGAGGCTTCTCCTTGGTTTGCAGGTGGCCATCTAGTGGTTTTTTGTTTGTTTGTTTGTTTGTGTGTTTTGTTTTTGAGAGGGAGTTTCCCTCTTGTTGCCCAGGCTTGAGTGCAATGGCAGCATCTAGGCTCCCTGCAACCTCTGCCTCCTCCCTCAACAGATTCAAGTGATTCTCCTGCCTCAGCCTCCTGAGTAGCTGGGATTACAGGCATGCATCACCACTCCCAGCTGAGTTTTTTTTTAATTATTATTTTTAGTAGAGATGGGGTTTCTCCATGTTGGTCAGGCTGCTCTCAAACTCCCGACCTCAGGTGATCTGCCTGCCTCAGCCTCCCAAAGTACTGGAATTACAGTCGTGGGCCATCCCGCCCAGCCCATCTAACGTCCTCACAGTTTCATCCCTTTGAGTGTATCTGTGCCCTAATCTCATCTTCTCATAAGGACCACAGTCATATTGGATTAGGGCTTGCCCATACAACCCCATTTTACCTTAAGTACCTCCTTAAAACCCTACCTCAAAATACAGTCACATTCTGAGGTACTGGGCTTTAGGACTTTAACATATGAATTTTGAGAAAACCAATTCAGTCCATAACACACAAGATAATTTTGCTTCTTAAAACATATTCTAAGACATCTTTACTCACTAGCTTATCTCATAAAGTTAAACTGTTACTTGTTTTAAAAGTTGAATTTCCTCCCTCTGCTTTTTTTTTTGTGAAGAACTTTAAGCTGATGAAAAATTAGAAGAATATTATGATAAACACCTGTATACACTGGATTTATCAACCACTACATTTTGTTGCATTTGTTTTTTATCTGTCTCTCAGACATATTTGTCATGTTCATGAACATATACATATGTATGCATACATTTTTTTTTTGCCAAACCATTTCAAAATGTGCAGACATGATGTTTTTACATCTACATTTTTCTAAGAACAGCACATGTTCTTACATAAGAAGTATGTAATACTTGTCCCCGAAGTATTAATTTTAATTATTTTACTGAATCCATGATCCAACCAAGGATAATACATTGCCTATAATTGTCATAGGTTTTTAGTCTTTTTTAATCTAGAGTATTTTCCAGCTTTTTAAATTAATTGTGATATTGATATTTACCTATAGAATATCACACAATCAAGATTTTTTTGGCTCTTTGACAAGGGAAATATTTTGCCAAGAATACTCTGTAAGTTATGGCACACTTTCCTCATTGTGATTAATGCAGAGATAGGTCAGTCTGATGCTGCTTGGTCACTTGGTTACCAAAATTAAATCATGACAGAATGTTTTTCAGAGCATAAGGCATAGCTCTAAACTTTATAGCTAAGTAGTTCAAGACAGAAGGGTCTTTTATGGTTCTAACTATTCCATTAGGAAAAGTACTTAGAAAAAAATGTAAGACCCTACAATTGAGCATATCCATATGCTTTTTGAAATTGAAAATATGTACCAAAAGAAGAATGGAGCTGATAAATTTGAACTTTGCATTTTTTGATTTGTGTCACTCAGTCTCCCCTTCCTATGCCCAAAACCCTTTTATTGGATTTTCCTAGGCTAGCTAAGTGTGACACACAGAATAACTATTACTTCTGTTTCAAGGAATAAATAGTCTGTGTCCCTAATGACATTGTTAGAATCCTTAAGGATAGCAATGTTTTCCACGCTTTGTGTCTGCATCCATTGTTCTGCATACAGTGAGCAGCCTATACATTTTTTACCTGAGATTTAAAAAAGAAATCCATAGGCAGTTTTGGATATGAAGCAGAGTGCTTGAAAATAGTTTCATTCATTTCTAAGAACTCTCTGAAGATACATATAATTATATATTTGATTATTTTCAAAGTTAACTGTAATTGGAAGTTTATTTGACTAGGTACCTTCTTTTTAGAATTCATGAGTCACAAACACCAGAAGGAATTTACACAATTGCTTTGAGAATTGCTTTCTTCAAATAAGTAAGGGATAAACTCCTTGAGACAGCGACCGTCTACCTTTTAGAATTTTTTCACGCAGTCTTTCTTTTACTACTGTCAACAAGTTTTTTTTATATATATATTTAACTGGTTCAGCAATGCAACAATTGAATGTAGCATTTCAAATAGAAAGTAGACCCTGAAGAACATATCACTTAACAAATACAAAAAAAATTCCTCCCAAAGATGGTATTATGTAAGGCACTACTCTTTGATGATAGTGAAAGAAAATATTTGAATCTGCTTTACAACTGCAAATGCAAGAGAAAATGTTTCAAGTGGAAGACCCTATAATATAGCCATCTCTGTTGTGTTGACAACTGTTAGGATTTCAGCTAAATCAAGTATTGATGACTCTGTCTTCCTCCTGGAACCTTTTCACATGTCACACAAAGCAAACAACAACAACAACAAAAGAATAAACTTGTATCTCTATGTTCAGATTGAAATTGAAGGTAAAGAATAAAAGAAAGAAAAATATCCACACTATTCCTAGTTTTTTTTTTAAAAAAGAGCCTGCCTATAATACAATCAAAATTAAGTCAAGGCAGATCAGGTACATTCTTACAATTCTAAACCAGAGGCAGTTTATAAGTTTAAAAATATATTTATGGTATCTTCATTACTATAGTGATGAATGTGTGTGTGTGGAAACAGTTTACTTTCTAGGTAAGTGTATTCTTGAAAGTATGAATGTTGAATTTCTGCACTCTGGAACCACGCAATTGGGTTGGCATTACCACAACTATTTTTCTAGTAATCTTTAAGTACTTCTTTCATTGATAAATAGAAATAGAAGTATATAGTAAATTTGGCATTTGTTTTAAACTTTTGGGGATTGACTGATATTTGACAGAGTGATTGGAATTTTTATTCCTCAAAAACAAAACTGGTTTAACAAATTAGATACGAGTTTTAGGCTCAAGGAAATCACAGTAATTGGATTGGTTATCAATAATATGCTATTAAGTAGCTGAGATTGGCTTCTGTTTAATATTTAACCCATAGATAAACTGAACCTGTACAACCCGTTGTGAGTAACATTCTTTGTGATGAAGATTCAGATGGCCAAGTTCATGTTAAATTTTGCTTAAATATGTGTGTGTGTGTGTGTGTGTGTGTGTGTGTGTGTGTCCTACTTTTCATTCTTTATTTCTTGATGGTAAAAATTTTTGTTACTGGGCACTTATAGATGCAATAAACTGAAACAAGTTCAGCCTGTATAAATGCCAGTGACTGGAATTGACATCCCCTTGACATACACCTTCTTTTCTGTTCTTTCCAATTTGCACATGTGCCACCCAGTAATATGGCTCTAAATGTTTTTTGTACTGATTGCCCATCAGTATTTATCAAAATAATAATGATGGAACAACCATAAAAAGTGGACTCTGAAATAATAATTTATAACTAAATTGCTGAACTTAAAATTAATGTCGATGTGAATTCCTAAACTAACTTTGGCTTTTGCTTCCGTCTTTCCTCAAGGGCTGCTGTGAACGTTCAAGCATGTAGAAATGCACACATGCACATAAACACAATGTAATATTTTTCTATAAAAGGAAAATTACTAGTTACATGATATATGTGTGTCTTTTTTATGTGATAACATGGGGATTAGAAGATTATGATCAGCCTAAAAAATATATAAATGGTACTCACCTTGCTTAACTTATGGAAAGATATCCTCGTGTAAGGGATGAGTAACTAGACAGAAAACAATTAGATAATACGGTGCTTGCCTAATAGTCTTTCAGACTGTCGTAAACTTACAACACTCAAGAAAACACTGTAGATCAATTAGCTTTTCTTTTACTTTTCAACAAGCTAAAAATTAATCTCTGGAAAATCAATAAATACTCATTTACATTTAACCCGATATCTCATTTTCAATACTTTTACAACTCCATTGTTTTCACTGAGAGGCAAATCTGTGACAGAAATACTTATGGACCTTGAAGAGAATATTTCCAAGCTCTGATAAAAATAATACTACCCCAATACAGTTGTGTGTACCTGTCCCAAAATGCAATATTCCTTACACTTTAGAAACAATCAGGTGACATTTTTGATGTATAATGTCCTGAGGACAGTTTTAAGAATTATTCTTTTGACTTTGGTCAAGGGACTTCATTTTGTTGGTACTGTGGAATCTTAAGACCTGAATTATATACTTTATTAAAATATTTTTGAAGTTACAGGAAAGATGTAAAAAGTCTGTTACACATGCAGAAAGTCTCTTTTTAACCCTATACCCTAAATATCTTATGTGTCATAAACTATACACATTTTTTATATCCCATATGGTGATCAAAGTACTATCTGTAATTATGTATACTTTATATACCATATGTGATCAGAGTACTTATTCGTCATTTTTAAGAAATAGTGTATCAATTATTTTTAATTTATTGTTTATGTTCATTTGGAGAAATTCATACCTGGAGAGTTGCTTCAGGTAGATTTTGACAGAGACTAGAGCCTGTCAATCTGAATAGATTTTAATCAGGTCTGACAGCAAAAGAGCTTCCTTCACCTGGTATTTTATTTAGCTTGAGATTTGTAATCAGGTGATTTATAAGAGGGGGTTAGGTTTTACAAAATGTGAAGCATTTGTCTTGATGTAATAATAAGCCTCTTCTGGTGTCAAAAATAATCAATACTTTCCTGTTCTCCTTACTGCAAAAATGTGAAGATACAAAGGGAAAAAGTTTTTATTAGCCATGTCTTCTCATGGAGACTTTTATCAAAGTTAAAACCCATTCATGAGTGCCATGCCCACATTCAAGATGTAGGGGGAAAAGTTACTTTATTTACAGACTAAAATATCCATTCTAAGGATGGGAACAAAAAAAGGCTGATTATTAGATGATCTAATTCCAATAGTATTAGTCACATGCTTGCTTTCAATGCATTTTACCTTGTTGTTTTTAAATTTATTGTGTTATATTGTTTTAACTTTTAGCTTCAACAATTAGATTCATTTCTTATAGCAAGGAAACCAAAGCTACTTAGTTAAAAATTTGCTTTTGATAATATTCCAACTTAATTGGAATAAGGATAAAAATCCTCTCTATGTATAGATTAAAAAGAAAATGAAGAGAAAAAAGAAGGGAAATGCATTTAGATTCTAAAGAGGTACCTCAGATTCTAACTTATCGTAACTGATAAATATTAAAATATAAAGTGAATAATTTAAAGTTTCATAAAGTAAATGATATTTCTAATATCAATAGCAAAATAGATTAATATATATTTTAATAAGTTATTTATTTGCAAAAAAAGAGTGTATATTATGAAGCGTTTCATATGCTGTTCTCTATAATGAAAAAGCAAATGATAGAATTTAGAAATTTGGCAGCATTAATTTTTGTATAAAAATAAATCTGAAAACTATAAGTGATTTTTAAAATCATAAATGCTTATGCCACTTAACCTTGGAACCTGGGACTAGATAAATCTGTTATAAAACTCTTATTACAATAATGACATGTATGGCCTTTCAGTACTATACAAAAACTGATCAATGTGTTTAAATAGTAGTGGAGTGTTACCATATATTCCAGAAAAAAATGTTTTAAAGTGTAATAACTATTTCTCCTTAGCATTACTCATGAAACCTATTGTCGTTTGAAAGCAGATGGTCTTTTAGAAAGAAGAACATAACACTATTTTAAAAAAGCAAAGTTGTGATTTAAAACAAGTATTAAGAGATTTCATTAAGCATGCAATATGAAGCTATTTTAATCAGCAAGAACATACTTGACTATGAATGGAGAAGAAAAGAATGTTTTTTCACAATGTGTAATGTACAACCATGAAAGTAAAGAATATCTTGCTGTAACAACAATGTAGTCAACCAAAATGTAATTTATCCTTTTTAACAAGGCAGCTGATATGTATCTAAAATGGTAGGCAAGTAAATTATCTCCTAAAAACATGATTTGAAATGTTTTATTGTCATCAATTGACTGCCTATGACAGAGACATATTATCATAAGAATATTTTATTTTTCAAGGTATTTTTCTTAATCTTTGCAATAATTAATGATCTACTTGTCTTGCACTATTTATTTTCTCTTTTCACTGATATAATAAAATAACCAGATCTAAATTTAGCTAAGTGAAATGTCATTACACTATTTGTTCCCTGTGGTCTGAGAACACATTGATTCCCTGTGGTCCAGATTTGTGTGTCATAGGATGGACCTCATAGAAATAGAAATGAAGTGCTCCATTTTATAATAACTAGGAATAAGTGCTATTCATTTTATCTTATCTTTTAGGGTGTAGTTTTTACAAAGCATTAGGAAACTTGTTAATGATTAGGAAAGGTAGTTAACTCGGTCTACTAATATTGCCACAGCACAGCATATATGTCTGCAGTCACATTCAAACTATATTATACAACACATGGTCCATTTTAATTATGTAACTGACTCTCTAATGGAGTCTTTCACTGGTAATTTTTCATGATAAAATGTATATTAAGATAAATGCAGGGTCCACCAGAGGTTCATTTCTGTCACTGAACATCTGCACTTTCTTTTTAAGGGAATGGAAATATAAATTCATAAATTATTTCAATAATGACAAAGAAGATTCTGAGCTGTAAATGTCAGAAGTATGGATCTGAAATCAATGGCTATGTCCTCATGTTTGCTTTTCTTTTTTGTTGTTTTTAGTTTATTCTTTCTTATTCTGTATTCTTGCTGCCTTGCTTAGTTATTGCCAGAAGCATTCCCTATGTTGTATCATGATTTCTAAGACTTTTCACAATATAAATGAAGTGAATACTAGTGATAGAAATGGCATTTATGAGGAGGTGAAATTTTTTAAGTCTTGAGATTTGGCACTGATACCAGGAAAAAAAAAAAAACTTGCAAAACGAGTGGAATATTAATTATTGTGAGAAACTCCTTCAACAAAATGCAACTGCCAAATGTGCACTTACTGAAATAATAGCATTTTGATTCGAGGGAATCTATGTACGCTCTATGAAAGTACTGGAAATCAGGAATGCGCTACCTTAGCCATGATTGACTGACTAGCTGGATGATCTTTTGCAAGTGGGCATGACCGCTATGGAACATAACATAATTAATTAGTTAACCATTACAGTTTGAAAACTCAAGAGGGCAGGACTGCTTACTGGCTAGCACACTGTGGATGTTGCAGTTGTTGAGTGTACATCTGCTCTGTGTGTCCTGTCTCGTTGGTTCTCATTCCACACTGGTTGTTAATCATTTTGAAAATCACCACAGAGTGAGGAAAGCGGTGTTGCGACCTCAATGTCAATTTGGAATTTTCCTAAATGTGCCAAATTAAAATAAAGATAAAGAAACAATTGCAAATAATAGGCACTACTCAAGCCTGGTCTGTAATTGTTTGGTTAACAAGTTAACAATCCAGCAAAAATGTTAAAAGATATATTGAATTTGAAATTTACATCATGTTTATCATGAGCAAAATATTAAGAAAAAGTTTTTAAATACTTAGCTACTCTTTTGAAATACATTCCTAGGCTTTGTGTGTGTATATAGAATCAATATAAGTAGAGAACTGAAAAAGTTGAGAAAAAGTGGTTTTTAGGTTTTTGTCTTTGGCACTTATAAAGGTGAACAAATACTGTAATTATCTACATATGGATATGTTTTTGTACATTTTTATAATTTTCTAAATTTCTTTGTGAATGTAGTTCTCTCATTTTGCTATTTTTCTTTGAAGTTTTTAAAGATATTTTATTGCTTGTGGTGTTAGAAATATTTTAGCCAAAATACTTCAGAATTACTTTAGTAAAAATTATATTCTCGATAGAGATAAAAATATCAAAAATGAAAAGATTACTTTTTTAAAAACAGAACTTCACTTACTAACAATTTTATACTGTTTAACAATGACAAGGTTCAGAAAATTTACTGATATGTTTCAAGTTTACTGTAGCAGCAATTTCTGTATTCTTTTTAACTTTAACATCTATTTATAATTCATGTAACATTAATAGTCTTAAATTTTCCAGAATCATTTTTTTCTATACAACAACAACAAAATATGGAATGCTTTGTCACCAAGGAACTCATTACCATGGTTTGTAAGATAGATTTTTTTATTATGAAAGGCAGTTAATGAGGGAGAATGTAGGATGGTGCTGCTGGAAATTCAACTTCCAAAATATTATCATTTAGGTCAGAAAACATTTTTCAGTTTTTAATGGTAATTCGCACTACATAAATTAAATATAATCCTGACTACTGTTGTTCAAGCTGACTGGAAATGAAGACCCTTGATCAGTTGCCACCTAGTTACCCTCCACCCCACAGCAGCCCCTGTGGAACATTTTCAGAGTTCCCAGGGCACAATATGCTGTAGAATACAGCTTGAAACACCTGTTTTAAAGTATATCTGAGATCAGAGAAATTATACATAATATAATTAATTCTTTGGGGAAGTTTTTTTTTCCTTTACAAAACCCTTCAATACAAATGAAATCTAAGAATATATATTGTAGGGTTATTTCTATTCATTAAAATAATACATTTATTTTAATTAAGTAACTGAACCTCTACTGGAGTCTTTCACTGGTAATTTTTCATGATAAAGCATACTTGAAGATAAATGCAAGATTTATCTCCAGAGACAAACTATGCATCAATAACAATGAGGTAATGATTCAGTGTGTGTCCAAGCTATTAACACCTGAAAAATGAATCTGAACAAGCAGTAGGAGGACATTGTTAATATGGAAAACTACTAGGCTTAAACTTTTTCTTTATTCCTAACTTGAGTCTTTTAATGGATCTTAGCTATTCAACTTCAAGGACTATACAGTACTTGAAGCTGTAACATAGCCTATCGATGCTGGTTAAGTCATCAATAAAAGGGGAAAATGAAGGACATTTGGAGTCCTTTTAGTCTCCTCTAAGTAGAAGATACTTATTTGAGGAAGATCGGAGGGAAGCTGCATAACTTTGAAATTATTCAGAAAATTATTAGACCACCTAATTGCAAAATTGGCACAAGTTTCCTTGGCCCTACTCACCTTACCAATACTACCCAATGAGCTATTCTTACATTCTTTCTTCCACTAAATGAAACTGGAAAGTGACATCCATATAAAAACATCCTGTTTCATATGATTTTTTTTAATGAAAAGAAAAACATAAAGCAAAGCTGATATGTTTCTTACTAATTCAAGCCATGATTGTATCAGATCATCTTGGCGGTTTCTTTGAAACCTGAAACCTAAACTTAAGACTTGAAATCACTATCAAGCTCAGATAATAGTCGATAAAACAACAGCACAGCTACTGCTCTCATTTGTATTGGTGAGTGGCATGTGGGCTGTTTTTGCTATTGGCGTTGTGGTTGATACTGTTATTTTTAGTTAATAAATAAAATTTCTTGAGTTCTCATCATGTGAAGATACTGCACTAAGAGTGATAGTAAATTGTTTTATCATTTTGTAACAATGCTGTATTAGGAGAGTTTTAATTAGAGAACTAGACACCCCCCTCCTGTAAAAAAATATAGTTTTCCTCATCAATCCTTATCCAGAAACTGTATATTAAATTTTTCTAAAGAATAATAGTACAGGCTGGGCACAGTGACTCACGCTTGTAATCCCAGAACTTTGGGAGTCTGAGGTGGGTGGATCACGAGGTCAGGAGTTCGAGACCAGCCTGGGCAACATGGTGAAACCTTGTCTCTACATAAATACAAAAAATTGGCTAGGTTGGTAGCGGACATCTGCAATCCTAGCTACTCGAGAGGCTGAGCTGGGACAATCACTTGAACCCAGAAGGCAAAGGTTGCAGCGAGCCGAGATTGTGCCACTGCACTCCAGCCTGGGTGACAGAGCAAGACTCTGTCTCAAAAGAGAAAAAAAAAAATGCATAGTAGTACAATTAGGAACAACCATTCAGTGTGTGCTTCGTTACAGATGATATTGTAATATTTTACATTGTTTCTAATTATCTCATAATTTGTCATATATGGTAAGTAAATATAAGACATCAGCAGTGTTACTGTAATTCCTGCTTTTACACAGTCCAGTTTGTGAGAATCTAGCAGAAACATGTAATATAATAGCACACAAAATCTTCCCATGTTAGGAATCATCACTTCTGTCTTAGGTAGCTCAACAATTCCAAGAAGGTTTATAAAATGATTTTAGATGGTGTATAGCTCAAATCCTAGGTTTGCTGCAAACAACAAAAAGATACTAGTTTTATCTTTCTTTGGAGATTTATGAATATGAGCCTGTCACATAAATCTTGTAGAGGCAGGTCTGTTATATTGAAAAGTATTTCTCAAAGAAAAGCTTATTTCTATCATGGAGATCAGGTACTTACTACCAGTTATTGAAGACTCATTCTTTGGTTAGTTTTTCATATCACAGTTAGGACATAATTCTGTTTCTTTACACATATTTAAGAGTGTTCCATCAACATACGATGATAAAATTGGTTAGAATATTAGCCTTAAATAAACTTACAGAAAAGTAAAAGTAGACATATGGAGAAAAATATTTTAATAAGGAAGGATACTATATTTTTATTAGAAATAGGTAGTTTAATGATGAGCAACATTTTAAGCATAAGTAGCCAAGTATAGAACTCACATCATTTGAAAAACCAGTGGCTTTTTTCTAAGAAGTCAATTTTATTGAGGTATAATAAATTGTACAGTAAAAACAATTTTAGTGTAAAGTTTTGACAAATGCACACTGTTGTGGAGCATCAACTAAATCAAGATTTAGAAAATTCTCATTATCTAAAGAAGTTGTGTTTTTTCTATTTGTAGTCAACCCCCTCCCCCAACCTTTGGTCCGTGACACTTATATGTATTTTGTCCTTATTATTTTACTTTTCCTGCTATGACACTAAGTGGATTCATACAATGGGTAGCCTTGGTGTCTGACTTCTTTCACACAGCATAATGCATCTGAGATTGATCTATGTTACTGTGTAGCTAATTTTTTGTATTAATGAATAGTATTCTATTGTATAGATGTATCATAGTCTTCTAATACATTCACCGGTTGAAAAACACTTGGCTCATTTCCAGTTTGATGCAACTATGAGTACAGCTGCTATATACTTTCATGAACAGATTTTGTGTTAACATAAGTTTGCTTTTCTCTTGGTTGAATTTCTAGTAGTGGAATTTAGGGGTTATGTAAGAAAATACATAAATTTATGAGAAAATTCCATATAGTTTTCCAAAATAGCTGTATCATTTTTTATTCCTACTGGCAATGTGTGAGAGTTCCAATTGTTTTGTATCTTTCCCAGCACTTGATATTATCCCTAATAAGAAAGACCTAAATATGATCAACCAAATATTAGTGAATTTAATACAAAAATATGCAAGAAGGATAACATAACATGACCAAGTAATGTTGATACTGGAAATACTGGATTTTTTTCAGTATTAAAAATCACTCAGTATAATTCACCGTATCAAAATACAGAAGGAGAAAAACTATATAGTCGTCTAAATACATGCAGCAAAGGCATTTGGCAAAATTCAACATGTACTAATGACAAACAACTCTCAGCAAACTAGAAATTAAAGGGAACTTCCTCAGTGTAAGAAGATATTTTTCAAAGTCCTAACGCCAATATCGTTATTAACAGTGAACAGCTCCATGCTTTTTCTGGTTGATCAGGAGCAAGACAAGGATGTCTGCTCTGCCTCTACCAGTTGTCCTATACTAGTGGTCTAGTCAGTCCCATAATCCAAGAAAAGGATATCAAAAGCAGACATGTTGGAAGGAAAGAAACAAAATTATTGCTATCTTCTGATAGCTTGATATTATAAGTAGAAAATCTTCAAAGAAATTACAAAGGAAAACCTAGCAGTACTTATAAGTGAATTTAGGAAGGTTACAAGATACAAGAATGGTATATAAAAATCAGTCCTATTTTCATATTCAAATTGATTTCAGGCTTTCAAAACCACACTAGATTTCTCTATTGGAACAAACAAGTACAGAGTATATCTGGTTCTTAGATATTTGCTCTTTCCACCGTTCTCCTTTCTCTATAATCTTCATAGCAGAAGCACAAAGACACAGTTGAGGATACTTAAATATGTCAACCATAATCTAGTAATGTTGAAGCCTTCTACTTTCTTTTTGTTGCAGAAAAATATACAATGTGTAAAAGTTGCCATCATAAGTGGCACTTATTTAAACCGTTTGTTTTCTTCTTTCATATAAATGTATTTAGTGATTACTTATACAGTGGAAAAGTATCAGAATAATTCTTAAAACAATTTCATCACCAGAAGAAAGACAAATTGTAGCTATTTCCTTTACAGAAGTTATGAGGAAATGTCATGCATCTCATTCCATCATTTCCAAAACAACAATATAGTGGCTCACTTAGAATTTTTAATTTGCAGATATTGGTGAATTTCATTTACTGTATTTGTCACATGAATTTCATCTTCTATAAGTCTCTGAAGCCACCTCAGAATTCTCTTATTTCTCTCTCCTTCAAATTCATATTTTAATATGAATGGACTAATAGGTACAGTCAAAACTGATTCCACAGTGTCAAACTTTTATCTGCTCTTTTCTCAAAGGCAAACATTATGTTGATTATCATCTATGGACTTTGGACTGTCAGTTCCAAGAATAGAAAGAACTGTAAGTGGAGAAGGCCAAGTAAATTTCTGTTCCATCTCTCTTAAGGCACATAAGCACACTGGATGTGAAGGAAAATATATCTTTTCCTGTTTTGGGCATTCTAACACTGACTATCTTTACTACTGTCATCATTAGGATTGAGCCATACTTCATCTAAAGGACTTGTTTAGTTCTTTCATATCTCTTGTACGGAGTTGTGATTATGAACCACATTTTGATGCATGGAAAGCAATTACCTAAAATCTTTTTACAGTTTTCTTTCCAGAGCCAATGCAATGATCGTATAGCTGTATGTTAAGATTGGCTTTTTGGTGTCACATGTTTCCCAGAAATGGTCACAGATGTTTTAGCCAGGATGTACAACTACTAAGGGCTGCAACAGATAAACTCTGACTGAGCAACTTAGTTGTTACTTGCTGACATGAAGAATGATGACTCTCATCAGGCAAGCTTCTTCATCTGATGACTCTGTTTCATGATATTAGCAACTCAGCACATGATTTCCAAGGTCATCATTGTAGGAGAAAAAGGGAATATGGAAATGGAAGACTGGCTGATCAGTTTGAGCCAGAAGTGATATGTGTCATTTGGCAGACTAGTCATGTGTCTCTGCCTAAAAGCAAAGGGGCTGAGAAAGGTTGTTTTCTTGTGAACTTAGGAGGGAGAAGGAAATCAGAAATGGGTGATGACTAGAAGTCTCTAGTATGCCAAAGAACTCCTTACCTATTTGATCTCTGAAGGGGTTACCACTGCCATATCTATCCACCTATGGGTAACTTGACTGTCTCTGTATATCTCCAAATTCAAATGTAAAACTTGAGGAAAACCAAGGTTAATACAGTCCGTAAAAGAAACTGGGCAAGAATTAATAAAACATTGACTGTTATGGGTGCCAAACAATTAAAAAAGTGGTATAAATGACCATTTTGGAGTGTCATGTTACTAATAGACATATTATAAATTATAATGTTCTATTTAAGAGACTGGAGGGGAAATGAGTTATTGTGTAATGTACATGTCTTCATTATTTAAGTTGAGAAGGAAAAGAAGTGACAAATTGAACAAACAGGTATTCAGTTCCCTGGACTAAGGAAAATACATTTGTGCTTTGGTTGTCTCTACAAGTCAAACTAGATTCTAGAGTAGTTAGGTACAGGCTTTTGAAGATCAATCAAAGATAACATTTTCAAAAACCACACTTGTTAAATAGAAATGTTATTGGTTTTGCTTGGATATATAATGCCCTTATTGAAATAACTAGATTAAATAATTTACAACTAGTCTTGTAGAGCTGGTACCAGGATCCAAGTATGTTTACACGAATTTTCAGTAAAATATCTGTTCCATAGTATATAGAAATGTGACTTTTCTCATCTATCCTATGCAAAGCAAATTTAAAAGTATATATGCACACCATATATAGTTTTGACCTGATTATGATATAAATATTAAATGTCTAGTCCATATTTATCTGAAAATCTTCTTTCCACCACCAGTACATGTAATTATTTCCACTTTGGGGGAAAAAAGATAGCAGATAAAATTAGTCATATTGTTACGTGTTGCAGTTTCATTTTACCTTGTATATCTGTCAGGGATAGTCTTTGTAATTTACTTGTAAAATCACACATAATCACTTTTAAAGTACCAATAAATGTGATAACTTAAAAAAGTAAGCTAGAATGGAATAAAGAGATTGATTTTATTATAGTAACTGTGTTGACTCTATATTAGAGAGTCCTATATCTAATTTTCATGAGATTGACTTTTTAAACAAGCCTATTAATGAAATGCCTGAAGAGTAAACACTTGTCTAATCTACCCTCAAATAAATAACTTTGAAGATAATTTACAAATATTTAATCAATATATTGGTAAATACTATCTTATTGGTAATTGATATTTTATTGTTAATTGAATGTTTTTCATTTTAGAACCAAATCTAAATCCGAGGGGGTTAATTCCAACATCTGCAGTATAAAATCTAATATTTAATCTAATTTGTTACATTATTTCCATATGAAAAATGAAATATTTTCTTAAGTCTGCTGGAGAATTCATATTGCCTAATAAACTGCTGAAAGTTTCAAATAACACAATATTCCTTGAGTAGGTAAAAATCATAAAGAAATCACACTAAATAAATAAATTTTGAGATGAGAAAAATAATGAGATACAAGCAGTAGATGTAGTTATTTTAGGAATAGATCTGGTTTATTAGGAAAAGATTCAGCATGTGAATCTAGTCATTCCAAATATGCAGTCAAGGGAAGTTTCAATGTGATGAGAGAGACTAGGTTCATACGTTTTGACTATAAGATCTTTGGACAAGTAAGATCTTTGGTTAATATTATATTTCTATTGAATTCTTTCTTCGTTTTACCTCTGTTCTACCCATCCAGCCCATAAATGAGCTCCTCTCTCTCTGATCTTCTAGTCATATTTCAAGTCACAGAGCTGCCTACTTTAAAGAAAATGTACTCACTTTGTGCACCTAAGAGCAGGAGAGTGCTAATGGGTGGCTGGGGATAAGGTCAATTATTTGTGCAGTAGGGGCTGACTGTGTCTTTCAGCCACTTGCTACCAAGCCACACTTTGCTTTGCACAAATCCTAACACATAAGCAATCCCCAATGGATACTTGTTAAGTATCTAAGTGAATGAACGGATGAAGATGTGAACTAAACTACGTCTCCATTTCTTCACAGGCTTAACCTTCTCTGATTCCATGAATGTTTGAGAAGAAACGCTGACTTCTAAACATTTACACTTACCTGTTTTTCATCTTCTCCTGTTTGCTTTCTCTCTAAAAGAGAAAACATCCCCAACTCTTCTCAGAAAGGCTTTTCTAACACAGTGCCTTACATAGAGTAAACATACAATAAAATGTGTTGATCTGAATTGAAATGAGGGAAAATAAAGCTTCTGTGAAAAGCTGACAGTGCAATTACTTTACCTAGATCACGCATTCCTCATTGACCATATGCTCAATGATCATGAACATATGTTATATTTGTTTTTTTTTTTGTAATTTTACTTGCTAACTATTGCACAATGGTGAGTTTTGCACAAATCCCATATGATTGTATCTAAAACGCTCTAGTTCTTCCTCTTTGTCTTTTTTTTTAAATGAGCGTTAGTTACCCCAGTTAAAGAGCTGAAGACCATTTAGAGCATTGTGCTACCCCCCGCCCCCACCAAAAACAGGAAAATAGGTCATGCAAAGAAATGTGTTACAAACCAGAACAATTGAACTTTGCAAGGATAAAAATGATTAAATACTAGTCTTAGATAATGGAGGCTAAATGAGTAAAGGATAATGTCATTTTGTCAAAACCTGCATAAGCAGGAAGGGGGCAAAGTTTTATTAATTGGAAATAAATCTGTGGTAAAATCCATTACTATTACTTGGAAGATAAGTGAGTTCAGTCTAAAATTCTATCCTCTAGAAAATTTGAAGACACTTTTAAGAGATATACTTCAAAACAACAACACCAATCTGTTCCTGTGATATTATAAGCATCCTTCAGTCCTGTCTGGCAAGTACATCATGATGATAAAGAACCCAGTGGGGATGGGTACTGGTTCTGTAACTCTCTGCAGCATTTTTATAGCCGAACAATTCAATATTTAAATATCAAAAGACAAGTCAAAAACTAGTATTAGGCAGAATTCCTCAGTCTTTTTGTATGATAAATAGGTCAGAGATGAACTTCCAATGAACAAAATTATGAAAGTGAAAGGAAAATAGCTGCTCAGAGAAAAAAAGAGAACATTTCATTTTATGAGATCTGTGGGAAAAAGCTTTAAGAAATCAACTGAAGGAAAGGATCATCATCATCATCATCATCATCTTTGTCCTCATCATCCCACTGAAAGCACTTTGTTGGGAAGAACAGTTTTCCTAGTTCTTTTAGAGAGTTTTTATCTTGGAAAATGTGCATACATATCCTTTATCTATGTCTGTGTAATTCCAAAGAGTCTTTCCAAATTTGGAATAAAGCCAATTAGTACCATTTATAACCTGCAAGAAGGAAAATTTAAATTAAAAATTTTCTTAAATGCCATGCTCCTCTCCCAAACTTCAAAGAAATGCTGCTTTCCATTTTTGTTTTCTGATTTTTAATGCTGCTTTGTTGACCAAACCTGTAAAAAGAGTGAAAGAATGGTGTGACTTTCACTACCAGCTAGTGGAGTTCCTTTATTTTTGCATTAAGTTTCAGTTTTGGCCACAGAAGATGCTAACTCAGAGAGACTGTCACAGAAAATCCAGTTAGCTGAATAAACAGCATAAATCATTAACTAATTACATAGTGGAGAAACCTAATTAATGAAATTTCTTCAAATTTGTTTTTTGCAAGATTAGGGTTTAATAATTTTGACATCATGTTATCTATAACATCGTGCCTTATTGGCCAATTCTATAGGTTTGTTTTAATCCCTGGGCATCTAGTTACCTTACCTAGTCTCAAAATTAAAGAGCCTTTAAAAATGTAGTGCTCACTGGACACAGGGCTTATGGATGAATACTTGAGCATTAGGAAGTAATTCTAATTACAAGGAAACTTGCATTACAAGTTTCCTCTAAAGGACACTGTTGCTTCCCCAAGGTGAGTGCAGCAGGTGGCTGGACCCAGGTCATAATGGCTTGAGAAAGTTGGCTGTGTGCAGTTCTTCCAAGTCCAGTTCAGTGAGGCCATGCAATAGCTTAAAATAGCCCATGGTGAGAGAATTTACAAAATTCAGAATGAGAAATGCTAAACATCTAAAAATTACTGAGTTTTTTTCCTAGACAATTTTTTACAAGCCAATTCATCCAATGGCTTGTGGATGAATACTTGAGCATTAGAATTTGAGTTCTAGCAAAAACTGAGAAGTAGGCAGAAATCCATTTTTATATTATCTTCTTTCCTCTCTACAGGTGTCACATTCTCCTCTCTGGGTCTCTGTTCTCTTCTCTTCTCCACATCTTGCCCTCATCCCTACATCCCATTTCTTCATTCTTGCATGCCCTTCCATAGAGGCTTGCAATTGAAAATAATACATTTGAATTGCTGCCTATCTCATATTCACAATTCAAAATACCTATTCCCTAAATTAATATCCTACTAATGTTAAACAAAATGACTTGAGTATTTGAAAAAGTAATCCATGGTAAGATAAAGTGACTAATTGAAGTAGAGTCTAGGAATATTTCACTTGCAGTGTTACTGTTCTTTGCTAATTCAAATCAATCTCTAATATAGTTCACAGAATGATAAAACACTTGCATTACAAGTTTCCTCTAAAGGACACTATTGCTTCCCCAAGGTGAGTGCAGCAGGTGGCTGGACCCGGGTCATAATGGCTTGAGAAAGTTGGCAGTGTGCAGTTCTTCCAAGTCCAGTTCAGTGAGGCCATGCAATAGCTTAAAATAGCCTATGGTGGGAGAATTTACAAAATTGAGAATGAGAAATGCTAAACATTTAAAATTACTGATTTTTTTCCTAGACACTTGGTTGATCAGCATTTATCAGGACATCACTGATTGAATTAAGTAATAGAATGTATTTTCATATTGTTGAGGGAGTATTGTAGTATTGGTGAAGAATCAGAGTGTCACAAAATCCCAAAGGTAAATAGCTCTCCCACACATCCAAAAGCATTTTATTTGTACACAAAATTTCATTTTAAAAAAAGTCATCCTGCTAAGAAAATGTTTAAAAGCTACTACTTTTTAACATCTCTGAAAAGTGATTTCTTATCTCCATTGTTTGAAATATTTCTGTAACTGACACTTTTGGATAAATGACTTTTAAAACATTCTTATATTTTTTATGTAGTCTTTAAAAGTGTTAGTATTTGTACAATTTATTAATAGGTTTTCATTACATTTAGAAATCCACTTGTTCTTTTGTTCATATGCAAACTATCTAGGATGGGCAAGAGAGATTAATTCTAGGTTTATAATCTTTAATTTATAGAAATATTGTGAAGCATGACCAAAGACAGTGACTTGGAAGACGAAATACCAAGAAAAACATAATAGGAATTTTAAATCATAGAAATAGGAATAGTATAAAATGACCAATTTAGGTCAATAAGACACTGTAACAAGTGGTAGCAGTGTAGCATAGTGAAAAGATCAGTGACCTTTGGAATCAGAGACATCTGGGTTGAAAAAAAAATGTCCTTATATTCCAGCTGTGTGATTATAATCAAGTTATTTAACCTCCCTGAGGTTCAACTTCCTATCTGTATAATGGAAATAATAACTAGAGCAGTAGGTTGTTTCTAGGACATAATAAAAGGATATATGAAAAGTATATACTATAGGCATGTAATAACCATTTAAAATGTTTTAAAAGAGGCAAAACCCCGGCTCTATTAAAAACACAAATATTAGCTGGGCATGTTAGTGGGTGCCTATAATCTCAGCTACTTGGGAGCCTGAGGCAGGAGAATTGCTTGAACCTGGGAGTGGAGGTTGCAGTGAGCCGAGATTGCACCACTTCACTCCAGCCTGGGCAGAAGAGCAAAACTCCATCTCAAAAAAAAAAAAAAAAAAAAAAGTTTTAAAAGAATTGTATTTTGAACCTATCTGTCTATAATCACATTACATTTTGATACTGCTGTATATCTGATTTAAAAATCTTTCTGGAGGGAAATCATTTGAAGGTAATCTGAAGCAACAACACCATATGTTTCAGAGACTGACACACAATAGGAAAGCATTTCATGGAGACAGGGAATTTTAGTACCAGAAGGATTCTTAGAAAACAACTAATCCAATCATTTGATATCTGAAGACCCAGGAAGTTCAGGAATTAATCCACATAAATACAAATCCAGGTTAAGTGATTTGGCCTTGAACACATTATATAACCTCTCTCAATTCAATTTTCTCTTAAGTAAAAGTGGGAATAAATCCCACAGCACTGGCTTATTTCTCAGATTAAATGAGATAATGTAAATGGTCAAGTAGACCAGAGCCCTGATAATCTGGAGTATTGAGGTATAGTAAGACATAAAGGCTATGAAAACTTTTTCCTTACCTGTCCACCCACCCTTAGTGATTCTATACATTCTGGGACTTGTGCTTAGTAATTTACTTCTAAAGCATTAAACAGCAAAAGCATTCTTATAAATGATGATGTGGTTGCTCTCTAAATATAGCTCCCATCTCTCTGTGCATTGCTTTTCTATGCTGCAGTAAAAAAAAAAAAAAAAGTGCCTGTCTTCACTGTCTCAAAGGCTGCTAGAGCAAGGAAGAGAAGTTCCAAGTGTGTAGGAGGCAAAATAATGTGCGTCTGCATTTTCTGCCCCATTACATTTTGTAGTTCATGGTCATAGCATACATTTGTTTTGAAAGGTATTATATACACCATGGTGGAAAATACAGTCAGCTCTTTGGTGTTCTCAGATAGGAAATGACTGCGACTTACGACAAAGTTATGAATAAATACAGTTAGTTTCCACTTTGCCTGTGAAGCACTACTCTCAGCAATTCAGCTGCTGTCTGCCTATCTCAGAGCTGCAGGCAGTTGAGTGAGAGAGCAGATACACTGTCTAGAATGAGGAGAGTCTACCATACATAGGACTATTTTGAGTGCAAAGATTTTGAAAGCATATCTGCAGCTTGCCTAACCCTTCAAAATCTCTCAAAATCCTCAGAATTTGTAAGATAGTTCATGAACATGCAGAGATTGTATGTCTAAGAATTCAGGAATCACATTTAATATAATGTATGTAAAATGGATGCAGGTGAATCAAATCATGCAGTCTAATCACCTATTCTTATTCATGCTAGTGGGATTTCTGCTTAATATTCTCTTTAGAATACATTAGCAATATTAATATTAATAAGAGCAAACTTAAATACAGGATGAAAACATAATAGTTCCCAATTCTCCCAATGCTGTTTGGTTTTCCAAAATGATCTCACTTCTTCTGACTCTACCACAACTGATTTGTATTCAGCTTACTTATCACTGCATGTAACTGAGTAGTGGAATGTGTTATGTTATATCTATACAAATAGAATACATAAATTTGCATACATTTTATTTTTCATGTGTGTTCTATTACTAGATTTAAATTTTGTTCACTGGAAATGTTGAGTATTTTTTAAAAAACAATTACATCATAAAAGTAAACCAACTTCCATTTTTGGATATCAAGTCTTTAGCCTCAATAGTCAAGCACTGTGTTGCAAGAATAGCTCAGTAACATTATGGAAGGCTCTAATTGTCCTTCAGAACTCATGCTTACCTGTTTTAAAAGTCATTTTGGCTGGGCATGGTGGCTCACGCCTGTAATCCCAGCACTTTGGGAGGCTCAGTAGGGTGATCAGCTGAGGTCAGGAGTTCCAGACCAGCCTGACCAACATGATGAAACCCTGTCTCTACTAAATGTACAAAATTAGCCAGGTGTGGTGGTCCACACCTGTAGTCCCAGTTACTCGGGAAGCTGAGACAGAAGAATTGCTTGAATCTGGGAGGCGGAGGCTGAAATGAGCTGTGATTGTGCCCCAGTGCTCCAGACTGGGCAAGACAGAGTGAAACCCTGTTGCAAAATAATTAATTAATTAATTAATTAATTAAAAAAATAAAAGTCATTTGCAGATTCACCTTTTATAAATTGGACCAAACTCTTTTTTGCACGACTCTTATTTCCTACCTCATTATATTTTGGCATATTTAATAGCTTCCCTATCTGCTATTTGAAGTTGGATTTTCTTTATTCATTTAAAAATTACCTTGCCCGTATGTAAAAAGACAGCCCTCATCCTAGTAGTTCAGGATTTAATGAACAAATTCATGTTCACCATATCTGTACCATTTGTGATTAAATAAATGTCAATCATGACTTCTTTAACCTCTGCTAATCCAAAGTCTTTTTGTCAGCTTTCAGTACTTTTACTCTGTTTTAATAGCAGTCCTAGCCCCTCCTCCTCAATATTTATCAGAAAAGTTAAACTTCTCTGAATATTTTGAACTCCACTCTTTGTTTTAGAGCTAACAAAAACTGTGTTCGATAACCCATGGAAGAACAACATAGTTACATTCTTCACTGAACCCCAAATAATTACACTAATAATACATAATAAAAATAGGTGTGGTGGTATTTGGTGCATAGTAAATAGCCAGTAAATGGAAGCTGTTATAATCTATTATTAGTTATCACTGATTAGGTCTTATTGTTCTTCAGACATTTCATACACAACATTTCATTTAATCAGGCACTTCAAGTGCAGCATCTCATTTAATCTTCTTACCATCCTTGAGATACTGTTTAAAGAGATGATGCTTAAATCACATAGCTAGTAAGTGCCAAATTTTGAACATGATCTTTCTATGTCCGTAGTTCAAACAGTGCTCTTTTTTAGGAAGCTGTAATTACTATGGCAATACTGATACCACCAATGAGTCAATCAGTCAGGTATTGCTGATCACCTGCCATATTTTGTGTAATTTAGGTAAAAAAATAAAAAAGGTGATATTTCTTCTGTTCTTCAGGAACATAGAGCTTACTGGGGCCATGGAATAACATACACAAGACAATATGTTAATAAAAACTCTGCATGACATGAAGCATCTGTGATACGGACTCCAAGTGTTGTAGCACTTAGCAAGAATAAGTGGAGTGTCTCTCGCCAAAATGCCTCAAATAATGTGGACTAAAGTGAGAAAAACAAGTGAATTGCCCATCTTCATATATTTTCTTTCCAGTGTTCTTTCAGTTAACGACTCTTTGGAAGCAAAGAACACTGACATATAACATTAACACTTTCGTTACCTGCTAACTAAAAATTTTGGAATCAAGACAGCAAGCCTTGGATAGCAAATGAGACAAAAGATAGGGAAACTTGATGAATACATTCATAAACATGTATTTCAATATCTCCATTCTATATTAAAATATTTGTACACTTTTAGAGAAGAATTTTTAAATTAATTAAAAGAAAAAGTATGTAATTAGAAAAATAATAGTCCTTTTGAGATTCCTTTATTTTTCTAACACATCCTATCTATCTTTAATGCTAGTACCATTTGTTGACATGCGTTCTCTCCACTTCTGCCACCATGTAATAACCCTCAAGTGCACCTGTATTTCAATATGTAGGGCAGTGATTTCTATGTTAGCTGTTATTTAGCAAAAGGAGTGTTAAAGACTTTTTACAAAGATATAATCATGACTCTCATACTGATGAACAATGAATACATGTCAAAGATTTTATTTAACTAATTAGTTGCTGAGATACCAGTAAGTTACAGCTGGTTTTCAGGGGAAATTGAAAGAAACACACACATATACATGAAAATAATGAAAGCTGAAGTAAATTTATGAATGCATGCAAAATAAGCCTATGTACATGCAAAAAAACAATTGCCCTTCACACAACTAATATGCATGTCTGTGAATAAGAATCATTTGTATTATTATTAATTTTCTACAATTTACAGAACTGTGAAATAGCTCAAAGGCAATGAAAGGTTGTAATAACCCACAAATATGTGCTAGGCAGACTACTCAGGAATTTTCTTATGGTCCACTGCAATGTATTTATATTTCTCTTCTGCAGGAGTGATGGGGAAGGACACCTACCTGTTATGTGATTTCCAACATAGCACAGATACTAAGACTGTCATTCAGGTGTCATAAAACTAGCACAATCCAAAATGAGGCTCACTTCTGAACACTGTTTTTTGCCACTAAAATCAGGTTTATTTTTAAGATATAGAATTGGAAAAGAAAATGTATCTTTTTTATTATTATTATACTTTAAGTTATGGGGTACATGTGCAGGACATGCAGGTTTGTTACATAGGTATATACGTGCCTTGGTGGTTTACTGCATCCATCACCTCATCATCTACATTAGGTATTTCTCCTAATATCATTCTTCCCCTCTCCCCCACCCCATGCTATCCCTCCCCTAGCCCCTACCTCCCGATAGGCCCAGGTGTGTGATGTTCCCCTCCATGTGTCCATGTGTTCTCATTGTTCAACACCCACTTATGAGTGACCTGTGGTGTTTGGTTTTTCTGTTCTTACGTCAGTTTGCTGAGAATGATGGTTTCCAGCTTTATCCATGTCCTTTCAAAGGACAGGAATACTTCCTTTTTTATGGCTACATAGTATTCCATGGTATGTATATGCCACATTTTCTTTATCCAGTCTATCATTGATGGGCATTTGGGTTGGTTCCAAGTCTTTGCTATTGTGAACAGTGCCACAGTAAACATAAGAAATGTATCTTAAAGATGTGGCATGAGTAGGTGGGCTTTCATAAAGAGAATGGAAGAGAATTAATATACTTGAGTCCCCATGGCTGCTAAAAGCAAGTCAAGGTAGCAGTGAGGGTCAGATCACTCCCCTAGGTATCCACTGAGAAGATTCTTCTGGTTTTGTCAAAAACATTTTCTTTGGAAGATGTATAAAAGGTTACTGCCTGGTGGCAGAGGTTGAATGAAGTAATGTCAACATTTTTTAAGTAAGGTAGCATTTGAAGGGATGGTGTTTCCAAAAGTTCTGTGTTGTAAACAGCTGAATACTTTTTGGTTCTCCTGAAGAAAAATGTGTACTTTACTATATATTACTATAATACATCTATTATGTATTCTTTGCATGTTTGTTTCCCTGAAATCTCATGTTGTAATGTAACTCCCAATGTTGGAGGTGGAATATGGTAGGAGGTGATTGAATCATGGAAGGAGATCCCTTATGAATGGCTTAGCACCATCCTCTTGGTGATTAAGTGAGGTCTCAGTTAGTTCACACAAGATCTGGTAATTTAAAAGAGTCTGGAACCTCCCTGCTCTCTCACCATGAAATATGCTGATTTCTCTTCACCATCTTCCATAATTCTGAGTTTCCTGAGGCCTTCACCAGAGCAGATGCCAACACCATGCTTTCTATATAGCCTGCAGAACCATGACCCAAAATAGACCCTTTGTCCTCATAAATTACCCAGCCTCAGGTATTTCTTTATAGCAATAAAAAATGGCCAGAAACATCCAGCAATCTTTTTGTATTTGAAATTAATTCTTTCATCCTTATGGGCAAAGATTTATATTAAACTCTTAAAAATGTGATTTTAACTAAGATTTCTGCCAAACTGGTGAAAATATTGTAAATTCTTGGAAAACAGAGATGCATGAAAAAATTGATATGTCACCCATCATGAGTTTTTTGTTTTGTTTTGTTTTGTTTTCTGCTGTGTTTTTGGCACATTTTTGAGAATAGCAAAAGGCATAGTGTTCTGGAGGTAAACACTGATACCTAGGTTTTTCTTTCTCACTTTTGATTTAAGGCAGCAAAGTTTAAGCTGCTCCCACTTGATTTGTTTTATTTTTCAATATTCTTTGTTTCTACATGAGTGCACACTCATAACCTACCATCATACTTTTGTATTTAAGTAGTTGGTAAAAAACCTTTTTCCTCAATGGATGTAGGTTATGTTTTGTTTTGTTTTCTTCAAGACTTTAGTCCGAGGAAGAGTTTTAAAGTCTTGCAATTAAACACTGACTGATAACTTAAGCAGACCTGTGTTTTGGGGAGTTAGCAGAGGCAGAAGCCTAAGTGCAATGCCAAGAAACCTTCTAAAAGCGGTGCCACGTTTTGAGTTTACTTCGCTTGCGCCAGGCTCTCTCATTCTAGAGTGTCCTTAGGTATTCACCTTGTCCTCTGATCCTTTGCTGCTTTGTAATGATAAATAATTGTCCTCATTTGGGGTTCCTTGAAGCTTTAAGATTGTTGACTTTTCTTGCAGGAAACCACACTTGACCTTGCTTCTGCTCCTGCAGCATTTGACATTCCAACTGGCTACCTTTTGATAGGCTAAATAAATTTAGGGCAGTAAGAGTTTAATGATGTATTTCCTAGAATTTTAAATTTCATTGACAAGTTAAATTTTAAAAAACTAAAAGAAACTTTGGTACAGATAGAGAGGATTGTCTCCTTTCAATTGTGTCAAATTATGATATAAAATCAACTCTATGCAATCTCCATAATGTCATAATATGAAGGGCAATTAAACACATAGAAGAATAAATCACCTAACCTCACAACTAGAAAATAACTGAAGATATTTAGTATTTTTAATTAAATACAAATTTATCTGGGAAAAAAAATCTTAATATTTCCAAATGTACTCTAGTTTAATATATTACCCCCACCTAGTTAACATTTGTATATCAATAGTTGCTTTTCAAGTCATTTATGTCAAAGATGTCTTTTAACAAAAGAAGTGAAAAGGTGTTATGAGGAGACAGAAGAACTGTGGGCTCCCTTAAGTCAAGTTAGTTAGGCTAGCCTTGACAGATAAAAGTTACTGAGAAACCTTCTTGAAGTTTCACACCTAAGAATATCTAGGGGCAAAAAGGGAGTGGGTGAATATGCCTAGGGGCTCCAGGAGCCCAGTGTGAGGCAGCAGAATCCCAACAAACTCATTCCTATGTATTTTATCACTCTTCTCTGAACCCCAGGGCAATGAGTGTTCCACATTGAGAGACGGGGATTATTCAAACATTTTATATGAGTATCTTGTTTGTGCTATGCAAATTTAAAAGACAAAAATCCCTCTGAAGCAGTGACTCTCAAACTTTAGCATTTGGTGTAATCAACTGGAGGTCTTGTTAATCCACCAGTGCTGAAATCCACCCCAGAGTTACTGATTCACTGGGTCATGGGAAGGGCCTGGGAATTTGCATTGTTAACAGACTCTATGTGTTGCTGATGCTGTGGATCAGGGAGTGCCACACCATAGGTTGGATACCTTAAGCGAATAAATATATTTCTCACAGTTCTAGAAGCCGAGATGTCCAAGATTGGGATGCAGGCAGATTCAGTGTTGATTGAAAGCCCTGTTCCTGGTTTGTTGACCGCTGTCTTTTCATTATATCCTCACATGGTAGAGAGATCATCTTTCTTATGTCTCTTGATATAAGAACACAAATTCCTTTCATGAGGGCTTCACACTTACCACCTAATTACCTTCTATAGCCCCCACTTTCAAATACCATTGCATTAGGGATTGGGACTTCAACATATTACTTTTGGAGGGGACACAAACATTCTGTCCATAGCAACAGGGAATAAAATTAATTTCTTAAAAAGAAAGTCCTAGAAATATGCAACCTTCTTATAAATAAACAATGTTTGTGTTTCTAGATTATTTTCTGATTGTTTCTAATGCAGTTTCAGTTCACTGTCTAAATTGCTTAAACTTCTCTTATACTTAGGAATAAGTGTTTTATGCATGATTAAAATCCCCACTGGAAAAGACTGTTAATAGATTAACAGAGCAAGTGACTTGGGTGGATTTAATACATGTAAAAGCCAATTAAATTTAGGTAAATTTTAAAGAACATCATCATTTTCCAGTCAAGCCCTGGTGCTTTGGGGCAGTTAAGTACCTGCCTTGTTCATATCCAACGAGTTTTTTGGCTAATCAAGTAAAAATAATCAAAACACTTAAGGGTTTAAAGCATGAATGACCAGTTGAACGTTACTTCTTATTTGCTCCTAAATTCGTTCTACTTCCTGATCAGTCAGTAACACTTAGAACATCTAATTATAATTTGCAATACCATTGTTTTTTTAAATAAGATAATTAAGTGGACTAAGACTATACATGATCTTTTGAGGGGATAACAATTGAATTTTTTAACAAAGTATATCAGGACAATAATATAAGACTAGAAGTCAGTCAAGTCGTTCAATCCAGGATTCAGAATTTCATTCTGTTTATAATTAAGCAACAGTGACTGTAGATTAGTCTTCCTTTAGCTGTTAACAACCAGCTGGAGAAGCTGAGGGCTATTTTTGCAATTATAATCTGTGAAGATTGAAAACATTAAGATAAATAAAGTGTCCACCTTATTAACAGGCAACTCACTTCCACACTTGAATACGTATCAATAGGGGTTCCAAGTTCAATCTCCCTCACCGACCTCTTCTAACTGTTTAAAAACAGCCTGGAGGGAGGTGGTGCCTCACTACACACTCTACTGGGCTTTGCAATCCACTTTCATGAGGCTAGGGGAGGGTGATGTTTGTTAAAATAATACCACAATACTAAAAGGTTTCAAATCCTTTTGGAAAGAAAACATGTTTGGAGAAAGATAAAATGCATTTCTGGCAACAAAAAAGACAACATTTCTCTATATTTATAGTTGTGGCAGTCAGTTATGATGCTATTTGTACCCAGCAGTCTGGATATTAGTGAAATGGCTCAGGCTGTGGCCTTCAATTGATCAAAATTAGTTCACAATTATTAAATACTTATGGGGAGCATGACATGTGTCAAATAGAAGAAATATTCTCTTGTCTTCGCTTTGATGTGATAATAATACCCAATCCTCTTAGATTAACCATTGAAGTGAGAATGATATTTATTGTGTAATGATCTGACAGATTTTTGGAAATGAGGATTTAAAATCAGATTAAGAAGATCCATAAATAAGGGAGGTGCATGAGAGAAAGCATAGATGCAAAATGCAAAAAAGACACATGTCTATATGCACACAGCTATTGTGGAAAAAAAAAAAAAAAAAAAAAAAAAGAAAAGTGGCCAGCATTTCTGGAAAATAAAACAAATTGGAAATTGGGGTGGGAGGGATTCAGAACCAGTCAGAATGGAATCAATACGATTTTTTAGGACTGAACTTCGCTTTTTGTCCCCCCATCATTCCATGTTTTAATAGGTCATGGTAACTCTTTATGAGTGGTCTTCAACAGAGAGGAATTGAGTACATGTACTCTATGGCATTTTGCTAGTAAATCTCTGGGTAACTTGAGACTCTTCGCTTAACCTATCTTAGCATTAGCTTCAGTGTTGGGCCATGAAAGGAATGAGATGAGGTAATTTTCAAGGTTCCATCTGGCTCTTAACAGTCCTTATCTTTTGTTTTTTGTTTGCATTGTTTGAGACAGAGTCTCACTCTGTCGCCAAGTACAGTGGCATGATCTCGGCTCACTGCAACCTCCACCTCCCAGGTTCAAGCAATTCTCCTGCCTCAGCCTCCCGGGTAGCTGGGACTACAGGCACCCACAACCAAGCCCAGCTAATTTTTTTTTTTTTTTTTTTTTTTGTATTTTTAGTGGGGACGAAGTTTCACCATGTTGGCCAGGATGGTCTCGCTCTCTTGACCTCGTGATCCGCCCACCTCGGCCTCCCAGAGTGCTGGGATTAAAGGCTTGAGCCACCACGCCGGGCCAACAGTCCTTGTCTTAATATTCCCCTTTGTGGTAAATCAACTTTAAGGCATACAGTGATAATTGAGAGACAGAAAGACTGCATCTCAGAAAGTTCAAAATGGAGTTCCAATGGAAAGGTCATTGGTAGAAAATGCCAATTACACAGCTAAGGAAACATATCTACTTTATCTTTCTAAGATTGAATGTAGAAGTTGACAGTGATCATGGTTCTCCTAGAATCATTTGTAATGTCAGTTCAGAGTTAAATTGCTCTAACCATCCAGAACCACCTATCGTTGTATTCCACCTGAGGCTTGATATCCAAGGCAATGTGCCAAGTTCCTTGTTGCCCTAAATTTCTCCTCTGATTCAAACCAACAGTATACCTGTATCATTTCCTCAGAGCACTATTTTGTGTCTGATAAGAACTACAGAATCTTAGAAGAAAGTATCTGTTGACTTTATTCCTTCTCTAAGAATATATCTGCTAATTTTTATAAGAGGCTTTTGAAGTCTGTATCTTAACCGCAAGGGATTGCAGTGGCATTAATGGTGGGAATTGCAATTAGCATTAAAGAATAGTGAAGAAATGGTTTGCACAGTGGAGCAGACTGATACCCCTCTACTGCTTTTCAGTTCATAAAGTTTAAATAACCAATCACTCTGTCTATATTTCATGTTAGGCGTAATTATCACATAAGATTTGTATTACTCAGCAAAACAAAGTGGATAAAAGGTGGACAGTAGAATAAGACGCTCTGGGTTTGGAATCTCATCTTCACCTATAAGAGTTGTGTGACTTTGAATTACAGATGGTTGTCATCTCTCATCTCTACAGTATTTCATTCTTTCCTCATCTGCAAAATGGGAATAATAATCATTTCTTCCTCTTAAGATTTGGGAGAGAATTAAATGACAATAGATGATTGATTGATTGATAGATAGATAGGCAGACATATATAGTAAATGACCACACATGCACACACATATACACACATACATATCTGTATCTCTTAGTACAGTGATACTTACTACAACCCTAGTAGTTATTAATATAATTCTTAATACAGTCAAATGCATCTAATAGAAATGTTAGAATTAATTTTCAATTAAAATCAAATATATTAAGGAAGTTTTCCTCTGTGAACTGCCTGACTTCAAGGCTTTCCTCTTGAAGTACTCAATTTAATTTTTCCTCTGGGCAGAGCCAACTGAGCATAGTCATGATTAACCATGGATAGTTTTTAGTGGAAGAAAAATGGTAACCATTCTTTAATGGAGAGCAATAATTTCAATTCTCTGTATTTCCCAATCACGGGAAAATCAACTAATTAAGATATGACCTAATACAAAGTAATAAAATAGTAAAAAATAAAAAACCTCTTCAGCACTTATATGGAAAATGCCACTTTTAAAATAAATGAATGAAAAACAAATGAAATTCTAAGTTGCATAGTCAGTGATGAGAGATAACGAGATAGAGTATTGAGAAACAAGAAAAAGCAGGCTGAAAGGTGAAAAGAACTGCCTGAAAAATCTCTCAATTAGATCCAAGTATGAATACTAAGGAATAATTTCTGGAACAAAACAATAACAACCAAACAGATGTATGTGATAAGGCATTGAAGGCTAAAGTGCATGTAAAGAATATTAACATTCTTCATTATGTAGGAAGTTGTGAAACTTGTCATTGACACAAACACACAATCTTATTTTGAGGCTCCTTACATCCTCAGAATATTTAATTTGATGTTTATTGGATTATTTACAACCAGCTTCAATAATATACTGAGTAAACATCTCAAGAAGATCAGAAAGTGATACTGCCCCCCAAATCCTCCTTTTTCATGGTTTCCTGGCTTGTGGATTATTGTCTTCTTTTGATTTTGTGAATAGGATAGCCAGTCATGCACATGATTTCTGAACATGTGCCAATTTGGGCCCCACAGAACTTTAACAAATTAGCTTCTTTTGATTCAATGCAAATTGCCATGGAAGAAAAAAACTGGGAATGTTTGCACCCAGAGAGGGGAATTTCTGTTTAATTTTCTTGCCCCTGTGGATTCAACCTGAAATAGGGGAAAATATGTTTTCTCAATTCTCTGGCTCCCATAGGCTATGGGTTTAATGTCAGACTTGCCTGAACATTCATTGAACTCACACTGTTATCCAAACAGGCCACTTTCAGAATCTCATTGTACAACTCTTTATTTTATATTTAGCAACCTGGGGGAAAGAATGAGTGATAGAATAAACCTATAAAATTAAGAGCAAGATAGAAAGCACTGCAACTCCTGAGGGAAAGAAATGAACAGTCTATTCATCAAATCTGACAATATGTATGAGTCCTAAGAGAAGATAAAAATATAAATTCACTTGAGGAGGGTTAAGGGACATACATAATTTGACCTGAATTTATCCAATAACTTTAGTAATTACATCCTTTCTCCTGGTTGGTTCAGAAGTGGCTACAGACAGGACCCACAGGTTTTTGACTGGAAGTGCTTATGTAAGGTATCTCTTAAAATAAAAAATGGTGACTCATGCAACTTTACTTAATACTTCAGCTCATTATACTTACCTTGCATAGCTGTCCTTCATCATCCAGCCAGATATTAAAGGATGAAGACATGGATCCCTCATATGCCTGTGGTCAATTCTGTCTTTGAGCCAAAGGCTGGTGGGTTATTTGTTTATTGTTGGGTGCATGACATTCTTTGTTCTATCAAGGCTTTTTGCCTTAAAACTTTATTATTTCCATAGCCTATAACTAGGAGATTTTCTGTCCATTATTTTCTTTTAGGTAAAATCCAACTCAGAATAGTAAAAAACTGTTCTGTTTTCTCCTTTTGTGTAAGACTTGTGTAAAGAGGTAAATTATTAATCAAACTGTATATGAGGGGTTTGTTTTCTTCCCCTCTCTATGAGGTTGAAACAACTGGGATAGGTTGGACACGCGGATCAAACATAGCATATGTACAAGGCTATAAGGCTTCCTGTTCTCATGGTAGTTGCTATGTGTTTAAAAAAATTGTAAGAGAAAGGGATAATGACTTTCCTACTATTGGAGAAAAAAAGGCAGAGAGAAAGATGGGAAAGACATTTACACAGAGCCAAAAGGATTTTCTGTGCCGTGATAGAAGCCTCTTGTGAGCATCCAAGTGAGTCTTTATAAAGGCACTTTCCTCTGTCCTATTGTGCATTAGTTTTGATTTGCCTGTCTCCATTTTCTGATGAGAGACGTATTTCTGCTCTTGAGAACTCTTGAGGAGAAACTGAAAGACTACTATCATTTTTGCCATGAAGATGAGTTTTAAATGAAGTTCTCTAGAAAGCTAGTTCCTGCTTTCTGCTCAGATTCTTCTAAGTTGACCACTTCAAATGACTTTTAGTGATGAGAACATTAGCTGTAATTGGATACTAGCCCTTAAAATGCACCTGCACCCATTTAAAGGTAGTGTCTGTTACTGAGAAGCTCGTTCTGTGACCAGAGAATTATTGGAAGTTTCACACAACCTGGGACATGCAGATGAGAGTCTTTCGTATCCTATCAATTGAAATATGTATAATCAATTTCACCAAATTCTGCTGATTGTCCTGGGTTTTTCTTACTTTTCTTATCTTCACTCCAAGTAGTCTGACCAAGTTTAAGCTGCCAGAAAATCTATACTTCTCTAATATTTTCTTATTTTTTATTGACAATCCATTCTATTCTTAGTTGATTATCTTTGGTGAAAAACAGCTCTAGCTGATTATCCATACTTTAATTTTGTGATTATAAATGTAAGGAAGAAAAAAATAAGCACCTGAGGGTGTGGTATAGAAATGGAGAGGAAACAAAAGCAATGGAGTAAGGTTTTTTTTTTTTTCACATTCTCTTTTACAATAGATATTTGGCTCCCTGAAAATGACATTAACTTAGTTCATCATAAACCTGAATGTGCAACAGAATCATCTGGAAAATGCTAGGCCCTAACACCAGAGTTTGAGTTTTAAAGTCAGAGGTAGAGTTCAATAATTTGTATTTGTAACAAGTTCTGAGGAGATGTTATTGCTGAGAGTCACTGAAATAAGAAAAGGGAATCATCAGTTATAAATTCCATCTGAAGGCAAGATGCTCTATAAGTGGCTTTTGCTCCCTTTGAAACTGAACAGCTTTGATGGTGCTGGAAAAGGGTTTAGAAGTGTGAGTAGAAGTTTTTTTCTGGGCAAAATGGCAACTCTCTAGCCAAAAGGCCAGATATACACATTATCTCACTTTTAATTTGTTTCAAGGATGTGTTACGAAATTTAGCTATTTTTTTTTCCAGATATCACTTACAATTTTACCTGGTCTCCATGGGTATGGCTGCCATCTACTGCCAGCGGGTTCCAGGTACTTTGGAAGCCAAGATTAAGCAATCTGGCCTCGATTAAGCTGTCCACATTGTTACTGAATTAAGTGGAGAAAGTTTGAGACAATACCTATGTTAAAAAAAAAAAGTTATTTGTGAATGAAAAACCTTGACAATACTTATATGTTAAGAAAATAAGCTAGCTATTTGTGAATGTAAAACCTTTTATCTAAAAAATGTAAATTAATATCCGAGAACATAAAAATATTCAGAAGATTATAATTCTGCTTTTAGCTCTATTGTTTTTTTAAAACTTGGATGATTTACTTTTAAAATATTTTAAATGTATTCTCTTGTTCTTCTCAGGCTGATTACTAACCATTGACACTGTTTACAAATCTCAATCTCAGCTTCTCTCAGATTTTAGTAAATTCTTATTGCCACCTGTGGAGAAAAACCTACTTATGAATTATTTCCCAGGTTTTTTTTTTCCCCCAAAATGGTATCCTTGGCCTCATTCTCTTAGGCAGGACTCATGTCTTATTACTAAAGAGCTTTCCTAAGGAACTCATTTTATCATCAACAGGATTAAGGCAACTTGCAGCCAACTTCAATAATGTTAGTTATCCTCTGGCACCAATTTAAAAAATAATAACAATATTGATAAAACAGTATGGAAAAGCAGAAGAAATAGAAAACTGATCTGATAAAATAAAGATTTTTCTGTTATATAGTTGTGCTCTTGACCTTGTTGAGTTATAAATATGCATACTATTTTGTGTAGGGATTTTTTTTCAAGTAAGTTCTTTATAAGGTTTCTATGTCTATACATAGTTACAAACATTTTGGCTAAACAAACTATATTAGTAAGCTCAGGCTGTCATAAAAAAAATTCTATAGACTGAGTCACTTAAATGTATTGTCTCACAGTTTTAGAAGCTGTAAGTACGAAATCAGTGTGTCAGCAGAGTTGGGTTCCCCTAAGGCCTCTCTTTTTGGCCTGTAGTGGCTGTGTTCTTGCTTTGTCCTCACGTGACATTTTCTCTGTGTGCAAGTTGGGGAAGAGAGAGATCTCTGGTGTTTTTATCTCTTCTTAAAAATACTCCATCTTGTCACATCAAGGCCCACTCCTGCGACTTAATTTAACCTTAATTACCTCCTTTTAATTACTGTCACATTAGAGGTTAGAGATTCAACATATGAATTTTTGGATGACCCATTTAGTCCAGAACACTAATTTAAGAACTTCTATCTTATTATAAAAGCAATACATGCCAGTGATGGAAAAACATCAAAACTTCTGAAAAAGTGTGAAGAAAATTGCAATAATCTATATTACCATCACCCAGAGGTTACCATTGTTGTTATATTATTCTCTGTTCCTTCAGGATTATCATATTCACATTTTATTTGTTAAAATCATTTTGCCTAAATGCATGTATTCCATCCTATGGTTTTGCTGTTATATTGTCTTCAGTATTAGACTTCTACATTTTAAAACATTCTTTTGGCTATTATATTTTATGTTGGAATGAACATCTGCATTGACTATTTCTTTAAGATAGATTCTGAAATTAGTTGGACAAAATTATAAAAACACTATTTTTCTTACACCAGCAATATATAAAATTGTACACCATACTGAAACCTGTGTGGCCATGATGTAGCAGTTTCATAAAAAAACAAGCAAAACATAAACAAAAAACTTACCATCACTAATAATCATTAAGGCTACATTAATTCAATTCAGACAAAGATACTTATTTCTTGTTTTTTGAGGGTTTTGTTTTGTTTATTTCTTCTTTGAAAATTTTATACTTTCAAAGCCTAGAAGTGGGAGATCCCAAGATTACTGAATAAGAGGCAGCTCCCAGTGAGAGAGATGCAGAAGCCAAGTGGTTTCCACAATTCCAAAAGAGGTAGCAGTTTCGTTTTGTGGGTTTGGTTGGACAGTGGGTATAAACCAAATAGGGCAAGTTGAGACAAGACCCAGGAGGTGCCTGCAACCAACTGGAGGACCAGGACATATCTCCTTCTCTGGGACTTCAGTTTGGATACAGCACCCCACCCAAGCTCTCTACAGCCAACAGAACAGAAGATCTTCACTAGACTGAAAAGCCTCAGCAAGCTGCCTGAACAAGCCAGAATAGCAACTTTGGCTGGCATCAGAGCTGTCAGCATAGATCTAGGTAGAAGCACTGGCTGACACCAAGAAAGCCAGAAAGCTGGCGGGATGGAGCTACCTACCACCCAGAAAGAAGGGAAACTGAAAGCAGGGAAACAGGCCATATGGCAGGACAGGACTCCCCACAACAAAGCCTAGCAGGCTAAAATCATCTCACTTCAGAGTTTCACACCCAGAACATCAGTTAGAGAGCAAGCAGAAACAATCAAGCTCAGCGGGGGGAAGGGCAGTCACCATTGCAGAAGCCTGCCTAATTTTCCTGAGTAAACATAAGAGGCAGGAAAAACATGCATCAGCTATACCGAATCCATGGTAGCCCAGCAGCACCTCTGCAGGCAGACAAAGGAAAGTCTGCCTCCCCAAGCAGCTACCTGAGATCAAAGCTATATAAATCCAACAAGATGGGAAGAAACCAACAAAAGAATGAAGAAACCATCAAAAACCAGAATGTCTGCCCCCACCACAAGATCACAATTCCTCACCAGCAAGGGAACAAAGCAGGATGGAGAATGAATTTGACTAATTGACAGAAATGGACTTCAGAAAGTGGGTAATAACAAACTTCTCTGAGTTAAAGGAACATGTTCTAACCCAATGCAAAGAAACTAAAAACCTTGAAAAAAGGTTAGACAAAATGGTTACTAGAATAACCAGCTAAGAGAAGAACATAAATGACTTGATAGAGTCAAAAACAGCACAAGAACTTTGTGAAGAATATACAAGTTTCAATAGCTGAATAAATCAAGCAGAAGAAAGGATATCAGAGATTGAAGATCAACTCAATGAAACAAAACAAGAAGGCAAGAAAACAGAAAAAAAGAGTGAAATGAAATGAACAAAGCCTCCAAGAAATACGGGATCATGTGAAAAGAGCTAATCTACACTTGATCGGTGTACTGGAAGATAACAGGGAGAATGAATCCAAGCTGGAAAACACTCTTCAGGATATTAATCAGGAGGACTTCCCCAACCTACCAAGGCAGGCCAACATTCAAATACAGGAAATACAGAGAACATCATGATGATACTCCTCTAGAATAGCAACCCCAAGGCACATAATCATCAGATTCACCAGGGTTGAAATGAAGGAAAAAATGCTAAGGGCAGCCAGAGAGAAAAGTCGGGTGCCGCCCCACAAAGAGAATCCCTTTAAGAGTTTTTCGTTTTTTATACCAAGGTAAAAAAAAGTGTATGTATATTTTTTAAATTTGAGTACAAATAGAATTTAAATACATTTTATAAGAGAGGATATCTATATGGTATATATAGTTTATAAGAGAGTATGAAAGGACTTTGTATATTTTCCCCAGACTTACAGCAGATCTCTCAGCAGAAACCCTACAAGCCAGAAGACAGTAGGGGCCAATATTCAACATTCTTAAAGAAAAGAATTTTCAACCCAGAATTTCATATCCAGCCAAACTAAGCTTCATAAGTGAAGGAGAAATAAAATCCCTTATGAACAAGCAATTGCTGAGAGATTTCATCACTACCAGACCTGCCCTACAAAATCTCCTGAAGGAAGCACTAAATGCAGAGAGGAAAAACCAGTACTAGCCACTGCAAAAAAGAACCAAATGGTAAAGACCAACTATGCAATGAAGAAATTACACTAACCAAGGGGCAAAACAAGCAACCAATAACAAAATGGCAGGATAAAATTCACACATACAATATTGACATTAAATGTAAATGGACTAAATGCCCCAGTCAAAAGACACAGATTGGCCAATTGGATAAAATCCAAGAACTATTGGTGTGGTGTATTTGGGAGACTGTTTTCATGTACAAAGACACACATAGACTCAAAGAGTTGGAAGAAGATTTACCAAGCAAATGGAGAGCAAAAAAAAAAGCAGGGGTGGCAATCCTCCTCTCTAACAAAATGGACTTTAAACCAACAAAAATCAAAAGAGACAAAGAAGGGCATTACATAATGGTAAAAGGATCGATACAACAAGAAGAGCTATCTATTCTAAATATATACTCACCGAATACAGGAGCACCCAGATACATAAAGCAAGTCCTTAATGACCTACAAGGAGACTTAGACTCCCATACAATAATATTGGGAGACTTTAACACTCCACTGTCAATATTAGATAGATCAACAAGACAGAAAATCAACAAGGAAATCCAGGACTTGAACACAGATCTGGACCAAGTGAACCTAATAGACATTTACAGAACTCTTAACCCCAAATCCATAGAATATACATTGTTCTCAGCACCACATTGCACTTTAAAATTGACCACATAATTGGAAGCAAATCACTCCTAAGCAAATGAAAAAGAACAGAAATCATAACAACAGTCTCTCATACCACAGTGCAATCAAATTAGAAGTCAGGATTAAGAAACTAACTCAAAAGTGCACAGCTTCATGGAAACTGAATAACTGACTCCTGAATGTCGACTGGAGAAACAACGAAATGAAGGCGAAAATAAAGATGTTCTTTGAAACCAGCAAGAATGAAGACACAATGTACCAGAATCTCTGGGACACATTTAAAGCAGTGTTTAGAGGGAAATTAATAGCAATAAATACCCACATGAGGAGCAAGGAAAGATCTAAAATAGACACCCTATCATCAAAATTGAAAGAGTTAGAGAAGCAAGATAAAAAAAACTCAAAAGCTAGCAGAAGACAAGAAATAACTAAGATCAGAGCAGAACTGAAGGAGATAGAGACACAAAAAACCCTTCAATAATTCAGCAACTCCAGGGTTGGTTTTTTGAAAAGATCAATAAATAGACAAACTGCTAGCCAGACTAATAAAAAAGAAAAGACAGAAGAATCAACTAAAATTGATAAAGGGACCATCACCACTGATTTCACAGAAATGTAAACTACCATCGGAGATTACTACAAACAGCTCTATGCAAAGAAATCAGTAAATCTGGAAGAAATTGATAAATTCCTGGACACTCTCCCAAGACTAAACCAGGAAGAAGTTGAAACCCTGAATAGACCAATAACAAGGGCTGAAGTTGAGACAGCAATTAATAACCTACTAAACAAAAAAAGTCCAGGTCCAGAGAGGTTTATAGCTGAATTCTACCAGAGGTGCAAAGAGGAGCTGGTACCATTCCTTCTGAAACTATTCAAAATAATACAAAAAGAGGGAATCCTCCCTGACTCATTTTATGAGACCAACATCATCCTGATACCCAAACCGGGCAGATACTCAACTAAAAAAGAAAACTTCAGGCCAATATCAATGATGAACATAGGTGCAAAAACATTCAATAAAATACTGGCAAACCAAATGCAACAGCAAATCAAAAAGCTTATTCATCACAATCATATAGGCTTCATTTCAGGGATGCAAGGCTGGTTCAACATATGCAAGTCTACAAATGTAATCCATTACATGAACAGAACCAAAGACAAGAACCATATGATTATCTCAATAGATGCAGAGAAGGCCTTTGACAAAATTCAACAGCTCTTTGTGCTAAAAACACTCAATAAAGTAGGTACTGATGGAACATATCTCAAAATAATCAAAGCTCTTTACGACAAACCCACAGCTAATGTCATACTGAATAGGCAAAATCTGGAAGCCTTCCCTTTGAAATCTGGCACAAGACAAGGATGCCCTCTCTCACCACTCCTATTCAATATAATATTGGAAGTTCTAGCCAGAGCTATCAGGCAAGAAAAATAAATAAATGATATTCAATTAGGAAAAGAGGAAGTCAAATTGTCTCTGTTTGCAGATGACATGATTGTGTATTTATAAGACCCCACTGTCTCAACTCAAATTCTCCTGAAACTGATAAGCCACTTCAGCAAATTCTCAGGATGCAAAATTATTGTACAGAAATCACAAGCATTCCTATACACCAGTAACAGAGAACCAAATCAAAAGCAAACATCTATTCACAATTGCTACAGAGAGAATAAAATACCTAGGAATACAACTAATAAAAAATATAAAGGACCGCTTCAAGAACTACAAACCACTGCTCAAGGAAATAAGAGAGGACACAAACAGATAGAAAAACATTCATGCTCATGGTTGGGAAGAATCAATATTGTGAAAATGGCCATATTGCTCAAAATAATTTATGGATTCAACACTATTCCCATCAAGCTACCAATGACCTTTTTCACAGAACTGAAAAAAAAAAAAAAAAACAGTTCAAACTTCATATGGAACCAAAAGAGTTAGCCAAAACTATCCTAAGCAAAAAGAACAAAGCTAGAGGCATTATGCTGCCTGACTTCAAACTATACTAAAAGGCCACAGTAATCAAAACAGCAAGGTACTAGCACCAAAACAGAGACATAGACCAATGGAACAGAACAGAGGCGTCAGAAGCAATACCACACATCTACAATCATCTGATCTTTGACAAACCCGAGAAAAACAAGCAATTGGGAAAGATTCCCTGTTTAATAAATGGTGTTGGGAAAACTGGCTAGCAATATGCAGGAAGCAGAAACTGGACCCCTTTTTGACACCTTACATTAAAATTAACTCCAAATGGATTAAAGATCTAAACATAAGACCTAACACCATAAAAACCCTAGAAGAAAACCTAGACAAAACCATTCAGGACATAGGCATAGGCAAGGACTTCATGGCTAAAACACCAAAAGCAATGGCAACAAAAGCCAAAATAGACAAATTAGATCTAATTAAACTCCAGAGCTTCTGCACAGCAAAAGAAACAACCATTAGAGTGAATTAGAGTGGGAAAAATTTTTGCAATCTACCTATCTGACAAAGGGCTAATAACCAGAATCTACAAAAAACTAAAACAGATTTGCAAGAAAAAAACAAACCCATTCAAAGGTGGGTGAAGGATATAAACAGACACTATACAATAGAAGATGACTATGAGTCCAACAACATATAAGAAAATGTTCATTATCACTGGTCATTATAGAAATGCAAATCAAAACCACCTTGAGATCTCATGCCAATTAGAATGGTGATAATTAAAAAATTAGGAGACAATACATGCTGGAGAGGATGTGGAGAAATAGGAACACTTTTACACTGTTGATGGGAGTGTAAATTAGTTCAACCTTTGGAGAAAATAGTGTGGCAATTCCTCAAGGACCTAGAAATAGAAATACCATTCGACCCAGCAATCCTGTTACTGGGTATATAACCAAAGGATTATAAATTGTTTTATTATAAAGACAAATGCACACATATGTTTATTGTGGTACTGTTTACAATAGCAAAGACTTGGAACCAACCCAAATGTCCATCAATGATAGACTAGATAAAGAAAACTTGGCACATATACACCCATTGAATACTATGCAGCCACAAAAAATGATGAGTTCATGTCCTTCACAGGGACATGAATGAATCTGGAAACCATCATTCTCAGCGAACTGACATAAAAACAGAAAACCAAACACCGCATGTTCTCACTCATAGACGGGTGTTGAACAATGAGGACACATGGACAGAGGGAGGGGAGTATCCACACTGCAGTCAGTTTGGGGGCACTAGGGAAGGGATAACATGGGGAGAAATACCAGATATAGGTGATGGGGTTGATGAAGGCAGCAAACCACCTTGCCATGTATGTACCTATGCAACAATCCTCCATGATCTGAACATGTACCCAGAACCTAAAGTACAATTAAAAATAAAGCCTGAAAGTTTCTTTTTATTGTAATTTCTATTTACTAACTTTTAAAAACATGTTTTTATTTTAAAGCCCAATAATCTCTTTCAAAATGCTTCTCAATAGAGCTTTGAGCTTTCAACATCAACATTTAAATCAAATATTTTGTTAAATATTTGATTGTAACATTAAACCAAGTTAAGCATACTAGGTTTAAAGATACTAACTCCCCAACCAGGTTATACATACTCTCACTCAGTCATGTAAAGAATTGAATTATTTATCTGTGATGTCCATAAACATCCTATTCTCTATTTCTATTGACAGGCAATTTTCTCCTTTAATCAGTTTTGTTTGTCTCTTACACACAACAACTTGAATTCTGTTGCATGAAAGTGATACAGATATACATTTAACCAAGCAGAATATGTAGATAATTTGCTTTACAACCACACCTAAGATACCAGAACACATAGCTGGTTCATTAGTTGTCATAGCAATTTGGGGCTATTTATTGCCCAAGCTGTGCATAGCAGTTCACATTGTCAAACATCATATAGAAAGGGCGATTCTGGTATGAGCTGGTAACTACATTCCTGTAAAGCCCATCTCAGTTAAAAGTAGATATATTTTCTAACTTTTAGGTAGTTTTCTCTATAATTGTCCCAGTAACTGAATTTGTAGAGAAGAGTACTTAAAGAAAAAAACTATAGTCTTGCCAGCAATGATCCTTCTTATCCTCAACCCCCAGCATATATGCACAGGGACATACAATGCACATATCATGTCACCTCAGAGACGTCCTCAGACTTGTGTCAAAACCTATCATGCTTCATTATTTTCCTTTGGACATCCTTCCTGACTTTTTTCTCATTTTCACACTATACAGAGTAAAAAATATACAACTTATATGTATTTTATATATATATGGAGAGTTTAGCTCTGTCACCCAGGCTGGAGTGCAGTGACACGATCTCAGCTCACTGCAACCTCTGCCTTCCGGGGTCAAGCAACTCTTCTGCCTCAGCCTCCCAAGTAGCTGGGATTACAAGCACCTGTCAGCATGTCCAGCTAATTTTTCTATTTTTAATAGAGACAGGGTTTCACTGTATTGGTCAGGCTGGTCTCAGATTCCTGATCTCATGATGTGCCTTCCTCAGCCTCCCAAAGTGCTGGGATTATAAGCGTGAGCCACTGCACATGGACAACCTCTATGTATTTTATGCTATATCAGGTTTTTAATTCTATATTTTATACTATATCAGATTTTTATACTATCAGATTAATGTTTTAGATTTCATCTATCATTTTAAATATGTTAACAGAATATAATAGAGCATCTACAAAATTGGTAGCCATTCTTATGGGTAGTATCTACAGAACTCTAGAAATGAAAAGTTATATTTTGCTTACCCCTCCCTTTTTGAGGAGACAGGGACCTTCTTCTTTTCCCACATCATCATCTTCTCCCATAACATCATTCAGTATCCATCATTCATTTTATTTTCTCTGCTCCCTGTGGTCTTTGGTTATTGAAATACTCAATAGTGACCGATTTATTTGATTTGAAAGTCTGGCGAAATACATTTCACTGAGAAAATGTCATTGGTTTTTTATACTTTTTTCTCACATAATTAGTGTCAGCTTCACCCAAACAGTGGATAACAAAATTATTTTTAACTAAATATAACAGAAAAAGAAGACAATAACCATAGAGAAAACATCTGTATTAAAGCATTTTAGACATGAAGAAAAGATTGCTGTGAAAATCTTCTTTTCGGAAAATTAGGTTTTGTGACCTTAGGATAGAGATGATTGCTATGATTTCCAACCTGTGTATCAAGGAATCCTGGAGCACCAAGCAAACTGTTGAGATGTTCTGGGATAATTTAAATGTTTGAGGAAAGCATAGGAATACTAGACAGCTGTCATACAAAGTGCAAACTACTAGCTTGAGGTAGTTCACAGTTTCAGTATTAGATTGGCCTGCAATATTCCTTTTGATGACATCTTATCTTTTTGAAGCTGGGTTTTTGGCATTTTTTCATGATAAAAAGCACAGGCTGCCTGAAAATGTGGCTTAGGAATAAAGTGATATGTTCAATCAGATTCTGAGTAGTGAGATGCTGTTCATTGTCTAATAGACATGCAAATGAAAATAAAATTGAAATGTAAAATAAATGTTTAAAGTAATTTTGGTTATGTAGGAATAAAATTAAAATGTTTTTTCTTATTTGTTTACTTCTATTACTTTTCAAATGGTTTCTAAGTTGCTCGATATATTTATTAAGTTATTTGTACTTCTACATAATAAAACATACTTCAGTGTTTTTTTTTTTTTATTTATGATTGCTGAGGAAAAATTCCTGAGGCTTTAAAGAATATATGAACAGAGTTTTGGAAACTTTGGGCAATGAACTACAATTTCTTTCCAAACACATTGACCAGATTTAATGGAAATAAATAGTTTTCACTCAGCTGCCAAAAACTGGATCAACTGATAATAGATAGCAATCTCTTTTTACCAAAACACAAATATTACTGAACTTAAGGAATTGAACTTCCTAACAATGACGTTAACCATCTTTGTATTCCTATGCAATATTGCAGCATCATAAAATGCATATGTTTGTGTTACAGGTTTATGCTCTGTCAACCCCATACTCCATAAATACAATAATAAATGAACAGAGGTGCTAAACAGAAAATTTGCCCACAAATATAGCTAACTTGAACATTTTAGGATATTTGAAAGACATTTCCTTAAAGAAAAGTGGGGCAAGTAATCATTTTCTAAAAGTTGTTATAATCATTCTTATGTGATAAATGATATGGAAAAGCCGTGAAAACACCATGTGACAAGTGACTATTTAATGTGTTAGCCATGCACTATGTTGATTTTCTTTGAGTGTCTTTTTATTTGCTTCCAATATAAATCCATCATGTGGTTTTCTGGTATGAAACAATGAATACAAAATATTTCTGAAATTGAAAACTCTATAATAATCCATAACCCAACCTTAAAGAGGCTTTGCTTTCTTTTGTTAAGTGTATAGTCCAGTAAAATAAACATCTTTTTTAATTGAATAATCACCTTCCAAACCTTTTCTCACAGTGACCTATTTGGCAAGTGGATTATAAGAGTTGCACTAAATATATGCTGTCTCAATGCTCTTTTAAAATAACACTTTGTTGAGCAGTTTGTTTTGCAAACTATCAAATAATAAATTTCTTTAAAGATTTTGAACAAATATGTTTTTGAGAAATAAAGGTCCCTTGTAATCACCCATCTGTAAATTAACATTAATAACATATAAATACATCTGACATTTTTTTTCACAAAAATAAGATGAATCCTAATGAAGAGGTGTTTTTTTACTTAACAATGACATATGAGCATTTTACTCTGTGATTAAAATCCTCTTTTACATCGTTTTTCATATCGTCTTAGTATTCCATCAAATGGTTGTACCATCACTTATTTTACTCACAACTTAGGAATGAACATTGGATTTCTTTCCAATGTTCATTGTCTATTTCATAATGAACATTAGAAAAGGTGTATTTTTTCATTATAACATGATAGTTTTTGAAACCCTTCTAGAAAATAGAACCACCATGTCAAATGGCAGTGAATTTCCACAAATAGTGATAGATGTTACCAAGTTGACCTCCAGTAAGGTAAAGGGTATTTATTTGAACTTCCTTCATCAATACAATTTTGTCAACTCAATATAGAAAAAAAAATTTCTTTAGTGTGTCAGCTGTTGTTTAAAACTCAACTTTTAAATGCATATTTATCTTTAGGTATATCACTTTTATATTTTTCAAAACAATATTTATTCTTTCTAATTGTCAGAATCTGTACAAAAGGTAGATACAAATAGATTTTTCTTCTGTAATCCACTCTTTCCATAATCTACTTCTGGTCATTATTAACATAATTAAAGCGTTAAAAATTACTATATCGAAAACTTTTTTACTTTACATATATTCCAAAAATAATTCTAACATTTCCATTTATGATTTTAGCTGTATTTATAATATATATTCAGAATGACAATTGAGTTAGGATTATAAAATACTTTATATCCCTAGGTTCCACATCTGTGAATTCAAGCAACTACTGATTGAAAATATTCAGAAAAAAAAATGGTTGGTGCATCTGTATTGAACATATACAGATGTATATGTTCCTTGTCATTATTTACTACACACAGTTTTTACTACACACAGTATTACTATTTTTTCCTTGTCATTATTTACTACACACAGTATAACTATTAACATAGTGCTTATCTTTTATTAGGTATTATAAGTAATCTAGAAATGATTTAAAGTATACAGGAGAACGTTCATAGTTTATATGCAAGTACTACAGCATTTAATGTAAGGGATTTGAGCATCTGTGGGTTTTGGTTTCTGTCCACGGGGTAAAAGGACCCTACTGGTTCCCAGGAACTGTAGGTCTGCACTACAATGTTTAAGTCCCTGAAGGGCATACTACCAGCCAGTTTATACCAAGATTAACCTATTCTTGAACTCTTAATTTTATAGAATTTGTTTCTTTCAAATACATGGTAGTTTAATTTCTTTTCTTCTTTCTTTAATATTCAAATATATATTTATTTATGTAAATATATGTTAAATAAAATATTAATATGTTAGTCATTCAGTATATATATATTTTATTGACACATAAATGATTGAAGTTTACAATGGACTTGTGCAGAGCTCAAGATTTGGTTAAATAAAAAATAAATTTGGACATTCAACATTGAACATTATACCCAACTTCTAGTTTTTCATATGTAGTGCTGAAACAATAAGAATTACTGAGGCCAAAGTAGCATTAATTAATAAATTGGATTATTCAAAGCAGTGTGTGATGTTTTTATCTGAAAAATACAAACCATATTAAGTTGCTATAAATTTGATACTCCATGGTATTTGGCAGGGAGGGAAATGAAAAAAGAAATTGTGCTCCTGTCTATGTATGGAATTTCCAAGCAACTCATGTGTGTTAATGATACACTTAAGGGACGTTCACATGATTTGCATAAACTACAGTTGTTGAATTTGCATAATTTGTAAATGCAGCTATGCATAACCTGTTTTGTCCATTTTCTGGCTCTAGACAAGGTTAAGACCACCTCAAAATTTTTCTTCTTGAATTTTTCCCATTAAGTTTTTTGCATTCACCATTATTTTCTGCTGTATGTTGCAAAGGCTTGAAAAATACTGAATTAAAAATTGATTAATAAGATGTGCAGGACTGTTTAGGAAAAAGAACTGAGTTAGAATTAAAGAGGCTAAGTGTAGTGCCTCACAGCTGTGATCCTAGCATTTTGAGAGGTCAATGTGGGAGATCACTTGAGCTCAGGAGTATGAGATTAGTCTGGGCAACATAGTGAGATCTCCATCCCTATAAAACATTAAAAAATATAGCTGGGCACATTGGCATGCACCTATACTCTCAGCTACTTGGGAGACTGAGGCAGAATTTTGAGGCTGCAGTGAACTTTGATTATACCACGGTATTCCATCATGAGTAACAGAACAAGATTGTCTAATAAAAGAATTAATTATGGTTTGATTACTCCTCAACTAATTAATACACAAAACATTATCATGTACTTATGGATCCCAAATTTTATTATCATCATTATTACTTCCTCTCATTTTGTATTACTCAAACATTAGTGTTTTTATAATTCTCCTAAGGATCTTGCAAAATGCAGATTCTGATTCAGTAGGACAGAGATGAAGTCTGAGATTGTGCGTCTCTCACAAGTGCCCAGGTGCTAGGAATGGTGCTGATAAAGGAATCATAGGCAGAGTAGCTAATGATTTTTAAGTGATTTTCATTTTAAATCTATAAGAGGAGTATAGAAAGGTATTTTTTAAATCAACTTAAGTGGACTTTAAAAAAAAGCTTCTACTGCTAATCATTGCTGCTTTTTATTTATCATTTAATGAGTGTGAAGGTTACCTGACATAACTTACAGGTTTGTATTTATAAAATAAAGGCTAGAAAATCTACAAATATTAAAACTTTAGAAGCATTTAAAGAAAATACTTCTAAAAGGCAAAAATAATATTTCTTATTCTATCCACACTGATAAATAGAAATTTTTGTGTATTTGCATATATGTATGTGTATATAGGTATATATTAATATATGCAGTCATGTGTCACTCAAGAATATGTTCTGAGAAATGTACTGATTTCATCATTTGTGGGAATATCATAGAGTGTACTTACACAAACCTAGATGGTAAAGCCCACTATATACCTAGGCTATATGGCATAGCCTATTGCTCCTAGGCTACGAACCTGTACAGCATATTACTGTACTGAACACTGTAGGCAGTTGTAACATAGTGTAAGTATTTGTGTATGGAAACATATCTAAATATACAAAGATACAGTAAAAGTGCAATATTTTAATTTTATGGGACCTCCATTCTATATGTTGTCCAAAAATGATTGAAATGTTATTTGACGCATGATGGTATATGTGTATACATGTATATATATAATCTGAGAGATTTAATCATGATTTAAGAGTTAATAAAATCTTTTTAAACTTATAACCTTTCTTATTGCAATGTGATTTAGTTAAATAAATTGAAACTTAAGCCTCAAATAATAAGTCCTGAATAAATGCTTTTGGGAAATTGGACTTAATTTCTATTGAGTTCAACATATTTTTCAATTGCATGGTGCTGGTCAAATAATTTAATTTCAACTCATTAAAGTCAAGAACTCTTGTATTGGGGAAAGCTGGCTGGTTGTGTTTTTAGGAAAAAAGAAGATACTTAAATAGTCACAGTTTAATAATTCAGCTTAACTTGTTTTCAAATATCAACATATTGATTAAAACACTTGACATTTGTGGAAACATTAATAATCTTGAAGATTCTGGCAAAAGGGATACCGAAGAAGTAAAAGGGATACAATCAATTAATAGGGAATTTGAGAGGTGATAGATTTTGTTGACTAATAGCTATTTGTTCCAATTATAAATAATATGGGGAAAATTATTAATAAAAATTTAAATGTCATGCACTTCTTTTGTTTGTTTATTATCTTTTTTCCTGTTCAAACCTATTTGTGTAGATAACACTATTTTATATATTTTTAAATTAATGATAGAGTATATGCTATATTTACTTTAAGTTTAGCCTTATGTGATATCCTCAATTGTTAAATTATATAAGGAGTCCATAAGTATATAAATCTACACTTCAGCTTACACTCTAGATTCTCTCCAATAGGTAGAGTTGGAATTATTCAGCCAATTTCTTATTTCTGGATATTCCAATTTGTTCAAATCTTTATTATTATGAAAGGTTCTACAGTGAACACTTGTACAACATCCTTTTGTAAATACTTCCATATTACTTAGGAATAAAATCCTAACAAGAACATTTATGGTTTAAAAAGTTTACCATTTTAATATTGTTAAACATACTGCTGAATTGTTGCCCTCCAGAAGGTTTTTCCTCCTCACCTCATTAGAGGTGAATAAGATTTTCTCTATAGCCTTGCCAAGACTGAGTATTATTATTTATTTTCATATTTTCCATTATGATATTTGAACTAGTAACATATGGTTGTATTAATTTGCCTTTTTTTAAAATTTTTTAAATTTTTATTGCATTATAGGTTTTGGGGTACATGTGCAGAACGTGCAAGATAGTTGCATAGGTACACACATGGCAGTGCGCTTTGCTGCCTTCCTCCCCTTCACCCACACTTGGCATTTATCCCCAGGCTATCCCTCCCCAGCCCTCCCCCGCTGTCCCACCTCCATTCCCCCCAACAGACCCCAGTGTGTAGTAGACCCCCTCCCTGTGTCCATGTGTTCTATTAGTTTAAGCTAATTAAAAAAAATTATTTATTATACTTTAAGTTCTGGGGTACATGTACAGAATGTACAGGTTTGTTACATAGATATACATGTACCATGGTGGTTTGCTGCATCCATCACCTTGTCATCTACATTAGGTTTTTCTCCTAATGCTATACCTCCCCAGTCCCCCAACTCCCTGCTAGCCCTCCACCCCCTGACAGACCTGGGTGTGTGATGTTCCCCTCCCTGTGTCCATGTGTTCTCATTGTTCAACACCCAGTTATGAATGAGAACATGCTGTGTTTGGTTTTCTGTACTTGTGTCAGTTTGCTGAAAATGATGGTTTCCAGCTTTCTTCATGTGCCTGCAAAGGACATGAACTCATTCTTTTTATGGCTGCATAGTATTCCATGGTGTATATGTGCCATATTTTCTTTATCCAGTCTATCATTGATGGGCATTTGGATTGGTTCTAAGTTTTTGCTATTGTGAACAGTGTCACAATAAACATACATGTGTCTTTGTAAAAGAATGATTTATAATCCTTTGGGTATATACCCAATAATGGGATTGCTGGCTCAAATTATATTTCTATTTCTAGATCCTTGAGGAATTGCCACACTGTCTTTCACGATGGTTGAACTAATTTACATTCCAACCAACAGTGTAAAAGTGTTCCTATTTCTCTACATCCTCTCCAGCATCTGTTGTGTCCTGATTTTTTAATGATCACCATTCTAACTGGCATGAGATCATAACTCAATGTGGTTTTGATTTACATTTCTCTAACCAACAGTGATGAGGAGCCTTTTTTCATATGTTTGTTGGCTACATAAATGTCTTCTTTTGAAGAATGACTGTTGTATCCTTTGCCCACTTTTTGATGTTTTTTTTTTTGTTTTTCTTGTAAATTTAAGTTCTTTGTAGATTCTGGATATTAGCCCTTTGTCAGATGGATATATTGCAAAAATTTTTACCCATTCTATAGGTTGCCAGTTCACTCTAATGATAAGTTCTTTTGCTGTGCAGAAGCTCTTAAGTTTAATTAGATCCCATTTGTCTCTTTTGGCTTTTGTTGACATTGCCTTTGGTATTTTAGTCATGAAGTCCTTGCCCATGCCTCTGTAGTAAATGGTATTGGCTAGGTTTTCTTCTAGGGTTTTTATGGTATTTGGTCTTAGGTTTAAATCTTAAATTATTAACCTCTATATAAGGTGTAAGGAAGGGATCCAGTTTCAGCTTTCTGCATATGGCTAGCCAGTTTTCCCAACACCGTTTAGTAAATAGGGAATCTTTTACCCATTGCTTGTTTTTGTCAGATCTTTTTGTCAATGCTCAGATGGTTGTAGATGTGTGGCATTATTTATGAGGCCTCTGTTCTGTTATATTGGTCTATATTTCTGTTTTGGTACTAGAACCATGCTGTTTTGATTACTGTAGCCTTGTAGTATAGTTTGAAATCAGGTAGAATGATGCCTCCCACTTTTTTTTTTTTTTTTTTTTTTTTTTTTTTTTTTTTTTTTGCTTAGGATTGTCTTGGCTATGTGGGCTCTTTTTTGGTTCCATATGAAGTTTAAGCTGTTATTTTCCAATTGTGTGAAGAAAATCAATGGTAGCTTGATGGGGATATCATCGAATGTATAAATTACTTTGGGCTGTATTGCCATTTTCATGATAGTGATTCTTCCTAACCATGAGCATGGAATGTTTTTTCTCTGTTTGTGTCCTCTCTTATTTCCTTGAGCAGTGGTTTGTAGTTCTCCTTTAAGAGGTCCTTCACATCCCTTGTTAGTTTTATTCCTAGGTATTTTATTCCCTTGGTAGCAATTGTGAATGGGAGTTTACTCATGATTTGGTTCTCTGTTTGTTATTGGTGTACAGGCATGCCTGTAATTTTTGTACATTGATTTTGTATCCTGAGACTTTGCTGAAGTTGCTTATCAGCTTAAGGAGATTTTGGGCTGAGACAATGGGGTCTTCTAAATAAACCCTCATGTCATCTGCAAATAAAGACAATTTGACTTCCTTTTTTTTCCTAATTGAATACTTTTATTTGTGTTTCTTGCCTAATTGCCCTGGCCAGAACTTCCAATACTATTTTGAGATACATTCCATCGATACCTAGTTTATTGAGAGTTTTTAGCATAAAAGCTGTTGAATTTTGTCAAAGGCCTTCTCTGCGTCTATGAGATGTCATGTGGTTTTTGTCTTTGGTTCTGTTTATGTGATTGATTATGTTTATACATTTGCATATGTTGAACAAGTCTTGCATCCCAGGGATGAAGCTGACTTGATTGTGACAGATAAAATATTTCATGTGCTGTTGGATTTGGTTTGCCAGTATTTTATTTAGGATTTTCACAGCAATATTCATCATGGATATTGGCCTGAAGTTTTCTTTAGTTGTGTCTCTGCCAGGTCTTGGTATTAGGATGATGTTGGTCTCATAAAATGAGTTAGGGAGGATTCCCTCTTTTTGTATTGTTTGGAATGGTTTCAGAAAAAAATAGTACCAGCTCCTCTTTGTACCTCTGGTAGAATTCGGCTCTGAACCTGTCTGGTCCTGGACATTTTGGGTTGGTAGGCTATTAATTTCTGCCCCAATTTCAGACCTTGTTATTGATCTATTTGGGGATTCAACTACTTCCTGGTTTTTGTCTTGAGAGGGTGTAAGTGTCGAGGAATTTATTATTTCTTCTAGATCTACTGATACATTTATCATTCTTCAGGATCTACTGATAGAATCAAAATCCTGGGTGCTAATTTGATTGCATTGTGTTCTGAGAGACTGTTTGTTATGATTTCTGTTCTTTTATATTTGCTTGGGAATGTTTTACTTCCAATTATGTGGTCAATTTTAGAATAAGTGTGATGTGGTACTGAGAAGAATGTATATTCTGTGGATTTGGGGTGGAAAGCTCTGTGGATGTGTATTAGGTCCACTTGATTCATATCTGAATTCAAGACCTGGATATCCTTGTTAATTTTCTGCCTCATTGATCTGTCTAATATTGACAGTGGTATGTGGTCAATTTGTATTTCTTTTGATTTAAGGTTTTTGATAATTTTCAATTGGAGTATTTAAATTGGAATATTTATTATAATATTGGTTTATGAGAACCTATTGTACATTAAGGATACTAACTTCCACATCTTTTAGAGAGTCTCTAACAACATTTTGCCTTTTTATCATTTACTTTTTAAAGCAATTTATGGCGCTTTACCATGTGATATTTTAAAACTATCTGAACTAAACTCTGAATCTTCTTCACTATGGTCACCTTCCTCTGAAAGTTTCCTTTCAAAAATGAGAAATTATAATGCTCAATCTGAGGAATGATCCTATTGCAACCATTGTACTAATTTGAAATGAGGGACAGTTAACCGACCCTCTGCTGTTTTTCCTTTTATATAGATATATATATAAGAGGATAACAGGGTTTGGTATGGTTATCTTGTATTAGTATAATCAAAATCTCCTTTAGAAACTTTACATTTCTTCCTAGAAATTAGATATTTTGGAGGAAATCCTGTTAGGCTTAAAATTGAAATCAAACACTTCCTAGAATATTTATTATACCATCTGTCAAGATGCAGATTTCATAATTTATTTGTTTAATTTTCATCCCCAACAAAGCTGAATACCTAGAAGAAAAAAAGGCAATTAATTGCATGTTTGAGTTACTGACATTTTTGTTTAGTCCAATTTGGTCACAGTTATTGTGTTAAGAGGTCATATTTATCACCCCTAAAAGGAGGGACAGTTCGTTTGGCTCCATATCCCTGGAGAAACTTTGGTAAACGATGTCAATGGGAATATTTTTGAAAGACAAAGAGGGAGTTTTATGCTGAAACTAATTTGCATATACATACCTATATATTGGTTGCCACTGGAAGGAGGTTGAAACTTTCTTATTCTAAATTGTATTGTTGTGTATAGGTAAGCAGGTATTTTAAGAAATACATAAATGTCTTCTTATTTAGATATCAATCCATTCCCTGAAATAATCATTTTTTTGAATTATACACTGCTGACTAAAATAATCCATGCATTTCCAAATTGGTAACATTTTAAAAATTACCTAAAGTAAGTAACTTGTTCACCTGGAAAGATGATAATACCTTGTTAACTCTCAATTATCCATGTTAATAGAAAGCAATCTTTCTGGGGATTTTTTTTCGCTGCCATAGAAATGTTAGAGGTCAAAAATGAGAGAGTCTGGGGATAGTTTGCAAGAAAAGAGATTCTCAGGAAGACTCTAGGGATATGCCTTATGAATTAAGTTTCTTATTTTGCCTTCATGGATAAGAATGAGAAGCAGAATTCTGGACATATTCTCTGATGTCCAACAGATAACTATGGTTTCAGGAGTACAGGGCCTGCTAGCGCAGCTACAGCTGGATAGCTATGACCTGATATTGGGAAGTTGGAAATCACAGTGACTTCTTACATTTGGTAAATACCAGTTAAAGTATCTATTCTGTGCATGTACACTCCTGGGTATTAGCGTTACAAGATAAATGAGATGGACATGGTACCTGAAATTCTATTGATGAGACTGAAAATTTCCAAGTGAAGTGAGTAAAAAAATATTTATTTGGGGATAAGTACTACAAAGAAAATAAAATAGGGTGATTTTATGCTGTGTAATTGCACTGAGGGACTACTTTAGCCAGTAGATAAAGTATCCCATGCAGTGCTGTTGAATTGAGATCTTAGTGGAAAGTCATTGGAGAGGTTTCAAAAGGGAAGTAACTTTATGTGTTTTCATACAAAAATGCTAATCTGGCTACTGTGTGTGAAATGGCTGGAGAGGGCAGTGGTGAAAAGAGGCAAGTTACCAGGCTATAGCTTTCCATTGGGCCAAAGAAAATAGATCTAGTGAGAAGGAAGTCAGCTGTTCTTATGGGCCTAATGGGCAATGGCCAGCCAGGCCTAATCTACATACCCTCAGGAATGGACAGCATGAGCCTTTAGGTAAAAATTTGTGGGCACATGTGGTTACAGATGAGAACATGAAGCAGGTTATAGATTTGGTGGAAAATACAATTGGAACAGGAGAAATAAATAGAAAGGAGAATGGAATGTCTGGGGTTGTGATGTTGAACTTTGGCTGCATGTGGGAATCATCTGGAATACATATAATTTCTTTCTGAGACAGGAATTCAGTGTATCACTCAGGCTGGAGTCCAGGGGCCTGATCACAACTCATTGCCGCCTCAACCTCCCAGGCTCAAATGATCCTCCCACCTCAGCCTCCCAAGCAAGTAGCAGGGACCACAGGCATGCACCACAACATCCACCTAATTTTTTGTGCTTTCTTAGAGACAAGGTTTCTCCATGTTGCCCAGGCTGGATATTTTTTAAGTACTGATAGCTGACCCTCTTCACCTCACCACCCTCCTTACCATCACCATAACTATAAACACACACACACACACACACACACACACACACACACACACACAGAGAGAGAGAGAGAGAGAGAGAGAGAGAGAGACCCAAGATTTTGATTTAATTGGTTTGAAGTATGTTAAAAGCTACCCAAGTCATTTCAATCCATGGCTACCTTTCTTTGAGAACCACTGGTTTGGAGCCCAAAAGAGACCACAGGGGATAGTAGATAGTGGGGAAGAGAGCAAGCAAAATGGGCATGTAGGTGGTGGTACCCAAAAGAGCATCATAGAGTACTGAAAGTCTTTCAGGACAGCCTTTGGATGTATAGTTCTTAGGAGGATTCCTAATTCCTTATTGTACCAGACCTCCAGAGGCAAGCAAGTATTTGAAATTTTGGATGAGAGATTTCTCCACTTTAAGGGCTTTTACATTTATGTAAATAACACCTTTAAATTATCTTATGCCCTTTTAAAATTCTCTGTGTACTTAAAAATGCATTTGTAACTATAGCACAAAAATTAAACTTCCTGCATAAAGACATTTATAGATGCCATTAAATATAAAATTAGTATTGATTTGTAAATACTTAGGTCAAGACTAGTACTAATATAAAAACAAATTATATTCCTCTATTACATATAAAATACCAGATAAATTTCATTTTCAGTGAGACTAATATATACTGGGGAAAAGTCATAATCTGTAATTTAGCTTTTTCCAAATTTATAATGCCCATTTTAATCAGTTACAAAGATTACTGTTTATTGTGGAATTTGAGAATGTTGGAACTAAGATGACCATGTTCTAAATATAAAAGTTAATTTGAAACAATTTAAAAGCATACACAAGAAACTGCTCTTTAAATAAAAAAATCAGTAATGCTTGATGTGAAAATATGAAACTATTACATTCTTAATTTTCGAGGCTATGAAATTACTATGCTTAGATGCTTGCTAGCACACATTTAAATCCTTTTTTTCTTCTTAAATTATTTATGTTTGTTTCTGAGATGAGGTTTGAATAAATAGGTTGCTGGTGCATTTTCCTCTTCTGGATAGTCTGTGCAGGAGTAATTGACCATGAAAATGCCTTGTAGTGAGGTAGGGACAAAGACAGAGTATCCTTCTGGTGATATAGTTAGATTTCAGATCTGCAATGACTAGTTTGCTCTGTTTACTAGTTTATGAAGCAGATTTCCAATTAACACAGCTGTCACTCACAACCTCCAGGTCTCAAAAATACTCTACATACCTTCCTGCGGTTGGTGAAATTTTTGTTGCAACACATTTATTTTGGTATTCAACATATTCTGACTTCATTGAGTCAAAAAGATCTTAAGATTTAAAAAAAAACACAGTAAAGATGAATACATTACACTGTTTTTAAATTTTATTTTTAATATTTTAAACATAGTTATTAAGTTGTATTTTCTGGAGTTGGTTTTCTTATCTGAAAATTTTAAAGCTACAAATTCAAACAATAACTGTAGAACACATTCACCAATACCTCTATTGATTTAATTTCTAAAGAATGGTACCCAAAGGCAAGTATATTGAGTTTACTTCCTGATGTGTTTTGTTAACTGTTTCCTCTAGTATATCCTCTGTTCTATTAAATAGAAAGCCAAAACAAATAAAGGTATTTTTCTCTGTACAAACGGTTAGTAGTGTCATTTCAATATATCTACTTAAATGTTTAAAATTTTAATAACTGGTGAATAATCTTGAGGTTAATGAATATACTAAAATGTAGTAATTCCTGGAGCAAGGAGATATATACTGTAAATATTTTATCATGGAATTCACTTAAAATTTTGAAAATGCTGCCTACTCACTATTTTTAGCTCAATAAATCTATTTTTATTATAATCCATGACTTCTGTCTTTCTAATGAAAATCTTTCAATGACATTGATTTTTCTTTTATATTTTCTATAAAGAATATGGAAAAAAGGAGAATCTTAAAATTCCTAACATTATTCTCATTTTGGATGCCATCATACAAGATAATTTTAAAATCTTCACTGTTTTAATAAAAAACTAATGTAATCATGTTTATCTGACAGACCCACTGCTTTATTCATTATAATCAAATAGGAAAAGAGGAAATGTATAGTATTTTGAGAATGCATGCAGATTCTCTTTTTTTTCTTCTTTTGAAGTGTGAATACGTTAGTAAAATATTGACTAATGCTTGAAAGGCTCGAAGAAAGGACCAGTGGTGGAGTCCAAGGACAAGAAGAGATGAGAAATTTTTTTCTTTTCCTTTTGGTTTCAGAGGGACGAAGCTATATAAATTGGATTGGAAATTAATATCCAGCTTCAGTCAGAGAATGAGAAATAGCTTGAAAGTACAAATATTTCTGATGTCACCTGAAATTTACTTTTGATCAAAAACATCTTTCTAGAAATAGAAGGGCAATTGTCCTTGCAGGTGAAGCTGGGATATCTTTCCTTTGGCCTGAGTATGAATACCAAAGTTATAGAAAAAAAAGTTCTCAATGAAGACCTCCTCAAGTTGCTATACATTTGGAAATTCTGTGAAAGAGATGGTGCCTTACTCTGGAAATTGGTTATTAACACTATATGTCTCTACTGAGAAATATACCAGACATGTATAGCTGCTCCTCAGAATAACTAAATACTGTAAAGGCATTATCACCCCTCACTGAGCACTCACTGGCTATTGACTTGCTAAACTGGTCTTTAGTTTGCCAATGCTTAGCTTCCTTCTGTTTAGTAATTCAAGATCCTAGTGTTGCACAGAAGCTCCATTTCATTCTTTTATGGCAGGGAAAAGCATTACCTAACTGCTTCCTGGTTCAGATAGTGAGGGGTGTCTCAAGCAACCTGGCGTTATTATTATCACCTTCAATTCCCAGGATATTTTACCACAAACCTTACCTCACACAAGGTTCATAATTCAGAGCCTGAATTAGGTAACCTTTTCCCTGTACACACACACACACACACACACACACACACACACACACACCCCCCAGAGATCTTTTCATAGACTCCATTCTCCTTTAATCTGACTCAGTTCTAGTCTCCATAGTATCCTCTCATCCCTTCTCCCCTTACCCCACTGTTCTAAATAAAATTGCCCTGTGTAGACACTAATTGAATATATACATATATCTTACAAATCAAGATACTTAACTTTTTTTAGCTCCCCATTTCTGTGGAAAGTTATCATTCAAGTTTAGGTTTGATGAAATTACTCCTATCATTAGATTCAGATATGACCTGTAGTTATTTACCTACTCAATAGCCACCAATGGTGTCATTTATTCCATGGGTGAAAATAGGCCTCAGACAAATCAGACAATACTCTTGACTTGTGTTGATTCCATCTCTAACGTTGGGATTAATTTTCAATCTTAATTTAATCTGATTTCATCAATAAAGAGATTCAAAATAATTCTAGGGCAATAGGGTGCCCTTAGTAAGTTATTGCAGACTTATACATTGGAAAATGTTAGAAGTTTACCAGGTCTTGTTTTACATATCAAGTATGAACCGAAATCAAGATTTTCATGTTCATTTCAATAATTTCCCAGCTGTGTAATGAGGAAATAAAAATATAATTTTTTCTTTGGACTATTTGGGGAGTTTATTATAAAGGACCAATTTTGTTTTGTATAAAATAAAATTAGCTCTTTTCTAAATTTGTTTTATAAAATTATCTCCATACCACTCTTAGATTGATTACAGATTTAGACAAATAAAATTAAGTCTAAAGCTTTTAATAAAAGGGCTGGAGCATTCATGTCTGTACTGAGATTATTCGGTCTATCTAGAAGACTATAGCAACCCCATAGCAGCTATAAAAGCCACTGTTTCTGAGAGATAATGAATTGTTGGATCAGGGCAGAAGTGATTTCAGCAATTTGTTCCATTCCCAGAAGTCAGAGCTTTTAAAAGCTCTTTATGTTTGCTTCTCTTTGAAGTTCTACAGCCCAGAGCCTTCTGCTTTGGAAGAGGCTGGAGTGTTTCTGCTACAGAAATCTAGTATGTCTTCCATGTTCATGATAAAGCAGCACATGCAAAATGAAACTCACACCAGCACATGTGAACTTGTCCCTGGGATGCTACAAAAAACAAATTATAAAGACTACATTCTAGAATAATATCAAAAGCACAGTACCTGGGGTGAGGTCAGTGAGACCATCAGGTTTCCTCTATCACGGACCATCTATATCTGGCTGTGTTCAGATTTGGTGCCACATAAGGACTGATAAATTAGTGCCTGCCTAGAGGAAGAAACTACACTTATTATCTTCCATCCATGTCCTATAATAGAGGAACAATTAAATTAGAAAACTTGAGCTAGAAAATATATTTAGAAGTAGAATAAATTTTCTCATAAAACTTAACAACAACAATAATAATGAGGATGAATGCTTATAGTCATTAAGCATTTTATGTGTATAATTTCTAATCATCACAAAAATTCTATAAAATAAATGTTATTCCTACTTTCAGATAGAGAATTACTACTCATTGATATGATATAATTTATCCAAGGTCACACTGCTAGAATTGTACCAGTAACTTGGCAATAAGTTGGTAGTTATCTCAGCCTATAAAATGTGGGGTATATGGACATTCAGATTATAAATTAGCTTTGGCATAATCAAATTGTTTAACTTGTAAACTGGATCATGTTGTGCATCCTTTTGTAGTTTAGGATGATTAAGAAATTGGACCTTATAAGTAAATTGCCACATTTAGAATCATAGGCACACAACATAGAATTCAGAACTAGTGAATTCTCAGTCATTAATCTAGATTGTTTCACGCATCTCTATATCTTCATCTATAAAAATGGATAATAGAAGTAACTGTTTCACAATCTCTTTGCCATGCATTAAATGAGATAAGGCAAGAAGAGCAACAAATACCTTACATGTAATAGTCATTAATAAATCTAAGTTATTATCTAATTATTAAAGAGAATTTAGAACATGCATAAAAGCAAAATGAAGAAATAAATCACTCCTTGCCTATTACCAAAACACAATGTTATGAAGGACTTGTATTATTACCTTTAAAATAATTTTAGAAGGCTCATTTAATCTAATTAAATTTATTTATTTATTTATTTATTTTTATTTATTTATTTATTTATTTATTTATTTATTGCCAATCATTGAGAGCTTGTAAGGTTGCTGAGGTTGGTTGGCCTTGAACTCTTGGCCTCGCCTTTGCAAGCGCCATGACATCCGGCCAGAGCCACTTTGGGCCCCAAATTTATTTATTCATTTAGAGTCCGGCTCTGTCACACAGTACAGGGAGAGATCATAGCACACTGAAGCTTCAAAGTCATGGGCTCAAGCAGTTCTCCTGCCTCAGCCTCCTGAGTAGCTAGGACTTCAGGTGCATGTCTAGCTAGAAAGCTTCTTTTCAAAGATCACGTATTTGCAGAGTTGTAATCACAGTCACAGATACAGTGACTGTGATTGCTACCTGAGCATTTTTACAGATATTGCTACCTGAGCATTTTTCATTTTCTTACATAATCTTCCAAAACATCCATTTTATCTATTACAAAACATTAAATTGAATAAAGCATTTTTTGCTCAATTTGTGGAGCTGAGCTTTTAGACTGATTTTAATATTTCAATTTAATATATAATGCAGCTAAAGAGCTTTGTGCAAGTGGTTTCTGGATTTAGGATGTAGTTTTTCTTTGACCCCATATCAACTTGTGGTAATTGATCTTAAGGCTTCTGTTTGTGTGGTTTTTAAAAGAGTATCTCTCCAGTCAGTTTTGGTTCCACTTACTATTTAGTAAAATCTTTTGCAGTGTTCTAGCCTGACTCAGCTCTGCCAAGGACAAATAAAGGGAAGAGCTTTTCCTTCCTTGGGATAGACTTTTACAAACCTTTGGCTTTTTGGGATTTTTTTTAACATAAAGGATGCTCATCAAAAATTATTTTTTGTGCTTTTAAGCAAACTGTGATGCAGTGAAAGTCACTGTTATTTGAAGGCGTTGGAGGAATATCACTTGTGTCTATATGTATTTTGACAGCCAGACTTTAAGGATATTAATAACACATAGGTAATACCACTTAAAACCATAAGGGTATTAATATGACATTTAATCTTATTTTGGCTTTTAAATCTAGTTTATTGGCATTTTTTAAAGTTATAATTCAACATGGGGGAGAGCAAGATGGCCTATCCCATGCCACGACAGAACACAACATTTAACAACTATCTAAATCTTATGCCGGTGTTTTTTTTGGCAAAGAAACCAAAAATCAGGTGTGCATTCACAGTACCTGGTTTTAACTTCATGTGTCTGAAAGCAGCATTGAAGAGGTTAGAAAAGACATTCTTGAATTCAGGATGCCACCCCTCTCCCATCATCTCCCAACAAAAGCCATGTGGCGTGGAGAAAGAATCTGTGTGCTAGGGAGAGGGAGAGTACAGTGATTGTGAGACACTGCATTGAACTCAGTGCTGCCCTGTCACAGCTGAAAGCAAAACTGGACTGAACTCAGCCATCATCCATCCACACAGGGAGGATTTAGATGAGCCCTAGCCAGAGGGGAACCACCCATTTCAGCAGTCTGAATATGAGTTCCAGCAAGCCCTGCCACTGTGGGCTAAAGTGCTTCAGGAACTTAAATAAACTTGAAAGGCAGTCTAGGCCCCAGAGACTGCAACCCCTAGACATGTCCTAGTGCTGAGATGGGCTTGGAGCCAGTGGACTTGGGGGCATGCTGCCTACTGAGACACAAACAGGGGTGGCTAAGGCAGTGCTTGCGCTACCCCTCCCCCAACCCCAGGCAACACAGCTCCTGGCTCCAAAAAAACAACTCTTCCTTCCTCTTGAGGAGAGGAGAGAGAAGAGTAAAGAGGACTTTGTCTTGCATCTTGGATAACAGCTCAGGCACAATAGGATTGTGCACCAGGCAGAGTCATGAGGCTACATTCTAGGTCCTACCTTTCAGAAAATATTTCTAGACACATCCTGGGCCAGAAGGGAACCTGCTGCCATAAAGGAAAGGACCCAGTCCTTGCAAAATACAACATCTGCTGACGAAAAGAGCCCTTGGGCCTTGAATAACCAGCAGCAATATCCAAGTAGTATGCCCTTGGGTGAGACTCTGAGACTTTCTGGCTCCAGGTGAGACTCAGCCTATTCCCAGCTGTGGCGGCTATAGTGAGAGACTTCTTCTGCTTGAGAAAAGCTGAAGAAAAATAAAGCAGTCTTTGCCTTGTACAGTAGCTACTAAATTAGCGACAGTTGGGGAGGGCACCAACTGGGCCCTTAGAGTCACCAGTTCTGGGCCTTGATTCTTGGATGGCATTACTGGACCTACCCTGGGCCAGAAGGAAGTCCACTGCCCTGAAGAGAGAGTCACAGACATGGCAGCATTTACCACAAACTGACTGAAGAGGCCCGGCACCTGAAGTGAACCTCAGTAGCCTGGCAATACTTCTTATGGACCTGTAGGGGGGTGGCCATGGGTTAAGGCTCCTCTGCCTGTGGAAAGGGGAGGGAAGAGTAGAGGATTGCATCTCATAGTTTAAGTGCCAGCTCAGCTACAATAAAGTAGAGGACCAGGTAGACTTCTAATATTTTTCACTTCAGTCCCTGGCTCCTGGAAAGACCCACTGGGGGTATGGGGAAATTCACCACCATAAAGGGAAGGACATAAGCATAGCTGGCTTTTCCAACCACTGACTGTAGAGCCCTAGGGCCTTGAACATAAGTGGTAGCTAGGTAGTGGTTACAGTGGGCCTTGGGGGAGACCCAGTGCTATGCTGGATTCAGGTTGGACTCACAGCAGTCCCATTAATGGGGGTCACGGGGGTGCTTATGTCATGCCATCCCAGCTCCAGGCAGCTTAGCACAGACAAAGAGCCTCCTTTGTTTGGAAGAAAATAAGGGAGAGGAACTAGAGTCTCTGCCTGGTAATCCAAAGAATTCCTGTCGATCTTTTCCAAGATCACCAAGGTGGTACCTCTATGAGTCAACAACCACAGCATTACCGGGCTTGAGATGTGCTCTAATGCAGATATGGCTTAGCTCACAATACCCAATTGCTTTTGAAAACCTGGCAAGCCTTCCCAAGAAGGAAGGTACAAACAAGCCCAGACTGTGAGGACTATAATAAATACCTACCTCTTCAATGCCCAGAGACCAATGAACATGCACAAGCATTGAGACCATCCAGGAAATCATGACCTCACCAAATGAATGAAATAAGGCAGTGGGGACAAATCCTGGAGAGACAGAGATATATGAACTTTTAGACAGAGAATTCAAAATAACAAATATTATTAGAGCTAAAGAGAGAGATAGATCCCAATACAATAATAGGTGGAGACTTAACCCCACTTTCAGCATTGGACAGATAGATCTTCTGGAGGAAAAATCCACAAAGAAACATTGGATGTAATCTGTTCTATAGACCAAATGGACCTAACAGATATTTACAAAGCATTTTATCCAATGACTGCAGAATATACATTCTTTACCTCAGCACATGGATCATTCTCAAGAATAGACAATATGTTAGGACACCCAATAAGTCATAAAACATTTCAAAAAAAAAACAAAAAACAAAATAATAGCAAGCATTTTATCTGAGTACAATGAACTATAACTAGAGGAATAATAAGAGGAATTTGAGAAAGTATACAAACAAATGGATGTTAAACAGTATGCTCCTGAATAACGAGTAGTTCAATGAAAAAAGAAAAAACTGAAAAATGTATTGAAACAATGAACAATGGAAACACAATATACCAAAATCTATGAGATACAGTGAAATCAGTACTAAAAGGGAAGTTTATAGCTATGGTACCTATATCAAGACAGAAGAAAAACTCCAAATGAACAATCCTGGAGAGGCATCTTAAAAAGCTAGAAAAGCAAGAGCAAACCAAACCCAAAATAAACTGAAGAAAAGAAATAATAACGATCAGAGGAGAAACAAATGAAATTGAAATGAATCAGTACAATGGGTCAGCCAAACAAAAAGTTGTTTTATTGGAAAATTAAACAAAGCTGACAAAGCTTTAGCCAGACTAAGAAAAAAAGAGAGAAGACCTAAATGAATAAATTAAGAGATGAAAAAAGAGGCATTGCAAGTGATAGCATAGAAACTAAAGGGATCCTTAGTGCTACTATGATCAACTTTGTCCCAAAAAATTGGAAAAATTTAGAAAAAAAATATATAAATTCCTAGACACATACAGTCTACCAAGATTGAGCTACAAGGAACCCCAAAACCAGAACTTTTTATTATGGCTTTAAGTTGTTGCTTGCTATTGAACAGATCAGTAACAGGTGACAACATTAAAGCCACAATAAAAAGTTTCCCAGCAAAGAAAAGCGTGGGACCCAATGGCATCATTGCTGAGTTCTACCAAACATTTAAAGAAAAATTAATACCAATTCTACTCAAACTAATCCGAAAAATAGCAAGAAGGAAATACTGCCAAACTCATTCTAGGAGGCCAATATTACACTGAACAACACTGGAAGAATCACATTATCTGACTTCAAATTATACTACAGAGCTATAGTAACTATGATGGCATGGTACTGGCATAAAAACAGAAAAGAATATAGAACATAAAAATAATTCCAGACATCTATAGTGAACTCATTTTTAACAAAGGTGTGAAGAACATATGTTGGAGAAAGGACAGTCTCTTCAATCAATGCTGCAGGGAAATCTGAATATTCATATGCCAAAGAATGAAGCTAGACTCCTATCTTTTGTCATATACAAAAAATACAATCAAAATGCATTACACACTTACATCTAAGACCTCAAGCCACAAAACTGAAATAAAATATTGGAGAAATGCCCCAGGATATTGGAGATGTCAAAGGTTTCTTGAGTAATATCCAACAAGCACAGGCATTCAAAGCAAAAATGGACAAATGAAATCATACCAAGTTGAAAAGCTTCTGCAGAGCAAGGAAGTAATCAACAAAGTGGCAAAACAACCTACAGAATGGGAGAAAGTATTGGCAATTTATACATCTGACAAGAGATTAATAACCAGAATATGTAAGGAACTCAATGCAATGGAAAAAAACCTAATTATTTCATTTTAAAAATGGGCAAAATATCTGAATAGACACTTCTCTAAAGAAGACATACAAATGACAAACAGGTATATGAAAAGGTGCTCGGTACCACTGATGATCAGAGAAATGCAAATCAAAACTACAATAAGATATCATCTCACCAGTTAAAATTCCCTTTATCCAAAAAACAGGCAATAACAGATGCTGGCAAAAATGTGGAGAAAAAGGGAATGCTTATACACTATTGGTAGGAATGTAAATTTGTAGAACCACTATGGAGAACAGTTTGGAGGCTCCTTAAAAAACTCAAATTAAAGCTATATATTCTGTAGTAATCTCCAGTAATTCTACTCCTAGATATATACTCAAAGAAAAAGAAATCAGTATACAAAAGAGATATCTGCATGCCTGTGTTTATTACAACACTGCTTACAATAACCAAGATTTGGAAGCAGCCTAAGTGTCCATCAACAGATGAGTGGATAAAAAACATGTGGCACCTATACACCATGGAGTACTATTCAGCCATAAAAAGAGAATGAGACATGGATGGAACTGGAGATTATTAGGTTAAGTGAAATAAGGCAGGCACAAAAAAATAAGCTTCACATTTTCTCACATATTTCTGGGACCTAAAAATTTTAACAATTGAACTCATGGAGGTAGAAAACAGAAGGATAGTTTACTAGGAACTAGAGAGAACAGTGAGTTGGGGGCGGGGGATGAGGATGGTTAATGGGTACAAAAAAAAGAAAACAAATGGACATCCTCCACCTTTCAGTCTGATTTGCTCGTTACCATGGAGACATGTGGATTAGGAGCCAGAGGCCTCCAAGGCCAATGCTCTGGCATGTGGCATGGCATCTATCTTGACCAAACATCTCCAATGCCTTCAGAGTTCACAACTACCATTCATTCATTTATCAATTGTTAGAAAGAATGAATAAGACCTAATATTTGCTAGCAGAAAGCGGTGACTGTAGTAAAAAATAATTTATTTGTACATTTTAAAATAAATAAAATAGTATAATTGAATAGTTTGTAACACAAAGGATAAATTCTTGAGATAATGGCTACCCTATTTACCCTCATGTGATTATCACGCATTGCATGTCTGTATCAAAATCTCTCTTGTAACCCACAAAATATATACCTATTGTGTACCCTCAGAAATTAAAAATAAAAATAATTTAAAAAGTTACAATTATGTTATTTAGTACACTGGCTGTTGCCCCAGTATTATTTGGACATTTGATTAGCATATTTTCTATATTCCCAACCATGTTAATAAGTAAATTATAGTAATTAGACTAAAGTATAAAACCGTAAAGTACACCTACTTGGGAGGTCCCCTGCCATTGTAAGCTGCTAGCCAATGTTTATTAACCTTGCAATAAAGACTACACAGGAAAATTTATTGAATATCTTACTGAAATAAAAATATAACAATATTTGTCACATTTATGATCTACAAATACAATTAGGCTATCAAAATGGAGATGAGATTAGATTGATCTAATATCACTTAATGAAATAATGATGGTTTTGAGTAGCTCAAATTCTCTCTTCCAAGTATTCACAAACCCTCTTATTAATTTTGTATTTTTTTCTTTATTATTCTATCTTACCTCTTTTTCACATTGATTTGTGGTACGTTTTAAAAATTATCTCAGCATGTAACTTCTAGGAATGTTGCCATAATGATTTGATATATAGTATTTAATCTGGACAGATATCATAAAGAAAATTAGTCTGGAATTATGTTTTGAGGAGGCAAAGGCATTTGGTTTGTTAAGCAGTCAGAAAAAGATATTTCAGGGTGAAAAATACAGATTTGTATAAGTCCAGGCATGTGGATGAACGCCTTATTTTTAAGAAACTGCTGCATATCTTTTTTTCTTTAGTATTCATCAAAACTTTTCTATTAATGGTGGCAAAAGCAACCAGTAGTTAATATCTAATTATGCCAACAACTTCCATTCTATTATGAGTTTAGTTCTTTAAACAACTTTACAAGTGAAGAAAATATTTTACCTCATTTTTCAGATGAGAAAATGGAAGTAGAGGTAGACTAAACTATTTGCTGGTGTCAGAGAGGTAGTTGGTACCAGACACAGAATGGAAAACTACCTCTGACTCCCTGCACGACACTTTTTTTGCTACAAAACAATATTCAGTTGTTTGTCTTCTGAAATATGATCATGAATCCTCATTTTTCTTCCTGTAGAGTTGTATCTGTGTGTGCTTATTTATTCATTTATTTATTTTGGGTTTAGGTATTGTTTGGTTTTTCAGTACTTCTTGAGGTTTTGTTTAATGAAATGTTTAGCGAAGTAGGATAAGCACTGTACTGCCAACCTCCCAGGAGATGATTGATCTGATTAGCACTTAAAGAAACAGAGGCTAACAGAACAAAAAAACAAATGAACTTTAAAACTTCATTGTTGTTACCTTCAAACACCATTAATATTTTTAAGTTATTTTAATCTTTCCCTAGGGGTTTTTCTTTTCTCCATTTTGCATCAAGGGAACATATTTTAGCTTTTTGTTTTTGTTGCTCCTTAGAACTCTGAGTAGGAAGTAAATGTTTACTTATATTCCTGCTCTATGTGAGTGTACATGGATTGTTATTTAATAAAATATTTTACAATGTGTCTGTTTGGATGTATGTGTAGTAACAATCCTATGTTGTACTGGTTTGTTTCAAATTGAAAAAAACAGTCCCTGTTGCCTTTAAATATTTTCTTCTTCCTACAAGTGTGGTCATTTTCTAATCACATGCACTTTGAATAAGACTGAATATAACTGGGGTGAGAAGGTCAGTATTTTTCTTTATACTACTTTACAGCTCTAGCCATTTAGCAGTCTTATATGAAAGAGACTGCTTATCCAGCAACAAAACATAGAAGTAGAACTGTCAAGTCTACTTTTCCTGGTTGGGAATGGATTTTCTAATTAAACCTAACTTTAATCATGAAAACTGTTGTTTAACTTAAACTAACTTAAAAGGTGTGTCATGAAGTTGTGTCAATTCTGAACAAAGATAAGATTCATCTGTTTTTTCCTTTTGTGCTCATATATGTGTTTCACAGGGCTAATGTATCCTACTTATTTGTCTCATGCTGTCCAACAGAAAGTGATACTGTTTTCATGGACTCTAATGAAAATGACATATCCTGGAGTTGTGCATTGTATAACCCATTCAACTGTGCAACTGTACATGTAGCTCTACATTGTGTGTATCATAAAAATGAGTTTTATGATGATACCTGATGATTAAAGCATTTAGATTTTTGTAAAAGTTGAAAGTTCTTCTCTATTATTGGGAGAGAAGGAGTTACAGAAATAAAAATTCCATTTGTATAAGAATTGGGCTTAGATAGGCATAATGTAGTTTTTTTCTTTAATTTTTACAACTTTTAAATATGCATTCTCATGAATAATATAGAAATATGTAATGTTCCCATATGAACAAAGTGTAGCTTTGTATTTCCTAAAGCATATTATGATAGGTAGTACTGATTTGTGGATACTATTGTGCACAGAACAATCTTTTTCTTCCTGCAGATTGTATGTGGCTCAGCGAGAGAGGATAAACTGGTAAATAGGAGAAATTACAACAGTTTTTCTAACTGAACTTTAAAATTAGTTTAAAGAACTGACTAGTTTAGATATATTGATAGGACAGAAAATACTCTATCGTGATGACTCAAAACAGATCTTCTATAGGAACTAAAAAGAAACTAGATTTTAAGATAGATGCCCCACTAAGAAGTCTTAGTGAAACATTGGAAGAAAAAAGCACTTCTGAGGATGCTTAATATGCACCAATATCAGTAACTGGAGCAACACTAGCATCAACCAGAAAAGCTCTACCTAACATGATTTACAAGCAATCCATTATTCTGTACGTGTGAAAAAGTAAGAGGCAAAATCTCAGATTGCCAAAAACTTGTGTAATCATGTGTGCCTCAGATTTCATATCTCTAATATGACGGGGTAAACAAAATCAACCTGAGTTGACATGATTATATGCAATTACAATGCAATTTTTCCAAGAATACTGTAATTTATTATTTTTCCTTTTCATATATATCGTTTTTTATTATTAGACTTTAAGTTCTGGGGTACGTGTGCAGGACATACAGGTTTGTTACATAGGTATACACATACCATGGTGGTTTGCTGCATCCATCCCCACCAGTCAACTATGTTAGGTATTTCTCCTAATGCTATACTTCCCCCGCCCCTTGCTATCCCTCCCCTAGCCCCCCACCCCATGACAGGCCCCAGTGTGTGATGGTGTGATGTTCCCCTCCCTGTGTCCATGTGTTCTCATTGGTTAGTACCCACTTATGAGTGAGAACATGTGGTGTTCGGTTTTCTGTTCTTCTGTTAAGTAGCTGAGAATGATGGTTTTCAGCTTCATCCATGTCCCTGCAAAGGACATGAACTCATCTTTTTTTATGGCTGCATAGTATTTCATGGTGTATATGTACCATGTTTTCTTTATCCAGTCTATCATTGATGGACATTTGGATTGATACCAAGTCTTTGCTATTGTAAACAGTGCCACAATAAACATATGTGTGCATGTGTCTTTATAATAGAATGATTTATAATCCTTTGGGTATATACCCAGAAATGAGATTGCTGGATCAAATGATATTCTAGTTCTAAATCCTTGAGGAATCACCACACTGTCTTCCACAGTGGTTGAACTAATTTATACTCCCACCAACAGTGTAAAAGTATTATTTCTCCACATCTTCTCCAGCATCTGTTGTTTCCTGATTTTTTAATGATCACCATTCTATCTAGCATGAGATCATATCTCAATGTGGTTTTGATTTGCATTTCTCTAATGAACAGTGATGATGAGCTTTTTTTCATATGTTTGTTGGCAGCATAAATGTCTTCTTTAAAAAGTGTTCATATCCTTTGTCCACTTTTTGATGGGGTTGTTTTTTTCTTGTAAATTTTTTTTAAGTTCTTTGAAGATTCTGGATATTAGCCCTTTGTCAGATGGGTAGATTGCAAACAATTTTTCCCACTCTTTTGGTTTCCAGTTCACTCTAATGACAGTTGATTTTGCTATGAAGAAGCTCTTAAGTTTAATTAGATCCCATTGGTCTATTTTGGCTTTTGTTGACATTGCATTTGGTGTTTTATTCAGGAAGGCTTGCCTATACTTATGTCCTGAATTGTATTGCCTATGTTTTCCTCTAGGGCTTTTATGGTGTTATGTCTTATGTTTAAATCTTCAATACATCTGGAGTTAATATTTGTATAAGGTGTAAGGAAGGGATCCAGTTTCAGCTTTCTGCATATGGCTAGCCAGTTTTCCCAACACCATTTATTAAATAGGGAATCCATTCCCCATTTTCTTGTTTTCTCAAAGATCAGATCATTGTAGTTGTAGATGTGTGGCGTTACTTCTGAGGCCTTTGTTCTGTTCTATTGGTCTATGTTTCTGTTTTGATACCAATACCATACTGTTTTGGTTATTGTAGCCTTGTGGTATAGTTTGAAGTCAGGTAGCATGATGCCTTTAGCTTTGTGGGGTTTTTGTTGTTGTTGTTGTTGTTGTTTGTTCTTTGCTTAGGATTATTTTGGTTATGTGGGCTCTTTTTTTTGTTCCATATGAAGTTTAACCTGTTTTTTTTTCAATTGTGTGAAGGAAGTCAATGGTAGCTTGATGGGGATATCATTGAATCTATAAATTACTTTGGGCAGTATTGCCATTTTCATGATATTGATTCTTCCTAACCATGAGCATGAAATGCTTTTTCTCTCTGTTTGTGTCCTCTCTTATTTCCTTGAGCAGTGGTTTGTAGTTCTCCTTTAAGAGGTCCTTCACATCCCTTGTTAGTTGTACTCCTAGGTATTTTATTATCTTTGTAGCAATTGTGAATGGGAGTTCACTTATGATTTGGCTCTCTGTTTTTTTGTTATTGGTGTATAGGCGTGCTTGTCATTTTTGCACATTGATTTTGTATCCTGAAACTTTTCTGAAGTTGCTTATTACCTTAAGGAGATTTTGGGCTGAGCCAATAGGGTTTTCTAAATAAACAATTATGTCATCTGCAAATAGAGACAATTTGACTTCCTCTTTTCCTAATTGAATACCTTTATTTCTTTTTCTTGCCTAATTGCTGTGACCAAAACTTCCAAAACTATTTGAAGAGAAGTGGTGAGAGAGGACATCCTTGTCTTGTGCCAGTTTTCAAAGGGAATGCTTCCAGTTTTTGCCCATTCAGTATGATATTGGCTGTGGGTTTGTTATAGATAGCTCTTATTATTTTGAGATGCATTCCATCAATACCTAGTTTATTGAGAGTTTTTAGAATAAAGAGCTGTTGAATTTTGTCAAAGGACTTCTCTGCATCTATTGAGATAATCATGTGGTTTTTGTCTTTGGTTCTGTTTATGTGATTGATTACGTTTATAGATTTGCATATGTTGAACAAGCCTTGCATCCCAGGGGTGAACCCAACTCAATTGTGATGGATAAGTTTTGATGTGCTGTTGCATTCAGTTTGCCAGTGTTTCATTGAGGATTTTCATATCAATGTTTATCATGGATATTGGCCTGAAATTTTCTTCTTTAGTTGTGTCTTGCCAGGTTATGGTATCAGGATGATGTTGGTCTCATAAAATGAGTTAAGGAGGATATGCCCTCTTTTTGTATTGTTTGAAATAATTTCAGAAGGAGTGGTACCAGCTCCTCTTTGTACCTCTGGTAGAATTCAGTTGTGAACCCATCTGGTCCTGGATGTTTTTGTGGTTGGTAGACTATTAATTGCTGCTTCAATTTCATACCTTGTTATTGGTGTATTCAGAGATTCAACTTCTTCCTGGTTTAGTCTTGGGAGGGTGTAAGTGTCCAGGAATTTATCCATTTCTTCTTGATTTACTGGTTTATTTGCATAGGTGTTTGTAGTAGTCTCTGATGCTGGTTTGTATTTCTGTGAGATTGATGATGATATTTCCTTTATCATTTTTTATTATATCTATTTAATTCTTCTCTCTTTTCTTTTTTATTAGTCTGGCTAGCAATCTATATATTTTTTACTAGTCTAGCTAGCAACATATATATATATATATATAAACATATATATATGTTTTTTTTTTCAAAAAAACAGCTTATGGATTTATTAATTTTTTGAGGAGCTTTTTGTGTGTCTCTATCTCCTTCAGTTCTCCTCTGATGTTACTTATTTTGTGTCTTCTGCTAGCTTTTGAATTTGTTGATATTGGTCCTCTAGTTCTTCTAATTTTAATGTTAGAATGTGGATTTTAGATCTTTCTTCACATCTCTTATGGGCATTTAGTGCTATGAATTTCCATCTAGACACTGCTTTAAATGTGTCCCAGAGATTCTGGCACATTGTATCTTTGTTCTCATTGGTTTTGAAGAACATCTTTATTTCTGCCTTCATTTCATTATTTATCCAGTCATTCAGAATCAGGTTGTTTAGTTTCCATGTAGTTGTGCGATTTTGAGTGAGTTTCTTAATCCTTAGTTCTAATTTGATTGCACTGTGATCTGAGAGACCATTATGATTTCCATTCTTTTGCATGTGCTGAGGAGTGATTTACTTCCAATTCTGTGATCAATTTTAGAATAAGTGCGATGTGGTGCTGAGAAGAATGTATATTCTATCGATTTGTGGTGGAGAATTCTGTATATGTCTATTAGGTTCACTTGGTCCAGATCTGAGTTCAAGTCCTGGATATCCTTGTTGATTTTCTGTCCCATTGATCTTTCTAGTATTGACAATGGGGTGTTGAAGTCTCCTACTATTATTGTGTGGGAGTCTAAGTTTTCTTGTAGGTCACTAAGGACTTGCTTTATGTATCTGGGTGCTCCTATTATATTTCTTGAAGTTGAAAACTGTTTTGTATTTTAAGAATGCTTCCCCCAGTCTCCTGATGAGGATTTTTCTGCAGCTCTTGTTTAAAAAGCTCTGTATTCTAACAAGCACCAAGGATGGTGCTTATCGTAAGAATGTTGTCTCTCTTACTTTGTGTCATCCCTCCTTACGATAAGCACCTACACCCCAGTGATGAATTATAAAAGTCTTCTTCAGAGACAGAGTTTTTCTCTGCTGCCCAGGCTGGAGTTCAGTGGTGCGATCTCGTCTCACTACTGCAAACTCTACTTCCCAGGTTCAAGCAATTCTCCTGCCTCAGCCTCCCAAGTAGCTAGGATTACACCCTTCTGTCACCAGGCCTAATTATCATATTTTTGGTAAAGATGGGGTTTCACCATGTTGGCCAGGCTGGTCCCAAACTTCTGACCTCGTGATCCGCCCACCTCACTCTCCCAAAGTGCTGAGATTACAGGTGTGAACCACCATACCTGTCCCCACTTCCACACTTAGAGAAGTCTTCCCAAAAAAGAGAGAACATGGTTTCCTCTCTACGTGAGAGAAGACTGGCCTTTGGTGTGATTTTGTTGCAGACTTCATCACTCTGAGAAGACAGAGGAAATCTAAGTTCCCTTTCTAAGCTGGTCTTACTATTCTCCCGCTCATAAGTCTTTACTAGAAAGAATGTCTCTCCTACTTGGGGTCATCCCTCCTTGTGATAATTGCAAGATATCTCCTGGTGTCACTGGAATTTAAGATTCCTCTTTGAAGACGGGAGATGCCTTAACTGCTACCCACTTAAGAAGAGGTGATGCACATGACTCCTGGGAAGTTCAGTGTTCAAAGATGATCATCTGCTCATCTCTACTGATATCACTGTAGTGACTTGCTGTTGGTCCTGTGATGAGGTTGGCATCTGTGTTGGTTTTCTAGAGCTGCTGTTTCAGCCACTGCACACTGTGTGGCTTAAAATGACAGAATGTATTGTTTCACTGTTCTGGTAGCCCCAGGCATACCTTGGCTGTGACAGCATACTTTCAGTCGCTGCCTCTAGTTTCATGTAGCCATCTTTCTTCTGTCTGTCTGTCTTCACATGATGTTCTCATAGTTGTGTGTCTCTGTGTCCCAATTTCCCTCTTCTTATAAGGAAACTGGTCATATTGAATTAGGATAAACTTGAATGAACTCATCTTAATTACATGTATAATAACACTGTTTTTAAATAAGGCTATATTCACAAGAACCAGGGCTGCTTCTGATTTTAACATGTCTTGTTGGAGGGACACAGTTCAACCCTTGACAGCACCCAGGAGTTCCATTCACTTCTGTGGTTACAAATGCATATTACAAGCCCATCCAGAACCATTATGAAGGGGAAGTGGCAATTTTATTCTCAGCCTGAGAAATTCACACTAATTAAGTCTGGGTTTCCAATGGTCTGCGCTTTAAGTCATTTAGCATCTATTCCTTCCGGGAACAAACTGTCCCTAGAGAGGCTGGGTGAGAATTGCTCCCAGTGTCTCCAGCATCACAAACTCTGTTGCCCTGTTCTCTTTCAGTCTTTCATTTAAGAAAAAAAGCTCATATATAACTATCATCTATTTCAACCACCACATAATTTATGAAAGTCAATTTTACAAATAACAAATACAGTTACTCTAACGATCTTGAGCCTAGCCAAAAGTTAGCATGCCTTCTTTTCAAAGAGTTCCTGTATTTAGCACCATCTTGATCTTCTGAGTCATGAACTAAGTCTAAATCAAGCTGATATGCTTCTCCTGCTAGGTTTCTAAAATTCTTGAATCTTGGGGAGAATGGAAATTAAGATTTCTAAATACCATATCCACATGTACCCACCCCACCATAAATCAAGCTCTGCAGAATAGAAAAAAAAAAAAATCTACCTTACTGATATACTTTGCTATATGAAATTCTAAATAGATTAGTAACAATGATCATATTTTACTTATATCTTCCATTGGGCAGTAATGGAGGGGTCTCAGACAATGTTCTTTTTAAATTGCAGTTTTTAAGCTTTGAAACAGCCTGTCCACCACCCCCTCCCAAAAAAACTATGTGTTTGTTTCTGATCTTACTCAAATCTTTGCCTTGATTTGCTTATAGCTGCATCTTCTACTGGAAAGTGTATGAATCCTGTTGGCAAACTTCTTCCTAATCTCTTACCCAAGCTTTTCTTATGGGTTTAATGAAACCGGGAAAGTCCCACTTTAGGACTTTCCCTCACTGATTTTTCCATGCTGACATCTAATTATTTTACTTATTCATCTATTATACCATGCCATCTGCATTTCCTTTCTACACCCTTTCTTTCTAATATTTCTTTTGAATATAACATCCCAACAGGTCTATCTTTCTATCATTGAGTCTGGCTTTGTATTTCAGATGGATCATTTTCAAAACAAACAAACAAACAAAAAAATACCCTCCCAGCATAGGGAGAAAATTATTTTAATGCTTCTCCAAGGTCAAATTCTTCCTACTTACAATGGTAGATAGCTGGAGTAGGATTAGCTATACTGTAAGATTTTCAATATTCTAATGACTGTTGAGGGAAAGCACCATATTTCAATTGTTATAATTTAAATTAATTCAATGTTACAGAAACAAACAAACACAATGTCTCTACAGACCTCAGTTCTGGCCAAAAGTTAGCATCCTTTCTTTTCAAACAACTCCAGTTGAGGAACTGGAGTGCAGGTGCTTAATAACATATTCATAAGGACTCCCCAGCCTCTATCTTTGTTATTATAAAATGCTTTCGTTTGCTGTTTGTGCAATTCTAAGGCCCATTCACCTGCAGTTTGCAGCACTTGTTTTCATCCAAAGAGCTCTCAAGAGCATTCATAATGCCAAGGAGACAGGCAGAGAGGCCCTTAAAAATTGTTTTAAAAAACAGGAGAACTGAAACTTACCTCACATGCAAATGCCCAGAAACCAAAAGAAAACTAAATGTGATTAAAAAATTGTGACTTTATTAAAAATAGCTGCCAGGCTAAAGCATACCAACCACGAAAATATTACCTTTTATTTTTTTTTAAACATCTTTTTTGTTTTGCTATCACTCTCTCATTTTTTCTCTCTCTCTCCCTGCTTGTTTTTCATAGAATGTTTTAAATACTACTCATATGGAACGAGATTATTTTCTGGTGATAAGATAAATACAACTGCTAAATACAGAATCATGAATCTGAACAATTTATATAGCTTAAATATTGATTTCACTTAATTAAATCTACTGCTATTCTTGTTGGTGTTTATTTCAGTTTACTACATTTCCAAAGTTGATTATATTATTAGAATTTTATTCACTGCACTTATTTTCCCCTTATTTTATTATCTCCTCCCAAATAATCTAGAGATTAATTTATCAATTAATTAAAATGGAGTCAGTGTTGCCCTTGGCATATAGTAAGCACTTAATAAAGGTTAATTTTTTAAAATTTCAAGATCTAATTGCCAACCTCCTTGGTTATTTAATCAGTCAACAAATACTAAGTGCCTATTAAAGACAAAATATTATGATAGGTATGAGACTATAAAGATGAGTAAGACATGGTCACTAAACTCAGTGAGATTGTAGTTGAATAAAGGTAGGTATATAAAGTAATAAGTGCAATTAAACATTATAGGTTCCATAATTATGTACATATGTACATAGAGCACAGATGTGGCAAAAAATAATATTCGTGTAGTGATATATTTAAGAAACACTTGACAGTGGTCTGAAGTATTATACCAGGACCAGAACACTGACTTGATTTTGGCCAGGCAGAAAAGAAGGGAGGCCAATTCTAGCAGTAGAAACTATACCCTCAAAGCATGGAGTTGTGAAAATGCAGAATCTATTTGAGGACCTCCATGTAAGACAACTCTGATGATGTGGGCATTATCTTAAGAGATAAAACTGAGAAGGTAAGCAATAGATGGATCAGGGAGAACCTTGAGCCCAGCTAAGCGATTTAAACTTCATTCTGTAGGCAGTGGGGAGACATTAAGGGAATTTCAGCAAGTACATAAAATGACAGGATTTGCATATGAAGGTCATCTGAAAGCATTGTGGATGATGGATTGGAGGATGTAAGACCATAGACAAGAAGCTGGAAGGCTGTAATAGTCAGGATGCAAAAGCCTTGAACGAAGGTTATCCAGTGTATCTGGATACTTTTATGATACATAAAGAAAGCTTACAGGACTGGTACATTTCTCTGTGGGCTCACCTTTACAGGAAGACCAATCATAATTCAAACATTATTTCAAAACAATAGATTTACTTCAGGCAACTGGAACCTTGTGGTCTCATGACCAAATCATTCTCTTGCCATAGGAGAAAACACAAATGAAAATCCGACTATTGATCTGGAATCAGCATAAGTGGAACTAAAATAATAGAATGTTTAATAGCTTCAGGCAAACATAGCCTGATACAACCATCTTTGACAGGGGTGGTCTTGCCAAAGGTATCAGAATACTTAAAACCCTTGGCTACAACCCCCCACCATCGATCCTCACATTAGGCATGGCTTTGCCATTGGATCTAGAATATAAAATAGTTAAGGCTGGCTGCTGAGGCTCTGCTTTTTTGAATAGCATGTGATTAGTGATGCCAAGATTCCTCACTTTGACATTTTTCCTCTGCTTCCATTGCTTCTCAGTCCATTTTATTATTGATAAATTGTTTGCTTTCATTACTTCAGTAGTCAGTCAAGTTACAACCAAACTTATAATCTAGGTAGTTTGTTAAGATGATTTTATACATTTCTGCTACTAGGGATATAATATTTTTTGCCTTATAATAATGGTTGCCTTATTTTAAAATTTCGGAGGAAAAATTCCCTGGCTATCTTTGTCTCTTCTTCTTCAAATTCTACCAAGCTACGCATGATGATTTTCTGGTAAAATCTGTGTGTGTGTTTCTTACTGATATTTCTATGGATTGACTACAAGCAGAAATTAGTTATAGGGGTAAACTACTTGAACTAAATATAAAACCTCAGTTGATGATGCTTAAACAGCATTTGTCCAAAAATACTCCAGCCTACAGAAAGACAGAGGGTTGGTAAAACCAGACTTTTGATGAATCAGATGAAAATTTGTCCACCTTAATTTTAGCATCATGTAATGGACTTGTTACTGTGTTAAATGAACTAGAAGCATGTCTCTTCCTCATTTAAAAAAATAGAAAAAACTATTTTTATAAATGCAGATATATTATATTTTAGGAATCTGGGTGATTTCTGTGTACTACTATCTACTCCAGAAGTAAGAGTTACAGATTTTTTAAATCATAATTTTATAGTAATTCTCCGATGCTGTACCTACCAACTATTTACTGAAATAGAGAATAGAAGCAGAGTTAGCGGAAAAAATAATAATTTCAGATGTTCTTCAGTAAGATGGATAGGTGCCTCTGAAATTCAGGTGATATGAGAAGGTCATTACTATTTAGGTAGTTGATGAGGTGACCTTGAAAAATACCATATTGGATGGGTGAGTGGAGGTGGAATACCCTTCACTCCAAAAACACTGGGAATAGATACTGAGAAAGATAGGAGATGAGCTGGGATCGAGTGGTGTCATAAAAATGAGATGAATAAAGAGTCTTTCAAAAAGGAAGTAGACAACCTTGTCAAATGCCATAGGAAAGTCACCATCTACACTGAAGAGTTCTGTGAGAAAAACGGTAGTGTGGGCGGACACCAACTTAAGTGCTTTATGTGTATAATAACTCTTCCCTACAACAACCTAATGAGGTTAGTGCCCACATTTCATAGATAAGGAAAAGAAGATACAGAAGAGTTAAGTAATTTTCTCCAAGGTCATGAAGTTGGTAGGTGGTGGAGTCTGGCTTCGAACTGGATAGTCTGGCTTGAAAGGCTAGAAACCAGAATGTAATACTTGAGAGGCTGTGAAACTTTATGTGTTTTTGAACAGAGAACTAATACGTCTGGCTGCTGTGAAAGCATAAGCCAAACCTTCTCTTTTCCTTTGGGCTTTAAGGAAAAATAAGTGGCTTTATATGCTGACATGGAAAAATATGAAGGCAAACAAAGGAACAGTAAATGGAGGTAACTTTTACCTGGTATCTTCAATTTTCACATCTAATTGAAAGACAAGTGGAGCAGGAATCATGGAGAGCCATGGAAGGCATAGCATATTCTCAGACAGGGCCTAAGCCAGCAGCTGTAACCTTTATCCTTACCTAGAAATGTGCCTCTGAGACTCCTGGAGACATTTTCAAAAGATTCAGGCAGGTCTAGATACACCATCCCTGTAAATTCTGAGTCAGTGTGGGATAGGGCCTGGGAAAGTTTAATTTGGGAGATTTGCTCCAGATAATATTGAAGTCCTCTCTTGTTTAAAAACCACTGCATACATAAATCAGTGATACCATGTTCTGTATTATGAAAATAAGGGAGGAGCCTTGTCAAATGGACTTTGTTTGGGGCAGCCTTCCACTTTTTCAATCTGTGCCATAATCTCCTGTTCCCACCCACATTTCTCCCCACACCCCCTTTGGGGGTCACCACACTATACCTGGTTCTTGCCTTGAAGTTATTGTTTCCTAATTCCTGATAGGCTATTAGATGATAACTTAAGGACTGGCCCCCTTTAGGAGTATTTACATGTCAAAAACGAGTCTTTATACATAGGAAACTGTGGGTTTCCCCAAATGAAACAAACCATTTCTGTCCAGTGAAGAATATTAAGCTTGATGCTCTGGGAGGGAGTATTGATTTCATCCTAGATTACAAAGTGTAGGCAGCCATCTATACAGACAATAATTTCTGAGCATAACTTTCTGAATCCAAAAACTGCATAATTTAGTCAAGCTTTTATATCACCTTTAATAACGAAACAAACATTTCTTCTGACTCATAAATACTACAAATTAGTAATATCATTTTCAGACACAAATTGTGCCCATAAAAACTGATTTTCAAGTAGCATAAAAAGGTAGCTGGGGATGGAGGGACAAAAAGAATGCTGGAAACCTCTGACTTGGACAAGAAATGCAAAAAGGAGTAGCCTTAAAATGTAGACAAGGAAGCATATATCATGGCATTCAATGGGTTAAAGCAGCATTTTCCAGTAGTTTAGCAAGCAAAGCTCTTTTTCCTTTTTCTCCCTGGTATTCAGGTGTGATCCCAATCTGTGGACAGCTCAGCTTCTTCTCTTGGCAGCTCATCAGTGCAGTTTGAATCAGTAATGTTGATGCCAGCAAGGATGTGCCTGACATTCTGTGCCCAGACCCTGGTTCACACAGCCAATTAAAAGACTGTCCCATTTGGACACTGGACCCCCTCTTCTCTGTCTCTTGCACAGTATGGTGGCTGAGACTGAGTCTGGGCTCTGCAGGCTTCAGATTCTACTATGAAAGCCAAAACTGGCCAAGCCACATGATGTTTGGCAAAAATTGACTCAGCTGGAAATTGATCTTCACATGTTTTTCAAATGCTCGCCCATGGTTCCCTGAGACAGTTTTTCCTTTGTGTCTGCTGGGGGGCTTCAACAGACTTCCAACCTCAAATAAATAAAAATGCTTTGATTTAATGCACACTCTCAACCAGATCTTTCTGCTTATTCTGTGAAAGAACGCAACTTGGGCCCATTCAACTCTTTGCAGGTTATCAGACTCCTGCTCTATTGGATCCCATGTAAAGAATTTCTAAGCATTATCTTCTATAGAAATGGGCCCCCCACCCCCCACTGTTTTACTCCACCTACAGTACTACCCAAACATGAACAGAATAGGAATAGAAAATGAAAGCAATAAAATATGCTCAAAGAGCATTTTTAAAATATAAATCCATTTTGGGAAAATGTCTGAACCTAAAAGATTGAAGCAATTTACATCATTATTTTATTGGTTGGCACAATCTAGCCTGCACCAAGCACTTTATAAAATGTGAATTTCTCTTCCTTAAATTGTACTGTGCATCAGACTTCCTTGTAAATGTTATTGTTAGCCAATATATAACACATCCTAGGTTGCACCTCCACTAATGTACCATCTAACCCCCGATGTATAATTTCTGATTTCAGCTCTTTATACGATAGTTCACTGGACTTAAATTGGCTCTCTTTGGTAAAATGTGATCATCTTATTGTCTGCCTACTAAGGCCCTTTTTCAAAACCAGTAATGCCTAAGTCAGGATGTTGACAATTGCTAAAACGTTACTGAACTCAAAATAAAATCCCAAGACCGAAAAAAGAAAAAAAAAATAGTGTGGCATAAGCATTTTTGCTTGAAGTTTCAAGTATCACTGTGTCTGGTTGATGCCTCAAGGAAGTCCTGTGGTAAAGCTATCAGGGGAAGCTGTAGGTAAACACTTGAAAAACATAAGAAAAACAGGTTCCAGCTGAGGCAGTCTTAACACAGCTCCTAATGGCCAGGCTCCCTTTGGCTCACCTTGTTAAGCAACTGCCTGAAGCCCACAAAGAACCCAGTTTGAGGCTCAGCTGCTGTAATAAGCAGAACGAACACATGGAGATTCCAACTAGCAGATGGGGACTTGCTGATTGAGAGAGACTGATCTAGTGTCTGGCCACCTGTTGGCAAACACAGCACTCCTGGCACCCCCCTCCACCTAGCAAATTCAGACAGAAGGGAGACAGGAAGAGAACTGATTTCTTAACGGAATATATGGCAGGAAAACATTTGATAAGCCAAGCATCACGTGTGAGAGCAGACAGAGTCAATCAATGATGTTGTTTTTCCACAGTGTATGGGAGTATGAGTCTTTCCAGAATAAAGGGAAGCAGCACTTCTCAGCATGTCTATAATATTTGAAATGTGAATTTCGAGTGCTGACCTGGAATGGCTTTTTAATAGTGATGCTAGTAGGAGGTCCAAAGTATTGAATTTGCTTCCTACTAATGTAACATTGCTACTGTCAAATGAACTTCAGAATAGCCAGTGGAAGCAAAAGTCGAATTTCAGGAATAAGTCTGTGGATCTCTCTGATTTGTTCCCATGGCGATTCCATCTACAGTTTTTTTGTAGATGGCAGCAACAGGAACAATTATCTTAACTTCCATTTTATCATTCTTCCTCAAAGCCCTGGATTTCTGCTTTCATTTTTTTTAAAAAGTAAAATAGAAAGGAGTCATTCCCTAGACTCTCATCCTTTATTAGGAGCTTGTGGAGGCCCCTGATTGAAGTCAGGGCTCACAGTGGGAGGGTGAGATCATGCCCAAGGGAGGCAAAACTGCTCTGGGACTATCACTGCTCACAACAGAGGAATAGGGCCAGGCATTTATACCAGCTCCGCCTCATACTCAAGCCCTTTTGAAGAGTGAGTGAGAATCTTAAACTTGAACAGAATGCTATGCAGAGAGGTGCTAGAGAACTGAGGTGACCTTTGCTTTGCAAGTTCTTCTTTCCTTTCTCTCTACACTCTTCTTTGCAAGTTCCTCTTCCTTACTTTTCCCCAGCTGAGTATTTCCCCTTCAGAAGCTGTTAGACCTTATGAAAAATACTGCTACTCTCTGAAATACAATCTTCTCTTTTCCCTCGCTGTAGCACTAAAAGTACTGTACTCTGGGTAAAAATCACATAGTAGATGTTTCAGAATAAGAAAAGGCTTACCAAAAACAACACAAAAGAAGAACAAAAACAAACAACTAAATGCTCCTCCTCTTCAGTCCTCTGAATATATATATATGTATATATGAATATATATTATATATACATATATACATATATACATATATATTGCTTTTTAAACCTTTCCCAAAACACTCATGACACATTTTGAAAGTTGCTTAAAGATACATGAATATTGGCTTTGAGGCAAGAGTCATCTATTAGATTTCCAAGTAGAACAGTAGAATTAATTCCATTCTCTTTGTTTTAAGGACATGAAAACTGAGACCAGATTTGAATTAAATGGCTTGACCATATCACATTCTTGAATGTGGAATAACCAGGATTGATATCCAAATTCAATGTCAGTCTTTTTAAATTTTGCCGTCTTCATCAATTTGGCTTCTTAATTGTACTTGAGAATAGTGGGCAGGTGGGGTAGTGAGTCAGACTGCCAACCTGTGTCAGATTGCTGCAACAAAGTGTAGAAAGTAATAGAAATTTGATGTACGGAAAGTATTCCAGGTAAACCAGATTTTGGCTCTGCCTCTTAACATGTGACTTTGGGGCAATTATTTAATATGTATTTATTCTCTAAGGTCTTTATCTGTGAAATGGAGAGAATATAACCCACAGGGCCTCTCTGAAAATTGATGGGTCCATGTAGGCATGGTTCTTAAGGTACCTAATCTGTTATCTACTATTACTTTTCTCTAAAGCATAGTTAAGATTTTTTTCCCCTCAAGATCTCGTTCCCTTGTTTCTTCTTCAAAATAACAATTTTAAGCCCATTAAATAATCTCCTTACATTAGTGGCTTTGCAGGGGTAATTTTTTCCCCCTCTATCAGTTATAAGGATTTTCAAATTAGTATACATTTTTCTTTTTAAAATGCACTACTTATTACCCAATGCTAAATCACAAACCAGATGTAAAATTGGAGTAGAATTTAGAATGCATGCTAGTTTCACCAAATACATCCTCATCCTTCAAAATCTTTTCAAGCATTATTACTCTCCATCTTCAATCTGTCAGGCAGAAGATTGCATCCACTTCAACTATGAATCAATTCTATGAACAAACTTTATAATGTATCCCCTCACGTGCATGGTTTAACATTATTTTTGTAATCTGCTAATACGGTTATTTCCACTGAGGGAAATAATCTATTGAATTTGACTGGTTGGGTTTATTTTTTATAAGCCACCATACTTAATTGCTTTTCATGCCAGTACTCTCTGGATAAAGATTTTTCATCATAACTTGTATTCATTAGTATACTAAGGGTTGATGTCACTGCAGAATAGCTTTCAGTCTTGTTCTTCTTTAAAATGGATTATAATATTTGGCTTCACATATTATCCCAATTTACTATAACTTCCAGAATAATGAATAGTATTTCCAAATTAGCCAACTCTTATGCCCCCTAGAATGTACATAACAGGAAATGACATTTCAGAACCATGACTTTAAAAATAATAACATTTACTATGTTTTCCTATTAGGAAAATAATATGTTTAAACTATAATTTGGAAAATCAAAATAAATTGTTTTTAAAACAAGTACCTCTTACCCAGAGATAATCATAATTAACATTTTTGGTTCAAATCTTGTCAAGTATATGTATATGTTTATAAATTTTTTATGATAATGGGATTGTACTATACATATATTTTATATAATTATTTACCTAACAATATTATGAATATATTCCCATGCCATTTATTATTACATGATTTTAATGCCTATATAATATTCTATTGTACAGAATTCATTCTCAAACAATTTGTATTTTCTAATTTTTTCTTTTAAAATCACATTTTTATAATAAATTTTAAATAACTCTTAATCTACATACAGAAGAGTAATAAGCTGTTTTTATTGATTACCTGTTACATGCCAGTCAATTTACATGCATAACCTTATTTTACAAATGTTTCTCAATTTGCAAAATAGAAATTATTATCTTCTTATTACAGAGGTGGACACATATTATGGATTTTTAAAATCATTTTTTTCCCAAAAGTATCAATACCAAATATCTAAAAACTAGTGTAGTTAGAATTCATAACCTTGCAAAAGCCTGTGTTCTCTCTCCTTCATCCTCTTAGCCCATAGACTAAATTCCTCAAAGTCAAATAACTATTTCAAATGAAAAATTCATTCTAAATCATCTGCTATATCATGCCAACCAAAAAAGACTGCGTTATATTTAAATTTTTAAATTTATTTATGTATTCCTATATATATTCAAAAGACTAATTTTTTAAAAATCCTTCTCAAATTACAAAATACCTACTATGACTAATAAAATCCAAAGGATTTTATTACTATTACTGTTGCAACTTTAATAAGTGGCCACATTTTAACAACATCTAATGAACATTTTCTGTTGATCATTGACACTTCTGAAATGTCTACGCTTCTAATCTCTGATAACCTTTTAATCAGTGAGCATTTTACACTTGGACACTTGATTGCCCTTGATTACTACTTGGACAAATTATTGATTCAATGACCTGAAAATTCACAATTTCTCCTAAAATTTGAAGAAGTCAAGTTTATTTTTGAAAGGCTTATTTGTAGTTTATTTTTTAAATTACATTTAATCTCATGGGAAAAATGTGATAAGATAGAATATTGTGGAATTTTAACTTTTTTTTTTTTGATGAGCAGTCTCAGCTCTCACCTATCTATACTAATGCAAGTAAAATATACATTAGAAAGTTCAAAAATTCCCAGTTACATATATTTAACTTAGGAATGAACTGTGTGATACTTGTGCCATATTGCCCTTATATTTTTCTTAATCTAAATTTAACTTAATTTTAATTTCTATAACTAGTGACCAGGAGACATAAAAAGGGAGATTGAGGAGGCACTTTCTATACCTGTGAATTATTCACTGATATTGGCTAAAAATAGAATTAATTTAAAATTACTTAGACGATTTTAGATTTTAATGTAACTTAATCTAATTTTAATTGAAAATAAGGGCACCTCTGAATGTGAAAATACAAATGTACAATTTTCAAAACAGATTACTTTGCAGATTCAAGATTATTGAATCTGATGAACATGAAACAAAATAGTCAATGTGGAATAACTGGAATTCTTTCCTTCTCATTATCATTGTCAGGCTCCTTTTTCCTACCTTGTCAATAAAACAAACATAAACACTGACAGTCAATTTTCTCACAGCTGTGGAGCAAAGAGCACCAGCCTTTTATTATTAGTCTTAGATATGACGGTGTAACTTTGGTTAAAATTTGCTTGGCATAGAGTATCTCTATGAGTTTTAGATATCATCTGTATTGTAATAATTGGTATTCTCTGGCACAGTATAGGCGCTAGATACATGTTGAAGAAATATAACATTACCAATAAGTGAATACTTTCTTCTTTGGTCTTCTAAGTTCCGCATGTCTTTCATGCTTAAAAATTCAATTCATGACTTTTTGTTTGCCCTCTTTTGCTAGGAGCTGACATGGTGGTAGGAATTATACCAAATCAAACCTTCCAGAAAGTAATTTAATTAGAACAGATTATGTTTCCAAATACAGATGAGGTAATTTTATCACAAACTTACATGAGTACTTACCCATAGTTTTTCTACTTGTGTGTATCTATGAGTTAAGAATAAGCATTTTAAGATACACACTATCTAATTTTACTAACAAATCTCATGAATGATGTTCCTGGGGAGTAATTTGAAGTTTAAGTCAATTTGCAAAATCTGACTGAGTCATCAAGGTAAAGATTTTTTTCTTTCTTATCTGGTAAAGGTCTTATCAATATTAAATATTTCCAGTAATTATTTAATTTATCTTTTTCCCTTTCTGGGAAAAATGAGGATTAGCCATAACTGGAAACATTACAAAGTAAGATAAACTTACTGAATCACTTGGCCTGATTAGTCTTGACATTTTTGGTGAATTTTAAGTGGATTGTGTAAGAATATATACTTTATTTTTTTATTTTTGATTCTAGTGCTCAATTATATTTTAGGACATTTTCTGAAATGGCCTGGTGGTGATAATTTGAAAAGAGACACTAGGTCATGAAATATCATTAATTTTAAAAATACACTTTTATCTACAGAAGAATTGAAAAATTACGTTAATTTTTATCAAAGCATCTGTCTGTAAGCCAATTAGATAATAATACTTTTAAGAAACAAAGATCTTTAAAATAATAAACAAAGGCAGGGTCACCCTTAATGTAAAAGATAGCAACATATAGTTACCCCAAAATGTAAATACAATGGCTGTTCTCTTCATTCTTTGATGCTTATGAATAAATACTTCATTTGAGTTGGGACAATATTTATATCTGATTCTGAAGAATGTTTTTTTATGCAGTTCTATAGCTATATTCTAATGTACCCAAAGAATGAAATAAATTTGCATCTGTATGACTTGTGAGTCAACTATAATTTTTATTTTCTTTCAACTAGTATTTATTAAAGCCTCATAAACTGACTTTTTAAGATATAAATATCTCAATAGAAAAAGAAGAAAATAACATTTATGGCAGCTCACAGTGAAAGAAAAAAACAGCATGAGAAAGCCTATGAAAAGATACTATCAACCTTGTCATGGGAATATGGACTAAAACAATAATGAACTTTTTCCCCAAAAAAATCAGAGTGGGAGAGCACTAAAGCTGGTAAGAGCTGAGTTCTAACAATCATCTTGAAAAACATTCAGGCAATGCTTATAAAAAACTGTAAATATTTGAAAACTCTGACCAAAACCATCCAGCTCTATTACATAAAGAAAATGCAAGTGGGCAAGAACAAATATTCCATGTTTGTTATAGTACTATTCATACTGGCAACAACACACAAGCCACCAAATACTCATCAATATAAGACTGGTTGAATATGGTAATCTACATGATGGCTACTATATAGCCACTAAAAGAATTGGATCCACATACACTTACTTGGAGGAATAAGCCCATGATGTAAAACATAAACAAGAAACAAGGCAATAATACCAAAACCAATAAAGAACCATATTGCTGTACAGGTGACAGAGCTGTCTGTTTATCTGTCTGTCTTATATGCAGAGAGAGAAATATGTGGAAAAAAGGTGAATTCAAGAGATGCCATGTGACAGTGAGCAATGGGAGAAGTAATTAGTTTTGCTTAATATATTATTTACATTGTTTTATCAGTTACAGGGAACATGTATTATTCTACATAGAAAATAGGAAATATCACCCATAAATTAACACAGAGACATAATCATCTTAGTATAAATTAGTTGTACTAATGTGCTCTGAATTAGGCACCAAAGATATCTAACCACAGGGCCCACCTGTATGAAGGGACTTAGACTCTTCAGACTCTTTTTTAAGAAAGCATGGTGTTCCAACATTTGTGGAAACCTACAGGAGACATTTGGGCATCCTCTAGCAACTTGAGTTTTACCTAAAGATTAAAGGAAGAAATTGTTTTTTAAAATGCAAGTAAAACCTTGAAAACAGATTCTATGGGGCTTTGACCTAGTAGGGCCTGTTGCTGGTCTGCTGGATCAGAGAATAAAAGGTCTGGTTTGGTTGTTGTTCCGATCGTCTGGATAAAGGATGCAGTTGATTCAGGAGATGGCCATATACATTTTGGGGGTTCAGTGTATTTTGCTACCATATGAGTAATTTTTCACAATTTGTTTGCACCAGAAAAACTTCCTAATCTCAGATCACTACAGTGTTTACATAACAGTTTGCCACATAATTTATTTTTAACAAGTATATGGTTTTGCTTAATTTTCCTGAAGAGCAAAGTTCTCTCATTGTAGAAAAATAGCAAAATGTCTATGTTTTAAAGGTTTATCTATAAATTTTGTTATTTTACATGGAAAATTATTTTCATTTTAAACGGAATACATTAATCTGAATTAAAAACCCTTATGAAGTTTTTAAAAAATTAGGTAGAAATCAATGAAAATATGCACCATATTGTGCAAAGTACAAAAAAAACTAATATCTTGAAGGACTCTGACTAATTTGGTCTTGTTCCAACGGTTTTTTACAATCTGCTTGACAATTAAGAGCTCAATAGCCCTAATTCAACTATCATTAGCAAATTAACACTAGCAACAACAGTTTATATACAAATAACAGTACTCAAAAGCCTATTTAAGAAGAAAATATAAGAGCAATAATACCATCAAATGATTTTTTAAGGATATTTCAAAAACCAATCAAGCAAACTTTGGAATAAAAACTTTGGAGATTGGCATTAAATAAAGGAACATGATATAGAAAACATTAACAAGAAACTTATCCCATGAAGATTTGTTTATAATCAGTTTCCCCTTTGCTTATGAATGATGAGTGACTGCTGGGTATATCTTAGTGCCATATATATTATTGAATAGGTTTGTTACAGTTCTATTAGAGGGAAACTCTATGAATGGCAGCCAGTCTATACCTTGAGTGATTGAACAATTAAAGCCTCCTCCTAGAAGGGATATGTCAAAAAGAGCATCCTCTTGATTATTTTTCAGTGATCTTAATGCAATAATTAAAATTCTAAATTCACAGATATGTGTTACCAAGCAGTGGAAATGAATTGGAAATATCCTTCCAACTCATGGTAGATTTATTACTTTCCTAGTGGGGAAGGATTGTATACATTTAAAAGCTGGATAAATAAATAAATTTATAGTTCATGATAAAAGTTGACTCATTTAGTAGATATTTTTTCTAGACAATCACAACTAAATCAACAACTTCAAGCCAAAATTCTGTTGATGAAAAGATAATAATGATAATGAAGCTTGAGAGCTGGGAGGGGAGCTCACAGATTTTATGAATCATATGACACTACCATTTACATGTGATTAGAATTAGCGACAGTGTTCAAATAAGGAATAATATAAATTAGCCATCTCTCCCTACTGAAGAAAGAGTCTTCTGACAAAATACTTCCTGGAGCTGTAAAAGGTGCAAGACAATAGATTAGAGACATTTTTTGTCTACTATATGAGGATAGCAACCTTATTGCTTAGTAATAAACTACTTAAAATTGCCAACAAAAGTAGTCTTGAAAATGTTATACCATTCATTTTATCCTATATTCAAGTCATTTCTACTCAGTGACATATGTTACAAAGTTTAAAAAGATATGTTGTTGCCACTTACATCCATGTATTAACGTAAACTAAAGTTCTAGAAGAACTATAAAAAAAGCAGAGAAATTATCTAGACCTTGACTCTAGTCTTTAGTAATCGCTCTCTTTAATCCAGCACAGTTTTCTAAAATTGAACTGCTCAGCATGGAGAGATGACAATTCCTTTTTATAGAGGCAGTGTCAAACATTGTTTTTATACCCAAAAATATTGTGAATGGAGAAGAATGTAAATTTTGTTTGAGGATATCCAAGCATATTTATTTATTTCTCCCTCCTGTTACACTTCTTTGATTAATATATTTTTAATTTTTATATTATACTTTAAGTTCATGTGCAGAACATGCAGGTTTGTTACATAGGTATACATGTGACATGATGGTTTGCTGCATCCATCACCACATCATCTACATTAGGTATTTCTCCTAATGCTGTCCCTCCCCTATCCCCCTACCCTCTGATATTCCTCCCCTGGCCCCCCATCCCCCAACAGGCCTGGTGTCTGATGTTCCCCTTCCTGTGTCCACGTGTTGTCATTGTTCAACACCCACTTATAAATGAGAACATGCAGTGCTTGGTTTTCTGTTCTTATGTCAGTTTGCTGAGAACGATGGTTTCCAGCTCCATCCATGTCCCTGTAAAGGACATGAACTAATTTTTTTAATGGCTGCATAGTATTCCATAGTGTATATGTGCCACATTTTCTTTATCCAGTCTATCATTGATGGGCATTTGGATAATTAATATTTTTAAAAATCGTTTCAACTTTTATTTCAGATCCAAGGTTACATGTCCAGGTTTGTTGCATAGGTTTAGTTCATGATACTGAGGTTTGGTGTATGATTGATCCCATCACCCAGGTAGTGAGCATAGTACCCAATGGTTAATTTTCAACCCTTCCCCAACTCTAATAGTCCACACTATATATTGTGACCCTCTTTATGTCCATAAGTCCCCAGTGTTTAGTTCCTACTTATAAGTAAAAACATGCAGTATTTGATTTTCTGTTCCTGTGTTAATTCTTTTAGAATAATCACCTCCAGGTGCATCCATGTTTCTACAAAAGACATGATTTCATTTTTTATAGCTGTGTAATATTCCATGGTATATATGTGCCAGATTTTCTTTATCCAATCCATTGTTGATGAATACCCTCTATTTATTTATGTCTAGTCTTTTCCCTTCTCCTCCCCTCCAAAATAATTTTGAGTCTCCTATACCATTAGAGATGTATTAATGAAAATGCTTGACAAATATTGTTATAGTTCTGATTAACCTTTTATTAGTGAGCAAAATGAAGCTCATGGAAGCAAAATGACTTATCTGAGACTTATCAGCTAGTTGTTGAGTTGGAAACCTATTAAATATTTACTGACCTACCTGAGCTTCCTATTACATTGCAATTCTGTCTTGCTCTTGACATAAATAGTAACTAACTGGTAAGGCTAAATGAACTATCAAGAAACTAATGCTAAAATTTATTGAATAAAATGCCAGGAAACAAAGCAAAAGATAAATGGGATTAGATTGTATTGAGATTAGTTAACTGTTAAAAGTGTTACTTCTTAACTGACTTCAAAACTACACAACTCTTCCAATTACACCTTGTATCACTAGATTAAATATTAAAGATAAAACAATGTTTGTCTGAGGTAATAATTAGCAAGTCTTTTTTCTGACTGATATGTCTACTCAAAAACTGAAGAAATTCTTGGTCAGGGGAAGTAAAAATCTCTATTATTACACTCACTTTGAAACTTCCATTCAGTTTGCTTTGATTTCTTTAAAATCCAGACAAAATACACAGTACTTATTTTTAGAATTTTCAATATAATAGAGATATTTGCTCTTCAGTCATTGACAAAATTAACCTTTTAGCTTTTGGGTTTTGGGTTTTACTTTTACCCTCACTTCTTTTGAAGAAGGTAGGCAAATTATTGAATTCCTGTTCCTATAACTGATTGACAAAAGGTGAAATATTTCTTCAGTTTTTATCACATTCCAGTCTTCTGTTGCTTTGCTGGAAGTTAAATGTATACTGACTAATGTTTTAAATGCCTACGGGGATGTTCTTATTTCTCACTCTTTCATACCATTGCTGCAGTACATACAACAGAATGGTAGCACTTTGGACATTATATGTTCGTGACTCATACTGTTGATACAGATGTTTTGGCCCTCACAATGAAGATGAAAAAAATGTTTTAATAAATGCCATTAAGTACCTGAGGGTATTGATAAAATCTTCACTTTTTTTTTTTTTTTTTAATATTAAAGATACGTAGGGTCATTCCTAGATGGATTCCAATACCCAGGACCAGGGGACTTTATGAGTTTGGAGGTAGAGAAAGAAAAGCAGCCTTTTTAAAACATGTTATTTAGTGCCATGCACAATGCTGAGCATGTTAGATTGATGATCTTATACCTAACAAATGTGGTTTAAGTTATTGCCAAAGGCGATGAGGCAAAAAGCAAAGAATAGGCAGATAGGTCATTGAAAAAAATGCCTATCAATGTGAGGTCGAGGGAGGAAAGAAAGAAAAAACTGCCCCATGATGGTTTCTAAGTTTCCTGTCAATGGAGTATATTTCTCCCTTCACCCTGAAAAGCTCCAGCTGTGTGCAAAGAGTCTTTCTCTCCTGTAGCAAGCCCTGTTTCCCATCCAGAAAAAAAAAAAAAAAATGCATAGTTGGATTGGCAACTTACAAGATCTGATAATTACAAAGACCAACTCCTTTGCAACATTTTAACATGGCCATAGTGGCCACTCTCTATGCAAAGCCCTGGGAGGGCTATGAATGTCAGCATATACTCCTTTGTTCTCACTTATTTGTCTTATTTTCATCTTTAGTCTCAGCTACACTTAGGTAGTTGTTTAATGTGACTAAAGTTACTTTGTCTCATAGAAGGAACAAGATCATCTATACTCCTTTCAACATTAATCATGATTGTATCTTGTCCTTGAAATCTTCAAACTTTAAATTATGATTATTTTCGATAGTAGCAGTAGACTGTATTCTTTGCTTATTAATTAATGGTATATAGATAAGTCAGAAGAAAATCAAATTGAATAACTGTCCCATGACTGGGGTAAGTGCGTTGATCTGCTTTTTCTTTCAGAGAGAAAATCTGTCTTTATTCCTAAACCAAGGTGACATTTAGCACCAGCAGATTCCTTTATTGATGGTCTCAGAAGAGCGGCCCTAGATTGAATCAGCTTTAACTATTGTTTCCATTAAAGATACATTGAGCTATATTGGCAAGCCAAGGTGGCAAGAACTGATGCTACCACTAAGTGTGGCACCTGATATTTGGAAAACATTCGAGTCCTGCCACTGAATCAGTCAATTCAGCATCACTGGTCAACTTGAAGTGCTCTAGAGGTAAAACATATTTTCAAGTATAAAGAGCAGTTATTAGACATAATAGCAATCATGCAAGTATACTAGTATTACCTATAACATTGGACATTCTCAGCAACTAAAATTAAAAAGGCCTGTCTTGGTACAGAATAATATTAATATGCAGTTAATAAATAGTTACAAATTAGTTGCTGAGAGAAAATTGTTTTCTGGGCTATTAAGATAGAGAAGGTCCTTTGGGGTTAGTGCTGGGCAAGAGATTAATTTTTTTGACATTTATATCATACCTCTGAGCTTTGGAAAAATACAAGTGGAATCAAATCAGGTCAAGCAAGTACAAATGAGAAGATATTGCTGAGAACTGCATGAGCACCTAAACACCTAAACCCAAATTAAACACGAGCAACTCTGAATTCCAGCCCCACCACCTCCTGCCGCCACCACCGTGAATCATGCTGGGGTAGAAATTACAGAAGGTTTATTTAGAAAGGCTTGGCAGTAGGCAAGTAGGGAAAAAAGGTTCAAAATTGCTAATTTATTTTGCTAAGGGGCTCATCAAAACTAGTAGTCACAGGAAGGATTTCAGACTGTCTCATAAAGTGGCTTACAATCAATTGCAGAGCTAGACATATTAGTCTAGAATCAAACATTATTGCTTTTAGTCACTGAACATAACTGAGCACAGCATGCTATAGAAAGATTGCAGGCCGCCAAAGCTGTTGGCTTTAGCAGATTTCTTTTTTTTAACTTTTGTAAGTGACAAAAACATATGCAGAGCAGTGGCCTTCTTTGAGCAAGTTTGGTGAGCTGATCACCTTAAGTTGCAACTTAAAACTTTGTTGCTGAATTAGATTATTTTCCTCTTGATCCCTGCTTAAGTTCTTTTTCATTACTTTAAATGATGTATTTCTCACCAAGTATCATATTGATACTAGAGTTCTAGCACTGAAACAAAAAAAGCATACATATTGTCACTTTTGCAAAAGAATTTTTCATTAAAACACTAGCATCTGTGATTCTCAAAAGTGAAATAAAGTATACTGGTTGCTAAGGTATAAAAAGACCCATTCTCCAAATTACAGGACTTGAGCACTACAATTTTGCTGCTGTGGCTGTTGAACACTTTAAGGAGTGTTTCTAATCCCCTTTATAGCTTCTGTACTGAATTCAGAAACACTGTTCTCTGGTGACAGAGTGATGTTAGAAGTGTTAAAAAGTGCTAGTTGGCTTTTGCAAGGTTACAGAGAGCTTTGTGAACCTCATCTTTTGTTATGCTGTGTCCTACCTGAAGGAGATGTGCACTTTACCTGCATTGGTTGAGGGGTCCATAGAGAATTCTAACTGAATTCCCCATTGCTAAAGACAAGATACTGTGTTCTATCTGCATTCCAGTCCCTTGACTTTGACTATTAACATATAGTCCCTAGTTAGCCCTATAGTCCCATGCAAAAAGGTAAATTGTTGCATTTTTCTTATGCTGTTTTAGCAACCACAGTCTTTGGAGCAATTACTAGTTTTTTGTTTGTTTCTGCACTATGAGTTAGGCTGTTTTCTTGTAAATGAAGAAACCACAGAAATCGCTAACTTTATTATATATTTATTTTGAGATAGGGGCTTGCTCTGTTACCTGGGCTGGAGTGCAGTGGCACAATCAGGGCTTACTCCAGCATCAACTTAACTTCCCTGGCTCTAGCAATCCTCTCACCTCAGCCTCCTAGTAGCTGAGACAACAGGCACACACCGCCACACCAGGCTAGTTTTTTGACTTTTGTTTGGAGAGACAGGGTCTCACTATGTTGCCCAGGCTGGTGTCGAATTCCTAGGCTCAAGTAATCTTCCTACCTTGGCTTCCCAAAGTGCTGTGATTATAGGCGTGAGGCCCCATGCTTGGCAAAATTGCTAACTTTAATGTTCATTTTTAGTCAAGCAAGAATAATACCTCTGAAACAGTTTACCTGCACACTTTGGTTCCCATTACAAAGAGAAGATGATTACAAAACAAAACTTGGATTGTGCTAATCCAATATCATTGATCTGAATGAAACTTTTGGTGAAGGAATGCCTAGGGAAAAAAGTATAAAACAAAAATCCTCATATCATTATGATAATAAAACAACATTATCATTTCTTCTGTTCAGGCTTGTTGGAGCTCCTTGCTGCTTCTCTAAATAAAACAAAATAAGACAGACTTACCAGTTTCCGTTGTGTAATCTGAACTCATCCCATTTTCTGCATATTTCTAGTCTGATTGTGATTTAGAAAAGAAAATCTGCTTTTCACCCTTTGTTAATATTCTAGAGCATTTGGGCCCTGTCCTACTTGGCCTGTCTGAAAGTTGTCTTAAGTTTCCTCTGTTCCAGCTCTGAACCCTGTTCAAAATGCAACTTCCTGCCAGGCCATGGGTTTCTAAGTCTCTGCCTAGAGCAACTTATCTAAGGCCTGAAGCAAAAACTTGGAAATTTCTTTGAAGAAAGAAAAGTATAAATCAATAAGTACATTCAGATCAAAAGAAAGTGAGGAATCTGCAAAGGAAAAGCCATTTTAACCTTATAATATGAACTTCCAAAACCTAAAAAAAAAATACTTAAAATATAGAAAAAAAGAGCCTACAGAGACAGGTCATTTCAAGATTAACTTTTTTTGAGAAAACCAAAAAACACAATTTACAATTGAAGCAAATTAAACAGCAGCACACATTTTGTTTTGAGTATTGTGGTTAGCAGCAATAGCATTCATTGATCCATCCACTCATCTGGTCATTGGACAGATGCTTATTAAGAACAGTTTCTCACATATTATTTCATTTAGTGCTTCCAAATATAATGAGTTAAAAACATAGATCCAGAAAACCAAAATCACATACTTGAAGTTTTTCATATTAAAGAGTGGTGGGCTGCTTTCAGTCTACTTCTTACCTCCCTTTCCACTAACTTTATTCCCATCTTTGGTGATGTTATAAGTTCACAGGCAGTTGCAGAAGGAAAAAAGAAGGAAAGATATTAGAATAAGCATAAAGAAATGACTGGAAATAGATAGACTGTACCACTCAGCTGATAAGTATCACTGCTCAGTGTAAAAGACAGCAAATGAGGTAGGAAATGACTATTACTGAATAAATTCAGCAGATCTGGGTGCCAGCATTTCTCTATTGCTTATGATGCTAAAGATGGGGAAAAGACATGGTGTATGATTGAGAAGGATTCATTAACTGATCACTCGATTGATCTTCAAGCATGGAATGAAACAAATCCTTAAGGTCATTGCAAATATTTTTCCAAAGATTCATTGTAATATGAATGATATAAGAAAAATACATAATGCATTATATGTATATTCTGTTTTTATATTATGACATCTCATTCTGTTCAATTTAAATTTGAATGTTATTTGGGTGGCTTTATTCCAGCAATTTGGCAATTTACTAGGGTAATAAAAGAATTCATTTTAACTAATAACTTCTCACAGAAAGCTTTGTATATTAGAGTTGAGTTTTATTGAATTTGAGCCTGGTCTGGCATTAACATTGCTGTTTAACAGATAGAGTATTTGTCATGTTATATTATACTCATTGCCTGTGCATTAGCCCCACCGTTTCCTCAAACGCACATTGGAAAAGTATTTAAAGGAGTGTTTACTTGGATAAAATGAATGTTTATTTCATTAATACTTTTGTCACCGAATTAAAATTAACATTTTAAAATACACATAACCCTAAGAATGATTTTTGAAAAATGGTCTTTGGACTTAAGGAAGATTCAGAATCAATTAAAAGCTAGATTAGGATCTCCCTCTTTTTAGGACTCATTCATTTCTCTATCTTATTTGATGTTTAGGAAGGCCTTTAAAAAATTCACAAATGAAGGCCAGGCATGGTGGCTTACACCTCTAATCCCAGCACTTTGGGAGGCTGAGGTGAGATCACTGACAGGGTGAGACTCTATCTTAAAAACAGCAAAAACAAAAAAATTAACAATGAAATTATTTTAAAATAACATTTGTAGTGGGACTTATTTGTATATATCCAATGGAAGTTAGGATAATATCTGTCTAATGTACTTGTATACTTGAAGATATATAATAATAATAATGTTCACTGAGCACTTACTATGTGAAAACAACCGTTATGCCATTTATTTACATTATTTCCTTTAATCTATATACATCACAATGAGATAGATACCATTATTATGCCCATTTTATAAGTGAGAGGACTGAAATATAAAGGGAGACCAATGGTGGCTTGCTCAGGATCCCACAGCCACTCCTTTGGGCTAAAGACAACATGATCTATATTTGGTATACATGACATAATTAGTAACTGGGTCTGTGGCTTTTATTTTATTATTATTATTTTTTTGAGACATCGTCTCAGTTCTGTCACCAAGGCTGGAGTACAGTGATGTGATAATGGTTCCGTGGCGTTTTTAAAGAAATATTTTATTAAACTAAAAAGGTATTATTTTAAGGCAGTAACCCACCTAGATGAGTCCCAGTAATCATAAATTTTCTGACTTCCAATTGGCATTACATTGAACATTAATGTTCCCAACTTAGGAAAGTTAATTGTCACATTAATTTGAATAAATTGAAAATAAACACTATTTATATGCATTTGATTTTCAAGTGAATTTGGCAGTCCTCCCTTTTTGTGTGGGTTGGGTAAACAACTTTATATATTACATGGATTCAAGGGTGTGTGTGTGTTTGTGTGTGTGTGTGTGTGCGCGCGTGCGTGCGTGCGTGCATATTTATGACAGAGAGGAAAAGAGGCAGAGATAGAGAAACTCCAGTTAAAATGCAAATGTCCTTGAGACAGATCTAGTTAGCTTAAAGTCACATTAATCTGTATGTGTCTGTGGATCGAGTGTGTTGTAACTGGAGGAAAGCTGAATTGAACCATATGTCCCTATCAGGGTAGGAAGCTCCAAAGGGGAATCAGAAAACTGTGAGTAGGATTTTAGTGCCTAAGAGTAAGGCAGCCTGTGAATATAACTAAGGACTTTTATGGATTTTATATTTTATGTAAGTTTAACATCTATATTAAAAGGAATTTTATTTTAAAGAATCAGGGGTATTGCTAGAAATGCAAGAACAGAAGTGTTTCTTGATGGCCTCAAACCAGCAACTAGGGAACTGTCATTTGCTGAGGCAGCTACTTTCTCCATGGCTCTTGCTGTCTCATGCTCACTCTCTAGCACTCTCCTAATGTCTCCACATATCTCGTGCTCACTTTCTAGCGCTCTTCGAATGTCTCCTCTATGCCTCTCTCTGCAATTCTGCTTCATCCTTCCTACTCTGCAGTTCCTTTTTCTCTGCTTCTGCACATTTGATAGCCAAACTAATCTATCTGCAGATTGTATTATTGGTCTAATTGGACTACTTGACTTCTCCTGGTTCCAATTCCAATATTCCCTGGAGAAAATGTGGTTGTATAGCTAGGGTCAGATGTATGCTACCTGCCAAGTCATCTGTGGCTGGGCTGGCACACCATGCATGGGGGGGTACCAGAGACCACCCATAAGGAGTTTTAAGTATCCCTTTTCATTAGGGTTAGTGTCCCAATTAAATTGCAGGAATAAATAAGAGATGGAAAAATTAAGAGAACTGACAGGCACTGTAATTATCCCAAAGACCAAGGATAAAATCGTAGTAATATTCCTAGAACATGCTGGAGAAGCAATGAGATTCACTAGGCATACATAGAGTGTGAAATATATTTTCCCAGGTTATTCCTGTAAAAAATATAAGATGAAAATAATTATGCAAAATCAATTTAATGGAAAAATGGATTTATTTTAACTTTGATGGTAGTTTATTGATACAGAACAAGTGAAAGTGTTCATTAAATGAGTTCCGTGTTATGGCTAAGCTCTCATGTTAATGAATGTCCAGATGACCTGTTTATAGTGATAACCAAAGGTCACTTTCAGGTAAATCTCTGTCCTCTATAACCTGCATCTGTTGTTCTAAATCTTAGTTGAAGAATCTTTTCATTGTATTTTATTTCTCCTTTTATATCTGAATCCCTGACTTTAAACAGTTTCAAGTTAAGCTTTATTTTGGAAATCATTAGTATTTCCTCTATGAAACAGACCTTTTTGCAACATCCAGAATGGCTCTTGTTCTGGCTATTATTTCAACCCTTATAGACAGAACCACAGGTGATGCACTTGAGTGGAAAAACCTAATCCTGAAATGCGTCACATTTCCATGCTCAAAAGCCCACTGAAATTCTGTACTTTACTGTGACAATACAGGGTAGCTGCTCTTTTCTCTTTAATTACTGGAGGTATTTTGTCAAGATAAATAATGATAATGTTTAGTAATTTCTGACAGTATAGTTCCTGCTAGGTTTTCCCAATTTAAAAAAAAAAAATCAGTATTTGTCCTCCTAAGAATATTTAAAAGACAATGTAGAAGGAGAAACTTTTAAAATCTGACATTTTGAGAGTAAAGAATGGGAAAATACAGAATAGGTAAGGAAGGATTGTGATCGTAACATAAGAAGAATAGTATTCAATTTAAATTTTAGAAATAGTATTCATACAAAAGCAATGCTGGTTGCTATAGACTAAATGTGTCCTCCCAAAATGTGTATGTGGAAGCCTAATCCTCAATGTAATGGTATTTAGATTTGGGGGCTTTTGGGAGGTGACTGGGTTGTGAGAGTAGAGCCCTTATACATGAGATTAACACCCTTATAAAATTGACTCCAAAGAACTCCCTTGCACTTCAATCATGTGACGATAACGAGAAAAGACAGCTGTCTGTGAATCAGGAAAATGGCCCTCACAAGATATTGACTCTGCTAGTGTCTTGATCTTGTGTTTCTAGCCTCCAGATCTGTGAGAAATAACTTTCCGTTGCTTATAACACAGCCAGTCTATGGTATTCCACAGCAACATGAAGAAGCTAAGACACCTGTCTTGTTAAGACATGTCAAGTTGTTCACCTTCTAGCCCTTAGCCACCTCTTTTTCCCTTGGGCCCCTTTCCCCACCCACCACATGTAGTGATGGCTTTATGGCCTTGTTTTATCAATCTACTCTCAGAAAAGGTTCTGATAATCTGATGTACACATTCCTAACTTACTCATACATCTTAATACTTTTTCTATTCCTATATGTTTCAACAAACAGCAAGCCCTTAAAGAAATACAAGACTTGGAGTCCAATAAATTCTTTAAGCCATCATTAGTACTTTCTCGATATTTTCACAAAATGCATCCCTGCCCACTTTTAATCAGAGCCATAATTGGGATGAGGACAGTTTGGTCCAGAGCGCATTCTCCAAAAGAGGTCATTTTTTAAAAGACGATAAAAGTTATATGTTGATAGGATAATGTATTAATTTGCTAAGGCTGCCATAATGAAATGCCACAGACTGGGTAATAAACAATAAAATTTATTCTCTCACAGTTCTGGGGGCTGTGAAATCAAGGTATTAGCAGGTTTGTTTTCTTCTGGGGACTCTCTCCTTGGCTTGTAGATGGCTGCTGCTTACTGTGCCCTTTTCTTTGTGCATGAATCACTGGCCCAAATTTCTTCTTATAACAGTACTGTCAGATTAGATTAGAGCCCACCCTAAAGGCTTCATTATAACTTCATCACGTCTTTAAAGATCCTGTGCCCAATAACAGTTACATTCTGATGTGCTAGGATTTAAAAATACAAGTTTTGGGGAGACACAATTCAGTCTATCACAGGTGGTCATTACCACTATAATGAAAAGTCATTCAAAGAAGCAGTATAGAATATTTAAAATAGCAGGAAGAATTGTTTGAAGCTTGGGGAAAGTAGTCCAGAAATTGCATCCTTTATTATTTGTATTAATTATTTAAAAATAGACCGTAAGTGTGTGTCAGTATGTGTGTGCTTACACCAGGCATAGGTGTGTCCCTTTTCTACTGTCCTGCTCTCAAGACCTTCTATTTCCGAAGGGAGAAACCAACTCTGCCTGCTGCTCATTTGACCCCTGTTAAAAGCAGCCTGCAAGAAGGAGGTGATTTCTGGCATCCAGAAGACATCTGTGTTGTTCTATTGCCACTGTGACATCATTACATAATCTAGGGGTAAATACATTTTATATAAATAGATTTAATTTTGTGTTTTGTTGTTTTATTAAAAAAATTATTTTATATTAAGTCCCGGGAAACATGTGCAAGATGTGCAGGTTTGTTACATAGGTAAACATGTGCAATTAATTTTGAATGGAGATGTTTCTAGAAAATAGCAGGAGCATGTGTGGAATAATTATATGCGAAACCTTTTTTTTGTGCCTTACCCCCCACCATTTTCTTAACATCAGAGTTCTGAAAGTTGCCTAAACTAATATGCCAGCTAGAAGGCACTTTTCTTCATTATTTCAAAACTGCTGATTGAAGCAACACAAAGACTGCTATGAATGTAAAAAAGAAAATCTGTAGCAAGCATTGGAAGATTTCCACTTTCTAATTTAAAAATAGTCTTAGTACACAAATGTAACACCTAGAACAATACCCATCAAGTTGTTAGGTCTTAATAAATACCCGTTGCTAAGAGTCTGGCAGGCTGTCTCCTGCTTCCATGGCTTTTTACACCTGCCTTTTTTATAGCAGTCATTGTATGGCATAAGGATCACGTGTTCCTACATTTGTCCCCTTAACTAGACTGCACACTCAGTTTATTTCTGCATCCACAGGACATAATGAAGTGCTTGACATATGGCATACACTGAATAAATTTGTTTTGACCAAAGGACATAAAGAACACATATCTTCAATAGTGGTGCTGACACAACCAGCTTTTCACAGCCCTGTAAGTGCAGTAATTGCAAGAGTGCCTCTAGAAACTTGCCACAACATTTCTCTGATGCCCAAAATCCCTTAAATAGAGGATTTCTAATATTCATCAGAAGTGAATCTCAAGGAACAGATATTCCCAGGAATGATAATACTACAAATTCACAATACACTATGGAGAATTGGTATCAGATCCTTTCTAGGAATGAATTTTTATGGCTGAATCAAGGATGCTGAGTGTAGGAGGACCTTTTGTTTATAGTCGTTGGGTGTTCAGGATGAGGAATAGAAAAGAGAGATCCATGGTAAACATTTGCCTCTTTCACTGTCACTGTAATACGTAGCCTGTGTGAGTCTAGTAATGTTATATATAAGGGATAATGAACAATAAACAAAACCATCACACATTCCAGAAGGTGAAGTCATAGTTCCTATACCTATTGTCATTAATGTGAATGCACTTAAATTACACTGATGTTCCTAATGCTAGAGTATATACAGAGACTCAAAATTTATTATTCATTCGTGTTTGCTTGAATGAATTTCTTCAAGCAAACCTCTGTATTTCTTTTTCTGCCTACATTTGGTAATTTGATTGTCTATTGATAAGGAGATAGAGGAATGAATTGAAATAATGGATAGTATATACATTGGCTGATAAAAAGTCTGGTGATAAACATAGTTCTTTGCATAAAATAGAAATTCAAGATTATCTGAATAGAATCAAATATTGTTATTAGTTTTAAAGTAGTGATTAGAATTAAATATTAGTATTAATTTATAGATATAAATTTTGAAGTGATTAAAATTATGTTTCTTAATTTTTTGAGGCTATGAGAATTTTACATAATGCATACTTTTTTGGCCTAACAAGATATTAAGAGAGAATATCAAAGAATTAAAATATCAAATTTGTGTGTTCTGAAGATCACATTGCTTTCTGCCTTTGAATGCATTCTGCTTTTGAATATTTTCCTTCTGTATAGCAATGCCAAGGATCAGCTCTAATTATTTTCAGTAAGAAATGGAGGAAAACATGATTTAATTTATTTTCTCCAGTCTGCCAGAGGACTTGGAAGCAGGTTGTTATAACAGGAAACTCCACACTAAACTAAGCGTTGAGTTGTGGAATTTAGTCCAGTTCTGTCACCGCTTGGTAACTACAATCAATGCATTTAATTGAATACAAAAATGTTTACTGAGGGTTTTCTAAACACCTTACATAGCATTAGGTACTAAAAACACAAAGATGAATGAGACACAGTCTCTCTTCTGTGCCTCATTGTCTGCCTTCTTGAAGAATGTGAGCAATTTACATGGCAGAGAAGACAATCCAATCAAAAGGCACAGCATGAGCAAGGTCATAAAGACTTGAAAGTGTCCTAATTTATTCCTCAGTGTTGAGGTAAAGTAAGTGTTCCACTGAGAATGAAAGATAGCATACATTAGAAAAGATTGCTTTGTAGGGAATCGTGATAGTATGAAGGGTCTCCAGGGTCATTCTGAAGATTTTGGACGTTACTCATGTGAGCTTACCTAAATTTCCGTATAGGTTTATAGGATGGGAAGCATGAATATTTCCTGATTATACTTAGTCATGTTCATATTTAAACAGAAACAAGTTTTTATCAAATGTTGAAGCTGAATCTATTATACTAATTACAAGAACAATAAATCTGGAAATGTGGGTTGGAGGCAGAATATGATCATCATTGAATGGCATGCTATTGAGTTTAGGTAGCCAATAAATATTTTAGGAACAGGAAATTCATGATTATATTTAAAACCTTGGCGTCTGTTTGGAGTTAAATAGACCTGCATTTCAATACCTGCTTCTCTACCTACCAGTATCATTGGAATACTAGAAAGAGACACTTAAGTTCCTTAAGCCTTTATAGTTCATCTGTGAAATGAAAATAAAGTCTGAGTTCATGAATAGTATCTGGAACACAGAAAGCACATACTAAATGGTAGTTATGTTTTTAAGTTCATTCTTCCTGGAGAAGAAACCATGAGAAGGAATTGGTAGAATAACATTTATAGCTGTAGCATTAGCATAATGTGTTAGTAAACAGGTTTGAGTGGGAAAAAGAATCATTAAGCACTACCTACATGGAAAGGTAGAGTGGCCTACCTCCATAATTTTTCCAGGACTCAGGAGATTTTGGTACCTAGAATGTTTAGTGCTGAAGCTGAGAAACGCTCTGGTAAACTGAGAAGGATCGATTACCCTATATAAAGTGCTTTCTCCAAATAAACTATGTGAGAAAATATGATGATCCATTCCACCGATGGTGAAATTGAAGTTCAAAAAAAAGTAATTTGCTCAAAGTCACATAGCAGAAATTGATATTCAAGCCTACATTTTCTTTTCTAAGTATAGAGCCACTTAAAGTATAGTCAAACTACCTGACTTTAAACTATATGTGTTTTTGCCTCAGTTTTCCCTGTAAATGAGGTTAATAATGCATTTTCTCATCAATTGTTGTAAGAATTAAGTAAGGTGGTATGTGTAAGTAGTTTAGATTAGTACTTGGTACATGGTAGACGCCCCAAAGTGCAGATGTTTTCGCTCAAAAAAAGTATTAACTGTCTACATAACCAGTAATCTATAAGGTACAGCTTTAAGAAGAGAGGATAAAAGGGACTCGATTTTATGTCCTTTGAGTTTGAATCATCAGATTAGCACCAAAGGAAAATGTCCAATAAGCAATTAAAAATTGGAATTTGGAGCTCATATGAATAGCCTGAAATAGAGATATAGTCAATTATACCAGATAATTGTTGATGACATGGGAAGATATGGGTGGGTCCTTGGAGAGAAGGCATGTGGTTAGAAGAGACTACTTACTGCCTGGACACCAAAGATGTGAGGAAGAAAGTATGAATCAGATGCTTTCAGGCATCTAGTCTGAGATGACTGCTAAGCTTATTTTTAACAAGGGAGAAAAAAAGTACGGACTCAATATGCATGATGCATGCTACATAACGCCTAGGGTAAGAAGACGTGGGGTTGCAATGGGGGAGCAGTGGGGAGCAAAAAGCAGTTGAACTTATTTGGTTCTCTAAGGGCCTTAAGAAGAGTTGAAATCTTAAATTTCAAATTCAAGAACCTGGAGGGTTTTATATGTTACATTGAATAAAATGAATTAGGTTATAAAAGTGTATGTACTTCTTTGATGATTGAGAAGGCACTTCAAAATATCATGTTGTGTTTCAAGTTGATCTTTTAAACCACCCTTACATGAGAAGTAGAGAAGTTCTGCTTAATAAAGCATTTTAACTGATACCATTTTGAATAAGAAAAAGTTTAGTAAATGAAATGGAACAGAAACGCAATGGAATAAAATCCGTGTATCATGACACTGAATATACTTTCAAAAATATTCCTGATCTAAGCATTAATGCAAATAAGTCATTCACCAAGAACATTATATTACTTAACAATCCTTTGAGTTGCTCATTTTTCATTTTTCTCATTAAAATGGACTACTTACTTGGCTTATTTTTAATTGAACCTGAGTTTCTGCCATTAAACGATACGTAAAATCTCTCATCAGAATCACTAGAGGCCTGGGAAGTGGCAAGAAATCGGCAAAATGTTGAGAAGAAAATGTTTAAAAGTGGTAGAACAGGGTGGGAACTTCATACATCCTTTGTAATGAGAGATTTTCTTACATCAGTGTGTATCAGTACAGTTTAGAAAATTAAGTTACTATCTGAAACTGAGACAGCCAGCTTATTGGCAAATGAACAAAGCAAGTTAGGCCAATGTAACCCCTTGTCAGAGTTTCTGTTTTTGCACCAGGGTTTCTGTTATATGCATCCTCAGCAGTATCACTGTGGGAGGTGCTAAACTCAGGATGTGTGATTTAAGGATGAAATGACTCTAGTTGATATTGCTAGCTGCAGGATTCATTTCAGAGAGCTCAAGACAGGGATTGGTATGTGGGAGTTGAAAGAAAGAACTTCAAAATTAAAAATAATATCCCTCTAAAACTCAAAGAATGAGCTGACAGTCCAAAGTGCCCTGGCACACGTCCATAATGGTTTTCTCTCTGTACTGGAAGTAATGCAAATCATCACTGAGATGAATGATGTTCTTGTGAATGCTTTTAATTTCATAAAAAAAGAAAATTACCCATAATCATTGTGTTATTAATACATAAAAACAGGCTAACATGAGCCATAGATTAACCACTGCCTTTTAATTTAACACTCTGGAGAGGAAAATTCAGGTAATTATGCTTTATCACCAAACAGTAAGCACAGATTTGTCTTTCTTGGTTGCTTTGTAACAGTATGCAAAATCTTTAGCCAAGAGGTTCCTTATAACACCTGTGCATTTTAAAACATGATGTTCTTTTCTTAGGTTAGAAATAACTGCTTATTTATACTCTTTTCTAATATTTAAAGCTGTGAAAGCAAAAATGACTTTTACTGAAAATCATATGTGATTGTACTTGTTAGGGGACGTAAAAACATTCAGGACAACTCCGCACAGATGTTGAAAATGTTCTGTTTATCCTATTATATATAATCAGATTAACCTTTCCTTTTGTGCTATAATTATTACACAGAATGGCAAGGTTCATTTTGTGAGGCATGACTTTCTTTTAATGAGCTCACTTATGTAAATCCCTTGATTAAAGGAGAAATAAGAGAAATGGGAGCAATTAGCACAACTTGGGCGGACAGAAACCTAATTTGAATCAGCTAAAATTAGAAGCTCAAGTGGTTTACTTTGAACCTGCGATCACTCCCTTTATAGTCCCATAACTAACATTTTAGTTTGGGCCTTAATGCCTCACACCTGGATTAGGACGATAATTTCCACACTGGACATTTTGCATCTTGACTTTTTTTTTTTTCAATAGTCCATCTTGCAAACAACTTCCTGGAAAAATCTGCTTAAAGCATTTCTGAGCACATAACATTAATGCTCAAAAACCTTCAATAGCTACCTACTAACCCGTGATTTATAAATGTCCCCATTGGGAATTAGACCTACATGAGGCCACCTCAAACTTTTCCAAAGGGCTACTAACTGGCAGCCAGGAGTCTCTGGTAAGGATAATTTGTTGGATTCATACACTGTTATATAAAATGTTGAAAGTAGTTACTCCTAGTTAAAAATCAGAAAAGATCTAATTTTTTAAAGCATGTGCCCCAGCTACCCTGGGACCCATCCCCAGGGGACAACAGTTACATTACAGCTGAGGAGAAGCAGCCTCCTTTCTTCTGGGATCATCATCCCTCTAGTTTGTCAGAACTCCCACATTCTTATTGCCTCATATGTCACCTGTTTCACTCGTTTTCTTCAACAGCCTATAAGCATTATAGTTGGTAACTACTGTTTTATAATATGATACTACAAAAACTTCTGCATGAGCCAATTGATCTAACCATGGTCATTCCTACTTCCATGCCAATTTTACCCAGTGTCGCCCACTTAAAATACCTTTTTTAGGATACAACATCATTTTATCCTTCTAAGTTCTTCTGTTTTAAGGATATTCCCCAATTCCTTCTATTTTCAGGGATTGTGCCTGCCTTGACATCTCACACTGTCTTTGGACTAAAGAATTTCTGTGGTTACTTGGCATTTGGTTTTGAAAACAAATAGCATAATTTCTACCAGTATCTATATTATTCACTTCCAAAAATATATTATGAGCTACTAGAAGATTGAGACAATCACATTTATCTCTTTGTAAATCTAGCTGTAGCATCAAATTGTATAAATAATGGGCACTAAGTAAATATTGAAAACTGAGTTATTCCACATACTGCTTTGGCACTAGAAACCCAAATACAAACAAAATACTGACTTTTAGTCAAATTCCCATGTTAGTTTATAGTTTAGAACGAGAAGACTGTCTCAGGGCAATGTAACATTGAAAAGCATATAGATTAGTTTTGAAAATAAAATTAATATCATTTATTAAAAACATATCTTGCAGGCATTATTTTAAGTTATTTCCTTTATTAACCCATATAATCCTCACAACCATTCTTTGAGGCAGATTCTTGGAAATAACAGTGACCTTATTTCTTGTGCTTTCCCAGGGAAATCCAGATTATAAGCAGTGGCATCAAGATGTGAACCCAGATATTCTGAGTCAAGGGATATAAGAATAGAAGGAATAATTCGTCCGTGAATCTGGAATGATTTTCTAGAAGGGGTGGCATGCTGAGTTGCTCTTGTGATGCTAGGAGTCCATCATACAGGCAAGGGTAAAGCATGCCACACCAGGAGTAGTGTGAACAGCATGATTAAAGACAAAGGGCAGAAAGTGCGTGATGCCTTCAGGGATTATCGAGCAGCTAACTGTGGTTACAGGACCAGATGTGGCAGAATGAAGTAAGAAATACCACGGAATTTGGACATTTTCTTGTGGACAGTAGAAAATCTCAAAAGTTTATAAGCAAAGTTGTAATGTGTTCAAATCCATTTTAGTGAGATTAACTTCTACAAAGGTTTGGATGATGTTTTGGGGTTGCACAATCCAGGGAAGGGAGTAGTCCAATTATAATTACTGAGGCTTTAGCCAAGAGCAGTAAATTCAGATACCAATCAGGAAACAAAGAGGAGAATTAGATTCTAAAAAAATTCAGAAGAAACTTGAGGAGATATGACATCAAAATATCAAACCGAGTTGCTGATGCCATTAATAAATATGGAGACATCAGGAGGAAATTTGAAGCAGTAACACACTGAGAGTAGACTTTGTAACAACATCTTAGGTACCTTATCAGAATTTTATTTTCCTTTATTATGTAGTAGCTCACATTGATTCCATAATTCTCTGTGAAATTTCTAGTTCTTTTTGGCATCAAGCACAAGTTCTCCTTAAAGGCTGTCTCCATCTATCAATTAGCTTGATTTTCTTGTCAGAGTCATTTGGATATTCTCCACATACCCATAACTCAGAATCTCTGTCTTCATGGTCTTTCTGTATTGGTTCATTTTAACACTGCTGATAAAAACGTACCTGTAACTGGGTAATTTTACAAAAGAAAGAAGTTCAATTATTTTTGTATTTTTTTTTTTTTTTGAGACAGAGTTTCGCTCTTGTTACCCAGGCTGGAGTGCAATGGCGTGATCTCGGCTCACCGCAACCTCCACCTCCTGGGTTCAGGCAATTCTCCTGCCTCAGCCTCCTGAGTAGCTGGGATTACAGGCATGCACCACCATGCCCAGCTAATTTTTTGTATCTTTAGTAGAGACGAAGTTCAATGGGCTTACAGTTCCACGTGGCTGAGGAGGCCTCACAGTCATGGAAGGAAGGCGAGGAAGGCAAGTCTTACATGGATGGCAGCAGGCAAAAAGACAATTTGTGCAGGAAAACTTTTATTTTTAAACCATCAGATCTCATGAGACTCATTCACTATTACGAGAGCAGCACAAGAAAAATCCGACACAATAATTTAATCATTTCCCCCCAGGTTCTTCCAGTAACATGTGGGAATTGTGTGAGTTACAACTCAAGATGAGATTTGGGTGGGGACACAGGCAAACTGTAGCACTTCCATATCACAAAAGTGATAACACATTAATTTATTTGATCCATTATGGAGCATGTTGCCAGTATCTCAAGAAATATTTTTTACCAGTTTTCTTGTGATAAAGCCCCAAGAAGTAGGGGCTTCCCTTTCTTATTATCTAATATGTCTCTTAAATATTTATGAAAGTCAAATGTGCAAAATTTTAGTAACAAACTTACGTTATAAAAGGAATTTACATACACAAAGCTAACCATCTCTAGTTATGGTATATTTTTTAGCATATATATATAATGCTAGTCACGGCCCATAGCTCCCTGAAGATTCCTTGAAAATCACTGCTATGAGGCAGATTGCATAATAGGAGATAAGGGACACAAATGTATTTAACATGTATACAGAAGCCTTCAGAATGAGGACCCAACGATACAGGGGAAGTTGTCCATTTTTATGATTAGGTTCAGCAAAATACAGACAGACATTTAGAAACATGATTGGAGGAAAAGAGTGTAAGCCAACACTAACAGACTGAGTGGGAAAGCCCAGTAACTGTCAAGATTCTTCTTGGCCTCACTCGGCAGCATTCCATCCTTCTGGGCGTGGGGCAGGACCCTCCCTGGAATGGGGGTGTCTTATGACCCACGTCACACAAGGTAGGTCAGAATTTTTTTATGTCCAGTTTTTACACAGAGAGGGCAAAGGGAAAGTTAGTGTAATATGTTTAGATTTTATGGCTGGTTTTTCAGAAAAGGGGTTCTGGTTTCTATGACTCACCTTGGAGAAGAGGGATTCTAGTTTCTATGGCTAGCCTTGGAGGAGAATGGGACTGAGAAATAGGAGGGCAGTAGAAGATAAGAGAAAATGTTTTGCTTCTGAGGCCTTCACTTTGGGGTATGTTTCCTGAAGCCCAACAATTGTGCACATAATAATATAATGGATTACGTATAAAAATTAGGATAAATTTTAGCTCAATGTATTATTGTCTAGGTCATATGAGATTACAATTTTAGAATGAAGGAACCAATTTTAACATTAAGGATGAGGCTTCCTCTTGTGGTTTCCTTTATTATTTTGATAAATAAATGCTATTCCAGGCACTGGGAAAATGGAAGTAAAAAAAAAAAATAATAAGGCACCTGGTCTCATGGAATTCACAATCTGCTAGGAGAGAATAAATAAATACTAGTTTTACACAGGATTTGAGTAGAATTTTACAATAATATTGAAGGTATCTTACCAGAGTTTTAAAAATGTCAATTTTTAAAGCAATATCTAAATTTATGTTTTGTTCTCACACTAAACCTCATATTTATATGTGAGTTTCAAAGGTAGAGTTCCATAATGTTATGTATATTCTTTGGTTTAATCTTTCTCTTAACACAAAGTAAATTAGCAGATGACAAAAGAGGCTACCTAATAATGCCAGCTTTGTTTCAGTTTTACCATTTCTAGTGTCAACACTTTCATTTTCCATTTGCCACACTTTTAGAAGGCAACAACGTTCAAAATACAGCAAATATTCATATGCTTGCAAAACACTACTAGAAAGGCCATTTTAACACCTAACATTGAGTACATACTGTATGCCAAGTACTACACACTGGAGAATTATATCTCTAAAATAGTACTTTTGGCTGGAAGGCTAAGCCACCATGCAGAAGCATATTTCACTGGAGAGGTGATTCAGGGTTGTTACAGGGTACAGGTTAAATATAAAAAATAACAAACAATTTGTATTGAGAGTAAAAAAAAAAAAATCAACTAATTAAAAATAAACACAGGTGTTAAATTAAGCAGCTCAAAATTGTAATCCTTACTCTCCTTTCATGCCCTTGGAGTGATTAGTCATTGGGTTCACTATCAACATTTACAAATGATGTTACTATTAAACAAACATGTATCTATGTATAGACATCTATAGCATTTAACAAAGAAACTGTAACAGAGAGAATGCTGGATAGTTTGTCTTTCATGTTTGTCTGTGGTTGGCAGCCCTGATGTGCATTAGAATCACCTGGGGAACTTAAAACACTACTGGGGACCCAATCAGTGCCTTTAGGAATGGAGACCAGGTATCAGTAATTTTTTAAAGTTCCCCAGATGATTCTAATGTGAAGCCAGGCTGGGAAATACTGTTTTTTTTTCTCTCTTCATGCTTATGAATAAGGTTTAGGCTATGTACAGAGAAACTTCTTCCCAATTCCTATGGGTTACGTAGGATTTTGATGAAGGAAAGAGGGAGAGAATGAGAGAAGAGAATAAATTATCTCTTCTGTCTTCAAATAATAGTAGCTAACTCTGTTAATACATCCCCTAAATTACATATTTCTCATTGTGTGGTTTTGCAATACCTGCATCAAAATAAATCTGGGTTCTAGTTTAAAATACAACATATTGAACCCAGCCACAGACCTCCATAATCACAATTTCATTAGGAGTGATGCAGGAGCAGAAATTGTATTAAGTACCATAAAGAACTTCATGTACTCAAAATTTGAAAATCACTGTTCTGAGTTAATGTCCTAAGTTGTTTTTCCTTCTGAAATTTCTTCACAAACATATTTCAGTTGCTATTGAATAATTTTTATTTGGAATATGCTACATCTCAGTCAAATAATCAGAGAAATTAAAGAAGGGGTTGAAGAGAGTATGGAAATCTAACTATTAATCATAGTTTGAAGATAGGTGGATTTCAAAACCCATTTACCATTTTAATTGACCTAACTTGTTCAATCTGTTAAAAAGCAAAAATAGAGTCAAACTTTTTTTTTTTTTTTTTTTTTTTTAGGTATTAGAACAGATTTTGTAATGTCTGGATCTCACTTAGAGAGTAAGTGAGCCCTTTAGGCTTCATTGACATTTTGTCAGGAACACCTTTCCTTGATTCTTGGGTCCACTAGGCCAACCTGTTATTGGTTTCCTGAGCATCCTGTACAGCACTCATTATTCTTTATTGTTATCTTCTGTATAATTGTCTAAAGCTTCTACTCAGTAGGAAAATGTGTGAGAGCAGGATTTTCTTCTGTCTTGCTCACCACTGTTTTTCTAGCACCTAGGGATTCTATACTCCATAGAAGCACTCCTTGAGTGAATTTTCAGTGCCCTCCGACCCCACCACCCTCCACCATCAAAAAAAGTTTAAATGTGCTTGTGAATGTAAACACAAGGTAAGAATGCTCTCATGCAGCACTGACCTTTAAGCTTTTCTCTGCAGAAGCAGTACCTGTCCTTCCAAGAGTTGACTTTTAACTCCTCTAGCTCCTTCTATGCTACCTCCTCACCATATTTAATACTGTAAAGCTCAGAAACAGAACATGTTGGTGCCAAACATAACGAGGGTAGAGGCACCGTAAGCAAAAGCTAGCATTAACCTCATAGTAATCACCATATTAAAGCACACAACAGCACAGGGTGTGGTACCTTCTGCCTGCTGGTGTACTGTGGGTTTTACCACCTAGTCTTCTTCCAGTTTTGAATGCCATTTGTAGCCACTTTCACATAAATGGTGCCAATTATTTCTTATAGAAGAAAATCTGTAGCTCAGTAGTCTATTGATGATTCTTAATTCTTTTCAAGCATATTTGACATTCAGGTGGCTGAGTAGCACTATATGCAGAATTACCAATGAGGCTTATGGGATCTAATCTGGTATACAAGTCCCATATGACATTACCCATTTTGCTACCATCTTTTCTGGAAAACATCCTAATTTATTGTTATCTTTATATTTAACTATCTGTATTTACTTTCCAGTGCTACTTCTGGTAGTCTAATATTTGCTTCTGAAATAAATTGTATTCCCAGTGCACATTTCAATGTAATATGAAAGTAACAAACGTCATATTTACTGCCTCTTTCCAGAATATTAACAAGGAGAGTAAATGAGATTGAGCCTAACAGAAACCCTCTACCTAAGAGATAGGTACTGTACTGATTTGGTGACTTACTGTGTTTTATGATCCTTATTTTATAAACCATTAGCTAATAGTACAGCTAGTACACATTCATTTTTAAGTTAAAATGCATGGGGTGACAAATTTTATGCTGATTATTCTTTATTTTTTAATTCCTAAAATAATGTAGAGAGGAAATGGCTGATTTATCAACTGCAAATTTCTAATTTTGAAGAATGCCATGTAAGATATATTTTAATATGACTTAAAATGGTAAAATGATACATGTTATTTTTAAATGTGTCTGGTTAACAAAAATAAAAAGAGCATGATATGCTTATTCACAAAATGACTGCCCTTAAAATTAAGAAAATTGACCTATCTTATTTTTTATGAGGACAGTTCTACAATACACAAAAGATACACATCACATTACCTTATTATTGATTTTTCTGAATGTTCCTTTTCAATTCTATTGCCCATTTCCAGATGGTAAACTATTAATATTCGTCTTTGAAGGTGTCATTCAAATATGACAACAATCACCCATATCCCCTTTCAGTGGTCAATAAGCCAACTTCTCATGTTTAGTTTCTTAATCTTCCTTTATAATTGAATCTCTCTGGCTATTTAATTACCATAATAGTTCCTCCTCATTGTCTGCTGAAAAATTATGGGGTAAAATTGATGTATTATATCTTAATTTTCTTACTCCTAAAATTTCAAAATAGAAGGTTGTAGCATGACTGCTTATAGCTATATATATTTTGGTGAAGCCTCTGCTATTCAGAGTTGTTCTAAGTCTTCAGTTGTACCCCTATTAATAATTTAAATTGTCCAGAATGGTAAACCAGAATTAATAATGTGGAGATTAAATTCTTAATCAAAGGCAATGTAAAAATAAGTTTAAAACAAAATCACAAGGTATATTATGTATATGGTTGCAGAATTATTTTATTCAATATTAAAAGTGATAAAATTTCTGCTTTTCATCATGATTATTTGATGACTTCAGTGATTCTATTATATGAGTTCTTTATTGGTCATTTATATTTGTATTTTAAATATCAAAATAAGCACCCTATGTTCAATTTTAAATTTAACAGTATAGTATTTCCTACTGTAAGCCTACTTTTAGTAGCAATTTGTCTTTTCTCATGATTGTACTGAGTCTGCTAAAAATGCAAGATGAGAGAGGAAGAATAAATTGATAAAGTTGTATCTAGATTACTCTTGGAAGTAAACCATGAGTTGAGTTATTTGATTAAGGGAAACAGATTATATTCGAGGGTATTTTTGAATTACAGGTTTGTAAAAAGCAAGGTTTTGATATATAATATTTTTTCATAAGGTAAAAATACAGATAGTTCATGGAGAACTAAATACATTCTACCTTATTTGTTATTTCAATCCATAAACAGAATTTTCATCCATAAAATGGATGATATTCTGCTTATAGTACAAAATAAGTAGGAGAATACATAGGCCACAGCTAGTTTTCTGGTACAATTTGACAGTAACATTGAATCAACTATTTTTACAATGTTTTCAGCTGACCTTGGCCCCGAACTTTTGAATAGGATGTTATTTAGGACCTCATCTTCTTCTTCTTCTTTTTAACATTACAGTGGCATTACAATTATTAAAAGGATACGTGTGTTTTTGTAGTGAGGGTGATTGACAACATGGTGATTGTTCAGGCTATGCTGCTTTTATTTATAGTAACATTGGGATGAAGTCAGGAAAACCTGGTTCAAACCAGCTTTATCACATATCAAGGGCATGAAAATGTCAAGTTATATAACTTTTAAACCTTCCTCATCTTCAAAGGGAGGATAACAATACTTTATAAATTTGTTGTGAAGATCAAGTAATTTAGTCAATATGAAGAACTTGTTACAGCACATGATGACATTATTATCACTAGTAGGTTATGTTGCAATGACCCTTTTGAAGTAGGTTGGACATATTTCCATGTTAGATTACCGGGAAGCTTCCAAGAGGACAGAATAAGACTTATCTTTTCTCATTTTATATAAATGCAGTAAGTTTACCCCAGGAGGCATCAGGATATGCCAAACTGCCTTATATATATTAGGCACCTCCTTAAGTGACAAGATTGGATTGAAATCTGAGGTAGGATAAATGGTAAATTCAGCAGCTGTAGACAATGCAGTTAATAAAGATAAGCATGGGAAAAAATAAATGACATGAAAGAGAGGGATAGTTCTCAGGGTGCAAATTAAAAAGTTCATTGTGAACAGTCATTCCACAATGTGGCAATGCTGGCATTTAATAATCAGGCATCATTTTTTAAAGTGTTATTGAATGGAGAACTTAGAGGAATTTTACCTTATTCAGTCTGCTGAAAAGAGACACAGGGAATTAAAAAAAAAAAAACTATATAAAGGAATACCAAAGATGACAAGTGTGTAGAACAAAGCCTGTGAAAAATGATACAGCAGGAGAAATAAAGGAAGGAGATGGAACATAATCATCTGCAGGAATAAGAGGTCCAGAAAATAAGTAACAGGATTTCTTTCTTATCCATTGTCATTTATTTAGTAGCTCCTTTCCTGCTTAAATTTTGTAAAAATTATATCTTCATGTTCATTGTGCTTTCCAAAGAGCACCACTTGTTCTCAAAACATGTCTAAAAGAGAAAATTGTGCCTTTTTTTTTTAAAAAAAAAGAATCTAATGATCATGAGCCCTAATTCTTCAAATGCAATTTTAGAGATTTCCTAGTCATGAGACCCAGGAATAACATGAGGTCAAACTGAATGATTTTGGAATCCTGAATCAATCACTAACTATGGATGGATTGAATTTTCCTATCAATAAAATAAGAGTGATTGTGGGGATGAGTAAATGATCAATACACAAGAAGCTCTTAGGACAGAGCTTGGCACTTTATACACTCAGGTCATGTTTGTGACACAGCAGCTGGGTCACTAGGGCAGGCTCACTCACAGTCACCTACATGCAGAGCACTCACTTAGGCCAGGTCTTCCTCAGTGCAGTCCCTCCCCTTTCCCTTTCATTTATCTGACTTCTACTTCTCTTGCAAGGCCCAGTCTCTTCTACTGACAGGCACAAGATGCAGTGCTTAAGCTGGAAAGAACATCAAAGTTGTAGAATCTCAGTATATCATTTTGCAGGTAAAAAAACGAAGTCATAGAGAGGTACAGGAAGAGGAGGAGGGAGGAGGAAGGGACAGAAATGGCACACCTTGGACCACTTAGCTAAGACATTCACATTCCGGAATCTTGTGCTGCATTCAACATTCTCAAAGTTCCCCTCTTTCTGTGGAACTGCAGAGTTTGGGGATAGATATTTGGATACCAATTTCTATTTCAATTTATTTGTGTTTTTAGGCAACCTGGCAAACTTCTCAATACATGGGGCTTCTATTTCCTCCCCAAACTCTATCTACAACTTGGATGTCTTCTGTATTCTAGAATCCTTTCTTCATCTACAGAGTTTGGATAGGTATTTGGGGGAGCAAATTCAAGAGAATGTGGGAAAAGCAGAGTGAATCTAAAATCCCAAGTGGACTGAGGAGGGGGCATTGACATGAATCCTTTATAAATAAGTTCATAAAAAACAAAATAGGGAAGGAATGCAAATAGACTAAGAAAGAAAGAAATTATCTGTGTAAGGCTGAATCTAGTACTCCTTGAAACTTTGCACACAATCTGCACAAAGCACTGTGCTGCTGGAGGCCATTGCAGCTCAATGACCAACACAGCAGTATCCACATTCCACTGAAATACTTGGAATAATTTGAATTATTATTATTATTCATTTTCATGTAAATCTATAGTTGATATATAATTAAATATTTATATTTTAATTGCTCTTACTACAAGTAACTTTAAATTTTATAATGCATGCCTTTAACTAATATCCTTAACAAATTTAGGAATGGTTATAGATTAAAAGAAGCTTCAATTTGATCTTAGTCCTGGAGGTGTCCAATTACAACCTGTGGACAAATTCTCTCTTTTTGCAGGTGTTGCCCGAGAACTAGTGGCCATGTTGTGATTTATTTTTCTCAGAATAGAGAATTGAATTGGCAGATATTTTCTGAGGAATAATCAAGAACAAGGAAAAATGCTACTTGCTGAAGAAGTAATGGGGGGTAGGACAAAAACACTAGAATTTCAAGAAGCTTATAATTTAATGAACAATAAAGACAGAATAAGCAGAAGATGCATGCTTACAGAGCCTGGTAAATGTGTGAGCTGCATAGCTGCAAAGTTCCCAGTATTTAAAAGAGCTCTTTACTTGGTCAAATGCTCTTCTAGCACCCTCTCAAAATTGTTGATAATTTTTGAACAATGGGTTTCTCATTTTTCCTTGGCACTGAACACCACAAATTACATGTAGTCATTTGCTGCATAATGACAGACTGCATGTATGACAATGGTCTTATAAAGGTATGATATCATATTTTTGCTGTATTTTTTCTATGATTAGATACACAAATACTTTCCACTGTGTTACAGTTGCCTATAGTGTTAAGTACAGTGACATAATGCACAGATTTGTGGCCTAGGAGCATCAGGCTGCATGCACCGTATAGCCTAAGCGTGTAGCAGACTGTACCATGTAAGTTTCCTAAGAATATTCTATGATGTTTTCACAATGGCAAAATGATCTAAGTACACACTTCTCAGAACACATCCCTGTTTTGGAGGGACTCATGACTCTAATGGGTCCTGAATATTCTGACAAGTACTGAAGTAGGTTAAGAACAGGGGTAATGGGAGCCCTTAGGATGGAAAGGTAAGCCAGTCTCTGGATGAAGCTGACTGCCAGAGAAAGCTTCTCCTGGAAAACAATGACAAACTCATGCTGAAAGGATAAGTAGGAATATGTTAAGTGGAAGAAAGAATAGGACAAAAGAAATTATAGGATGAGAGAACAGTATACTTAAAGTCCTTGTGGTGAGCCGAAGCATAGGGAATTCACAGTAGTTTAGTGTACTCAAATTTTAGAGTAAAATGTAGGGATAAGTAAGAGATGAAAAAGGGTCCAGATCATAGAGCATCATGCAATTCTTCACATAGATTCTTATTCAGTTCTGAGAGGATTGAAGTCATTGAGTGATTTTTATGTAGAGGAGTGAATTTATCAAATGCCAGTTTTAGAAAAGTTACTCTTAGTTGCTCTGTAGAAAAATCAATGGGGGGAGTAGTTGGATTGTATTTCCATTAATCTAAACAAGGAAAGATGACTTGAACAAAAAACCTGACAAGAGGAGTTATAGAATTCAGACAATGTGCTGGTTGACAGGATTTCTGAAGGAAGGGATGAGGAGTCAGAAGTAATGACCATATTGTCATTTGGAAAAATGAAAGGATATCCATGCTGTTTGCTGAGATATCAATTAAAAGACAAGTGCCAGGCTTATACAAAAAATTATGAGTTCCATGTTAGAAATGCTGAATTCAAGTTGTCTATATGATATTCACATGGAGAGGTCTAGGGACAGATGGATAAAGGATTCTAGAGTACAGAAGACATTCAGGTTGAAGATGGAATTTGGGGAAGAAATAGAAGCCATATGAATTAGGAAGGTTGCCCAGGTTGCCTAGAAACACACACAAAAATGGAAGAAGCCAAAATAATACATAAAAGTCTTCCAAGGAATAGAAAAATTAATAATGGCAAAACTGCTAAGAAGTCTAGACGCAGCTCCTGGAGTTATTATCATGCAGTACAGAAGTTAATTGATACCCGCATTCGCTTTGACATACTAAAAGTATAGGATCATTCATGCCTGTTTCTGTATGGCAGACCTCAAGGTATCTCACAAAATGCCTTGTAACATGTGTGTGTCTCTCTCTCTCTCTCTCTGTGTGTGTGTGTGTGTGTGTGTGTGTGTGTGTGTGTGTGTGTGTGTGTGTGTTGGCTGATTACCTGGCCAACTGTTTTTTCTTGATTTTCCTTTTCTTCTACTTAAGCAGAAGAGAAATTCTGTTTCCATCTGGTCACTGGGACAGTTCAGCCTGCAGCGCAGCATCATAAATTCTGGACCTAAATTCAGAGGAACACTAGAAAACAATATTTCAAATTCCCTTATGCTCCTGTACTGAATATTCATTATAGAAATATATTTCTTCCTCAAAATAGAGGAGTCATTCCTAGCTGCCTGGTATTTTTTAACTGCCATCTAATATGAATAAAAATGGACCAGGTTAATGAAAACCTGCTGAGGCCATCTATTAGGTAAAGTCAACAGTAACAAAGTCCTTCAGGTAATTACTTACTCACTCTCTTTCTTGACCATTAGTTTTCCTGTCTTTTATTTCAGAAGTCAGTTCTTCAAGTCTGTCTAGTACTTCATTCTTAGAAATACCAGAACATCAATAAATTGTTGGCTTCCCCCAGAGGAAATTAAATTAAATTACATTTACTCATAGAATGTGTCTTTTGTCCCCCTGTATGTCTCATGTGGTCCTGATGGTATGCCTCATTACAGTCTTCTCACTGTAATAGAGAGGAGACTCCCTGAAAGGGGAGGAAATCAAGAATACACCCTTCCTTTTTATATGATGGACTCCAGCTGAATGCAAATTAACTCAGAATCAAACTGCCACAAAGGGTTTATTTATTCCTAATTGATGGCTAAAACTTTTCTTAGAAATTAATATTTTGCATCACATTTTGACACAAACTTGGATGCCAGAGATTGGTATCATATTGCCAGGTTTAGTCTCAAAAAATAATTATGGGATTTGCAAAGGTAAGAGCAAAATCCCTGCTTATTGATGTCTGCTACCCAAATCTATACCACTATTATCTAACATTATATTTCTTAGTTTATTTGCAGTTGACTCCAATTGTACCTAATCATTTTCCATAGGAACCAGGTTGTAAAACTGAAATACAAACTGATTTTGAGAAAGAATCCTCCATGACAAATACGTTTATATTTTCAAATATATCTATATCTATCTATCTATATAAATTCATAGCTGTAATTCCTTTTGTGGATTTAGTGTATTTTTCCTTGTAAAATTACAATTGACTTGAACATATGGGGCACCTGTACCACAGCATGGACTAAAAATTCTAAGGAACATAATTAATTGGAATACCAAGAAGCAGCATGCTTGTAAAGCACATTAAAATTCCAGATAATTTTAGCCTAATTTATGTTCTGAGTATTTGAAAGATGAAGATGACTGAAAAAGCAGTTGGAAGTCAAACTTATGCCTTCAAGCTATGTATTGAAATTCATTGATACAGCAATTCTTGTAAAAGTATAAATCAAACTTATAAAGTAGGAAGAAATATAGCTAAATAATAATGAGAGACATTTTATTCTACATTACTATGTTTACCTTGTGAAAGACATGTAACCTTTTTAAAATTAAAATCTTCCAAGTATTTACAAGTGTAGATAATGCTTTTAATATCTCCATATTTTATATTTATTGTAGCTATCAGAAATCCTATAGAAAATTTACATTTCAATCTTTTTATACTAGAAGAAATAATATTTTTGCAATAAATTTTCATAGCTTGTTTAAAAATAAGTCAGCTGACTGGTGTTTATTCTATCCTAAAATAGATATTTATAAGGCAGAAAACTCTGCTGGCTTAAAATTTAAATGTGTACTAAATTAAACCTTTATTAAGGAATTTTTTTTTCTTTTGTTTTCTTTTTATTTCTTTTTTATTGCACTTTAGGTTCTGGGGTACATGTGCAGATCGTGCAGGATTGTTGCATAGATACATACATGGCAATGTTGTTTGCTGCCTCCATCCCCATCACCTATATCTGGCATTTCTCCCCATGTTATCCCTCCCCAACCTCCCTACCCATCCCCGCTGTCCCTCCCTTGGCCCCCTTAACAGACTTCAGTGTGTGATGCTCCCCTCCCTGTGTCCATGTGTTCTCATTGTTCAACACCCACCTATGAGTGAGAACATGCAGTGTTTGATTTTCTGTTCTTGTGTCAGTTTGCTAAGAATGATGGTTTCCAGATTTATCCATGTCCCTATAAAGGACACTGTGAACTCGTCATCTTTTTATGGCTGCATGGTATTCCATGGTGTATATGTGCCACATTTTCCTTGTCCAGTCTATCATCAATGGGCATTTGGGTTGGTTCCAGGTCTTTGCTATTGTAAACACTGCTGCTATGAACATAAGTATGCATATGTCTTGTTAATAGAATGATTTATAATCCTTTGGGTACATACCCAGTAATGGGACTGCTGGGTCAAATGAAATTTCTATTTCTAGGTCCTTGAGGAAGTGCCACACTGTCTTCCACAGTGGTTAAACTAGCTTACACTCCCACCAACAGTGTAAAAGTGTTCCTATTTCTCCACATCCTCTCCAGCATCTGTTGTCTCCAGATTTTTTAATGATTGTTAGTCTAACTGGTGTGAGGTGGTATCTCAATGTGGTTTTGATTTGCATTTCTCTAATAATCAGTGGGGATGAGCATTATTTCCTACATTTGTTGGCCTCATATATGTTTTTTTTTGAAAAGTGTCTGTTCATATCCTTTGACCAATTTTGGATGGATTTTTTTTTTTCTTGTAAATCTGTTTTAGTTCTTTGTAGATTCTGGATATTAGCTCTTTGTCAGATGAGTAGATTGCAAAATTTTTTTCCCATTCTGTTGGTTGCCAGTTCACTCTAATGATTGTTTCTTTTGCTATACAGAAGCTCTGGAGTTTAATTAGGTCCCACTGTCTATTTTGGCTTTTGTTGCCAATGCTTTTTGTGTTTTAGTCAATTTTCTAAGTTATGATAAAAAACAAAAATTCCATCACTAATTAGTCATTAATAAAAGAGAAGAAAATAGCCCATTATCTCAGATTTAAATCTGGCTTTTAAAGATCTTGAACTGTTTATTATGAGTTGTTTCTCTAAACAATTGCCCTTATATACACAAAACACAATAAATCAATAGTGATACATTTTTGCTACAAAGTGATAGCTACACTCTAAAGGATATAAATTATGTATCTGTTTATAATTGATGTGTATAGATTGTTTTCTTCTTTATATGCAGAATGGAGTTTGTTTGTGTTTTCTGTAGCCATGCCATTAGTGGACACAGGGTAATGTTTTGAGGTAGAGTAACCTGAATTAGAATCCTAAATCTGCTTCTTATTAGCTAGTCTACCTTGCATAAATTACCAATCATTTTGTATTTTCCTTATCTATAAAAGGGAATTCCTCCTTGTTTCGATTATATTGTGAGGAATGTAATGATATATGCAAAATACTCAGAATGGTGATTAGCACAAATTAATTTTATTTGTACAATACATCTAATATGACTTCCAAGACCAAGGGAAAACAATGATAACAATAATAACAGAAGTCAGTATTCATAACATCTGTGATTCAGCCAGGAAATTTCTTAGGGAAAAGTTAGGTGTTAAAATAATTCAGTATTTTTTTTCTGGTGCAAACTATAAGATAAAAGCATGGCCATGTAGCAAATTCAATAAGAATATAAATAATTAATTTATTAGAAATTTTGAAACCATTCATCTTTAAAGTCAGAATGCTTGGCTTACTTGTCTCAAAGTTTTTATGAAATATAATTGGATAATGATTATAAAGTCAGATTTTTATTAAGATTAAATAGCCTATTAATTTTATCTAGCTTGTTTTCAATTTGGTGAACCATGTTGTCCAAACTGTGGCATCTCTGATGATGACAAAATAGCATAAAAGTGCAAGACAGAGTTTTGTAGAGTGTTTTTACCTGTTTGCCCAAAACAAACCTTAGGAGTTATTATTGCATTTAATCAAAGGTGGAGTGTGAGTTTTTATATTTTTAGAATTACACATTTTATCTTTCTTAGTCTTTCTGTTGCTTATAACAGAATATCTAAAATCATATAATTTAGAAATAATATAATTTATTGACTGCAGTTTTAGAGCCTGAGAAGTCTCATGCTGAGGGGCTGTATCAGGTGAGAGCCTTCTTGATGGTGGAAACTTTCTGAAGAGTCTTAAGACAGTTGAGAGTATCACAGGGCTTGAGGGCTGAGCATAACATGGCAGCTCAGGTCTGTCTTCCTTTTCCTATAAAGCCACCAGTTCTCCTCCTGTGATAACCCATTAATTCTTTTATCTACTGATGGATTAACCTTTTTATTAAGGCAGAGCTCTCATGATCCAATCGTCTCTTAAAGGCACCATCTCTTAATGCCACATTGGGAATTAAGTTTCAACATGAGTTGTGAAGGAGACATTCAAACCATAAGATTGTCTATATTGGGAAAATATGAATGATTTGTCCGAAAGTATAGCAGAAGCTCTTTTCTCTCCAGATTCAGAAAGAAACAGTATGGCATAATAGATCAACTGTGAGCTTTGATGATAGTAGTCCATTGATAACAACTACCATAGTCACATAAATGACCATTAAATTATTACTACAGTTTCCTATAAAACAACTATAGGCAAGGCATGCTGGCTCTCACCTGTAATCCCAGCATTTAGGAGGCTGAGGCTGGTGGATCATCTGAGGTCAGGAATTCGAGACCAGCCTGACCAACATGGAGAAACCCCGTCTCTACTGAAAATACAAAATTAGTCAGGTGTGGTGGTACATGCCTGTAATCCCAGCTACTCAGGAGGCTGAGGCAGGATTATCACTTGAACCTGGGAAGCAGAGGTTGTAGTGAGCTGAGATCATGCCGTTGCACTACAATCTGGGCAGCAAGAGCAAAACTCCATTTCAAAATAATAATAATAATAATAAAATTGTAGTAAAATACGTGTTGTAAACCATTGTTAGAACTAGCTAAAGTATGCCTATATAGCACACAGCAATCTCGGGGACACAGGGATAGTCTACAACATGTATAATTAATGATAATTATTAACATTGTACTGACCCAAACATTTATATTTTATTACTTCCTTTATAGCTCATATATAAGCACAGTACAATATGACACATGACATATATTTATGTTATCAATGAAAGTGAGTTATAATGAGTTTTTGAGCTTTATGAACCTTTATTTTAAAATAGTAGTTAACATATTTTAGGGTCTGAATATTAGACCCTGCATCTATGAGAGATTATTAAGAAAATATGCAATTATCTGAAAAACTCCTCAAATGAAAATTCAGAGGGTAACAAATTTGATACGAACTTTAAAAATACATATTCTAGTAATTTTTACTTGCTTCTAGGTATAACTGAATTATTCTGCATTTGTTTTCCATATGAAAACGTGTTGTTTATCTGAGAAATTGTCTGGATAAATGCAGTGTATGTACTTGAATGTTTTGCAGTGCTATTCCAACTGGAAACTGCTATATGTCCTATTTGTTTTATATATGAAAATAATCTCTGAAGAATTTGTGGACCAAGAAAAAACATATTGTATTAGTTTTCTATTTCTAGGGGCTGAAATTAGCCTGCTAATTTATTTCTTTCAGAGGCTGCAGGAAAGAATTTATTCCTTGTATTTTTCAGCTTCTAGAGGTTGCCAGCATTCCTTGACTTGTGCCACATCACTTCAATCTCTGCTTCTGTCATCACGTTGCTTCTCTTTGCCTGACCTTTCTACATCCCTGTTATAGGAACCCTTATGATTACATTGGGCTCACCTAGATAATCCAGGATAATCTTCTCATAATAAAATCTTTAACTTAATCTCATTTACCAAAATTTTTTCCCAGTAAGGTAACATTCACAGGCTCCAGATATTAAGATGTGTACTTATTTGAGGGTGAGCATTACTCAGTTTAGTATTGTCCACCCACTGACCTCCAAGGATTTACATCTGTCCACATGGAAAATACATTAAAACATCTCAAGATTCATAAAAGCCTCATTCCATTAAAACATCAACTTAAAGTCCAAAGCTTCATCTAAATTTTGTCATATCAAAAGTACCAAACATAATAATCTAAATCATATAATTCAGGTATAGTTGAGAATCTTGCATGATATATCCTAGGACAAAATTTCACCCCATCTGTAGACTGATGAAACTAGAAAACAAATTGTCTGCACTTAAAATACAATGAATGGTGTGACAGGAAAGATATATAAGTTATAGATATTCCTATTTTAAAAGAGAAAAAAGGAAGAAAACAAAAGGAAAAAAGAAAAAGGAGTTGTTGGTCCCAAGCAAATTTAGATATATAATTTTGTAGAAATACAGATAAACTCCATTAAGCTTCAAGACCTTGGAATAATCCTCGGTGGCTCTTGCCTCCATCATCTGGGAGTGCAGCTCTGCGGTGAGTCATTCTCCCCTTTTTTTCTTGAAAGGTAGATGTGCTTGAAGCTGAGTAGTTTTATTACGCTTTTCCCTCCCTGTATGATTTTGGGAGTCTGACAGTCTTCTTTCATTCTGTCCTATCTGTGTCTCTTTCAATTCAAGCTGGCAGTGTTCCTGCTGATAAAACATGCTTAAGAATCTCTTGGCTCCCTCACGTGTATCACAAAGATTTGCTCCATTAGTCAAGAGGCTCCTCCAAAGAGCTTTTCTAAATAATCCTGTCTTTCTTCCTGGGTTCTGCTGAGCTGGTTAAGGAATTCATCAGCTACTTGCCTAATCTCTTCACAGAGTCCTCTCTGTTCTTGAGTATTCTGCAGTTTTTAATCCTTTTAAGGCACTAACAAAGGTTGTGGAACCACATCTTTGGCTTTCTTGTCTAAAGCACATTCTCCTGCTATTGTAGTTCCTAATTTTAGCATATTTTGCAATCAAGATAAGCTGATAATTTAAGAGATCATAAAATATTGGTTCCTTGTTGCTAAACATTTCCCTCAATTTGTCTCTTTTCTTTCGCATTTTACAATAGGGAGCAAGAGGAAACCAGGCCCACCTTTAACCCTTTGCCTGAAAATCTCCTAAATACATAAGTTCACAGCTTATATGTTTTGTTTCCACTTACAACTGTACGGCACAATTCAGCTGTTTCCTGCCACTATGTAACAAGGGTCCATTATCCCCTAGTTTTAAATAACATGTCCCTAATTTCCTTCTGAGCTCTCAGCAGCAGCACATTTAAAATCTATATTTTCACCAACATTCTGTTTATGATAATTTAGGTTTTCTGTAAGATGATGTAAGTTTCCTGTACCATGCTCCTCAGTTTCTTCTGAGCCCTCACAAGCAATGCCTTTAATATTCAGTTTTCTTCTAACAGCCTGTTCAAAGAAATGGAGGCTTTTAAAATCCTGTTCCTCAAAATTAGTTCAGCCTTTTCCCATTACCAAATTCTTAAGCAGCTTCTACAGGTTTAGTATTTGTTACAGCAGCACCCCACTTCCAGTACTAAAATCCGTATTAAGTTCCTGTTGTTGGTGTTTAAGCTTAAAGTATCTGTAGAATAGGTGCATTCTGGAGGCTCCAGGAAAGACTTTTCACCTTGTGCTTTTCAGCTTCTAGAGCCTGCCTTCATTCCTGGGCACATCATACATGCAAGGTGCAAAGACCAGCAAGAGCTTCTTCTCCACATTTAGAGATAATTTTAAGTAGATTCTTTGAACCAAACACTGAATCTATTCACAAAATAAAAGAGAAGAGCACAGTAATGTCATTTATTATTATTCATATTATGAATCTTAAATAAAAAAGAGATTTCTAAATACAAAAAAAAAAAACCCTCTCAAAATTCTTTTATATTTCAAAGAGTATAACATTATCCTAAGGTACAGGCAAGCAGTTCTTTTGTTCAACGTTTCAGTAAATATGTTATCCAATCAAGTTACGTAAGAAAACCATTCTATCCCCAAATGCCTAAGCCGGTTGTATTCAATTATATTTATCATTTTAAAAGTACGCATGCGCTCGAAAAGTTTCCTAATCATTCAGTCTTTTTCCAACATGGGTATGGAGCCTGGTAATATGAAAGTTGAGGGAAAGTTTTGCACTTGTTCAGCAGAGGTATATTTTGTAAAGGGAATATTATTAGAGCTCAACCAAAATAGAACTACTGTATTCATAGAACATTCTTTTTCTCATACCTCATTTAGTTCCTGACTGTCAGGTCAATTGTTACTATTATATATTAATGGGGTAATTATAAGACCAATTGCTTGTTGCTCTCCTAGAAATCCTTTTTTTTTTTTTTTTTTTTTTTTTTTTTTTTTTGCCATTTACGTTTAATTTTCCTGGCATCCTTTTCTCTGATATTTTTAAAATTGTTCTTCTGACAAATTAAGCAGTATATATAAGTAATGCTAGTTAACAAAAACTTGGGCTAAGAAGAATTGCAAATACTAATGTGCTTTTTCATTGGCATCTCGTCTCTAGCATTTCACTCCATCAGCATCTCCATTTTCTATGTCCCTAAACTCAAAGGGTCACCCAGTGCTATCAAGGCACCCAATTGAACATACACATATTTTCCCCACCTTACTTTTCTCTTATTTCACTTCTATTCACTTTTTCTTTCTAAATTCTTTCTGTTTCTGAACCTGAAAGGAAGCAACCTAGTTAAAGCAAGAATTGAGAGTACAAAGACAGTGATGTCAAAGAGATGTTAATCCTCCACAGCGTCTGGCCGTGTTGAGATATTTCTCTTTGTGTAGTTGAAAACTGGAAGTAGCTGGGTATATTGAAACTCTTCTTTCCCAAATTCTATTGAAGTGAAGAATAGAAAATTTAGAAATATTAGGATTTAGGAGATAATTTAATGCACTAATTTTGTGACAAGAATATCCAGAGGAATTCAGGGACTTGCCTAGGATAATGCCAGGACTAGAATTCGAGCTTAGTGACTCAATCAAGTATTCCTTTGGCTGCATTTTATAGCCTTAGTCAAGTTAAGAATAAAATAAACTTTGTTCTGGCATTTCACCTTGCTTAGATGATTTCTTTCCTAAATCTCACCTTCAAGAAATCCAGATGTCATGTAGATCAGCAGAATGTATTTAGTAACAAATCTTAATACTCCATAAATAAATCACACATAAACTAACAGGAGAAATTAAATAAATTATAGAATGATAAACCATAAATTATGAAAGTCGACATATTTTTCTCCTAGATAATTTGGAAAACTCTAGGATTGATTTATTGTTGTTAGCCAGGTTTTCATATTACTTAGCCTTTCTGAGACTTGTTTATCTTGATTTATTTTTATTTACCACAAAATTTCACAATACATTAAATTGTGTGTGTGTGTGTGTGTGTGTGTGTGTGTGTGTGTGTGTATTTCATTTATTTATTTATTTATTTTTGAGACAAGCTCTTGCTGTATCACCCAGGCTGGAGTGCAATGGTGATCATAGCTCACAGCAGCCTCAACCTCCTTGGCACAAACAGTCCTTCCACCTCAGCCTCCAAGGAGCTAGCACTGCAGGCAAATGCTATCATACCTGGCTAATTTTTTAAATTTTTTTGTTGGGACAGGGTTTCACCACATTGCTGAGGCTGGTCTTGAACTCCTGAGATCAAACAATCCACCCAACTTATCTTCTCAAAGTGCTGGATTACAGGCATGAGCCACTGACCCCAGCCAATAATATTTTTAAGATTATGAAAGTTTCTGTTTGTCTTAGGTGACTGAGTTTGTAGCAAAATACAGTGCACCATTTTCTTACAGTTAAGCTCAGCATTTAAATATTTGAATAGAAACACATTAAGAAAAAATACTATCCCAATCTTCTCAAACCACTAGATTAATTTTTTGATAAAATGTATTAGTCACTGCTACCAGTATTTCTTTCATAAATAATTAGGCAGATTGATAACACCATAGATTCAAATGTCTCTGCAACACTTCCGAGAAATTTTGCAACTTTTCTCTATTGAGTTCTCAGTCTCATTTTCTGCAAATACTATTTCATAGCTTCTCTACCATCCTCAGATTGCAAACTATCCTTTTTGTTCCCTCTATTTTTGTGAATGTGCCTCATACTTTCAATTCGTCATAGAGCCCCAAGTTGAAAATATTTTTTTCTGCATCTGTACCGATCTTATCTTTTCATCTTTTATTATAGTGGGAGAAATGTATGCCCCGGTAATGACTGCAATTTTACATTTCACTTCAGAAGTCACATTGGGAAGAATTCCATTTCTTCCTATGTTCCCAAGGACTTCTTTTTGGGAAGAAGCTCTCTTCTTTTTCCCCTTTATTTGCTCAACTTTCTTTTCCATATTAGCACAAATTATTCTCATTATCATCCACACATATTCTAGTTTTTTATATTTAAAGCATAATTTTAAGAAAGCAATATCTTCTTTCTTGACTTCACAAATTCTTCAGCTATCTATAATATTTTCCTGTTTTTTACCATTTGACTTCTTGAAAGTGTTTGCTATAAACACCATCTCTACCTAATTCTGATTCAAAATTCTCAAAGTTTAAAATATTATGAACTATCTTTAATATATTGAAAGGCAAAGAGAATAATATAAAATATAGCTATATGCCCACCTTCCCCAGGTTCATTTAATGTTGATATTTTGTGAAATTTTCTTAGACTCTTTTCTCCCAAAGAAATATTATATCACACATATGGCTAAAGTTCACCTCATTTAATTCATTCTTTCATTCCAGAGGTTGACTATTATCATAAGATAGAGATATATGATTTCCACCCTAATATTTATAGTTTATAATAATTGTATCTACTCATAAATAATATATAATCTTTTAATCTCCTATCTATAAAAGCATAATTTATGTTTTATTATACCTACATAAATTATATCAAAGTATTATTATACTTTTGTACTTTATGTTAATACATGCAGATCTAGTTTGCTTGTGTTACCATTAGTATTCCAAAACATGAATATATCAAAACTTATTTATCCATTCACATGTTGATGGATATTTAGTTTGTCCAGCTTTTCATTCATATAAGCAATCCTACAATGTGCACACTTATTTATATTTCTTTGGTTAAATAAAAGTATTTATTTAGAAGAGGGGTTGGTAGCCTGAAGGTTCAGCATCTTCAACCTTACTAGAGATAGTCAAAGTGGTTTTCAAAGAAGTTAAAACAATTTAAACTCCTATTATCAGAACATGGATATCTTTTCATTCTCCATATATTTAAATAATACTCATTTTAATCAGACTTTTAGATATTTATTTGAAGAGTATAAAATGGTTCCCATATTTGTTGTTTATTACTGCATAACAGATTTACCCCTATATAAATGACTTAAAATAGAAGGATTTATCTTACAACGTATGTGGATCATGATTCTGGGCTTGGCCTAAATGTGTATGTCTGCCTCAAGTTCTTTCATAGGGTGCAATTAAGAACTTAGCTGTGGCTGGGCTCTTGTCTAAAGGTTCTCTTGGGGAAGATTCATTCATTCTTACTCATATGGTTATTAGCAGGATTCAGTTTCTAATGTCTGTTATAGTGAGGGTCTCAGATTCTCCTTGGCTATTGGAAAAAGGCCTCCCTCAGTTCTTTGCCACAAGCACCATTCTATAGGGCAGCTAACAGTATGAGAGCTGATTATGTTCAAAGCAAGCAAGAGAGTTAGAAAGCATGAGCAAGACAAAAGCCACAGCCTTTTGGTAACCTTATCTCAGAAAAAGATTTTTTGATACTGTTTTTCATATTTTATTCATTAGTAGCAAGTTACGAGGTCCATCCACATACAAGGAGCCGGAGTTTCACAGATGCATAAATACCAGGGAGTGGGTATCATCTAAAGCCATCTTAGAAGCTGCCTACCACAGTATTTTATTGCATCACTGCCACATTTTTCTGACCATTATTTTGACATCTTTTCATATGTTTTTAGCATTAAGATTCCTGTTTTGTGAATTACTCATTGATATGTTTTCCACTTTTCTATTGAATAATGTTTGTTTTATTCTTAATATGTAGATATTCTTTGTATATTCTGAATACTAATTTTTGTTAGTTTTATAAGTTAGAGCCTATTCATTCTTCAATCAACTTGAATTTGATATACGTACGCTTCCATTTCTTCTATCCCCATTGCCAAAACCAGGCTTGTTAGGTCATCATTGATTTTCTTATTGTCAAATTCAATGAATGCTTTTCAGATCTCATCTTAATTGACTCGCTGGCATCCTTCAATATAGATGAATAATTCCATTCATTTATCATTAAAACATACTTTTTTTAAAACTTCAACTCTATGTCATATATACTATTTGTTCTTGACTTTCCTGACAGTATCATATATTGGCTTTTCACCTTACATGATAGATATTTGGTGGACTCTTTTGTTGGTATTTCTGCTTACTTCACCTCAAAATATCTATATTCATTAAGATTATAGCTGATATTCTTTTCCTAGTGATTTTGTTTGGTTTCATGGATAAACACTGATTATGATGCCAATAATTCTCAGGTTTATATCCCTTTAACTGTATCGCCAATCTTCTTTTAATATGTAGTGTGTTCACTTGAATAACTCACAAACCTCTCAATCTTTATAGTAGGCCTACAGCTGAAATTTTGATCATCCTTATTCCTCAGTTGTCTGAAGGTCACAAATATCATCTTCTTTCATCCAGTGGGATATTGGAAAATAGGAAATATCTATTACATTTCCTTGTCCCTGTATCAAGTCCTGTGTGCACCACCTACTCAAACTTCCTGTATTCATATATACCTCTCCCCCTTTATGGCTGTCAGTTTAGCCAAACTATCTGCTTCTCTTCCCCATGCTAGGTTAGGCTCTCTCATTTCCATTTTGCTTATGTTTCCTTATGTTTTTAAGAAAAAGAAAAATATATATAAAACTCATAGCAAGTGATTTTAATGTAAAAATAATGGCATAACTCCCTGTAATAACATTCCCAAATATTTCTATAGCGCTTTGAATCAGATTTTAAATCCTCAATGATAGAACTTCAGTGACAAACTTTGCACAATAGGGTTTAACATAGTTTTCTTGCCTAATTAGTTTCTTGCCTCAGTTTTCCCTCATTCGATTTCTCTAACCACACTTGGTTTCTCTCTTTTTCTGTAAAATTCCAAATGACTTTCAGGCTCAATTTTTTGAAATTTAAATTTTTTGCTTATGAAGACATTTTCCTGCATAATTTGTATTCATTCTTCAGGTATCAGTTGAAATATCACTTCTTGAAGAAGTGATATTTCACTAAATATTCTAGGGTCTTTTTCCATAATATTATGCAGTTTTCTTTCATAAGAGTTATCACAATTTTAATTATATAATAATCTATAGTTATTTTGTAATTATTTGATTAATATCTGTATCATCCACAGACTATAGTTATATAAAAACCAAACTCATATCTCTAGTAGTTTTGCATCCCTAAATTCTAGAATATTGCTTGGCCCATAGTTGGAACTTAATTAATATTTATTCAATAAATTGCTGAATCTACTGCTAGTTCTAACTCCACAGGAGCTTTTAATCCCATTGGTACAAAATTAAAGAGGAATACAAAATTGAAAACTAAAATGTGAGCCACAGTCATTAAGAATACTCTAAGGGAAAGTTTCATAACCTCACTAGCCATCTATTTCCTCATTATTAAATGAAGGGTTTAACCTAGATCAAGTCTAAGATCATTTGCACCTCTAAAATTAAACAATCCTAACTGCTGGCTCAGGAAGAAAGAAAAATCAATGTGCTTTAAGAACTGAAGGAAAATTTCATAAAGAAACTTTTGATGATAAAAGCTATAATTAATGGGGAAGAAATGGAAATTAACATAGGTATTCTGAGATGGTGAGATCAACCAAATGCCTGAAGTAAAGGACTATTTTGGATTTCAGCAGGAGAGATTATTTACATGGAGCCATTCATTTATAGTAAGACACCTATAAATGAGGACAAGGTTTTGGAAGCCACAAGACATTGTAGGATTTTGACCTATGGTGCAACATGACTGTGCATTATTTTAAAAATAAAATTATTTTCTATAAATATGTATTGATTTTTGACTATGTAATGGGCACTGCTAGGTACTGGTGATACAAACATGAATCAGCCATGATTCTTGCCTCTGTGTCCCTCAAAAGAGTGGTGTGGTAGTCTTTTTAAAAATGAGTAATATAATATTACATTACAGAAATAATATATCAAAAAATATGTAACAACTAAAAATACAATCCATTCATAAGTATTTCACAATAAAAGGCAGTTTTATATGGTGGAGACATCATCTTTAATGTACTTACCATTTGCAGGAACAAGACCACTTCTAAGAATGTAGCCATTTTAGGGAGGTGTGGGTGTAAACTTCAAATAATTTATAGTCTCACTGACTTTATCTGTTGATAGAAACTCTCCAAACCTCATTTTCTTTATGTGTTAAAAACTAAAATAACCAGGTTGGTATAAAGTTTAGAGGCATAAATGTTACAAATGTTGGAAACACATCATTATACAGAAGGAATCTAAGAGTACAATAAAGTGAATTCGTGAAGAAATTGTTCAAAATTTAATCAAGGCTGTAAGAACTATTGCTTTCTCATTCTTGGAAAAAAAATTACTCAGATTCCGAACTTCTACCAAAACAAATATATATATTATATATACATACGTGTGTGTGTGTGTGTGTGTGTGTGTGTGTGTATCACCAGATTTATATATATATATATATATACACACACACACACATATATATATATACATATATATATATATAAATAAGTATATGCCAGATAAATTTAAAATAGAAGCTAGCATTTGAATACTTGTAAGTATACTATATGTATTAACTCATTTAAATCTTACAAAAGCCCCATAGGGTGGGTAATATCATTAGCCGCATTTTAAATGCAAAAGTACTAAGGCACTAAGAGGTTAAGAAGCTTTCCCAAGGTGATCCAGATTATTAAAATTAAAACCTGATGCCTCTGGATGATGAACATGACCTCTTACTACTATATTCTACAAACTATATAAAATTGTATTGAAATTCTACAAAGATTGGGTTAAATATACAATCTTAGCAATAGTACATGAAAATTATTTTTATAACTTTGAGCTGAGGGGATAAAAAACAACTCCCTAAAGAAAGAACCCAAGTCATAAAGGTACTTTAAGGAAACAAAAATGTAAGAATGGAAATAAATGTTTGCAGTGCATTTAGTACACAATGTCTTATTATCAATATGTAAAGAGTTTCCATAAATCAATCAGAACACAAATTCTCAATAAGAAAATAATAATAGGGCAAAATATGAGATCAGCAATTCATGAAAAATAAAAGCAAAATGTTGCTAAACATATTTAAGAATTCTCAATCATAAGTGAGCGGAAATGCAAATCAAAACAAAAAGATGCCACTAGCAAAAAGAAAATGTTAATAGTAACCAATGTTGTTAAGGACACTAAAACATATTATTCATATGTTTATAAATTCACATGCTTTCAAAAAGGCAATTTCTAATATCTATCAATATGTCTAATATATATGTCCTTTGATAAAGCAAATTATTTTCTAGAAATCTACACATTGCAATGTAGTGATTAAGAACTTCGGTTTCAGAACTATCTGGAGGAAAGTTCCTGCTATTCCATTTTTATATGTGTACCCTTGAAGTTCTTTATTTTTTGTAGGCCTGAAATTACTCATTTGAAAACAAGATAGCAATAGGAAAGTTGCCTCACAGGGTTATTCTGTAGATTACATGAAACCATGCATGTAAAGCAATTTACACATTTTAGGAGTTGATAAACATTAAATAGTGTGATTATTATTAATTATACTATAGATATGTCTCAAGTGTGAAGGAAAAGCTTTATGAGAATGTTTATCATACTCTAATAACTTCTATTAATAGTATTGAATACAATCTTGAAATCACTGCAATTATCTTTGTACAATTGTGGCAAATAAATTGGTCTTAAGAAGACAGGAGATGGGAAAATGCTGCTCTCTGTGACTGATGTCACATATGCAATGGGTGAAGATTCAGAAAATTAGTATTGGTCAATGGGCACGTATTAAAATGCCTATTAATAGATACATTTAATTCTAAAGCATTAAATGTTTGTTAAAACATTCAACAAACATCAGAGACCAAATCAGAATTCATAAAGAAAAAGTCAAATCTTCTCTCTAAAAGAAAATTGTGTTGGGTTGATATTTTAAAACATTGTGTATTTTATTTTAGAGAACCATATAACATGTCCCATGTTAATGAATAAGGTAGTGGAATATGATTAGGCAATAGTGTGCTATGGAGACTCAGATGTACTATTAAGAATAGAGGGAATGGATTTAAACTTACGGAAGTTAGTTTGAATGCCAGCCTGAATGAGATGTGCCCATGGATTGACCAAAGCTGCTGCATTTGATACATTCTCTTTCATATTTTCATCAAAGAACTAGGGGAGGTATGATTTCTAAATTTGCAGCTCTCACAAAATTGCATCGGTCATCCCATATACCCCATAAATATATATACCTACTGTGTATTCACAGTGATTAATAATTTTAAAAAATATTTAATTGCAGTGGACAATTCAGGTAGATGATGTAGTCGAGTTTTGAAGTGATCTAAGACACTACATTAGAAACAACAAAATAGTATTTAACAAAGAGAACCTTTTGTAAATTGCTTTAAGTTCAAAATATAAATTACACAATTACAGAATTTCATCTAAAAAGCTATTATTATACACAAAAATATGGCCCAAAATTGTGATGTAACTGTTAAAAAAAATTCACATCATTTTACCAGTGTATGGCTCTTTATAGTGTTCAGTTATTGCATTCTATTTTGGACAACACATTTTAACAGAAACATTGTCATATTGAAATACGCCCAGAGGACATATGAAAATCCTACAGATTTGAGAGTTGGAGGAGCTAGGAATGTTTCTTTAGCAAAAGGGAAATTGAGGGAAGACACAAGTCTATTCAAACATGTGAAGATTTTTTTTTGTAGAATAGGAGACAAAATTACTATATCTAGCTTAAAGGGCAGTTGAAAGCTGCAGGGAGGTGAAATTCATTTCAGAACAGACTTTCTCACAATTAGAGGTATTCAACATTACAGTCAACTTTTTTTTTAGTATTTAAATCCTCTGAGCTGGAAGTGCTTAAGTAAACAGTACAACAACTGCCTTCAGGATTGTGGAAGAGACTGTTTATAGGAAAGAATGGATTAAATTACTTCTAAGATTTCTTTTTTAAAAAAGAACATGGGAAAATGGAAAGAATGCCAATCTTGAAGGCAGAAGACTTCCAAGTCAAACTTACTCTAACATTTATCTATGTTTTAAGGCACTTTAACTTACAGTAATGTATGAGATTCTTTTTAGGGTAGGGGAAATTGTTAATGTTATCCATAGGAGACTTCTCAGTACTAGTCTGTAAGGTCAGCGCTTTGTAGACTGGCACAGTAGAACTGTCCTCAACCTGGGTGAGAAAAGAAATTCCAGAGAAAGGAAACCATCATCGTAAACACAAATTATTCCACTGTCACGTCTCCAGTTACATTGGTTTAAAGTTCTATTCAATTCCCATTAGATATGTATTAGATATTTTGTATTTTTTTACAGTGCATAGTAGGATCACAGGCACAAAAAGAAAATTGTTATTTGATTTATTCTCACATTTCAGTCATCATTTGTCTTGTTTTAATGCTTTATTCCCTAGTCATTCCACATGTTAAGCTTCTCTGTAGGACATTGTTCAGGCCTCCCATGTTTAGAAAAAATAGATGTGCTGACTTGCAATGCTTTTGCAAACCATATAACATAAATCTAGGTATCGCCAACTTTTCAGGAGACCCAAACATTATAATTTCAGTCCTGTTATCACAAAGGATTTGTTTTATGTGATTTTGTAACCTCTGTTTCAAGAAAGAGCTCAAAAGACTAGAAATAGCATAGAATAGACTAAATGTGAACTGTAAGTACCTCCATCTATCTCCTAATTACCTTCTCCCCTTTGTGAACACTCTGGATTACTGCACAAAGCCCTGGGACCCTCAAGGTCTCTCACTAAATCAGAAATGCTACTGAGTGCCTAATGTGGTGAGGAGTGTAACTCTTCCTCAGATAAAGTACCTTGCTGTTTCCTTCCTTTCCTGAAGGAAACTCTGGCCATGGTTATCTAGTTGTGTATAGTAAAAGCTGCCTGAGTTCTTGAAACATTTGGAATCTTGAACATTTGGGGTTAATATATCAGTATTTTCTGAAAGCCCCTCACCCTTCCAGATGAGGTTGGGTCCTTGCTCATTTTATGCTCCCACCTTATACCTTTCTTTTTTAGCACTGATCACTACTAGATTTTATCAATTGTTAATATCAATATATTTTCTAATATCTGCCTCCCTGGATATAGACAGTGTTTTGTGGAGAAAAGATACCCTGTTGTTCTGGTTCATGCTAAACCTCCTAGATACATTCCAGTGCCTGGCATATAAGAGACATAGGAGATCTTCAATGAGTATTTACTGAATGAATACATAGCATTTTGTTTGTGGAAAAAAAGTTGGATGGGCTAACTTAGGATCTGTATGTTTGCCGATATCATTCATTTTCATATTTTTTATTACCTATTTTATGCCAGATAATGTACTAGGTGATAGGCTCACAAAATTACATAAGTCTTTGCTTCCACCTACTCTGAGTGATGGTTTAAAGTCAGATTTAGTATCAGAAAAAAATCTGGAAGAATGCAATGGTATGTTGATGTTAATTAGTTGTACCTCATTGCCCTTTCTCCAACTCTCATACTACCAACCCCCAATCCTCACCCTTAGCCATTGTCAGGTATAAGTACACCCCAGTATTCTTGCCTTAGATAAAGATAACTCAAGGCTTAACTTATGTTTCAGAGCTCCCCAGCGGAATCAGGCTGACACCACCCTCTGCAGACTTTGCCTGAGTTCCGCTGTTTCTTGGCATTTTCCCCTTCCCTACTTTGCCTCCTCTACTCTCTGGCTGTCACCCAAGGGAAAACTTCCTCAATTAAACGTTTGCACAGGAACTCTCATCTCATGATTTACCTCTGGGGAATCTGACCTTAGACCAGCTTTTTCTAGCCCTATTCGCAATATCTTGATGACTATGCTCAGTTGCTCTGGAATCAGCAGTTATGAATAAAATCTGTTTCTCAAGGATTACTTTAATTCAAGAACTAGATTCACCTTTGAAATCCTTGCCTTAATCCCTTTAAATCCCAAATATTTCTATATGCACTAGTCTTTGCAAAATTAAATTAGAGTGTACTAAAATTCATCTTTTCTGAAATGAAAAGGTCTCAATCTTTTCTGGGAACAAAGGCTGAACTAACCATAGCACATAACATGATATATTTTAATCTAATTAAGATACCTTTTAGGAGTCCAATTACGAATAGATTTGAAAAGTAATAATTTTGAAAAAATATATAATTGTACCACTCCAGATGTTCTCAGTGAGAGTTTTAAGCAGAATATGGCAAATATGTAAATCTGAGACAATAATAATAACCCATTAAGGCTGAATTGACAAACACCACAATTATTTTCAATTGGCAACTATGTGCCAAAAGTTTCAAAGTTAAGGATTTATTTTTTATTTCACTGCACAGACAAGCTTTACTTTCCATTAGAATATATTTCTTGTTTTAATATGTCTAAACCTCTGATTTTACCAGGTAAGTCTTCTCTTCACCCAAAATGTAAAATTCATACTAGCCTGTCACCTTATTAGACAAGACATTAAAATTCCGTACACCACCTGCATCTGATCCATCTTATCTGGCCCTCCTCACACCCCTATACTCATCTACTTCCAGCTGAGTGCAAATGTGAAAAGTGAAAATGACCATGACTGTGGCAGGAAGTTTTATAAAATTCTTCCTTCAATCCACTTACCTGATTTTCTTCCTGATTATAGAGAATTTTATACATTTTATAAATTATTTTTATATGCAATTAATATGTGATATTAAAACATAATTTGCTCATTTATTGACTGATTTCATAACAAATATCCTTTGAGCACCTGCTTGGTTCCAGGGACTGTGGTGATAGGTGGTGGGCTAAAGAGATAAATTAGACACTGGCGCCCCCAAGGAGCTCAAGTTCTAATGAAGAGGCTGAGGGCTATAAAAACAGATTAAATCAGAAAAAAACAAAATAGAAATGTGTGCAGTCTACAGATCTGTTATTTATTCATTGAAAAATAAATACATTGAGGTTTTTTTACTTCACTTATTAATGCTGCTCAACCAAAGAATGACAATGAAAACATGGCATTTTTTTTTAAATCCAATAAATGTATGTAGAATATAATGCAGAAGTAGCAAGCTTGAAATGGCTACCCTCTTTCGTCTGGGAATGAGTTCTCAGGCTTTATTGTTAAGTTTGGCCTGATTGTCACTGTGCAAATGAATAATTGCGATTAAAGGCAGCAAGTCTTACAACGGGGGCAGAAATAGCGTAGAATATGTAGACAGTAGAATATGTTCCCTGCCTAGAGGGAGGCTTTCCAGAGGAAGGTCTTGATTTGGGACTTGCAGTGAATTAATTTTCTAGGGAAGCCATAAAAAAGCACCATAATCTGGGTGGCTAAAATCATAGAAATTTATTTTCTATCATTTCTGGAGGATGGACAACAGAGATTAAGGTGTCAGGGTTAATTTCTTCTGAGGCCTTTCTGTTGAAATGGCAGTCTTCTCTTTGTCTTCACATGGTGTCCCCTCTGTGTATTGGTTTACTAATCTCTTTTACAGACACCAGCCATATTGGATTAGGGCAGAATCTAGTGACCCCATTTACTTTGAGTTACCTCTTCAAAGCACCCATCTCCAAATACACTCATATTCTGAGGTTCTTGTGGTTAGAACTTAAATATATGAATTTTGGGAAAGCATAAACTAACCCAGGACATTCATGCTATTAAAACAGGAGAGTTCCCTGACCCACATCACAAGACATGCCACAGGGATACTGCTTGTCTGTTTGGTTGCTGCATGCTCAAACCCCTTGTGAGATGGGGAACACACAGATGGGCAGGTGCAGGAGCGAGGGCAAGCACTTTTGGGCTCCAGCCCAATGGTAGCATCTACAGCTGGGTGCCTGCAACTCCCAAATCCCCATTGGACTTGTTACAGTGCTCCTTTAACTCTGCCATCCACATATGACTTAAGTGTTAACCAGCTCAGTGCCTTCTTGGTACCTGATCCTTGTCCAGCCTCCAGGAAGAATCAGGTTACACTTGTACTTGAAGGACAGTGAATGCAGGGATTTTGTTGAGTGGTGGAGGTGGCTGTCCGTGGTATGGATGAGGAGCTGGAAAGAGGATGGAGTGGGAAGCTGATATTTCCCTGGATTTTGGCCATCTCACAGTCACCAGACTATCCACAGCCAAACTCCTCTTAATGTTTAGACATTCCTTTTCTTTACTCTTTCACACTGTCTTTCTGTTCCTCTGCTCTTCTGCTCATCTGCTAATCTGCTCATGGAGACTGAGGTTTGGAGTTTATATGAGTACAGGATAGGGAGGGATGGTGGGCCAAATGGCAACATTTGGGCATAAAAGCAGGAATGCCTGTTCCCATTTAGGGCCATAGGTTTCCAGGCTTAAGGGTGGGACCTTTGCTTGAGAACCACCTTCTTCTCCTCAAGATCCAAGATGGCTGATCGCTAACAGCTCAGGATTGTAGCTCCCAGTGAAAGCCCAGAAAACGAGAGGACGCCACTCTTTTGGATGAGTTTTCATCACTCACAGACCAGGGGATTTCCAGTGGAGGAGCCCCATGGGTCACTAGAGCGACTCTTGTGGCCAGCACAGCAGTTTTGCCAGCACCTTGGCACAGCAGCTCTTTGTGCAGAGTGAACAGGACTGGTTTCCCTTCTGACCGATGTTTGGAGCTCCGAGAAGGCAGAGCCACTTGTTACAGACTCAAGAAGGAAGCCAGACCAGAGATTCCCAGGCAGAAGAGCACCATCAATCTTATTACTGCTGTTTTGGCCGGCACAGTGGGTTGCTCAGATTCCAGCCCTGTGAATCAATAAATTGGACATCCACTCAGAAATCTAATTAGAAAGGTGGTAATTGTAAAGACAACAGATGGATAAATTCATAAAAAGGGGAAAAAAAGCCTAAAAAGGCCGAGAATACCCAAAATCAGAATCCCTCTCCCTCTACAGGGGATTGCAATTCCTCATCAGCAATGGAACAAGCCCTGATGGAAAAGGACTATGTTCCATTATATGAAGTAGGCTTCAGAAGGTGGATGATAAGAAACTTTTGGGAGTTGAAAGAACTTGTTCTAACCCAATGTAAAGAAACTAAGAACTTTGAAGAAAGGTTTGATGAAATGCTAAAAAGAATGGACAATATAGAGAGGAATATAAATGAACTAATGGAGTTGAAAAATACAACACGAGAACTTAGTGAAATATGCACAAGTTTGAATAGCTGAATTGATCAAGCAGAAGAAAGGATATCAGAGGTCAAAGACCAACTTAATGAAATAAAATGATAAGACAAGAATAGAGATAAAAGGATAAAAAGGAATGAGCAAAGTCTCCAAGAAATATGGGACTATGTGAAAAGTCCTAATTTATGTTTGATAGGTGTACCTGAATGTGATGGAGAGAATGAATCCAAGCTGGAAAATACTCTTCAGGATATTATCCAGGAGAATTTTCCCAATCTAGCAAAGTAGGACACTATTCAACCCCAGGTAATACAGAGAACACCACAAAGACATTCCTCAAGAAGAGCAACCCCAAGGCACATAATCGTTAGATTCACCAGGGTTGAAACAAAGGAGAAAATACTAAGGGCACCCAGAGAGAAAGGTCAGGTTACCCACAAAGTGAAGCCTATTAGACTTACAGCAGATCTCTCAGCAGAAACCCTACAAGCCAGAAGAGAGTGGGGGCCAATATTCAACATCCTTAAAGAACAGAACTTTCAGCCCAGAATTTCATATCCTGCCAAACTAAGCTTCACAATTGAAGGAAAAATAAAATCTTTTATGAACAAGCAAGTACTCAGAGATTTTATTACCACCAGGCTGGCTTTACAAAAACTTCTGAAAGAAGCATTACACATAGAAAGGAACAACCAGTATTAGCCTTTCTAAAAATATACCAAAAAGTAAAGAGCATCAACATAAAGAAGAATTTACATCAATGAATGGATAAAATAGCCAGTTAACATCAAATGGCAGTAACCCTAAATTTAAGTTGACTAAATCCCTAAATCGACTAAGTCGACTAATCAAAAGATATAGCCAAAACCTAATGGTATACTACATCCAGACCCATTTTATATCCAAAGATACACAAAGACTCAAAACAAAGGGCTGGAGAAAGATTTACCAACCAAATGGAGAGCAAAAATAAATAAATAAACAAAAAGCAGGAGTTGCAATTCTCACATTTGATAAAACAGATTTCAAAGCAACAAAGATACAGTGGTAAAAGGATCAATGCAATAATAAGAGTTAAGGATCTTAACACCTACATACATAAGACCCATAAAGAGATTTAGACTCAACGAGACAGAAAATTAATAAGGATATCCAGGACTTGAACTCAGATCCGGAACAAGTAACTTAATAAGTATTTATAGAGCTCTCCACTTTAAATACACAAAATATACATTCTCCACTTTAAATATACAAAATATTGATCAGCCATTATCAATACCCATTTTTAGAATAAAGCAATATTCCTGTTCTCTCTCTCTCTTTTTCTTCCTCTTTCTTTCCTCTCCTTCTCTCCTTAAAAAAAAAATGAAAAATAAAAAAATAAAAATAAAAAAAAGAACCACCTTCTTCTACCCAATATTTTTCTATCTACTGTCCATATAAATATAAATTTAAAATTATAAACTGGAAGAGGAGTAAGGACATTCCAAGAGGTGTCAAAGACTGTTCAAAGGTAATGGAAATGAAATGGTTTGTGTATTTAGAAATGCTGAGTATTGAAAGCTGATGTAACCTAGAAATGTAGCTAAGTTGACTTTTCCATAAAAGCCTTTGAGTCTAATCACTTATTAGAAATGGGTGCTATGCTTTATAGCTACAATTTCAACCACATTCTATACTAGGGACTTATATAGATATGTAATCTCTAATATCATAACTCTTGGTTATGCATTACTATGTAAAAGCATATATTACTTTCTTATTAATTAAAGACAGAAATAAAGGCTAAGATGGGTTAGTTCCTTCACATTCACTTGTTAACTTACCTGTTCATCCATCCATTCATTCTAAAAATATTCACTGGATGCCTCTCATGTGCAGGTACTAGAGGCTGGTGATTAGAGAGGGAATCATAGGTATACTCTGTCCTCACAGAGCTTAGACTCTAGAGCAAACACCTGATATTAAATAACTAACTTGCCAAAATGTGATGTGTAATGAAGAAATAGAGATTTCTGTGCATAGAAATGGAAGAGTGAATCCAGGTAGAAGTAAAACTGAGATTAGAATACATATGGTCTAAAGCTGGTTTCCTGGTCAAAAGTTTTGTTTCCTTTTATAATGCTGTGCCACTTCAGTTGCCACAAGTAATGATTTTTCCAAATGTGGAGTGCTTTCTTCTGAAGGGCCAGGAATATCTCTGGAGAGTACAGAACAAAGCTTGTTTTTAAAGATGGATGTATGCAATTTAACGTCTATTTTTTGTCAAGTGATATTGTTTTCCATTTATGGAAGTGATACATCTGCTTTTAAATATACATATATGTAAGCAAACATTGTGATCTGATTTAGAGAAACATAGCCAATAAACAACAATGCAAGAATACACTGGATATGGGGGAAATCCTAATTGAAATTTGAAGAGTTTTTTTTCTGGTTATGCCAGTTCTGCAGATGCTCGGGTTTGTTATTCTCATTCCGATTATTACTTGTTCCTGATTCCTAAAATGGAACCTCTAGTATTGACCCACTAAGCATTTGGTAAGTACAGTACGGTAGCTTATTAAAATGTAAATTAGGTTAAGTGCTTCAGAAACATACAGGGGAATATGTAAATAAAGAAGAACAATGAGAAGCAGGCTCTTTCCCTCAGGAACTTTGCTTCTTTAATAGATTGAACCTTATCCATAGTCATAAATCTAACTAGGAAATACTCTCAGTAGAAAAAAAAGAAATCTAGAAATAAAGCAAATGAGCTGAGGGCAGCAGTGTGAAACTTCAAATAACATCAAGTGATAAGAAAACTATCCAGTAATGCTCTTGTATTTAATGAAGGAAACTGTACCAAGGTCAAGTGGTTTCCATGTTTACCCTCAATTGTACCATGTGGCACATTAATGTGCTTCTCCTAGACTTTGTCCTCCTGGAGATGTATACATAAGAGCTACATCAGTTCAAGAGACAGAAACCTGACTATGAGTAGATGAAGTAAAAGGAGCACTAGAGTTCTATCCACTGGTTTCAGAAAAACATAACCAGCAAGGATCTGGTTGGGTTACAGACTTGTATCTAGACCTTTTCCTGAGACCAGGGATAGATTTTTCTCAGCCTCAATCATCCATAGCATAGGCAAGATGAAAGGCATTAGTAGAAGGTAATGGAGGTATATTGGTAAATTAAAAGAAGAAGTAATGTGGAAAATCAGTATGTAAAGTAAACTTGAAAGGATGTACCTAGGAAGCTGAGGAGGGAGGATTACCTGAGCTCAATTGTTTGAGTCCAGCCTGGGCAACATAGTGAGACCTGTCTCTTAAACAAACAAACATGGAATAGCCTGGCAAATAATGAGATTTGATTGCCACCATGAGCTAACACTCATTTACCTGCTTGTATTGTAATCTAGCCCCACTCTGTTTCTCACACTGATTTTCTCCAGGTGATATAAGATGATATTGTTGCCTACGATGAGATTGTCTAAGAAGTCAGTCTGTTTGAACTTGCCACAGAATTGGACACCAATTGTCTCTTCTTTTATGAAATATACTCATTAATTCATGGAAACAATATTTTATAAATTCTGGGGTATATGTGCTGAATGTGCAGGTTTATTACATAGGTAAATGTGTGCCATGGTGGTTTGCTGCAACTATTAGGTATTAGCTATTTAACCTAATGCTCTCTCTCCCACTGCCACTGCCCCTGCCCCTGATAGGCCTCTATATGTGTTGTTCCCCTCCCTGTGTCCATGTGTTCTCATTGTTTAGCTCCAACTTATAAGTGAGAACATGCTGGCTACCCATATGCAGAAATGGCAAAAAAACAAGGGTTTGATTTTCTTCTCCTATGTTTGTTTGCTGAGGATAATGGCTTCTAGCTCTATTCATGTCCTTGCAAAGGACATGATCTCATTCCTTTTTATGGCTGCATAGGATTCCATGGTGTGTGTGTGTGTGTGTGTGTGTGTGTGTGTGTGTGTATCACATTTTTTTTAATCCAGTCTATCATTGATGGGCATTTGGGTTAATTCCACTTCTTTGCTATTGTGAACAGCTCTGCAATGAAATACGAGTGCATATTTCATTGCATTTCATTCATTAAAACAGAATGATTTATATTCCTTTGGGTATATACCCAGTAATGGGATTGCTGGATCAAATGATATTTCTAGTTCCAAGTCTTTGAGACATTGCCACACTGTTTTCCACAATGGCTGAACTAATTTACATTCCCATCAACAGTGTAAAAGTGTTCCTACTTCTCCACATCCTCACCAGCATCTATTGTTTCTTGACTTTTTAGTAATAGCCATTCTGACTGGCATGAGATAGGATCTCACTGTGGTTTTGATTTTCATTTCTCTAATCATCAGTGATGTTGAGCTTTTTTTCATGTTTGTTGGTTGCATGTATGTCTTCTTTTGAGAATTGTCCATTCATGTCCTTTGACCATTTTTTAATGGGGTTGTTTTTCCTTACAAATTTGTTTAAGTTCCTTGTAGATTCTGGACTATATCTTTGTCAGTAAGAAAGGGTTCCAGTTTCAGTTTTCAACACATGGCTCACCAGGTCTCCCCAGCACCATTTATTAAATAGGGAATCCTTTCCCCATTGCTTTTGTCATGTTCATAAGATCAGATGGTTGTAGATGTACAGTCTCATTTCTGTGTTCTCTTCTGTTTCATTGGTCTATATGTCTGTTTTTGTACCAGTACCATGCTGCTTTATTTGGTGTAGCCTTGTAGTATGGTTTGAAGTTGGGTAGTGTGATGCCTCCAGCTTTGTTCTTTTGGCTTAGGATTGTCATGGCTATACAGGCTCTTTTTTGGTTCTATATTAATTTTGAAGTAACACTTTTTCTAATTCTTTGAGGAATGTCAATGGTAGTTTAATGAAAATAGCACTGAGTCTATAAATCACTTTGAGCAGTATAGCCATTTTCACAATATTGATTTTTTCCTATCTGTGAACATGGAATGTTTTTCTATTTGTTTCTGTTTCTCTCTGATTTCTTTGAGCAGTGGTTAGTGGTTCTTCTTGAAGAAGTCCTTCACTTCTCTTGTTAGCTATATTCCTAGGTATTAATTCTCTTTGTAGCAATTGTGAATGGGAGTTCATTTATGATTTGGTTCTCTGCTGTATATTTTTGTTATATAGAAATGCTTGTGACTTTTGCATGTTGATTTTGCACCCTGAGGCTTTGCTGAAGTTGCTTATCAGCTAAAGAAGCTTTTGGACTAAGATGATGGGATTTTCTAGATAGAGGATCCTGTCATCTGCAAACAGACACAGGTTGACTTCCTTTCTTCCTATTTGAGTACCTTTACTTTCTTTCTCTTGCCTGATTGCCCTGGCCAGAACTTCTTTTTTTTTTTTTTTTTTTTTTTTTTTTTTTTTTTTTTTTTTTGCCAATCAATGAGAGCTTGTAAGGTTGCTGAGGTTGGTTGGCCTTGAACTCTTGGCCTCGCCTTCGCAAGCGCCACGACATCCGGCCGGAGCCACTTTGGGCCCCCAGAACTTCTAATACTATGTTGAATAAGAGTGGTCAGAGAGGGCAGTCTTGTGTCATGCTGGTTTTCAAGGGGAATGTTTCTAGCTTTTGCTCATTCAGTATGATACTGGCTGTGGGTTTGTTATAAATCTTATTATTTTGAGGTATATTCCATCAATACCTAGTTTATTGAGAGTCTTTAACCTGAAAGGACATTGAATTTTATTGAAAGCCTTTTTTGCATCTACTGAGATAATCACGATTTCAGTCTTTAATTCTATTTATGTAGAATTAGGATTGTTGATTTGTATGTGTTAAACCAGCCTTGCATACCCTGCTACTGACTTGATCATGGTGGATAAGCTTTTTGATGCACTGCTGGATTAGGTTTGTCAGTATTTTATTAAGAATTTTTGCATCGATGTTGATCAGGGATACTGGCATGAAGTTTTGTTTTTTTGATGTATCTCTGCAAGGTTTTGGCATTAGAATGATACCTTAATTAAGGCAGATGATATCTGTCTTAATTTTATTATTTACCCAAAAAATAAATTAGGGAGGAGTCACTCCTTTTCAATTGTTGGAATAGTTTCAGAAGAAATAGTTCCAACTCCTCTGTGTACCTCTGGTAGTATTCATCTGAAAATGTATCTAGTCCTGGGCTTTTCTTGTTTGGTAGGTGATTTCTTACTGCCCCAATTTTAGAACTTGTAACTGGTCTATTCAGGGATTCAACTTCTTCCTGGTTCTGTCTGTCTTGGGAGGTTATATGTGTCCAGAAATTTATCCATTTCTTCTAGATTATCTAGTTGATGTGCATAGAGGTGTTTATAATATTCTCTGATGGTTGTTTATGTGGGAGCAGTGGTAATATTCCCCTTACCATTTGTGATTATGTATATCTGATTCTTCTCTATTTTCTTCTTTATTAGTCTAGCTAGTGGTCTATTTTATTGATTTTTTTTTTTTTTTTTTTTTTTACAAAACCAGTTCCTAGATTAGTTGATTTTTTAAGGGCTTTCTGTGTCTCTATCTCTTTCAGTTCCATTCTGATCTTTATTTCTTGTCTTCTGCTAGGTTTGGTGTTTGTTTACTGTTGGCTCTCTAATTCTTATAATTGTAATGTTAGGATGTCTACTTGAGATCTTTTTAGCTTTTTGATGGGGGTATTTAATGCTATAAATTTTCCTCTTAACACTGCTTTAACTGTTTCCCAGAGATTCTGATATGTTATCTCTTTGTTCTCATTAGTGTCAAAGAACTTCTTGATTTCTGCCTTAATTTTATTATTTACTCAGGAGTCATTCAGAAGCAGATTGTTCAATTTTCATGTAGTTGTGTGGTTTTGAGTAAGTGTCTTAATCTTGCTTTCTAATTTGATTGTTCTGTGGTCTAAGAGACTGTTTATTAGTATTTCAATTTTTGGTTTTTCTTTTTCTTTCTTTTTTTGCATTTGCTGAAGAGTGTTTTACTTCCAATTATGTGATCAATTTAATTAAGTGTCATTGTGGCACCAAGAACAATGTATATTTTGTTGTTTTGGGGTGGAGAGTTCTATATCTATCTATCTATCTATCTATCTATCTATATCTATATATATATATATATATCTTATATATATATAAGGTGTATTTGATACTCAGGTGTGTTAAAGTTCTGAATATCTTTCTAAATTTTCTGTCTTGATAATCTGTCTAATATTGAAAGTGGGGTGTTAAATCTCTCACTATTATTATGTGGGAGTCAAAGTGTCTTTATAGACCTCTAAGAACTCATTTTATGAATCTGGGTATTCCTGTATGGGGTGCTTCTGCCTTATAGGGTTTCTGCTGAGATGCTTACTGTCAGTCTGATGGGCTTTCCTTTATACATGACCTGACTTTTCTCTCTGGCTGCTCTTAACACTTTTCTTTTTTTTTTTTCTTTGAGATAGAGTCTTGCTCTGTCGCCCAGACTAGAGTGCAGTGGCATGATCTCAGCTCACTGAAACTTTGCCTCTTGGGTTCAAGCAATTCTCCTGCCTCAGCCTCCTGAGTAGCTGGAACTACAGCCATGTGCCACCATAACCAGCTAAATTTTTGTCTTTTTAGTAGAGATGGGGTTTTACTGTGTTAGCCAGTATGGTGTCAATCTCCTGACCTCATTATCCACCCACTTAGCCTCTCAAAGTGCTGGCATTACAGGCATGAGCCACTGTGCCCACCATCTTTTTTTTCTTCATTGCAACCTTGGAGAATTTGATGATTATGTGTCTTGGAGTTGATCTTCTCATGGAGTTTCTTACTAGGGTTCTCTGAATTTTCTGAATTTGAATGTTGGCCTATCTTGCTAGGCTGGGGAAGTTCTCCTGGATGATATCCTGAGGTATGTTTTCCAACTTGGTTCCATTCTCCCCCCTCTCATTCAAGTACCCCAGTCAGCTGCAAGTTCTGTCTTTTTATATAACCCCATAGTTCTTGAAGGTTTTATTCATTCTATTTTATTCTTTTTTCTCTGATTTGCCTGCTTATTTCAGCAAGATAAACTTTAAGCTCTCAAATTCTTTCCTCCACTTGGTCTTTTCAGCTATTGATACTTGTGTTTGCATTGTGAAGTTCTCCTGTTGTGTTTTTCAAGTCCATCAGGTCATTTATGTTCCTCTCTAAACTGGTTATTCTGGTTAACAGCTCCTGTAATGTTTTATCATTGTTCTTAACTTCTTTGCATTGGGTTTGAACATGCTCCTTTAGCTCAGTAAAGTTCGTTATTACCCACCTTGTGAAGCCTACTTCTGTCAATTTATCCATCTCAGCCTTATCCCAGTTCTGTGCCATTGCTGAAGAGGTGTTGCCATCATTTGGAGAAGAGGCATTCTGGCTTTTTGAGTTTTAAGCATTGTTTTTTGTTGTTGATTCTTTGTCATCTTTGTGAGTGTATCTAGCTCCAGTCTTTGAGGCTCCTGACCTTTGGATGGGGTTTTTGCGGGGACTTTTTTGTTGATGATGCTGCTGTTGTTGGTTTCTGTTTCTTTTCTTTTAACGGTCAGGCCCCTCCTCCATAAGGCTGCTGCAGTTTGCTGGGGGTCCCACTCCAGAACCTATTTGCCTGGTTTCCTCCCACACCTGGCAATATTACAAGTGGAAGCTGCAGAACAGCAAAGATGGTTGCCTGATTCTTCCTCTGGGTGTGTGTCCCAGAGCGGTCCTTCCTGATGCCAATGGGAACACTCCTGTACAAAGTGTCTAGTGATGGGGAGTGGGGTCTCACCCAGTCAGGAGGCACAGGATCAGGGGCCCACTTTACAAAGCACTCTGGCTGCTCAGTTTTGGACAGTGTGCACTGTGCTGTGGGGATTTCTACTTATCCTGACTGCCCGGATTTCTCAGAGTCAGCAGGGGAAAGACTAAGTCTGCTTAATCTGTGGAGACCATGGAGCCAATGTCCGCAGGGGTGCCGACCCGGGGAAGACCAGAGTTCTGCCCATAAACCCCTGGCTGGAGTTGCTGCAATTCCTTTATTTTATTTTATTTTTTTCCAGATATGAGTAACAACAACCCAAGGCACAGTCTCAAGAAGTCCTTGGAGCCTGTGCTCAAGACGATTAGGTTACAGCTTGGTTTCATATATTTTAGGGAGACATAAGACATCAACTAATACATCTGAGGTATATACATTGTTTTGGTCTGGAAAGGTGGGACAACTCAAAGCAGGGGCATGGAGAGGGTTACAGCTCATAGATGGATTTAAAGATTTTCTCACTGGCAACTGGTTGAAAGTACTAACTTATTATCTAAAAACCTGGAATCAATAGAAAGGAGTATTTTGGTTATGACAAGGCATTATGGAAACCAAGGTTTTTATTGTGTGGGTGAGTCTCAGAGGTGGCCTAGCCTTAGAGATGAGAGATGGCAAATGTTTCCTATTTTTATTTTGAAAGAAAGAAAGAAAAAAAGAGTAAAGGAGAGGAAGAAAGAGGAAGAAAAAGAGGGAAAGAAAATGAGAATTTAGCTTTATTTTAAAAATGAGTATTAATAATGGCCAATCAATATTTTGTGTATTTAAAGTGGAGAATGTATATTTTATGTATTTAAAGTGGAGAGCTCTATAAATACTTATTAAGTTTACTTGTTCCGGATCTGAGTTCAACTTCTGGATATCCTTATTAATTTTCTGTCTCATTGAGTCTAAATCTCTTTATGGGTCTTATGTATCAGGTGTTAAGATCCTTAGCTCTTATTATTGCTCCTTTTACCACTGTATCTTTGTTGCTTTGAAATCTGTTTTATCAAATGCAAGAATTGCAACTCCTGCTTTTTGTTTATTTATTTATTTTTGCTCTCCATTTGGTTGGTAAATCTTTCTCCATCCCTTTGTTTTAAGTCTTTGTGTATCTTTGGATGTGAAATGGGTCTGGATGTAGCATATCTTTAGGTTATGGCTGTATCTTTTGATTGGAGGATTTAGTCGACTTAAATTTAGGGTTACTGCCATTTGATGTTAACTGGCTATTTTATCCATCCGTTGATATAAATTCTTCTTTATGTTGATGCTCTTTACTTTTTGGTATATTTTTAGAAAGGCTAATACTGGTTGTTCCTTTCTATGTATAATGCCTCTTTCAGAACCTCTTGTAAAGCCGGCCCAGTGGTAATAAAATCTCTGAGTACTCGCTTGTTCATAAAAGATTTTATTTTTTCTTCAATTGTGAAGCTTAGTTTGGCAGGATATGAAATTCTGGGCTGAAAATTCTGTTCTTTAAGGATGTTGAATATCGGCCCCCACTCTCTTCTGGCTTGTAGGGTTTCTGCTGAGAGATCTGCTATAAGTCTAATAGGCTTCCCTTTGTGGGTGACCTGACCTTTCTCTCTGGGTGCCCTTAGTATTTTCTCTTTCATTTCAACCCTGGTGCATCTAACAATTATGTGCCTTGGGGTTGCTCTTCTTGAGGAGTATCTTTGTGGTGTTCTCTGTATTACCTGGGGTTGAATATTTTGCTGCTTTGCTAGATTCAGAAAGTTTTCCTGAATAATATCCTGAAGAGTATTTTCCAACTTGGATTCATTCTCTTCATTATATTCAGGTACACCTATCAAATGTAAATTAGGACTTTTCACATAGTCCCATATTTCTTGGAGACTTTGCTCATTCCTTTTTATCCTTTTTTCTCTATTCTTGTCTTCTTGTTTTATTTCATTAAGTAAGTCTTTGACCTCTGATATCCTTTCTTCTGCTTGATCAATTCTGCTATTCAAACTTGTGCATATTTCGCTAAGTTTTTGTGTTGTGTTTTTCAACTCTGTTAGTTCATTTATATTCCTCTCTATATTGTCTAATCTTGTTAGCATTTCGTCAAACCTTTTTTCAAAGTTCTTAGTTTCTTCACATTGGGTTAGAACAAGTTCTTTTAACTCCCAGAAGTTTCTTATTATCCACCTTCTGATACTTCTGATAATGGCACACAGTCCTTTTTCATCAGGGCTTGTTCCGTTGCTGATGAGGAACTGTAATCCCCTGTAGAGGGAGAGGGGTTCTGATTTTGGGTATTCTCAGCCTTTTTAGGCTGGTTTCTTCCCTTTGTTATAAATTTATCCATCTGTCATCTTTACAATTACCGCCTTTCTTGTTGAGTTTCTGAGTGGATGCCAGTTTATTGATTCCCAGTGCTGGAATCCAAGCAACCCACTGCGCCGGCCAAAACTGCAGCGATAAGAGTAATGGTGCTCTTCTGCCCGGGAATCTCCTCCCGTTTACTCTGCATGAAGAGCTGCCGTGCCAAAGCACTGGCAAAACCACTACACCAGCCACAACAGTCACATTGGCAATCCGTGCGGCCCCTCCACTGGGAATCTTCTGGTCCATGAGCGATGAAAATTTGTCTGAAAGTATGGTGTCCTCTTGTTCTCTGCACTTTCACTGGGAGCTACAATCCCGAGATGTTAGCAATCAGCCATCTTGGATCTCTCCCAGAGTTGCTGCAATTATTGTAGGAAGGCCCTTCCCAGTGAGAAGGGATGGCTCCAGGTCTGGACTAAAGAGGTAGTCTGGCCTCAATCTGCCACTGCTGCTGTGCTGCACTGTGGGGAATTCTTCCTGGGTCCAGACTGCCCAGTTTCCAAGACACCAGCAGAGGACAGTGCCAGACTGGAGTTGCAGTGATAGCTGCCACCCTTCTCCCTGAGAAGTCTAGCCTTCGGCAGTCTCCAGCCAAGCGGCCACTGAGAATCTGCACAGCTCTCTGCTTGGGACCCAAGGTCCTGCTGGTGTGAGTGCATGCAGGGATGTGATCCATGGGTTGCACAGATCCATGGAAAAAGCATGGTTTCCTGGGCAGGGTAACATGGTCACTCACTGTGTCCCTTGGCTAGGAGTGGAGCTCCCCTTGTCCCGTGAGACTGCCAGGTGAGCTGTGCTCCATTCTGCTTTTCCTCACTCCATGGGTCATGCCAACCACTTAGTCAATCCCAGGGAAAAAACCTGGATACCTCAGTTGCTGGTGCAAGATTCACTCACAGTTTTCTGTTCTTCTCGATAGAAGCCTCCAACTGCAGCTCTTTCTTCTCAGGGAGAGGGGCAGCAGCCGTCACTGCAGCTCCAGTGTTTCTGGTTGGCCCTTTTGTCCCCTCCCTGCCAAGGAAACATTATAACCCCCCCACCCCGTTTCCTTCCTTCCTTCCTTCCTTCCCTCCCTCCTTTTTTCCCTCCTTCCTTCCTTCTTTCTTTCCTTCCTTCCTTCCTTTTTGAGATGGAATTTGGGCCAGGCGCAGTGGCTCAGTCCTGTAATCCCAGCACTTTGGGAGGCCAAGGCGGGTGGATCACGAGGTCAAGAGATCAAGACCATCCTGGTCAACATGGTGACCATCTCTACTAAAAATACAAAAAAAAATTAGCTGAGCATGGTGGCATGTGCCTGTAATCCCAGCTACTTGTGAGGCTGAGGCAGGAGAATTGCCTGAACCCAGGAGGTGGAGGTTGCCGTGAGCCGAGATCGCACCATTGCACTCCAGGCTGGGTAACAGAAGCGAAATTCTGTCTCAAAAAAAAAAAAAAAAAAAAAAAAAAAAAATGGAATCTCACTCTGTCACCAATGCTGGAGTGCAATGGTGCAATCTCAGCTCACTGCAACCTCCGCCTCCCAGGTTCAAGCAATTCTGTCTCACCCTCCTGAGAAGCTGGGACTACAGGTGCCTACCATCAGTCCAGATAATTTTGTATTTTTAGTAGACACATAGTTTTACATTGTTGGTCAGGCTGGTCTCGAACTCTTGACCTCAAGTGACCCACCTGCCTCGGCCTCACAAAGTGCTGGGATTACAGGCATGAGAAACATTCTTCATGGAATTTTCTGCATTGTCAATCCCTTCTGATCTCTTCTGCTAATTTCTCTCTATGTCTTTACTCCTTAAATATTAATTTCCTCCTGGGCCCTGTTTTCAATGCCCTTATTTTCTCATTTATCACTCTCCTTCACTGATAATACAATTGAAACCAGAATTATGGCTGACTTGTATGATTTTTGTTATTATGTTTTGAGTGCTTCCTGTGTTGCAGGTACTGTAATAAGCAAAAAAAAAAAAAAAAAAAAAAAACCTCAGAAAAGTAAATTGATCCTTTATATTCTTGGCTTTACTTTCTACCTGTATGGTAATGACTCCGAAATATATGCCTCCTAGATCCAGTCTGCCACACTTACATACCCCAAGGAAGGAGTATGTCATTCTCCCAGGTGGCCCACTTCAAACTCAAGCTCCGCAAGCCAGACCCACCGAAAACCTGCTTTGTCTCTGTATTTCCTACCTCAGTAACCACCAGTATCATCTGCTTGGTCATATGCAGCATAAGTCATTGTTGATTCTTTCCTTTTCTTCACTGGCTATAGCACATTGCCTCTAACTGCAAAATGTTGTCTGCTATTTTTAGTCCCTCTTCTTTTGTGCCAGTAAAGATACAACCCCATGACTGTTTTATAAATAAAGTTTTATTGGAAAATAGCTGTACTTACTCATTTACATATTTTTCTGTGGCTGTGTTCATGATACGATGGCAGAGCTGACTGGTCACAACAGAGACCTTATGACCAGAAAAGCCTAAAATATTTACTGATTGGCTATGTTCAGAAAAAAAATGTGCTGACTCCTGCTGTAGCATAAATAGTCATATGGCATGGTACAGCAATTTCTGCACTTTGGGAGGCTGAGGTGAAAGGATCCTTTGAGCCCAGAAGATTGAGACAAGCCTAGGCAACACAGGGAGATGCCATCTCTGCCAGAAACAAAGAAAATTAGCCAGGCATAGTGGTGCCTGCCTATAGTCCCAGCTACTCAGTATGCTGAGGTAGGATTGCTTAGGGCCTGGAGGTCAAGGATGCAGTGAGCCGTGATCATACAGCTGCATTCCAGCCTGAGCAACAGAGTGAGACCCTGTCTAAAATAAAAAATAAAAATAAAAATCTTAATCTCTTTTTCGGACCCATGTGGTGATGCCCTATTTTTGTCTCTCAGTATCCATTCACCCAGGCTTCAATTCATCTTTTACATTTACCATCATTTACATTTGCAAACTCAATCTTTTTCATGTTATAGCCTCCTTTTCAAAACAAATAGTGATAAGATTTTGATGAGTAAATTGCCTAGATGAAAAATGTTAATACCTTTATTATTTATGTATGGCTGCCTAACAAAATACTCTAAAATTTAGTAACTTTGTGGATTGACTGGGCAGTTCTTGTGCTGTTCTCATGTGGTGGGAGTTATATAGCTGCATTCACCTGACAGGTAAGATGAAAAGTAGTTCAGCTGGGATGTTGGGATGGCCAGGCCCTCATCTTCAAGGCTATTGTTCCTCGAGTGCAACAAAGATACCTGGACTGCCCTTTAGGGAAGACATGCCTTTCTCAGCTCGCCAACCCCAAACTTCATTCTTGTTCCATTTTATGTTATCTACTTAGCTCTTGTAAGCATTAGAATTAGCAAGCCCTGAAATGTTTAAATTTTATTTGTGGTTTGAAATAAACTAACTCCTGTGGAAATATTGACATTAACATATTCTCTAATATTGAAATGTTGTCAGGTAGAGTTCCTGTACCAGTTTATTATTGTCTATTTTTGGTGTCTATAGGATATTAGAATTTCTAACCGAAAGCTACTTGATCTCCTTGAAAGTTTTTTTCTTTTACCTTTTTCCTCCCATCCCCCTCAATTTTTTTCTTTTAAATGATACCTATTAAAATTTCTTCCCTATAAAATAATTTCTTTGAGTAGATGCTTGAGTCTGATGTAAAAATAGAATCACACCAGAGGAAGTAAATTCACATTTGGAAAGGATATATTTTCATTTGTTATACAGTATTTAGGCAGTTACTAGGTGGGTTAGTGGACGATGGAACGTTCTAGAACTTCATTTGAACTTTGTTCAGTTAATGGCAAGGATAGAAGCAGAAGGTAACATGAGTGTATGTTTCCATGTATGTGGAATGCTGATTTGAATAAAGGAGGATGTTTTAGTTAATAAAAGATTATTTCAGAAAGACAATACATAGAAAGTTACAGTACCCATATGGCTATAGATTGATCAACTGTTAATGACAACACAAACACAATCACACAGATACATACATCCCAGATAATTCCTACATTCACCATAAATAACACTACTGTTGTACAGCCCTCAAGGATATCCAACTTGAATTCAGATATGTCTTTACAATTTGGCCTTTATTTCATCTCAAATCAATTAGTTAGAAATTACAAAGAAGAGAGATGCATAATTTAAACAATGAAGACAGGCTTTTGCTAACAATAGTTTGAACTTAACAGAGGCCCTTGAAATTCAGCTAATTTTAATTCTAATAGATCATCATACCTATAGAATATAATTCATTTAATGGCAATTGCTATTCATAATAGAGACTCTTTATGAAAATTGGATATTTGAGTTAAACTACATTTATAGCCAGGAATAAAATTTATTTGATTCGTAAGACAGACTTCATCAAGAATTAAACGTTCAGGCTTGAGAAATCTACATTACAAAATGAATTATGAATCATCATTTAAGATTGAATTCATTTTCTTGTTGTGTGTTTCTTTGCATTTCTTTTGGTCATTTACTGCACTCTGTAATTTCTAGTACCTTAGATACAAATATTTTGCATTGTTAACTAAATACAGTATATGTTACCTTTCAGTTAATTAGGTATGTATAATAATTTTGGGTCTCAGTGAACTTTCTCCTAAAATCAGTAGAACAATAAAAAATTGCTTCGTAAATTCTCCTTCAAGCTGTAGGAAGGATTTTATGTGAAGGATTCTAGCTTTGGAGTTTGTTGTGCAAAAGAGCTTAGAAATCCTGATTTGGCATTAAAATGTGTACTATTTGTATAAACTGGTTTTCTCTTACATTGCACTACATTATACTTGCACTAAATTGCATTTGCTTCTAAGACCTCCTCTATTCCTATATCTCTGTATGTATGTAAACTATGTAGCTAAAAGTTGATCTTTATGATTATGGAACATAGGGCCAGACACATGCTAGATACCCAAAAGAGGATTGTCGAAATGAAATGGCTATGTCATTTATACTTTACATACATACATACATATGAATTTTTAAAGTTCTCAGCTCATGTAAACTTTAATCACTTAGATTATCAATACAAATGAACAATTTTGAAATATTATTTAAAATGAAACATTAATATTTAAACCTAATGTCAAACAATTTTACTGCTTCCACACAATGCAATTTGATAATTAGTGAGAGAATAAAACTATCATTTAATTAGCATCATTTAAATCAATACCAGGTATAGAAAGAAAAATGTTATTTTGTTTGAATGCATCCTTTGTTTATAATATAACCTGATATTCAATTTTCAGTATTAAGATACACATGTTTTAACACTACCCATAGATAATTCTAGTGATTTCTTGCAATACTTTTAGAAAATAGATCAGAGACAAAAGAAACATTTATCTTTAATGTCTCATAAGCAATCCCTTCATATGATAGGAAATTAAAGAAAACTCAATGTCTTCCAACTTGATGAATCTATGATGGTTTTAGGACGGATGGTTGTATCTCAGTGGCATTATTGTATGACAACCATATATCATAGCTACAAAGAATAATTTAATTTTAAGGGAGGCAACATGATATCGTGTTGAAGAGTTTGGTTTCTGAAGCTAGAATGTCTGACTTCAGATCCTGGCTCAGTTCTCTACTAGCTTGAAACTTTAACAAGTCACATATGTCTCAGTTTCTCTATTAACAAAATGGGTGTAATAATTGTACCTATCTCCTAAATTTTCTATAATGATTGAATATGTTGATTTGTGTAAAATGCTTAGGATAGTACCTGACACTCAGTAAGTTATATGTAAGTGTTTCATCAAAAAATATTTTTATAATGCTATGTTAGTGAAAAAAAACCCCGTTTCATCCTCAGAATTGTACATTTGTGTGCAAAATAATTTAGAAATATATTTCCTGCTAGGCAAAGTAATAATTGAAACCTAAGAGCAAATACTGTATAACCTTGAGAAAGTCAGTTAACAATCTTGAACTTTGTTATCTACAGCTATAAAGTGGCAAAATTATTGTACGTGATTTCTCAAGTACATTCTGTACTTAAAAAAAAAGTCTGTGATTCCATAGGTTTATTCTATTACATTCAAGCAGACTATTTTATGGTTACAATAACCACATTAATATTTAAACACATAAATAAATCATTATGGTGCTTGATAAATAATGCATTATCAAAAACATTAAAAGAAATACATATTCACATCTGTCTTTATTGTCTTATATTGCAATGTACATGGATAGGGACACTTATTACATGGATTAATTCAGTATAAACCTCTGCTTAACTATGTGTTAAGTTGGATTGTTTTTCTAGTTATACAAATTGGAAGTTTCTGATTTAGTCTAGTAACATCAGGAATGGCTCTGTAACTCAAATATAAATTTTTCTGAGCTGTAAACATGACTGTCCTTATTATTCCACCATAATTAACATGAAAAAAGACATTAAGCCTTGTGAAAATTTTGTTTAATTTTATTATTTATTTGGTATGAAAAGTCTGAATATAAATCCATTCAAAATAAAATAGTGACCAAGGAGACTGAATTTTGATAACGTATTGAAGGTCCTAAATAAGTCAACTTTTCTCAAGTCAGTATTTACACTCCTAAGTAAGTCCCTCTTCTCCTCCCTAATTTATTGATCCAAAAAATTTGGAGTTTAGATCATTAATGTTTGATATTAATAAAGAAAGAATAGAGCATTTCTACCAAACAATATTATCTTTCTGTAAAACTATTCTAGGTTATCCTCCAATCTAGCTTCTGTACTGACAAATTTAAAAAAAAACTACAGAGGAATAAAATCCTCGGCATTGAACACCCCCCTAACATAACCATCTTATTTCTAGCCCTAGTGTTATAATACCAAAACAACCTATCATAAATATTACTTGCAGACTGAAAGGGACACTTGATGAAACTCTTTTTAGCTGTGTGTAGATGGGGACAGAATCAAAACAGTACTTCTGTTTTTAAAAGAGACTTTTAAAAGATATTGTGCACGTGTATCTTAGAAAGACTTATGACACTTAATGACCCCAAGAGTACTTCAAATTTGGGTGCATTTTGGTCCAGGGCTGGAGTAACTGCATCTTTTCTGGCCCTGTGGATTGAGAGGAGGGCTAGATACAGCTAGAAATGGAGGTTCTTCTCTGCTATCTGCCTGCAGAAAAAAACAAATGAGATGGAAGAAGCAAGCAGATGAGTGGGGGAAGCACATGTGACAGATGGAGAGAGAATTTCTCAGGATTGCCAGACCCCTCCAGACCCCAGTCTGTTTCAGAGGCCCAGGAACACACCTGTTCACAGCATCTTAATAAATTTTCCTTTTAGCTTCAGGCAGTTCAAGTAGGATTTCACTTACCATTCAACCAAAGGAGCCCCAACTCAGGTCATATTTGTCAAAACAGTACTCCTTTAAAATTACAGTGATTCTGTAGCCTCCACAAATTTTCAGCTTCTTTTAAAACACTTCATAAAGGGTCTTGTGGTTTATATTACATTACAAATACATAATCAGTTTGAGAAGACCTCATGCATTTAAATATTTAGATGTATTTACCTTTTCTCCTTTGCAATTGAAGGTCTACTTCCAATTTTGTACTCTAGCTTCATCTTTCATAATCACAAGGTTTTGAATACAAGTTCCTGTCATTGAATAATTCTAATTCTTAGTAAAGTTTCCATTTCTTCCCATGAGGAGTTTGGCTTAGTTTCTCATGCTTAGAACCTTCTCTGAGAAGCAGCCACAATGAGTATTCAACATCCAAAACTAACTCTATAGTTATTGTAAAACTTGAAGAGTACGTGGTGACCCACACAATTGTAGCAAAGATTCTTATGAGAAAGTGTGACAGTGTTGTGGAAAGTACAATTTTTGTAAAAGAAGAAAAAAGAAAATACGATAAACCACAACTGCTGTAAATCTGCACCTGCTTTTCTGTGCTTCACATTTATTGACGTTTGAGTCCTCATTGATTGATTGATCCAAACTCCATCATGTACATTGGTATACTCAGGTTGCTTAGGCACCACCATCTGAGTTTAATTCACTGCCATAGAGTCAAGATTACCTGATGCTGTGAAAACTGCCTCGTATAGCTTGAACTTTATTCTGATTCACAGTGTAGTCTCAGTGGTTCATTCCTTTGCAATATGTGTATACTAGAATATGTTAGTGGAACTTCCAAAATTTAAGAATTGATTCATCTATTTCGATCCGTAGTTATTATAGGACATGCATTTACAATGTTCCGTTGGCCTTGATGCCAAGAGCACTCTGGCTGTGTTATGTGCAGAATTCATATTAGAGTTTCTGCTTTCTTTTCTATGACATGTACTGCTGCAATCTCTCTGGACTGGGCTTTTCTCGAGCCATTATAAATTGTCAATTTGGTTCAGTCTCTAGTTCCCATTGAAAAGCTTCATCATGAACTCTACACACGATGATCTTGCAACATGCCTGCTAATAAATCCTTTAAACCACAGCATTGAGAAAAATGGCATAGCTCTGAAAAATCAGCAGCCATGTCTTCACCAAGCTTTGAATTCAAGTGGTGGAATTTAAATCTCAGAACAATAACTAATAGTGCTGCTGTGATGTGAACTTCCAGTAACCTTTCAGATTCATCAAATGGTTGATCCTTACCTGAGGCAGGGATGTTGAGAGCTCATGCTATAACATGGCACACTTCTGATTAAAAACTTCCAAGTTTTTATTATACAAATAAAATATTATGAAAATTAAAATAGAAATACAACACCAATCCTCACAACCCAAGGTAATTATTATCCCACCTACAGACATCCCTGGTATTCTGGGTACAGTGGTCCTTTGCATATGAAGGAACTACAGGAAGCCAACTGTCAAGGAAGCCTTATATATAATAAAAGGTAGACATTCTTCTCTTATTTGATTACAGAGTAGAAGGAGGCCATGAGGTTCTTGAAATAGTGGGAAAGTGGTAGATTGAGGACTGGACAGTTTGGATTCTACCTGCCTGTGTTATGACTTGACAAAAACAAGTATTTCCCCGTATTTAAGCTAGCTGTTTTTTGAAGGAGGTAATTGAACTTGATGGCTTTAAAGGTTTCTCTCCTTCTAACGTCTTGTGAATGAATCGGAATGATAGATAGAAAGACATTAACAGCTCTATAACTATTGTTATTCTCTCTACACTCTGCAGGCCCTGTCTTAGTATGAAGCCTACCCATCAGTTTGACGGAGATTCAATAAAGGCTGTCAATGTTGCTAAAAAGACATCCAGAAAACATCCAAAATGTTTACTCATGCTGTGTTTTGATTTCCATGTATCCAGTCATATACAACATTGTTCTAATCAGTCACATGATCAAAACAAGGCCTGTGATAAATAATTACTTTCTCTGTTAGCAGCTCCATCATAAAATTATCTAACTTAATTTATGTATATATTTCTATAAGAAATGGCTTCCAAATTGAATATTTTTTCTGGAACCACATTTCTCTTTCAATTTTTCTCTTAAGAAATGAAAAGCATATTCTGAATGAGAAAGCATAAAAGAAAATTCCACAAGGAGAGAGTAGTCAAAAGCTTTATAATATCACTATCATGCTAAATAGAGCTGAAATTGAATAGGAGGAGGGATGTCTCCTTGAGACTTGTATCTGGTCAAATTGAGGAAAGTTGTGTGTTATGATCACATCCACATATAGTTAGTATATATTGAGAATAAAACTTTGGCTAAAATATAAATGAGAGCAGAGACCATTTTAATGCTGGTCTATTATTTAAACTAATGTATAAATATTACATATTGATTTTAAAATATGTAAAAATATTTTCAACTGAGAGATATACTTTAGGTGCTCAAAAATATTTAAAATGTTTGATTAACCACTTTCTATTTTCAGAAATTATATAATCTAGTACTACAAACCTCAGTTAAACATGTCAGTTACATTAAGATGATCATATTTAGCAAATAAAAATCCAAGATACCCAGTTAGATTAGATTTGAATTTCAGATAAACAATAAAGTTTAATATATCTTCTGTTTTATTTTATTTTGCTCTATTTTATTTTTTGAGACAGACTCTCCCTCTGTCACCCAGGCTGGAGTGCAGTGGCATGATCTCGGCTCACTGGAAACTTCTGCCTCCCAGGCTGAAGCAATTCTTGTGACTCAACCTCCTGAATAGCTGGGATTACAGGCGGGCACCCTCAACACCTGGTCAATTTTTGTATTTTTGTGTAGAGATGTGGTTTCGCCATGTTGGCCAGGCTGGTCTTGAACTACCAACCTCAAGTGATCTGCCAGTCTCCGCCTCCCAAAATGTTGGAATTACAGGCATAAGCCACCATGCCTGGCCCATTTTAAAAATATTTTTATGCTAAAAATGATTCATTATTTATCTTAGATTCATGTTTAACTAGGTGTTCTGTTATTTTATCTAACAATCCTTGCTATATGTTTACAGATTTTTTAAATTTTACTTTTATAGATATATATAGATATACATATAAATCTGTGGAGTTATACATTCCTTTGAACACTGTAGTTACAATAGACATAATACTGAAAAATAGAACTAAATAAATTGTAATGAAACCTAATAAATTAAATAAGTGAAGATACTTTGTTTTTGACCAAGGAAATAATGTTTTATATGGTTCACTAATCTCACGTTAGCTTCCTTTCTCCATTGTTAAGTCCGGCATGAATAAGACTTGAACAATTAATATGATTTAAATGTATACTCCATGGCTGTTGAAGGTGCCTCCTCTTAAGGAATGTTCAGACTAAAGAAGACAGTGGTAGACATCCGTGTAGTTGGAATGTGGAGGAACAATGAGCAGACTTACCAAAAAATAGTGTCTTAAACTGTAAATTAAGTAAACAAGAGAGATTTAAGATTCATTAGAGATTAGTGGGAAAATAGCACAAACCTAAAAGACATTGAAGGTTATATTTTATAGCCTGGTTTTCAAATGGGCTGTTTTATAACTGATTCACTAGATGTTTTTCTTCATTGCAGTATGCTTCCCACAACTTCATTGTATTCTTCAAATATGTTTTAACGTCAAATGTTCTTTGCATTAGGTTCTCATTAATTTCCAAGTCAGAAGAATTTAAAGGGCTCCAGAAATTTAAAAAAAAAATTTTTTTTCTTGCTTTCACCCTTGCCACTGCCCTATCCCAATCCATTTTATGAGTGGCAGCTATAGTAATGTTGGAAAAACTCAAATGAAATCAAGTCAATGTATTACTTAAAAGTCCCTCAAAGCTTTCCTTTGTTCTTAGGCTGAAATAGGTTTAACATACCACAACTCAACTGGCTCTGACTGCCTCTCTAGATTCCTCAGCCATACCTCTCCCATTTATCCTTCCACTCCACTCCATGTTCCACTCCAACTCTCTGGAAAAACATACTCACAGAGAAGTGGGCTAAATCATATCAATTTCTTACATCTGTTTTAAATTAACTACAGACCCTCAACTTAGAGTGATTTCAGTAATGGATGTTACAGCCACAGATAAAGAAACAGGGATGTATACATGATTCTTACTCTTTTACCCTGACACTATATCTTTCATTTTGACATTCTTCTATTCCAACTATTTTGTCTTGTTTTGTTTTGTTTTGAGATGGAGTCTTGCTTGGTTGCTCAGGCTGGAGTGCGATGGCGTGATTTCGGCTCACTGCAACCTCCACCTCTGGGTTCAAGCTATTCTCCTGCCTCAGCCTCCTGAGTAGCTGGGATTACAGGCACATGCCACTATGCCCTGCTAATTTTTATATTTTTAGTAGAGACAGGGTTTCACCATGTCGTCCAGGCATGTCTCAAACTCCTGATCTCAGGTGATCCACCCGATTCAGCCTTCCAAAGTGCTGGGATTACAAGCATGAGCCATGCACCTAGCCCCAACTGGTTTTTAAAGCTAAGATTCGTTACCTAGTTATTTTGCCTTTCTACTTATTTTACTATTCATTATCTTGGATTGTTCTTCCATGCAGATTAAATTTCTAGTCAACTCTTTGGCAAATAGTTTGTCAGGCAATAGTTAAACAATTAGGGTGTCATTTTTAAAAGTAAATTGATGAATATAAAGGTTAAAACATAAAATTAATGAATTAAGGTTTCTTATCACAATTAGAAGTACTTGAATTACACAGGCATGTTTACACCTGTTCTACTTAGCCGTGGAAGTAGAATGGAGAAATAGTCTTATAAACACAATTTCAGGTAAATAGGCATTAATACAACTTAAGATACCTTGAGCATTTTTTTAAACAAAATGTAAGCATCCAACATAGGGATAATAAGGTATGGTAAATGGGTTAGTTTTATGGTAAGAAGAGAATATTACTATTTCACATTTTACTTCTTGGTTTTGAATTTGCTTAGAACAATGGGATTTTCAAAGTATTGTCCTATACTGTGACGAAACACAACACGATGCCTTCTGCTGCTTCATCCTCAGAAATTCCCCCTCAGAATACTCTCACCCTCCCTCACAGTCTGTCCTTATCTCACCAGGCTCCCATGTGTCCAAAAGATAACCCTGTAAATTTAGTCCTCATTTCAGTTTGGAAAGCTATCAGTGACCTGCAGTTTGTGTCATGAATTAACCTAGGAATGTGTCCCAGATGAACACAATTCCTCCTGGAGGAGCGAATTCGAATTTTAGCCTATCCTGTCTTCTCTGTTTGTTATCACATCTGGAAAGTTCATCTACCTAAAACTAATTTCCCTGTGTTGCTCCCAATTCATAGTGGCCAGATTTCCTTTGTCAAATAACTATTAAAAATCATGAAAAAATTAATTAAATGTTATGAACAGAATTGTGTAGAATTAGAAACAGTTTCAGGGATCCAGTCCCTGACTTCGATTCAGTCATGACCAAAATGGATTCAAAGAGGCAGAACATATCCAAGAAGGGTTTCCCTGAAGGCTTTAACAATTTTAGCTGTATCTTAAAGTTTCTTCTCTATTGAGCGGCCACTAGCAAATTAATCTCTGTCTTTCACTTCTAACATCTTCATGAGCACATTCATTCATGCTTACACCTGACAAACATTTACTAAACACATTCTATGTGCTATGGATTGATTATACTATGGATACCAGTATATAATATGCCAATATAATATAAGATACTGATAGCTAGATATGATCCCTAACCTCAAGAAACCCACAGACTGGAATGGGAAACAAATATACAAAGAAATACGATGTCAAATTTTATTGCTATGATAAATGTCTGAACAGGAGAGTACAGGAATAGAAAAGAGAGAATAGTCCATTTCTCCTGGGAAAAGGAGGGAAATTAGGAAAGGATTCATGAAATAGATACTAGTACTTAAAAGACAGGTTATTCTGCAGCTGGTAGAAAGATGAGAATGAGGGATTACTATAGACAATGCTATAAAACCAATAAGGCAAGAATTTTATGATTTTTCTAATCAATAAAAGGAGTGAAATAATTTGATACTTTGTGATTATTGAACTCAATTTATGTTGCTAGCTTAATTAGTGGTGGAGTTCAGTCAAGAATTCAGGCATTCTCATTGCAGATTCAGCCTCTTTTTACTATCCCAAGTTGAATGTTTCTTCTCAGCACAAAACTCAAGATGATCGTGTTTAATTTAGAAGCCGCTGGCTGCATAATTTGTTTCCTGAATCGCATGATTAGTCTCACTATAACATATTCCAAGTGAGAGATGACATAAGTCTCGCGGGATACTCTGCCAGGATTTCACACATCTCTGTATTTAGGCACTTATTATTTATTTATTTAATATTTCTGTTTTATGTAGAGGCAAAAATATATTTTCCTTATTTTTTGATTATCTACACCTACCTGTATTTATTCCCTGGGCTTTTCTCTGCATATTCCAAATAATAACCTGGGATCCTTTTCTTATTTCAATTAAAATTTTGTTAATTTTATTAGCAGAATTCAAACCTCTTCCCTGAACAAAAATATTAGATTGTTAAAACCAATCAGTGGCCATTAAAAATTACTGTTAAGCTACTTGTCTCTCTTATTTTAAAAAAACTAGAAGGTCATTCCCTCTTATAAAACTCTCTAAACTTTTCAGAAAAATGTAGTTATAAATTAATATGCTTATTTACAAGTTAGCAGAACAATAAATAAAAATAATATAAAGTAAAAGCTTAGAAAATAGAAGTTGAGGGTCATAGTTTTTATGCCACATTAGCATTAATGACAAAGCATGTCTATTCTCAACCACAATAATCAAGCTTCGTAAAATTCATCTGAAGTTTGTAAACAAATTCACCACAGAAGCATTGTTGCTTTTAGCCAGGGAAGACATTAAGCTGTGGAAATAAATTAACTCCCAACTCTCAGTGACTTAAACAATAAAATTTTTCTCATGGTAGAAAATGCTTCCTCTATCTTGCTGCTGTTTAATCAGGAACACTTGACTTCCATCATTGCTAAGGAAGACTAGAGAGGGCTAGAAGTTTCCTTGGACGTTTTTTAAACTGCAAACTTTTACCCAGTAGATTGACTAGAATGCCATTTTATGGTTCTAATCAGCTGCAAAGGAATGTGAAAAGAAGAACTAGTAAACACACACCATTCCTGGCTGAAGTGTTACTTTGACAATGACACAAAATCAATACTTTTCTCATATTCCCTTCTCCTTCTACTCAGGACCTTCTTCTACCCACAACTGGAATTCATTATTACCTGACTGCCATTACCCCTTTGAAGTCTTACCAGCATAGCAAGAAGAAGGTCAAGGAGGAATAAGAGGAAGAGGAAGAAACAGCTATATTAAAGTCAGAATCCTCATTGCTCTTCCTTCTACCATCTTGGGAAAGCTAGCGCTTTGTCCCCTCCCTTGCCTGGCTCTCACCTTCATGGCATGATCATACGCTAGCTCACACCTAATGGCTTGAAATCGTCTAATAGAGATGGTTCTTCTTTCACCTCATGAACAATTCAACCCATTTTTTAAGGCTTGGCTTAATTTTCTCTGACTAGTGAAGCCTCCTCAGAATTTTAGAGCTGAAGAAGAACTACATTCCCTATTCTCCTGATTACTGCTTGAAATTTTTTGCTGCTTACTTACTATTTCTACTGTTCTCTGCATTTCTGTGACTTTTCTAAATAACTGAATCGTAAACTTCTTGGTGGGTTGTAACTAGTTATTGCTATATACCCAATGAGCAGCAAAGTGCCTAGTATATAGAAGATGCTCCTGAATTAACTCATCATTTTATGCATATTATTCTCTTCATTTCACAGCACAGCACTGGGTATCACGGGTGCTCAGTGAGCATTTGCAGATTGATTCCTCTTTGAAATTCAAGATGAAACATTACCCATTGGAGGAGATGTATAAGTTGGCTCTGCAACATATTTTATAATAAGAAATTTTATTTCATAAATTGAGTTGACTAGTAATGAATTATATCTCTTCTACACTATATACATTTGGTTTTCAAATGTACCCACACACAAACACACAATTAATGCAAATATGGACTTCTCTTCTAAAATTTGGCAAAGTGAATATAAAATCTAAGATGTAACTCTTGGAAACTCTACCCTGATTTTCCACTCTAATTATATGCAAATCGGAACTAGGAGAAGAAATTTGGGGAATCTTAGTTGACAATATTTAGAAAATTGTACAAGGTATCAGCACAAACAAAACTTAAATCGCGGTACCTGACATGAGGTATGTAGAATGCTGGCAGAAAGTTTCTGAGCTTAAATCCTGGGGGTTTGAGTCTCTATAAAAGTTGATAAGAGCTTATAATTCCAGGCTGGTCGCAGTGGCTCACACCTGTAATCCCAGCACTTTGGGAGGCCGAGGTGGGCGAATCATGAGGTCAGGAGTTAGAGACCGGCCTGACCAACATGGTGAAAACCCATCTCTACAAAAAATACAAAAATTAGCTGGAAGTGGTGGCACATGCCTGTAATCCTAGCTACTCAGGAGGTTAAGGCAGGAGAATCACCTGAACTCAGGAGGCAGAGTTTGCCACTGGACTCCAGTCTGGGGACAAAGTGAGATTCTGTCTTAAAAAAAAAAAAAGAAAAAAGAAAAAACTTATAATTCCAGCTAATTTTCTTAGACTGAGATTTACCACTTTTCTTTTAACCAAAATGTGCTAAATCTTAGCAGGTAAAAAGCTGCCCGTAGTAATTTATTTATATGGATGTGTGATCCTGTATGCTCCAAAAATAAATGTTTTGTATTTATCCATGACATTGCTTGAAAAACTACTCGCACTTTGGAGAGTATTGTCCTCAAATTCATATGGTAAGGCCATTTAAGTCCCAGTCTCTAAGGACTTATCTATGAAACCCACAGTATACTTAGTTGATCAAAGAATTTTTTTAAATCAGAATTGGGAAAAAACATGTTGATGCTGACTTTGCTACGATTAAATGTTTGGTTCCTGAAAGATTCCTTGTTTTAAATACAAGATTCTTAAAACAGTAAGCCTGCCTTTGGAGAAATGGAAAGAATAATCATAATAAAGTCGAAACCACCAAAAAGAGCATTGTCTTCTCTGAAGAGTGCTAATAATCCCATGTCATTGTATCATCAACTTGAATATTATCTCTTCTAGACAAAATATACTTTATGTCTTTGACATCTCCTCAAAGGCTATTTTTTCCTAAATTAGTTTTCTTTCCTTCTAGCCAAGGTTCTGCACTTAGTGCTATAATTAATACTCTTGATAAATAATTGTGCTGGGTGAAGATGCTGAGTGCATTGCTAATGATAATAGATGGATCTGGAGAAATGAGTTCCAAGATGATTTTTCTATGAGTTTCTCTCTCTCTCTCTCTCTCTCTCTCTCTCTCTCTCTCTCTCTGTGTGTGTGTGTGTGTGTGAGAGAGAGAGAGAGAGAGAGAGAGAGAGATATCAATGACTATCAGGCAACTTCATTCTGGTCAAGGAATCAATACCTTTTCTATGAAAAGCAAAATGGCCCATGTGGACATGGTATTTTTAGTGACTACCAAATACCATATTATAATGTGTTAAAGCATTGTATGTAACATTTTATCTAATAATTTTAATATAACTAGTCACGTTTTTAAGAAACAAAAAGTAATTGCTGATTGTATTAGTCCATCTTCATGTTACTGATAAAGACATGCCCAAGACTGGGCGATTTATGAAGGAAAGAGGTTTGATAGACTTACAGTTTCACTTGGGTGGGAGCCCTCACAGTCATAGGGAAGGCAAAAGGTACTTCTTACATTGGGTGTCAAAGGGAAACTCCCATTTTTAAAGCCATCAGATTTCATGAAACTTATTCACTATCATGAGAACAGCATGGGAAAGACCTACCCCATGCTTCAATTACCTTCCACAGGGTTCTCTTCATGGCACATGGGGATTGTGGAAGTTACAATTCAAGATGAGATTTGGGTGGGGACAGAATCAAAGCACATTACTAATAGAGAGGAAAACTATCATTGTGTGAGGGCAAAGGATTTTAGAGTTGAAAGGACAAGGTTGTAGTCTGGACATATGATTTTGAAGATTTTACTCAGACACAAACTTACACACACACACACACACACACACACACTCACTCTTCCTCTACATTCTCCCTAAACAAACATTTATTGTGCACCTATCATGTGCCATGAGTTTTTCTTGGGAAAAACATATTTGATGTTCTAAATCTATTCTAATCCTTGAAGCAGCCCTACAAGGTAGCTTTTATTAATATTATGGTTCTCATTCTGCATACAATGATGCTAAGAATTGGAGAAGTTAGATACTTTTCTCAATGTCACATGACTAGTGTGTGTTGAAGACAGGCAAGTCACAGCATTGTCCTCTATCCCAAACTCATTCCACTACATCAAAGAAACCACTGGAGATACCCTTGTAAAATTAGAAATATGAATTCAATGACTAATGCACTCCTCTTTGATCCTTTTTAGCTCAATTTTCTACTTTTGTTGGACAAAATTCTGGAAACTCCACTTTCCCCATTAGACCAATTCACAGTAGTTTCAACTAGTTTGCACATATGCATATGCAGATAGTTGGAGTCCTACATGACAGAATGAACAAGGTATGATATTGAGACAGCTTTTCCCACAAATCTACAGTTTTGAAAATATTTAATAATACAATTTCCATATCTCTCTCACTCTAAATATATATGTAGGCTACTATTCAATATCTTAAATATGTATATTCCCTGGTTTATAGACATGATGGAATACCCTTTACCACTTAACTCCTTATCCTGAATCAACCCGTAAGACACATCCTGCTGAAATACAATTTTCTGGGGTCTGTAGACTGAGAAGGGTGCTTCTGTTACCTTAATTATTGCATTGCCACTAAATCAAAGTAATTTAAAGAGGACCAGCTTTCCAGTCATGCCATTGTAGAGTACCAGATTAGAGTACCAGATTAATGGTGCTGCAGTTACACCACAAATATGTGGCAGACATTAGAAATAGACTGTTGCTTTTGCTCCACAAATTAATAATGCTCAGATGTCTACTTTTTAATTTCCTGTACATTTCATATTGACATTTTGTCCCCTTTAACAGTATTATTTCATCACATTTTTCATATATTTTTCAATAACATGACCCCCATGTTTATCTTTTAACTGTGGGGTTCACATTGTTCTCGACCCACCCTTTAATTGTATTGGCAACCAGGGCTTTTACTACATGATTTATTTAGCTTGTATTTGGCATGAACCAGACAGAGTTGACTCAGTTTAGGTAAAAAGGACTTGCTGCAAAATGGACTTTGTCATTTTAATCTCTCTAGGAACTGTTTTATTATCTGCTATTTCATTTTGTGGTTAGTACCACTAAACATTATTTTGTGTTCAAAGGGGCTTTGCTCATCCCTCCCATATGAGGCATGAACAATGGTGCTCTAGCTCACATTCTGTATTTTTCTTTCAAGCTTTTCTCATGCCATCCATCTTCTTCTTCATAACCTCCTTGATTTCTCCTTTCTATAATAAATAGCTTTCCCAGGTTTGTGCTACCAAGAAAATAATCCATTTCCAGGTGATTTAAAAAAGTCTGTATATTCTTTCTGTAACATTTCTATTAGGATTGCAGTGATGTTCTTGTGTGGAAAATTGTTATGTAGGTAATCAGAAAAGTACTCCCCCTTTCCTTTATGTTTTACTTTTTCCTAAGAAGCTTGTACACTCCAGCTCATATGATAGGAAATTTTTGTAGTCCCTTACAGCTTGAAAAACATTTCTACTTAATTTAACATAAGTGATTTTCTTTACAACACTTCCAGGTTGACAAGAACGGGCTGCTACTCTTATATTTAGATTCAGAGAGGTAAATAAATTGTTAATTTTAATTTTTAAATGTTAATGTTGTAAAGTTAATTATTGGATAGTCACATTTTAAAAACTCCCTATTTGTGCATATAAATGTAGGGGACAACTGGAAGGTGATAGTATAAACTCTAATGCTTGATATTTGGATGCATATTTTAAAAAATGAGATGTATTAGATCTAGGGTCATACAACAAGTAAGTGGCAGAGTGGAAATTCTGGTGCGACTTCAAATCTAGCCTTGTTTCTCGGAAGCTTTATTGTTTGTTTTGCATACTATATCAACAAATATCACTGACTAAAATGATTTTCATGTTAAATTGCAAGCAGGCATTGAAACCTGGCTTCATATCAATGTAAAACAATTCTGTATTTTAATATAAAATATAACTTTTCAATAATAATATGTAAAACTAAAATATAAAATCATTAAACAATGTTATAAATCATGAGTCCCAGGTCCTTTGCAGAGTCATTCAGGACTCAAGACAATAGTCTGTTTTTATTTTGCCATTTTTCACCGAGGTATAATATCTTTCACAGTCTGGTAATATTAGAGGCTATAGCATGTACATGACAAATGTCTATGGAATACAAGCTTTCATAATACCATTTTATGGGGTAGCTTCCCTGGGAGATAGTTAACTGCTATTGGGTGCTAGAATTATAGCATTGCATTTAAGGGTTGAATGTGAATTTTAAAATGTTTTGGAAGCTTTCTTAATTCAAAGTCAACTTTATATGTTTTAAAATAGATTCTACAGTCCACTAATCTAAAATACAAACTATATAGCCTATAATGAAAATAAAATGAATATTCAGAATAGCGTTTAATTTTTTTAAGTGAATTACTGTATAGTTATACCTTTTTCAACTCCCTATTTCTTTATATCAATGTTGGGGACAACTGGACGATCATATAATAAGCTCTAATGCCTGATATTTGAACGCATATTTTTAAAAATGAGATACGTTAGATCTCAGCAAATACATTTTAATGATATAATTATTATTGCTGGCATTTTATTAGCACCACACTATAACCAACTGAGCTACCCAGCTATACTACCAGCCCTTTAAGTGAATTTTTAAATATTACAGAGGTCTTTATTTCTCTCAATAAGGCGGGGGGAAGATAGTTGAAAATTAGTGAAGAATAGAAAATATACCTCCATGCATAATGTTTTTAACAATTGTTTCACTCAGTGACTATTTAGTAAACTAAGTTCAGCTTTCATTTTAACAATCTAACAAATTTTGAGCACATACTAATACATGGCAGGCCCTGAGGATACAAAGACAAATCAGCTGCTCCCCACCAAACAAACACTGTTATTCTGAGGCAATTGCTCTGTGTAAAGAAGGCAGTATGTAAAAATATACTTGGGAAGAACCAGTGAAGTACAAGGACTCTTTCTGACTTTTTTTTTTCTTTTTTTGAGACAGAATCTGCCTCTGTTGCCGAGGCTGGAGTGCAATGTCACCATCTCAGCTCACTGCAATCTCTGCCTCCTTGGTTCAAGCAATTCTCATGCCTCAGACTCCCAAGTAGCTAAGATTACAGGCACATGCGACCACACCTAGCTAATTTTTTTTATTGCATTTTAGGTTTTGGGGTACATGTGCTGAACATGTAAGATAGTTGCATAGGTACACATGTGGCAGTGTGTTTTGTTGCCTTCCTCCCCTTCACCCACATTTGGCACTTATCCCCATGCTATCCCTCCCCAGCTCCCCGCCCCCCGCCACCTAGCTAATTTTTTAATAGAGGTGGGGTTTCACCGTGTTGGCCAGGCAGGCCAACTCGTGACCTCAAGTGATCCACCCTCCACAGCCTCCCAGAGTGCTGAGATTATAGGCCTGAGCCACTGCACCCTGCCTAGCCACCTTCCCCAGTCTCTCTCCGACTGTATTAACAATGACTTGAGGTATCAGAGAGAAAATGCTGTCATGTACTCAAAGATAAAGGATGATCAAAAAGGAAAAGCCTCAGAAAAGCATAAAAAGAAAATTAGATTTGGGTATCTTAAAGCTTATATAAGTTTAGTTTTTACCCATCAGGGTATTAGCTCTTTGTTTGTCAAATGAAAATATAAAAGTATGTTCAGTATATTCAAAATAAAAATAATCAATTAGTGCAGAATCTAGGTATTTTCAGCTCTTGATGGTTTTATGGGTAATTATCATGATCTGTGGGAACTCAGGGAAACAAATGAATCCTATAAGAATGTTGGTTCTCACTTCAGTAGAAGAGAATGTGTGTACTGAGGCATTAATTTTTCTTTGGTTTGCTGTTTTTCATTATTGATGCAGTTGAAGACCAAATAAGTTTTTATAGGTGATGATAATTATTAGCTTACAATTCAGTTTGTTTCAAGCTTCTATTGCTGAATCATCATTCCAAGGGAATACTTCAACATGAGTTCCAGGGTTGGGAGCTACCATTGCATTTTCTTTTCTTCATTGCTTACACCTTTCTGTGAGTTTACCAAGGCAAGCCTTAGAGTGTAAGTTTGCAGCAACGTCATTTGTAACAAGAAGGTTGGGGCGGGAGGCGGGGGAGAGGAATCATTGTAAAACACGTGTGTAACAAAATGCTGCTTGTTAAATATGTCAAGAATTTTACTGTTTATTTGCTTGAATCTTCACCAGAATAGTCAGGAAGAGGATGTCTCACTGTAATAATCCTCTTGGATTCTTCTATTGGAGATCTAATGAAGAAAACAAAATAATTATATGAGAATGAAAACCCAGACAATAGAGTGAGATAAAATTAAAAATGTATACATTGTAATTATATCTAACAAGGAAAAATAGATGCAAAATGTGCAGGAGAATGTTCAGTAGCATTCTGGTATTAACTTCTAGCTTCTGGTGAACATGCGGAAAAAAAAAAACAACAACAACTTTCTTTAAATATGGCTTTAGGGAGGTTGCAGTGAGCCAAGATCGCACCACTGCACTCCAGCCTGGGTGACAGAGTGAAACTCTTAAAAAAATACATACATATTGCTGCCTTAGAGTCTAAATTTTGATAACAGGATGGCATTGCCCTTCTTCCACTGATGGTTTCATGTATTCAGTGCTAATACTATGCCATTCTTGTCTAAACTTAGTTTTAAATATGGCTCATATTTTTTATTAACTATGTCATGTAAGCCTTCCAGTTGCTTGCTGATGCTTATCATGGGTCCAGAAACGAGTCTTCTTTCTCAGTCTGCATTGTGCTCTGTGCCTTTGCGTGGTCTGTGTCTCCAGTTTGTGGCCTGGAGCTCCATTTGGTGCACTAGCTGGTAACTTTCTTTTGTGTCCTCAACTGACAATGGCTTTCCCCTCACTGCTCCTAAACAGATGTTATAACCCCACATCATTTATGGATACTGTATTAGCCCATCCCTGCATTGCTATAAAAAAATACCTGAGGCTGGGTAGTTCATGAAGAAAGGAATGAGGTTTAATTCTGGCTCACAGTTCTGCAAGGTATACACAAAGCATAATGGTTGAATCAGCGTCCCATGAAGGCCTCCAAGCTTCTAAGAAGCTTCCAATCATGATGGAAGGCAAAGAGGAAACCAACACATCACATGGCAAGAGGTAGAGCCAGAGAGAGTAGAGGGATGTCCTAGATTCTTTTTAGTTTCTTTTTTTTTTCTTTGAGACAAGGTCTTGCTCTGTTTCCCAGGCTATAGTGCAGTGACTGGATCTGGGCTCACTGCAACCTCCACCTCCTGGGAGATCCTTCCACTTCAGCCTTCCAAGTAGCTGGGACTATAGCTGTGTGCCACACTCAACTAATTTTTTGTGGAGATAGGGTTTTGCCATGATGCCCAGGCTGGTCTTGAACTCCTGTAGTCAAGTGATCCGCTTGCCTCTTCCTCTAAAAGAGCCGGGATTACAGGTGTGAGCCACCGTGCTCAGCCCCAAATTCTGTTAAACAACCAGATCTTTTGTGAACTAATCGAGCAGGAATTTATTTATCACCAAGGGGATGCTGTTAAGCTATTCATAAGGGATCTGCCCCCGGATCCTAACCTCCCAGTAGGTCCTACCTCCAGTAGCGGGGATTACAGTTCAGGGTGAGATTCAGAGGAGGCGAACATTCAAACCACATCAGATATCAATCAGTAAGCACACACCTGGTATTAGAATCTCAGGATTTCTCCTTCAATCCACTTTACTCCCACTGGTTGCTGAGCACCAAAGGAATAGATAAACCTTGAAACTGCCTTACATTGTGACCAAGGCAGAGAAAGCCAGGAGCAGATACCTGATAAACATGAAGTGAGAGTTTATTCACCAAACTCTAGATATCAGACATTTGTTTACATCCTTAATTTTCAAAATATAAATAGCAGAGTTTCTCAGACCCAGGCAAATCTTCTTTGACAAGAACTGCAGTAGGCACTTTGCTGGCCTGGTCTCTTCAGCCGTTTTCATCTACCTGGGTTTCTTCCCCCAGAATAATAAGTATTCTCTAAACAAATCTTCTTAATTGCCATATCTGTTTTATGCCCCCAAGAAATCAATATCCAATAGTGGCTTACATAATTTTATGCAAAGAAGGGGTGCATTTCTTGATATTCCTTGGTTGCTTTAGCTTCATTCTCAAAAATGTCTGGCATATACATAATTTCTAATTACTATGGTAAGTTTCTGTTTTTCCTCGTCCTGAACAATCCATCAAGCTGTCTTTAATTCTTGCCACAATACTGTGATGATGATGCTCTATTAACTCTGTGCATTTTCTGTCATAGTTCACATCCTTGCCTTAAAAAATGACATGTTTACATGAATATATTCTCAAGAAAAAAATTCCAAACAGTCCAGAATTATACAAAACAAAACATTTAAGCCTCTCTTTACTTCCTTTCCAATTCAGTCTCTTCCTAGACTAACCATTTTTAATATATTGGAATATATTTTCTCAGGTATCTTTCTGTGTATTTACATATATACATATGTATGTAGTGTGGAAGAGACAGATATATTAATTTACATAACCATATGTATTGTTCTGTGATGTACGTTATTCATTTAGCCATATGCCTGATAGATGATTATATGATAATACATACATTTCTACCTTACGTTTTTTTTCTTTCTAACATTCTCAAAGTATTCTATAATACAGAGAAACCATGCATTTAGCCACTCTCCTACTGTGGGACCTTCAGTTGAGTTCACATTTTTTATCACTTAAATGGCAAAGCAGTGAGCATCCTTGTCAGCATATGTTGATATTATGTGTGATGATTTCTCAAGATTAAATGTTTAGAGTTAGAATTACTGTGCCAAAAAATTACATAATTCTAATTTTGATACATATTGCATGTTATTTTCCAAATAGATTTTGCCAGTTTACACACTAATCACCAGTTTCAGCATTTTATATATTAATAATTATTTTGCTAACCTTGAGAAAGAACATTTATCTCATTTGCATTTGCATTTTCCTTATTGTTTCTCAGGTTGAGTTCTTTTCATTTGTTTTGAAACATTTAACTTATTATGTTAAGAATTCCCTGACAACACATTATGTTCATGCTTTTTTCCATTGATTTGTTTGTTTTATCAATTCAATAAAAACAATTTACATATTCCAGATAGTAATCCTTTTTGTATACCACTAATTGTTTGGTGACTCCCAATATTGAGTAGTATATGCCTATTGCTTACTTTCATATATCTTCTTTAAATAAGTGGATGTTAAACTCCATTAGTTCAGAGTTCTTGTTTTATATATATATATTTTTTACTATCTCCAGTACCCAGGATAAACACAATATATAGATACTTAATACTGATTGTCAGTTGAAGAGGGAGACTACACCTGCAAAATGGAGGCTAGGGTCAGCAGGAATGTGTTTCTGGCTCAAGGCTCAAGGCCAGGAGTGAAAAAGTCAGCTGTGGCTTCTCAGATCAGTTACCAATCCTGAATGTATAAAATCAGAAGATGAAAGAGGCCTCTGTATTCTGAGATGTGATCACTCATTTTTCTCTGTTCAGTCATTCACTACTGAGTTTATTATTATACACATTCATTCAACAAATGATGTGTTTATCTTGTTTATCTTCACTAACTTATTTAGCTCTTTCCATGAAAATCCACGTGAAAAGATGGTTTAAGCCAAAATATATTCTAAGTTTTCTGTCTTGAAGTTATTCTACAAGGCTATATGCAAAAGCCAACTAAAACATTTAGACACATTTCATTTGTCAAATCACTGTGTTGCATAGTTTATTTTTAATTTAGCCTTTATTTAATAAAAATCTCTTCCACATATTTATAAGCACATGGAATTATGCAGATTTTGCATGTAGATGTAAACATTTTTTAAGTGAACAGAGGTGTTACTTTTCTCAGGAAGAAAGGATATGTTCAGGATTCAAGCAAAATAAAGCAGCCCTGCTTTTTATATTTCTCCATTTCTCTCAGTCTCAATTAACATATTTGCTTCATTTCTGAATCCTTTTATTCACTTATTTGCCACTTACGTAGGTAGCACTCAATGTGTTCCAGATCTAGTTAAGGATGTATGGTTTGTGATTTGGAAGAATATGGTTTTCTCCAAATAATATTTTAAAAGCCTTGAGTTAGTTTTTAATCAGGATTATCATGCAGGTTATGGGGAAAACTGTCTTTCACTGATTCTGTACATATAATTCTAAAACAGCTCTTTTTATTCTCTTTCTTTTCATTTTTGCAGGATTGAGGTGATTTGGGAATTAATAGAAGTAAGCCTTTCTGTAAAAGCTTACTTGGTGTTGTGCGTGTGTGTGTGTGTGTGTGTGTGTGTGTGTGTGTGTGTGTGTGTGTTTGAGTATAGTTCTGACTACATGTTATACAGTCAAATCCAATTTCAAATTTTTTTATTCCTCTTTAAAACCTTAGGGATACCCTCAAGTGTCAGTGTAATCAAATGGTCATTTTACAATCATAACTACCACCAATATGATAATAATTAACTAATTAAATGTTTTAGAATATCTCTACTATCAATGAGAAATTTTATTGACAGGAAAAATCAATGGTCTAGTCAAATGTTTCTGGGTAACTCTTGTAGCTGAAATCGGTCACTAAAATCACACCACTAAAATCCTGTCAATAGTTTAAAAAGGTAAATAACCAGTTTAAGAATTTCATACAAATATATAAAAATATTAGCTATGTACCTCTTTTGTATATGTTATTTGAGAACTACATTTTTATATATTGCATATATACTTTACAATATTCATAATAAATATGAGATTAAAGCACAGTCATATTTTCTGAAATTTTATAAGAGAAGCATTGAAATATGTGGGTGGAACGATAGGTTAAGATTAAGAAGTCTTCAGTTTTAGTGCCTATTGCCACAAGCTACTTTGGTAAATTAAAAGAAATGTCACTCATCTTTTCTAGACATCTGTTTTTTCATCTACTAAACAATGGACTTGAACTTAGCAATATTCTGAAATCCCTTCTAGCTGCTAAATTCCATAAAAGAGTATAGTTTTTCTATTTTAAATGATTATGAAGGTTTATAGTTTTTATGGCTTTGGTTTTATGACATCTTGTTGGTCATATTTGTGATTTATTCGATGCCAAGTCCTGCTCAGGAATACAATTCTCCAATTACAACATTATTTCTGTGGAAAGAGAACAATATGTTTTAAGATGAGCCTTTTTTGATAGAATTTATATGAGCATATTATATTAGAAATGGGGACTGCCTGTGCTTGCTAATATTTTAGTTCCTCTCAGAGCTAATTTTTCCAATGGGCTTCTTTGTTTTCTAAATACTCTTTATCCTGAGACTAAGTTAAAAAAAAAAAAAAAAAAAAAAAAAACAGCAGCATTGCTTTGTGGGAAATAATTACTTACGTGTAGTGATTTTAACCAAAGCCCTATAGTTAATTCCCTTGGGATCAAGATAAAAAAGCTTAAATTCTTGGTGTTCTTTTCCTCCCTTTTGGCCCACAGATGCCTAAATAGAACAGTATATAACATGAATTCTATGCTACTTTCTGCTATGTTAATCCAAGAACATTAGCACATGTGGTTAATTTTATTTTGGATTGCTTAATTTTTATAGTTTTATCTTCAACAGCCCTTTAATGTAGTGTGAGTGTGCGTGTGAATATTCATAAAAATAAGAGTATTTAATGGGTACAGAGTTTCTGTTTGTGATCATGAAAAGTTCTGAAATGGATACTGGTGATGGTTGCACAACACTGTGAATGTCCTTAATGCTACTGAATAGTACATTTAAAAATAGTTACAATAGACAATTTTATGTATATTTTATCACAATAAAAAATAAGCATAGAAATGCTATTAATTATTTCTTAAGTCATATTCATAGATTCAGAGGAAAACACTTTCCTGGAAGAGAAAATCAGAAAATATTTCACACTGTTACTTGAGGCTTTTTCTATGCCGAATGCTAGCTGTCTAACCTATCCCCAAGCAAGTCTGCTGTAATAATGATTTGAAAGTAATATCTCTGTCTCAAGGGTGTGATGACCTCTGTGGGTCTATTAATTCCATATCCATATACATGTTTATAGTTCTTTCCTTATAAGTAGAATATTCACCTCTGTCATTTTGATGATACGGATGTGAATGGAATATACAATTACAGTTGCTAAAGCAAGAACCAACTAAGTCAGAGAGAGAGCTCCTGTCCCCACAGGTTTGAAAAGCTTTCCCCTTTGAGTTATTATATATTATGCAGTTTTCCTGTGTTTACAAGAGGCTAATTATCACCTTATTCTCAGAGCTGACAAAGGCAATATCAAAGAGGGGATACAGAGAAATATCCAAAATACTGTTCAGGTGGCAAGTTCCAAATTTGAAGATGAATGTCAATTTGATATTGGGGAAAATGTCAAAATCATAAACAGATTTGATCTTCAATAAATCCAGAACATATTTACCAGTTAATAGCTTAGGCTATCATCCTCCCTCATTATGGCATAGAAAAATATAATGGTCCGGCCCCAGAGAATGGCTTTTATACTTATTTTTTGGTTCTTGTAGCACTTAACACAATACATTCTCTGTGTATTGTGTAAATATTTTATGATTCAGACTAACTGGCACAATTCTAGATTACTTTGAATGATTTGATTAATTTTTGACCACTGATACTCTGGCTCAGTTCAGTCCTTCATTCTACCTTATACACAAACTCCATTTGGTATTATATTGAATTATAAAATGAACAAAAGGATTTAAAAATGTATTTTAAAACTTTCTCTGTTCACATACAGCTTATTTATAGTTAGAAAGTATGTATTTTAAACCAGATTCAGAGGATAACTGCAAACTAAAATTTGTATTTCATGTGAAAAATAGAATAATATAGCACTGACTTTTCTCTCATCTGTCTAAATGTCTTCAGGAAATATTCAGGATATAGAATATTAATAGACTGTGTTTTGCCAGATAACACTTCAATAACAGATTAAAATGCATTCTGCTACTCTCTATCTGGCATCTATGCATTTCATTAAGAACTAAAGAAAACAATGACACAAGCCAGATGTCTGAATTGGGCGGGGAATTCAAAATATCAATTTGCTAATATTAAGTGTTTTAAGTGTGTGAGTCTTTATAAACATTAGATAATAAATTATTATATGAGTTTTAAATACACATTTTAAATTGTATACAATCATGCTTGTTACCCCAGTACTTTGGGAGGCTGACATGGGTGGATTGCTTGAGTCTAAAAGTTCGAGACCAGCCTGGGCAACATGGCAAAACCTCATCTCTACAAAAAATACAAAAGTTAGCTAAGTGTGGTTATGTATACCTGTAGTCTCACCCAGCTACTGGGGAAGCTGAAATGAGAGGATTGTTTGAGCACAGTAGGTTGAGGCCAGTGAGCCATGATTGTTCCACTGCATTCTAGTCTGGACGACAGAGTAAAATAAAACCATGTCTTAAAAAAAAAGGAATTAAAAAATTGATAAAATTTTCTAACATTTATATTATATCTTGATAATTATAGCTTTTATAAATGTTTAAAATTTTTCAACAAATTTAGTTGAAAGATCTGATTGGCCTTTACTGGTGATTTATGAATCAGGCAGCATCCCATCAAAGATATAGAAAAGGTGCTTTCATAAGCAGAACAAAGAAGTTGGGCTTTATAGGCACAAAAGGGCTGAAGAAGTAGAAACAAGGAACAAAAAAAGCAGATTGGTCATTACAAAGTAACTTTCTTTACAGGGTTAAAACAGAGGAACTTCTGTTTTGCCAGCTGGCACAGGTGAACCAGGCACCTTCTGATTGATTGCTGTATATTTCCTTTATTTTGGAAAACTGGTTCATTTTAAAGTTCATTTTGATTACATGGAACCTAGCATAAGTTACTCCATTTCAGTTTGTTCAGTCTGGTCTGTTAGGCCTAGTGTGGGAGCTCAGTTCCCACAGTGACCTCCTATAAATTTCATATAATATAGATAACATGAAAACTCACATATGATTTGGCTGGGTCCCCAACCAAATCTCATCTTGAACTGTGGTTCCCATAATCCCAATATGTCGTGGGAGAGACCCAGTGGTAGGTAATTGATTCATAGGGGCAGTTATCCTCATGCTGTTCTCATGATAATGAGTGAGTTCTCACAAGATCTGATGGGTTTATAGGGGCTTTTCCCCCTTTTGCTGGGCACTTCTCCTTCCTCCCATCACGTAAGAAGGATGTGTTTGTTTTCCCTTCTGCCGTGTTTCTAAGTTTCCTGAGGCCTCCTAGCCACACAGAACTGTGAGTCAACTAAACCTCTTTCCTTTGTAAATTGCCCAGTCTCAGGCAGTCCTTTAGAGCAGTATGAGAATGGGCTAATACAATAAGAGATGATTACAGTATACTAGTGAGCATCAGTAAAAAGGAGAGTACTGTAATATAATTCTTAAAGAAGAAAAAAATAAACTGTACAGGTGGAGGAAAGTGAGGCATAATTAGAAAAATATTAACTAGTTGAAGAGCATCCCAAAAGGATAATGCAATATGCACAATTGATAGTTGGTTAAAGAAAGGATGAGTGATTTAAACATGACTTAAGACTTTGATTTCAACACCCCCTGTGCATGTTCTTGCAAGGAAATGTCTAAACAACTACAGATGCTCCTCTATTTAGGATGGAACTACATCTTGATAAACTCACCATAAAGCTGCAAATTTGTTAAGTCAAACCATCGAAAATCAGGGACCATCTGTCATGACTTTTTCTACTTTTTTTTAGTCACAGCAAGACTCACTATAGCTTTTAAATCATATTCTATTTGATCAGCCCGAGAAAGGGGAAGGGGGAAATCTTTGCTATATGAAAATGAAAAAAAAAATTAAAAACCTTCATGAAAGACTGAGTTGGAATTGAAATAAAAATTGGTAGCTCAAGATGTAAAGAAGTTCTGAACGTGACAGTTAAAGCCAGTTAAAGAATTCCCTGTGAGGACTTTTGTCTGGGAGTTTGATTTTTATCCCTGCAGCTTTGCTTAAGAGATTTCCTGTTCCTTTATGCTAGTGACTTAGTATTGTTTTTTTCCAGCCATTTCATTCTTTTTACCTTTGCCTTGAGCACTGTAGAAATCAATATAGTAGGCACTCTCTGTTCTGTGCCCAACACCTGTAGTTTCCTGTGTGTGATGGTTTGAGATTCTGTAGATACTACTTAATCTGATAGTTGGTGTGGCCTATTTGTCCAATGTAACATTTTCCACAGCGGCAGGGAACATTAAGCTACTGCTGTGGGTGGTAGAATATTGCCTTTTGTTAGCTATAGGGGGTGAGGGACCTTGGATGAGGTTAGAACATTATTTTTATTTTTGTGGGTGCTTTTGAAGATTGTATTGATCCAACTTATGAATGCCTTGACATGGGGTGGGATTGCTCTTCTCTCATGCCTGATCTCTCAGCTTGTTAGTGACTTCACTCTTGGTGGGAACAGAGAATTTAATCAAATAGTTGTCTGGGTATCTATTGTCTGCTAGGGTCATAAGAAGAATATGGATTGTCTATAAGAAGAAAGTGGATTCTGCCATAGCCTCAGTTTGATATATTAACCTTAGATTCAGTCCTCTCAGTTTGAAGTCCCAAAATGGTTGGTTAAACAACCCCAAGTTACATTTTAAGTTAAACACTGAAAATACCAACCTCATACAATTAGTGAAAGGTGGAAAGGGTGGAGGCAGTATATTTGGAACCTGTTTTCAGGGCCAGTATCACTCAGAATGGATATTTAAAGAAGCAACACTGCTTATATGATTTCAAATCTTTTTATTGTATTCAATATGTATTTATAAAGTATCCTATACACTAGGAATAAAGCCAGGATGGTAGATTTGTGCAGGGGTCAGGATAGAAATGACCCTTAACTCGAGAGTTTAATATTTAAGAAGTAAGACAACCAAACAACTCATTTAAAGTGTTGTAAAGAACTGCAGGCAACTAATTCAGTACGGGGGGTCAGAGAAAGTTCTTTATTAAAAAGTAATGTTTGCTGGGCACAGTGGCTCACACCTGTAATGCAGCACTTTGGGAGGCCAAGGGGGGTGGATTACCTGAGGTCAGGAGTTCGAGACCAGCCTGACCAACGTGGAGAAACCCCATCTCTACTAAAAATACAAAATTAGCCATGTGTGGTGACACATACTTGTAATCCCAACTATTCTGGAGGCTGAGGCAGGAGAATCACTTGAATCTGGGAGGTTAAGGTTTCAGTGAGCCGAGGTCACTGCATTGTACTCCAGCCTGGGCAACAAGAGCGAAACTTCATCTCGGGGGTTGGGGGTTGGGTGGGAAGCAATGTTTAAATAGAGCAATATGGAGATGGTAGAATTTCAAGTAGCTTACTGTATTTTGATTTGGTGGTTTCTCACCATCTTCCTTGTACCCCTCCTTCCTTTTTCCCTTTTAGAAATGACTACTATAGCAAGTGGAGGGGTAAAAATGCATTGGGCATTTAAAATATTAGCAAACTGTAAATCTTGCCTTTCAAAAGACCCACAGGCATATTAAGAGTCATTATCATAGTAAATTTGAAAAATAAAAGCACTTAGAGATCTGGCTTAATCTCTTATGAAGTGTAATCTTTGGACATTATGATTCTCGTGTATAAATGGAGATATGCTTATCTTGTAGATTGGTTGTGCAAATTAAGGCAATAATGTATTTACATCCTCATGCAACACTGGTTTAGGCTGGGTACAGTGGCTCACACCTATAATTCTAACACATTGGAAGGCTGAGGCAGGAGGATCACTTGAGCTCAGGAGTTCAAGACCAGCCTTTAGCAAAATAACGAGACCTCATCTCTAAAAAAATAAATAAAATTAGCTGGGTGTGGTAGCATGCATCTGTAGCCTCAGCTACTTTGGAGGCTGTGATGAGAGCATTGCTTGAGTCCAGAGGTAGAGACTGCAGTGAGCCAAGATTGTGCCACTGCACTCCAGCCTGAGTGACAGAGTGAGACCCTATTAAAAAAAAAAAAATTAAAAACTTGTTTCTAACAGAAAATAATTACAGCTTCTGCCCTTCCCCCTCTCCTCTAAGCAACCTTGCTTGAAGGCTGATAGACATTTATCTTACCTTGTTCATCATGTTTGCTCTTAAAACCCTGCTTCTAAAAATTTCATAAGCCACTCCACAGCAGAATTCTGTTATAAGCATCAGCTTTTTCATCAGGAAAATTATTTTCTTACATCCTATTCATTGCTTACCCAACATTAATAGAGTGAGTAAAATTTGCTTTTATAATAACGGACCAATAAGAAGACAGAGATAAGCTTAAGAAAACAAGACTGCTAACAAATTTTCTGAGACCTACCTTTTTTCTGAATCTAGTATAATGTTTATCTTAATCTCCACTGATCCATATTATCAAGCACAAAAGGAAGTTGTGCTTACCGTTTTATTTTCATCATCTATTATTACCAATGTCACAAGAAATATTAGAAAAGTAGCATTTGGTTGTTGTTGGTGTTGCTCAGTAATGTAAAGTCTGAGTGAAGATTTACAAGTACAACAAATTACAGAGTCCTAGAGTCCTACTTTCTTATCAGAGACCCTGATTACACTTTTACCCAACTACCTAATTGTGGATTACCTTTGAACCTTCAAAATATGTCAAATCTTTCCACATAGTATTGTAATTTATAGAATTTGAGAGCAGTTTTAGGTTTACAGCAAAATTGAGCTTTATCTCCATTGATCTATCAAATCAATGAGTTCTTAATTCTAATTTCTGACCTCCTGACTCCCACCAGCCTTCCCTAGTATGAGTATCCTGCACCAGGGTGATGCATTTGTTATAATCAATGAAATTATGTTGATATAGCATAATTAACCATAATTATGAAATTATGTTTCTTGGAAGACAGTGTTTCCATGGATCAGGGGTGGAGCAGAATTGTTTCAGGATTATTCAAATGCATTATATTTATCATCAGAGTTTTATAAGGAGCATGCAGCCTACATCCTTCACATATGCAGTTAACAAAAGGGTTTGTGCTCCTATGAGAATCTAATGCAGCAGTTGATCTGGAGGTGGAGCTCAGGCAGTAATGCTGGCTGGCCCACAGCTCATCTCCTGCTGTGTCCCACTTTCTAATAGGCCACAGAGGAGTACTGGTCTACTGCCTGGGGGTTGAGGACCCCTACTGTACATTGCATAGATGTTAACAGATGTAAAGTGATATTATCTTCTGTGGTATCATGGAGTAATTTCACTGCCTAAAATGCTCTGTGCTCCACCTACTTATTCCTCCCTTCCTCTTAACTCCTGGAAACCAATGATCTTTTCACTGTCTTCATAGTTTTGCTTTTCATAGAATGTCATATAGTTGGAATCATTTAGTAACATGCACTTAAGTTTTTAATCCCTCATTTAGTAACTTGCACTTAAGTTTCCTCCATGTCTTTCAATTACTTGATAACTGCATCCTTTTAGCACTAGAAAATATTGCAATGTCTGTATATACCTTGATTTACTTATCCAGTTGCCTTTGAAGGATTATTTTGATTCCTTCTATATTGTGGCAATTATAAATAAAGCTGCTATAAACATTTGTGTTCAAGCTTTTGTGTGCACATAAGTTTTCTACTATTTGTGTAGCCTTCAAGAAGCAAAAATGTTTAATTGTATGGTACAAATTTGTTTTGTTTTGAAAAAATCTGGCAAACCATCTTCCAAAGTGACTGTATCATTTTGCATTCTCACCCAACAATGAATGAGAACTCCGGTTGCCCCACATTCCTGTCTGCAGTTAGTGTTGTCAGTGTTCTGGATTTTGGCCATTCTAATAGGTGTTTAGTGGCAACTTATTATTGTTTTAATTTGCAGTTCCCTGATGGTACATGATGTTGAACATTTTTTCATATGCTATTTTCCGTTTTCCGTCTGTTTAGATCCTTTGCCCATTTTTGAATCAAGTTTTTCATTTTCTTATTGTTGAGTTTCAAGAGTTCTTTGTATATTTTATAAATAGTCCTTTAGCAGATATTTCTTTTGTAAATGTTTTCTTCTGGTCTGTGGCTTCTCATTCTCTTCACAGACCAGATCACAGATCACAGAATCTGGCCAAGTGACAGGTGATGGAAGTACGCAGACACAGGTATTTTGCCTAAGAGCATGGCTAGGGGACTGCAGGGCTTAGCACAACCAGTGAGAGTGCAGCCCCAATAAGCTGGAGCTGTTTTTATTTATTTAGTACAGATTTGATAACAAAGGCCTGGCACAAAAACAATTTGTGGGTAATTAACATTGTCAACCCCCAAGTAGAGAGCATCCTGCAAGGGGATAATTAGAAGCTGGTTTCCTGAGACATAAGTAAGCAAATTTATCTATATAAGTTCCTTTAAATTTCCTTGTTATCTTTCCTTTTCCCTCAAACTCAGCATAAGAGGATTTAGCTGCCTTCAGCTATTATTCTGTTTTGAAGCTTTGCAAAACCTCCCAGCCTTTCAAGAAGGTTTGCATCTTTCTTTATAATTTCTCCCACCACCCTCACTGATCTACATCTCTTGACATTGTCTTTCACAGAGCAGCAGTTTCTAATTTTAATAAAGTTCAGCTTATCAATTATTATATTCATAGTTTATATATTTAGTGCTGTATCTCAAAAGTTATCTTTATACCTTAGGTCACCTAGATTTTCTCCTATGTTATCTTCTAGGAGTTTCATAGTTTCACATTTACATTTAGGTCTGTGATCTATTTCAAGTTAGCTTTTGTGATGTATGTGAGATCTGAGTCTAGATTTATATAAAAAAAACATGTGGATTCCAATTATTCCAGCACTAGTTGATTAAAAAAAAACCTATTTTTTCTCCATTGTATTGCCTTTGCTCCTTTGTCAAATGTCAATCCATTGTATTTATGTGGGTCTACTTCTGGGCTCTGTTATAATTTATTTTTGAATGTTTGTTTCTATATGTGCTATCAGTTTTGTAAAGCCATGTAGTATGTGTTTAAACCTCTGTATGTCTAGAACCTCCAAATAGGGACTGAATAAAGATTTGCTGTGTAAAATCTTCTCATAAAATCAAGGAGAATAAATAATTAGCTATTCTCTGTAAAATATAAAAAATATAAGGTTAAGTTAAATGTATTTTTAATGCTCTTGAAAGATTCAGTCTAAATATAAAATTCTCTAGATTATTTCAAACTACCTGATCATAAAACTTCCCTAGAGCAGTTTTAATCTTATAGGTTCCCAATCAAGACACAATGCTCTCAAGAAAAAGTCCTGGGAAACTGTATTCTTGATACAAATCTGAGGCGATTCATATGCTCAGTAAAGTTTATGTAACATTGATGTCTGTTAAAAGTAACTACAGAGTTTAAGATATCTAACATCACATGTAAATGCTTAATATATTTATTTAGTTTATTCATTCACTTATGTAGCATAGGTTTACAGAGCGCTAAGTCAATCACATACTATGCCTGGGAATAAAAAGGTAAAAAAGAGTATATATGCTCAAGAAGATTACATTCTTTCAGTAACAGATAAAAGGTTAAAACAAGTGGACAAAATAGAAGCACAAAGGAAAGAGTGTTTAGAAAAATTAGAAAAAAATTGCATAGATGTTTTCATAATATCCTTAGTATGCTTTTCATCTGACTTTCTTCTGAATTTTCTTAGCCCTAATTTGAATGGATATATGATTCAACACATTTTTAAAAAATCCATTATCTCAGGCAATTGAAATACCCTATCATTGAGTATAATATTAATTACTTCACTCTAGGTACCATTTCATGTTTGAATAATTACATATGATTTTGCTGAATCATGTTGGTATTGTGTTGGTGCCTTACTGAAGACTTTATCAGCTGAATAAATTCTGTGACTTAAAAAGTGAGAAGAAAAGATCAATGAACAACTTGTTAATTTGAATTACTCTATATTATAGAACAAATTTGCTACTAGGAGGGGGAGACATTATTTTTGTTTTAAATTTCAACCCTTTCATGAGTTACATTTGTAAAAAGGAGAGGGAAAAATGAATAGTATTAAAATAAAGTTTGGTTTTGAAAATGGTAACTATAAATTGTAAATCTGCTGATATGTTGGTATATTATTGGGCCTATATCAATCAATAGATAAGTGCAGAGAGATACATAGATATATAGGTCAATATATAGATAGAACTTATAAACAGGGAGATATATTGCCAACAGTATTTTTAATATTGTTGTATTATCAAAGCAATAATCTCGTAAATAGATATAAAAAGTATATATTAGCTATTCCAAGCAATGATAAACCACAGTTTTATGAAAAGAATAACATCAACATTCTAGTCCTCTTTTATTCAACCAGCTATTGATACTTTTGGAAGTGTTACTTCACCTCTCTGGACGTCACTCTCCTCATGTATAAAATGTTAGCTGATTATTGACATTTGTTTTACTTTGAAGTTATATAATATATCTACTCAGGTTGTCTAATAATATGCGTATGACTGGCCAGTAATAAAAATTTTCTTTGGATGAATAAAAAAACAACTAGTACCCTACTAGCTGCCTTTAAGGGTTCTCAAATGAAGATTTACTTACTATGTGGATAACTTACTGTAGAATGTATATATAATATACCCATTTTATTCTTTGCATGCTATGTATGTGTTATGTACTAATCTTGTTTCTGTATGCATTAGAAGTCATAACATGTCTCTATGTTGCCCAGGTGAAGAGGTGATCAGAACTTTGTGGTATCATTTTGCTTGCTTGTTACTCTATACCAGAGTGGGTGAAGTCTAAGGTAAAACCATTATCTGTTCAGGTAATATTGAGGGTATTTTCAGTGAGTTTATATAAGACTAAATTACAAAACCTGTACCTTGAGAACTATCAAGAAATTAGAAAAGATAAAACAAAGGTAGTATTTAAGTAATGAGTAATAGATGAAGGTATAAATTATTTCATAAGAAAGCACTTCTCTGGATTCTGCTTGATCAAAATAGTAAGAAAGAAATCCTTAGGGTATAGAGCATTATATACCATTGTCCACAAATAGTTGCTTGTTTTACCATCTTTAAAACTGATTCATAACTCAACTGATAACAAATAAATTGTAAGACTTTGCAATTTTTTTGATTGATGTCAGTTTCATTTGACTATGGCCAATGTGAGTTAACATTAATGTTTTCTTTAAAAGTGATATTTTTTAAATTAAGTGATTATAGTTTGGAAGACAGAATTTAAAATGCACTTTCTTAGATGGTTGGTAAAGTATCTTTAGAAAAATTAGCACTTTTATTCATAATTGCTTTATCTTAGCCAATTCCAGCTGGACTTGCTATAGTCTTCAAGGACAAGTTGGATGTCATGCTGAACCATATGTGTTATGCTGATAATCAGCATCATTGGAACTGAAACTCTGCCATCTTTCTTTTGTGTGATTGACCTTGTTATTTTAAAGGTGGCAGGGGTTGGGGAAAAAATTTGGCAAAGCATCCAAAAAATCAGAACACTTCATAGCTCAGCAGTTCATCCTAGACATTAAGGTCAGATCAGGTGCCAAATAACCTGACAAATTTGGAATGAGCAGCAGGACAGCTACCTAGAGAACATCAGAGGTTCACAATGTCACCCTAGCAGCACAAAAAATAGGATAGCTACTAGCAATCCTTTTAACTATTTGGCTGATATTATTTGTAGAGACGATGAACTCTTCCTCTTTACTTTCCAGAGAAAATGTATGGATACATAGCATGTCAATAAAAATGGATTCTTACGTAGTCCTGGAATAGTTAATGCAACCATTTGTATTGTGAATTACTTTACGGATGTGATAGCAAGAAGTTGAGGTTCAAAGGGCAGCTTCTAAGTAGATATATTGAAAGGTATGCAGCAGAAACCCATGCTACCTGCTGATGTGCAAGTTCTAACAAGGAAGTTGAGTACAGTAATTGACATGAAAGTCACATGAATCAAAAAGAATCCATTTTCTCTTTATTCAACATTTTTTAAATGTACTATTCTAAGTTCTATAAAGAAATTTAAAAATTGGAAGCATGCTGTGATGTTCATAGATAAGCAATTTAAATGTATAATGTAGAATTTTTGAATTCTCATTTTTCTAAATTTAAGAATAAAATTATCCATTAATTAGATAAATTCCTTTCTATAAAATGAGATTATTGATCTGGGCACAGTGGTTCGTGCCTGTAATCCCAGCACTTTGGGAGGCTGAGGCAGGTGGATCACCTAAGGTCGGTGAAACCTTAGGTAGTAGAAACCCTGTTTCTCTTAAAAACACAAAATTAGCCAGGTATGGTGGTGCATGCCTGTAATCCCAGCTACTCAGGAGGCTGAGGTAGGAGAATCACTTGAACCGGGGAGTCAGAGGTTGTCGTGAGCCAAGATCAGCTATTACACTCCAGCCAGGGCAACAAGAGAAAAACTCCATTCTCATAAATGAATAAATAAATAAATAATAGTAACAAATAATATTTCACCTATATTTTTGGATCTCTTCTCCTCCCACATTTTCTTTACTTTTTTACTTATTCCTCTAAAGTATTTTCCCAATTCTTTTATTTTCACATCAAACCCCAAAACTCAAAATCGTGAAAGAAATATCTATGACAAAATTTTGAGAGGAATTATTTCATTTTCTGCCTCCAGTCCTACATAAAGTTCTGACTAAATCTAAATATTTAAATGTATTAAGGTTTTCATGAGTTTAGGAAAATACTGAGATTTATCAGTTATTGGCCAAATAGCCCTTAATTTTGACATCCTGAAGCAGTTCTATGATTAGTTTACTCCTACTTGTAGTTTAAAAGAATATGTTGTAAGTTCATTTACATCTAGAAAATTCATTTAATTAATTAAGTCTTATGTAACACTGATGATAAAATTTTACCTGAATTCATCTCTGTATTTAATTCTAACTTTACTTTTCTGGTATTTTTTGTCTTATCAAGTCATTTGTCCCAAATACAATAGGGCAATGATCAGAATTCATCATTATTCATGTTAATTTTGCAAAAAGAAATAAATAAAATTATTTTAAATTCATAAATATTACTTATCTCCTTTCTACTTAATTTTTTTTCTCAATTTACCAATTGAGAAAGACCTGTAAAAGATTGTACTGACTCAGCAACAATATGAGCATTGATGATCATTCTAAGGTATTGTAGGCATATATAATTTTACATGCATTCAATTTATGTAAAACATACGAGGGTCGGAACTCACCGGGTCTGTGTTACTGACTATAGAGACAATCTTAACATTTTACTTTTTCAGGTACAAACACTGATGTAAATAAAAAGCATCATGCTATGGTCTGGCTTTTTTTGTTCTCCTGGGAACACATGGCCTTAGAATTGAACAAATGAGAAATATACCTTTTTTTTTTTTTTTCTGTTAAAAGGTTAATGAAATTCTTCATGACTTTTTGGAAGAAAGTTCAGTTTGGGTTTCTGCCAATGTTTGGAAATTTTCCCAGTATGTTCAACTAACCTGAATGATACAAGCCACTTAAAAAATCAATACTGTAACTAAGACTTCAACCAAATGGGTTCTCAAAAAGTATCTTCATTTAAATGAGTAAAAAAAAAAAAAAAGAAAGAAAAGAAAAACAAAAACAGTGTTAAACAGAATAAGAGAGGGAATTTCAGTGATTTAATAGATTTAATTTTTATGTCTATTATTCCACGTTGAATGGTTTGAACAGAAGATAATTCTATAAAATAGGTATTAACATATTCAATGCATTTATGAAAAGTCAAAATTATTTTGACTCACTAAAATAACAGCATAGAAATAACATCATTTCCTTCTCATCTAATATGTCTGAAATGAACTCCTAGAGAGAGTATAAAACCTGTATTGCCTTTACTACATGCCATTTCTATTTATTTCATGATTTAGGGAAACTAAAATGATTACTTTTTGAGAAATGCAGCCAGTCATGTCTTTATCAATTAACTTGTTAGAATAATCAATGTTACATAATAGTTTGGTTAAAAGCTGTTCATAGAGAGGGACAGTATATGTCATGAATTGCCTATTTGCCAATCTTCTTTATAGACCTTTCATGAACATATAAAGTATATTGATTTCAAAATCTAACCAGTTATGGCTGGGCATGATGACTCATGCCTTCAAGCCAAGGGCTTTGGAAGGCTGAAGTGAGAACTTCATGCTTGAAGCCATGAGTTCAAAACCAGCCTGGGTAACACAGCAAAATCCCATGTCTACATTTTTTGTTTCAATAGCTGGGCATGGTGGCATCTGCCTGTAATTCTAGCTACTCAGAAGGCCAAGGTAGGAGGATCACTTGAGCCCAGGAGTTCCAGGTTACAGTGAGCTATGATTTCATCACTGCTCTCCAGCCTGGGTTGACAGAATGAGACCTAAAAAATAAAAATAAATTAAAAAATAGTCAGTTATAAGTAGCATGAAATAATTATATCAGGTAATCTTCAACATTAACCCCTTTTAATCTGAATCTGTTACTAGGATGGTTTTAGAGAAGGTGAATCATATTTTCAACTTAGGGTTCTACCAGGAGGTATAGCTTCCTTAAGAGATAAATAAAAGCTGTACCTGTGTTCTGCCAATTCCATCTCATGTATCAGAAGAATCCAAGTATCTATCCTCTAATCTTATCTTGTGTTTCTAAAGAGACATTGCTGTTTTGCTACACTTATTGAACTAAGCTAGAGATAATTTGAATTCATTAATTTGCAAACTCACAGATTCTTAATATTATTTTTAATATGTGGTTGATTATTACACTTTTTTTAAGAAACAGAAAACTTCCTAGTATATATTTAAATGAAACAAATCAGACAGGCAGATTATAATGCAAATTAATTGAATTTCAGAATCATCTTTAGTTTCTCTTCCCTTCATCCAATCAAATATAATTTCCTCCAGATCCTACCTTTTCAATATCTCTAATATGCACTGATCATTTAGTATTTTAACAAACATTTATTAAGCCCAGTAATGTCCCAAGGTGTAAGATGGATATGGGAACAAAATACAAAGTATTAGCTCCTTTGGTTGTTAAAGAGTTCGTAGATTACTAGGTAAAACATATGAAAATGAATGGAAGTGCTAAGTACAGTAATAGAGATAGGATAGTGGTTCAGCAGATAATGCCTATTCAAGGTCAGGCCCTATGATTATAAAAAGCAGAAATTCCCCAAAAAGGCTCAAGAAAAGCAGATTGAGGTGGGGAGTGGCATAAAGGTTTTAAGTAATTGTATAGAGAATTCAAACAAGATAGGAAGCACTAACTCAGTAGAAATCAATAGGGCTTTAATAGGCGAGTTATTCTGTTCAAGACAACCATGGGAGACCATAGCAGATAAAATGCTTGAATCTTCCCTATAAAGTTTTGCTTTAATGCAACTCACTTGAACTACACAAGTTTGCTTCTGTCTTGCTACCAATATATACTGTATTTTCCTCTTTACCTGTAAGTTCAAATTCTGTAACATGAAAAAGTAACTAATTGTCAAGGCTCAGCCTCTGGATGGACTCTCTTATTCAGCTACGCACTTTAATCCTATCACATGAGTTGCAGAAGTGTGGCACTGGCCTTCTAGGTCCGTATATTCAGCAGCAGAGATTAAAGACAGGAGGGTCAGGTAAGCTCAGCACACTAAATGTTGCACCAGGTGTGTTGCACTTCCACTGCTATTCCTAAAGTTTAATTCTTATTGATAGACTATTGTAGTAGCATCCTGACTTACTCTCTGAATAGAGAGATGGATCACAAACAGGTGGTCACATAAATCATCTACTTATTTTTATAGATGTTCTCATGGCACTTAGCTTTTATTTTGATCGAAGTATTGCTTATTTATAAGTTTATAATTAGAAAAATGGAGGAGAAACAATGTTTCCCTAAATGTTCAATGAATGAAGGAATAAGTGAATAATTGAGTAATTAAAAAAAAGATTGACCTTGTCTTGCACATAAAAGACATAAAACATTTGTTTGAAGTTGAAATAAATAGAAATTTCATTAGTTAATGAACTCAAGGCAGAGGAATATCTAACTTTTATAGGAATTTGTAGAAGGAGCTAGGATTCTCAGTTGCCTTTTGCTGTAATCATTGTCACCACCAATTTGTGAGGGAATGACAATAAATGACTGGTGGGACACACATACAAACACACACACCAGAGAAAGGACAAAAATTTTCTCCTTACCCTTCAGACTTTAAAATAAATGCATCACCATGTGTGCATGCATATTGAGTCACATAGCCAACACTCAGGACTTTCCTTCGGACATTTTGCAAGCATCGTTTTTCTGATTTTCATTGCAATAGGGACCACAGCATGTCTTCACTTTCTTTCTTGAAAAAATAGACTAGATGTCCTATAAAACTACTAATAAATAACTTTTAGTTTCCTATTTTGTTTTAAGCCTTAGAATAAAATCACTAGGATAGGTGCAAACACTCATAACTATTAAGATTAATTGCTTGCATACATAGGAGGTTTATACTACTATATACTTTTTTGAGTGTTTAAAATTTTACATTGGAAAAGTAAAATAAAAAGTGAAAAAAAGTAAACTTGCTATTAATTACATTTTTTAAAGCCTAGAATTCCTTCTATGTCCCCTATCTTGTGAATCTATCAGTACTGTAGAAGGATTTGCTTCTAACACTAATTACTGAATAACCCATTTTGTATTATCTGAAGAGAAAAATGCATATTCTCTTACCATAATCTTATGAGAAAAGACTAAGAAAATACTGGCTAAGTAAGGAAAACATTGAGAGATATGGCAAATCAAGATAAAATTTTATAGAAATAAAAATAACCACATTCATCTCTGAAAATTACTTTAAAGGCTAATATGCACAATTCTATTCTGCAGTCCAGCCAAATGATACCTCACCTTACTAAATTTGACTCCTGAAATTGCAACCATAGAAATAAAGATGCTCACATAAGTTAGTCTGTTTACTTTCCACAACACTTTGACTTACATAGCAACCACACACATAGCAATTGGCTTGATTTTTCTTCTCCCTAGACTTCTTTGGTTTGTGTTTGTTTAAAAAGTATTTATTGAAGGTTTGAAGTGTGAAAAGTTCAGTTCAATCACTAGAGATAAGTGTGTAAAAAATACACAGTTCTTGCTTTACTAGCACACATTCCACTTGGAATGCAGACACCAAAATACAATCAAAATACAGTAAGCTATTTTATAGAGATATACCCCAATGCTAAAATAAAATGAAGTAAAGATAGGGACTGAATAACACTACCTGCAGGAGTTGGCGGAGACATGTCAGATGTGTTAACGTTTATGCAAGAACTTGAAGAATAAGTCTGATTGCCCAAGCAGAGATCTGGGGAGAGGACTGTTCTTTGAATGATGATTTGTAGATAGTGAAGTGTGGGAGATAGAAGGCAAAAAAATCAGAGAGTGGCAATTGAAGAGCTTCAACAAAACAGTACTTAGAAGTGATACTGAATAAGGCAGCAAAACCTGTAAAGAGTGAAGGTACACCAGAGAAATACAGTGATTAATTTGAAAGTCTTAGTACCAAACTAGCAGCCACAGATGGATGTTTGAAATCTTTTGTGTGCAGTAAGCATTAAGGTGTTCTTTGGTATTTGCAAAACAATTTTTAGAAAGAACTATGCTTATAAACCTGAGGAATATAAATAAATATTTCCTAGATATACATATTTTCATGAATTAAATAATTTTTAGCCTTTGTAAATCTATACAATGTCTTTCTATTGAATGACTAGTGTAAATCAAAGATCTTTCTTGCAAGAAAGTCAGGTACATGCAAATTTTACCAGAAGAGAGAATTTAAAACTAATTGATAGCAGAGTGTCAGCAATTCTTAAAAGAGTAGGTATGGTCATATATGAAAGTTCCTGAAGAGAAAATGGCAGTGGGGGAGTCAATATGGCTATTGTTTTCATTGTGTAACATATTGAATTGTTCATATAAAGTCTATATCATTTTATACAGCATTTTTTTAAACAAGAGGGATTTGGGTGGCAGTTTGATTAACTTAAGAATAAAGACAGTCATCATTTTTTATGGCCTTTATATATTCCATGGAAGATTGGATCTTCATTTGCTATTACTGTTTATAGGATTTATGCCATTAAAGTCAACCCGGTTGTTACCAAATCTTATTCTAGGAATAAATGCTAAGACCTTACTTGAGAATCAATTTCATATGTGGCCTCAAATTTGTATCTCCCTGTTCGTTTCTTTTCTGAAACTTTTAATTGTTACTCTTCAAGGAAATTGAGAGTTTTTGTTTCAAGTACCATCACTAGTTTAATTTTAATTTCTTTTATATTAGTACATCTATTATAAACACAATAGGCTAACATAAATTGTTTTAATTTAGAGACTAAAAATTATTATTTTTTTATTATACTTTAAGTTCTGGGATAGGAACAGACACTTCTCAAAAGAGGATACTTAATCCACCCAATAAACATGAAAAAAAAGCTCATCATCACTGGTCATTAGAGAAATGCAAATCAAAACCACATTGAAATAGCATCTCATGCTAGTTAAAATGGCAATCATTAAAAAGCCAATAAACAACAGATGCTGGAGAGGATGTGGAAAAAAATTATTTTTTTATTTCAATAATTATATTAAATATATACCTTTTATAAATTATTTGGAAAATTTAAGCATAAAATGTGGTGGGCTAAGTGTAAAAATTTCCACCTAATGCATTACTTCCCTTCATTTCTGAACACTTACTGAGGGTATTTGGGAAATATCAGTGAACAGAACAGACTAAGATTCCTGCCCTGTGTGGTTACATTCTAGTAGAGAGAAGGACATATCCAATAAATGATAAATATCATGTATTAAACTGTGTTACAGTCTTGAGGAAGAACTACTCCTTTATTTCTTATCTCATTCATTTACTATAAACAGCAAAGAGAAATTAGGCTGTACTTTGCACACTTTACTTAGAAATATCCTCAACTAAATATTTAAGTTTATCACTAACTGGTTTACTTTCCAAAGTAGAAATAATTCAGCCAAGTTCTCTGCCACTTTGTGACAAAGATTGCCATTCCTTCAGTTTCCAATAAAATGTCCCTCATTTTTGCTTACTAGATTTCTATCAACAGTCTTTTCAAAGCATTCTAGGATCTTGCTATTAAATAAATCAAATCTCTTCCAGCCTGTACCCATTACCCAATTCCAAAGCCACTTTCACATTTTTATACCAGGATGTGTGGTGTTCCGGCATTTTATTTCTATACTAGGACCCCACATCCTAGCATAAAAATCTCTATTAGTTTGCCAGGGTGACTGTAACAAAATATCACAAGCTGGGTGGCTTAAAACAAGAAAAATTTATTCTCTCACAGTTCTGGAGGCTGGAAGTCTAAAATCAGAGTGTCAGTTGCAGCAGATTCTTTCTGAGAGCTCTCAGAGTCAATCTATTCTATGCCTTTTATTCAGCTTTTGGTGAAGGCAGGCAATCTTTCGCATTCCTTCATTTGTAGATGTATCACTCCAATTTCTGCCTCGGTTTACACATGGCATTCTACCTGGGTGTCTTCACATTGTGTTTTCTTTGTACGTGACTGTCTTTGTGTCTCAACCTGCTTCTTCTACCAGTCATTGGTACTAGGGTTCACCCTAATGACCTCATTCTTAACTTGATTACTTATGTAAAACTATATTTTCAAATAAAGTCACATTCACAGGAGCCAGCGTTAGGAATTCAGCATATCTTCTTCGGAAACACTACTCAATTCGTCACATTGGTATATTAATAAAATTTATGGCATATTAGAAAGTGTTGAATATACACACTACATTTTCCCCTCTGCATTAGACTGAGGTTATGTTCATTTAACCAGAAAACTTGCAAGGAAATGGAATTTTTCAAAGTGTATTCTGTGAAGCACTGGCCTGACAAAATTTTGTGTAAAAAGGTTCTATAATCAAGGAGAATGGTTTTTGTTTTATGAAGCATCTACCTCTGTTCTTTATGCTTTGCAGTGTCTACTAACCCATTCAGGATTATGAAAATTTTGTAGTTAAAAAAAAAGTACACATTTTCAAAATAAATTTGACCATAGTATTTTAATCTTAACACTTTCTTCAAAACTATTATATTACTCAGAAAATACTTAATAACACCCTGCAACAAAATCATAGAATTCTTCCTCCTCACTGGTTCTGGGACATGTTTGCAAAGGTTAGCCAAAATGGAAGGCAGAATTGACTCCAATGTACAGTGGCCAAGTTGATTTCTTATTATTGATAGGTGTTCAATAGAAGTACAGGTATACTCTGCTGTAGGGCTACCAGAGTGGAGTCCAGAATTATCAAAATCTGTATCTCAAATCCATAGAGATTAATTATTAAAATTTAATAAACAAGTAATAAAAATGTGAAGGTTCATGTGGTGGAGTGAAAATACAGGCTCATTAGGAGGCAGTGCAAGATTCTTATATGGATTTTTTTAATAAACAGTCAACAGCTTTTGGGTCATTTCATGGTCACTTTCTAGAGGTCCTGATAATACTGGCTGCTGTAGTGTCAATGACTACAGGAGCCAAAAGAGCTATATTATGCACCTACATTCAAGGAAGCACTTACCAGAGAGAAAGGAGAATAAGCAGGTAGGCAGAAACAAAAAAAGTCAAGAAATTGAGCAGGCAAATGTCACAACAAGGGAAGAGGACCAGAACAGCAGACTTCCCACCCCCCCAAAGAAACAAACAAAAACTAATATAAAGCAAGGATACTTTATCACCTTCTCATTATTGCCTTGGAAAAACTGAGTAACACAAAGGCAAATGAGTGTTTACAGGGTTGAACCTATGGTACTCTCCAGTGTTTGCCTATGGCATTAATGTGAAGAATCTTTCAGTAAGTGGAACTCTTTCTTTTACATATCTCGTATTTATCACGAAGCCTCTGGTAACTTTGGGTGTGTTTCTACAAACTGGTCCACACATCTTTGATATTATTTACAGACATCCCCACTGCTTTGCAATATAATTCTTCTGAGTTTAAATATCAAGTGTTATTAATATTTACTCTGCACACCTCTCTGCCTTCAGCTTGTCTTGTGCCTACAACTTTACCCTATGTATTTTAATCTTTAAAAGATAGAAAGAAAAGCATCTAGCCATATCTCTAATAAGGATTCCTCAAACCTGAAGCCTAAAGGCAGAAATAGGATCCCTGAAATACATGCTCTTACTTAGCCCACTTGATGAAGACACTTCAAGTCTCAGGACGATTAGTATAATGTTCCCAACTAAGCCTACTTGAACACTGAGTTTTCCTATTATGAAAGAAAAATTTTGGAATTTTCTGATCCATAGTCAGACCTCTTTATCCATTACACCAGTGGCCCACATCCTGGATGACTAATTCTGAAGCAGTCATTTAATGAAGCTCTATTTGGGAGATATTAGAAGGTTTGTTGTTTGTGTCTCAAAAGTCCAGCTTTCTATGCAAGCGCACAGTTACAGGCAATAAAACGCTACCCATTCTAGTTCTATACCTTCCTCATCCATTTCCCTGGGTAACCTAGGGTATGAACAACATTTTGAAAAGAAGGAATCATTAAAATGGCTGATAATTATCCAAAAGCTTACCAGTTTTACCAGTCTCTGAAGAAAATCCCATTAAATCAGGCTGTGTCCTGTCTCCCCAAATAAGACCATACAGCAGAGGCTTATGAGAGCTTATGGTTTCAAGGTCATTAATTAAGCATACTCCAGGTGAAAATGTTTCCCAGCACTCTCTCTTGAATTCACATTAATTTTGTGTTAACCACTCTGCCTGGCATGGCTTCACACCACATCTAGAGGCCATTTAAACAATATTAAGGTAACAACATTCATTCACTGTTTTTCTGTTAATCATATAGAAGCAGATCAGCTTGTTATAAATAATGATCTTACCTTGCCTGAAGCTCAACTCTTAACACTTGTTCTAATGCAAATCCCTCTCCTTTTGTACTAGCTGTAGAGTAATAGCTTATAAGGATGTGCTCTTGTTTCTTATTTTTCAATACTGATAGGGAGGGAGAAAGTGGCTTCACTTTTAAATTTGAATAGGATTGCTTTCCAAAAAAAGTGTGAGGAGGAGGACACAACCTTTCTTGACTTGCTTTGAGCAAAAGCATCATTTTTCTCTTTTCTCGTGATGATTACTGGAATTGAGACTCAAGCAGCTTGTCTGACAGATGATGTAATGTGTCATAACTTTTCTTTATCTGCAAAATAAGTATATAGTGTTGGAAAGTCAGGAAGTTTTATCAAAGTTTTATTTACTTTCACATTGGGCTCATACTTACTACAGAGGAGATGTAGCTACTCCATTCCTAGCAAACCATAGTTAAAACATTTCTGTCATTTTATATGGAGTGTGTGAATTTCTCAAGCTGATGGAATAAAACAGGCAAATGTGCAATTGCATTCTAGCAGCTAGAGATTCTTCTTTGCTCACTTGTATAATTAGGTGTGGCTTTTAAACAACTTTCTGCATCCCCCAGGGGGCTTTCAGGAATATAGGAGGTGGTGTTCCAGTAAGCTGGTGCTAATGCTACAGCATACTGCTAACCAGCTGCACATCCAATCAAATTCAATCCAGTACAATGTATCTTCTTTAAAAGAACTTCAAAATAATACAATTATAACCTGAGAGTGAAATAAATAGGCAGTGTGTTCCTGATCTCAGTGCTCTGGTTTCTCCTTCTCTGAATCATCGGCTTTGCATTCAACCAGCTTTTGCCAAGTGCCAACAACGTACCTGTCGTCACTCTGGATGTCAGAAAATGCTGATGAAAAATGCAGACTTGCTCCCTGACTTTGTGGAATTCCCAGCCAAATGGTGTAGAAATGACTAGGCATTTACAATCAAGCAAGCGTAACCATGAAGTTATGCGCAGGATGCAATGAGGGGCCAATGAGGGGCCAATGAGGGGCCTGCCAATTTAGAAAGGGCAGGAGAGGTTCTCAGGGAAAGTGGTGGCTGCCCTATCATAGGAAGATCAAAAGCTAAGCTCAGGGAAAGAGGTCAGAGAGTGGCAAGGGGGCTGTAGATAGAGAAAGCAATTTGAGCAAACACGTGGCAGCTAAAAAAAGCATCTTATTCAAGGGAAACACAGTTTACAATGGCTACATCACAGTGAGCAAAGAATAATGGAAATAGGGTTTCTTGATAGACTGTATCAAATAAGAGGTTCAACTCTTAACTTACTTTTTTAAATTGTCAGTTTCAAAGTTAAGAAAGAACTGCAAATAATTAGCCAAGAACATATTAATTACCAATATCTTCCTATCAGCTACATGATAGAATTTGAATGATCTGTCCCAAAATATCCCTGCTATAGAGATAACAATTTCACCATTAGATATTCATTTATTTGGCATTTTATTACTATACTGTTATTGAACAGGACATACATTAGCTATTTTTTTGAATATATCATTTTAGTGTGAATTATTTTAACATATTCTTTCTAATGTTAACTGTTAAGATTAGAATGTGGAAAGACTGATAAAAGCAAACAGGAATATTTAGGTAGAAGACATGTTAGGGGAATTGCTCTAGGGAAAGGCAGAGCTGTGTGGGCAACTGGAAAAAAAAATCATCATTAGAGGAAAAAAAAGGGGGCTTTGAAAGAAAAAACGTTAGCTGACAGAGGCAGTGGAATGTTAGAGCTCATTTTCGAACCACTCATGACAGTCAATTGTGAAATTTTTATAAATCGTGAAAGCTGATTTCTAAATACCATCATGGTTTAAAAAGAAATAATATAAGCATACAATTAAATAAATTATGTAAAAACAAATAGTCAAAACTCATTACTTTCTAATTATTTTATTTCATTTAATTATTGTCTTTGTTATTTAAGACTGTTGTAATTGCACATTAGTGTGAATGACTAACATGAAAATATGTTAGCAATAAAACAAAGTTACTGATAATTAGTAAATGGCAAACATACACTATGTCTAAGGATGGATTCTTATTTTCTTTAGAGATCACACTCCATGTTTTCTTTGAAGAGCACTTCCCACATTACTCTCTTAAAAGTAGAGAGTAATATGTGGAAATACTACATACTAGTGTTTTTCTATGCATCTCATCCAATTATGTTGGTAACTTGAATTTGGCCATATTAGGAATATTTATACCACAAAAATTAGCAAATAATAAGTCTGGGTTTTATTTATTGTTTTGTTGATTGTCCATTGTTGACTTAAGAAATTAGTGGATTTTAAAAAATGTTAAAAATGTAGATTGAATTTAAAATGGTATCACATTGGCTGGATGCAGAGGCTCATGCCTATAATTCCAGCACTTTTGGAGGCCACACCTGAGGTCAGGAGTTTGAGACCAGCCATGCACAACATAGTGAAACCCCATCTCTGCTAAAAATACAAAAATTTGCTGTACATTGTGGTGTGCACCTCAACCCAGCTGCGCAGGAGGCTGAAGCAGGAGAAATCAACTGAACCGGAGGGGGAGGTTGCAGTGAGCCGAGATTACACCATTGGCCTCCAGCCTGGGTAACAGAGTGAGGCTCCATTTAAAAAAAAAAAAAAATTGAGAAAATATTCTTCCAACATTAAGGAACTGCTATCCAACTCAGCAAAGAAATCTCTCAGGTCATTGACAAACAGGTGAAATCTAAAATATATTCATTATTACATTTTGGTAAAATAAACAAAATTATCAGCCAATGTTTATTTTGAACCCATGCTCCTTCATCAGTTACATAAATAAGTTGGCTACTAATATGAGTTTAGCAAAATCAACTGAAGTATTTTGTGAGAATCAGCTGACTGTAGAGAATTTACAATAAAACATACTGTATATAGGATTACTATTTGTTATTAATAGACCATATATCCTTTATATCAGTAATATTTATAACTTCAATGCCTATATATTTTTTCCATAATGTTGGTTGTGAAACATTTACTGGAACAGCAGTGACTAACAATAAATAAAAGTCACATATTTTACAATTTTGCCTACATTTAGCCTTTGTGTGAGGGTTCCCTCCCATATCATTCCTGTGAGCATACTCAGTATTTAGTGTTTTAACTTAATATCATTGGACAGTGGTGATCTGGGTCTCTCAGTACTCTGCTCAGCATAGCAAATATTGGAGAAGCTGTTCATGTGATGAGCTCTGGAATTTGAATCATTAATTTAACGTGATCTTATATACTCTTGCTCCCATTACCACCAATGGCCTTTAGTGCTATTTGGAGCCTAGATAAATGCTCTAGTTTTTGAAATGCTTCTCTAGGCAAAATCTGCCAAAAACCATGCAGTGTATGGCATTGAGTTTTATTAAACAAATTATTTATTATTCATTTATTTAAGACAGTATTGCTTTCTGTCACCCAGGCTGGAGTACAGTGGCATGATTACATTTCACTGCAGCCTGGATCTCCCAGGCTCAAGTAATCCTCCCTCCTCAGCCTCCTAAGTAGCTGGGACGACAGGTACACAACCATGCCCAGCTATATAGTTTTTATTTTAGTAGAGATGAGGTCTCAATCTGTTGTCCAGGCTGATCTCGAACTCCTGAGTTCAAACAATCAATCCTCTTCAATCAAACAATCAAGCCTCAAGCTCCCGAAGTGCTGGAATTACAGGTGTGAGCTACTATGCTTGGCATAAACAATTTATTTTTAATTGATCACTTTGTCTTTTCTTTACTGAAACTTTGGGGTAATAAGTTGAAGCTAGTGGAAATGTTTTAGATGGATGGGAGATGCAACTTACAGTGAAAATAAGATGAGAGGATGGGGTAGGGTGGAGGCTGATCTCTAAGAAAATAGGCATCCATCTCTAGAAATAGTGCATGGCTACTATCTACTAGAGATCAGTAGCTTCTCTTTAATTATTGTTAGGTTATGGAAGCTAAAGAATGTGTCACAAAGCAACCTGAGACGATTTGCTTTGGTTAGAGATGTCTTTGACACAAATAGCTTTTGCAAAAGTGAAAGCCATTGGCTGTTCTTTGTTTTAGTAGGAGTAATTTGCGACAGGTTTTTGTATAAGTCCTAATCCAGAGGTGGGTATGCATTCACTTCTGTCTGTGTTATGAGAAATGTTAAGAAGGGTTGTCTATTAATCTTTGTTTTTGTCAAAAGAATGTATAGCTAAAATTCACTATCTTAAATTTTGTAAGGGTATGAATCAAATTTACGCATTCCACTGAATACCTAGTGCTTAGGTATTCAAAAAGCTGGCCTCACAGAAGACACTAAAAACATATTTGTTGGAAGAAAAACAAGAAAGAAGGGAGGGAGGGGGTAAAAAGTAAGGGAAAGTAATGCATTAGAGTAAGTATAAACTCATAAAAGTCAGATGCAATCTCACCAGTAAAATGTAATCATGGCAATACTGTATTACTAATATATTCCTCATATAGTTTTCTAGGAGTGTCATTACAGAATAACACAGACTGGGTGGCTTAAACAACAGATGTTTATTTCCTCACAGTTCTGGAGGCTGGAAGTCCAAGATCAAGGTGCTGGCAGGGTTGATTTCACCTGACACCTCTCTCTTTAGCTTGTGCTTGGCTGGCTGCTTGCTGTGTCTTCACATGGTTTTTCCTCTGTTCGCATACCCTTGATGTCTCCTTTTATGTCCAGATTTCCTTTCCTTATAAGGACACCAGTCAAATTGTATTAAGGCCCATGCTAAGGGTCTCATTTAGACTTAGTTACCACTTTAAAGACCTTGTCTCTAAGGACAGTTACATACTAAGGTACTGAGGTTAGGGCTTGAACACAGGAATTTTGGGGGAATACAATTAAATCCATAACATTTTTTTTCCAGTTTCATTTCCATGCTATTTTTTATTGCAGAATTGACATGCAATTTTTAAGCATTGGTTTTAGCTTCATGTTCTATATTAAATATTGTACTATCACAACAAAGCTTTGAAAACACTAATATAAAGCTTAAATAAATATTATTACTTGTATACATTTTTACCTGTTACTTCATTTGGCCCCAGAAATTATTTTCAGTGTTGAATCTCATAAATAATAACACAACATCTATCAATATTTGTTGAAAATTCATATTACCTTTTTAAGATTCTTGATGTTGCTGAGGGATCATTGAAGTTAGAAATAATGTGATCAACTTTATTTCCCATGGAAGAGCATCATGTGGTGTGCTTAAAAGAGCTGAGATGAGAAAAGCATTTCTTCTCTAGCATAGCTGTGTATAAAAGACATAAATTGTTCCAAACATGTACAAAGAGTCATTCATAGACTTTCAATGAAATAATATCAGGCCTGAAAGTTATTTATTTGGGCTCAATGGTTTGTTTTTTTCTTTTGCATTTTACTAAACTTAATTGGACCTTATTTTTATAATAAAAATGAAAGCAGCTGAATGATAGAATGGCTTAAAGGAGAAAAAGAGGGAAAGAAAAACATGCATAACAGATAAGCTTTTGACATTGACTGTGAGGATAGCACAGTCTATATATTCTGTCTGATGCTCAAGGAAAAAAAAATGCTACTTCTAACTTTGTGACCTTTCCAAAGTCTTGATTGGTATACGGAAAGTGTATTTTTCTATTTAGCAGTAACAGCAGCAGGAAATGTGCTTGCCCTTTACCTGTGTGTTTATGGTGGCAGAGCCCAGTGGATCATGTAATGGGCTGAGTATTAGGCTGCCAATTTCAGCCTAGCTCCAGGCTATTCTGCTTAAAGGGACCTGGCTTGAAGCCTGGAGTTCCAGGTGGTCTTACCTGACTTACCTGACTTAGCTAAAGAGGTGTCAGGCCTTTAATGATCCCATAAACCTGAGAATATAGAGGAGATTCAAATAGGACTTATATAATTTTGCCCCATATTAACCATGATGAATCCACTCAAATAGAACCTTTCTCAAAAGGAAAAAGAAAATCTTAAATTAGGTGTCAGCATTTTTTTTGTACAGGGCTAGATAATAAATGTTTCAGTATTTGTGGGCCACATATGTCTCCAGTCAATATTCTTCTTTGTTTTTTACACTCTTTAAAAATGCAAAACCATTTTATCTCAAGCAGCATACAAAACAGGCTATGGACTGGATTAGCCTGTGGGCCATAGTTATCTTTAGTCTGCCAATTTGCACAAATAAATATGGCAAATCCAATGTGCTCCATAGTGACACAGGATTTTTCTCAGTCATTTTATCAGCCAGGGACCTATGACTGGCAACAATGCCACCTGGGCCATGCTACATGCCTCAGGAGACTACTCACCCACTCTGCCTGTCTGGCTGTGCCTGGCTCGTTCACTGGCTCAGGCCATGGCTGGTCTGGGTGTACCCAAGCCCACCAGTGTTATAGCTTGTACCCAGGTTCCAGGGTTCCCAAGTTATTGTCCCACATTCAAGAAGAATGAGGATAGGCTGACAATTGAAGGGTGAAAAGGGTAGAGAATAATTTTATTGAGTGACAGGACAACTGTCAGCAGAGAAGGGATGTGGGGGTGGTTCCCCGCCTGAAGTCAGGTGGATTCTTTCTCAGTGTGGCTGAGTCCAGGGCTTTTGTGGCTCAGAATAGGGGAGTGTGTACTGATTGATTTGAGAGTATGCAAAAAAGGCTAAAACAAAGGTGCCACTCAAAGGTGGGCAAGACAGCTTAAAACACCAATTAGGGAAAGGTAGATATATGTAAAACAGGCGAAGAGTGAGGATCAATCAGAAGAAAGTATACTAAACGGGAAGGCAGGTTCTCAATCTAGTCTGCGGATGTGACTTGTAGCTTGGCTTTCAGGCTTCAAACTGTATTTGGCTTGAAGGTGGGGTTTCACTGGAAACCTACCCCTCTCTGCCTAGGATTATCTGCTTTCTGCCTCTATCAATAATAGTATTTTTAACCCCTTATTTTACCATATTTATCTTAAATTATATCCCCTTTTCACAGAGCTTGCTTCATGAGGAGATCTAATTAGAGAACATTGTTATAACACGACGTAACATTTAACAAGTTTTGATATTAGATTATCTGTCTTATCTGACCAACCATTTTGTATGATTTATATAAAATTTACACAATAGTTTCATTCAAAGGTTTGCTGCTGTAGTAAACGCTATTAATCCCTTTCATAAAAAATGACATTTCCATGTACCGTCTATTGACCATCCATCAATATACACTTCACACACAGAAGTTCTTTCTTAGTGGTTTGCTTTTGGTAACATCTCATATTTAAGTACAAGGTATAAAACTGTATTTGTTTGAATCTTCTGTGAAGAATTAGGAAGATGTAATGCAATAACATCCCTGCATAGCCAGACTCCTAAGGCAATCTCCTTACAAAACTGGGTCTTAAGAATCTATAATCACAATTGTTGGTTAGAACTTCAATGTTAGGCTTCTTCCTAAGGAAAAAAATTTCAATTAAAGTGCTATCCTCAACAAGTTTTCTTCAGAATATGCTCTGTGATTGCTTTTCTAGATGAGTTTTGAGAGAAGAAATTAAGCTGAAGTGTACCTGATGAAAGATCTATCTTTTTAAGTAACTATGGTATGCACAATTACAGACTTAAAGTAATAATAAAGTAAGGTGTTGATTCACAGTATTTTACTTAAAAGCCTCAAATATGTAGTTTTAAAGTAGAATGCATTACCTGCTGATCACTTATGATATTACAACATTGATATATTAGCTACTATATATATCAGTCCTGTAAAATATATAAATGTGATAAATTCTGAATGATTCCACTATAACTTTTGAGACAGAAAAATTCTCTTTTATCTGTATCCCCTAATACAAGATATGGGCAACCTGAATTATGGAAATATGAATTGGCCCAAGGAACATAAACTTCCAGGAGAACAAGCACTTTTCATGTAGAACCTAGGATTCACTGAAGGATTAGTAGCTGCTTAACCTTTTATAAAAACACATACATACACACAGGCATATTCAACTCAATTATGTTACTATCATAATTTACTTTTTTATTTCATTGACACAGCTTTTCTATGAAATGATTGGTACCTCTAGGAGACCACTTGTTTACCTCTTGCCTTCCAATGTGAAAGGTGTAAATAATATCCGTGGATTGTATTCACTTAATTTACTTGCTTGAGTCAGATGCTGGTCTTGCTTCCAGGAATCTAAGAGTGACACAGCTATGCTTAATTTTAATTTGGGCCAGTCAAAAGCCATCACATTCAGTCTAGTTTATTTTGTGTCTTTTATCAGGAAAAGAAACATTGCTTTTCTGGAATTTGTGACACAATTAGGCAAATCTCAATTTATGCATTTCCAAATATATGAAAATCAATGAGATAATCTGTATTTATGCTTGTTACATATAAGCTTCCCAAACATTTACTGGCATCTTATTTACATAAAAACAGGTAAGATTAACATTAATCAATTAGTTATGAGGATTGTCCAACCTCATGTTACTCTCTGATTGTTTATGTTGTCACCTGTAGATTGGATGCAAAAATTACCTTTTAATGTAAAAACAGTTAATGTGGGAATATTAATAGGTTTAGGCCCTGCCCATTATTGCTTTGAACCTGGGGATATTAGGAGAAAGCAATGAATTCTGGCAAGCAGAGGAGAATTGAACAAGTACAGAGCCCAAAGGATTGTCTGAAGGAAGATTTTTTAGGGAGTTTAGAGTGAAAGAGAAATATTTTGAGAACAGCTGCTTTAAAAGAGATGAAGAAACAGATTTCAGGAACTTAGCAATACATTGTGAATATGATCCCTCTTTATAATATTTTGAGAGGATTATGAAATGTTTAAATTACTTTCTAAATATTGTTTAAATTACTTTCTAAATATCTTTGCCTGTTTGAGTTGAGCCAACATAGAACTGTGAGTATCCTTGACTAATTAACTATATGTGAATTACATTTTGGGAGCCAGCCTTTAAGTTTCAGTACTCAGTTGTACTTCAGATAAAAATCAATACCTCAAAAACATATTTTTAAGCTGGTTACAACCTCACCAGACTTATAGTGCAAAGGGTAAAGATTTACCCTACAAAAGTTTTATGCTTCTTAGAATACTATTGCAGAGAGAATCACTGAAGACCACTCAGAGACCTAATACGGTTTCTTATGAAATTGAAAGCTAGAAACATATTTCACCTCCACAGGCACAGACATTCTTAAATTGGAGCTCTTGGTGGATGATAGAGGACATAGTAGCTATGTTTAGGCTAATTCAAGTTATTTACTCTGCTCCAGTAACAGAGATTTCCCTGGGAATTTCGCTGTTCCAAGTAGAACTGCTGACAACAGGTATTCGCTATTAAAAACTTGAGAAATGTGTGTGTAGTTTCTTGTAGAGGCTTAAGAAAATAGTGCTAAGGCCGGGCGCTGTGGCTCACCCTATAATCCAGAACTTTGGGAGGCTGAGCAGGCAGATCACTTGAGGTCAGTAGTTCAAAACCAGCCTGGCTAACATGGTGAAACCCCGTCTCTACTCAAAATACAAAAATTAGTTGGGTATGATGATGAATATTTGTAATTCCAGCTACCTGGGAGGTTGAGGCACAAGAAGGGCTTGAACTTGGGAGGTGGAATTTTCTTTTTTATGAGACGGAGTTTCGCTCTTGTTACCCAGGCTGGAGTGCAATGGCGCAATCTCGGCTCACCGCAACCTCCGCCTCCTGGGTTCAGGCAATTCTCCTGCCTCAGCCTCCTGAGTAGCTGGGATTACAGGTACGCGCCACCATGCCCAGCTAATTTTTTTTTTTTTTTTTTTTTTGTATTTTTAGTAGAGACGGGGTTTCACCATGTTTACCAGGATGGTCTCGATCTGTTGACCTCGTGATCTACCCGCCTCGGCCTCCCAAAGTGCTGGGATTACAGGCTTGAGCCACCACGCCGGGTCCGGGAGGTGGAATTTTCACTGGAACTAGGATCATTTTACTGTACTCCAGACTAAGTGACAGAGTGAGAATCTGTCAAGGAAGGAAGAAAGGAAAAAGGAAGAGGAGGGGAGGGAAGGGGTGAGGGAAGGAAGGAAGGGAGGGCGGGAGGAAGGAAGGAAGGAAATAGTGCTAAAATACAGGTTAGATTGAGCTACTAATGTGGTCTAGAAGTAGTATTAAAAGGTAGAAAAAAACATCAAGTTGAAGGCCTACAGTTAATGTTGGTATTGTTTGTGGTTTGAAAGTCATCTGATTTTTGTTTGTATTACAACACGCCTTACTGGCCTAGGAACTGTAGGTGGCAAGTGATTTGTCTGTGTTCATATGCTGAATCCATAATTGCACATCAACAAGATATGGTACTTATAGGTACAGCATGGAGAGATTTCAATAGTGGCAATCTGCCAGGAGAAGAAGTAGCACACTTTGTAGAAACATCTGATGTGGCTAGAGGCATTTCATGCACAGTTATTAAGATAGATAGATAGACTGACAGACAGACACAATAGCTTTAGGACCTATTTTAAACTTAAAGACTTCCTGAATTTGCAGTACTGTGAAGCTAATCAATGTTGAGCCAGAAAATGGGGAAAATATTGCAGTACTTTGGAAAAAAACTAAGACTAACTTACAGAACTTATATTTAAGGGAGGAAGATAGACTCCCAAGTGCCGGTATAGATAGAGGTGTGTTTGTCTCTGAATCTTGGATTACCAAGATGCCAACAAAACTACTTTCTTCGTGACAGCACTAGATACAAGAGGGACTGCTGTGACTGCCTGGCCCTCTGTGTCTCAGTATTTTGGAGGCACAGGTACAAAACAGGGGTGGAGATAGTTCTGTGTTTTTAAAGGGACGTCTAGTTACACCCTGAATCCATGAGGAAAATAATCTAGGGAATAAAGCAATTTTTCTTATTTTGTGGGTAGAGACTCTTCTATTAGGTGCTGTGGTAGGTAGCATACATTGACTTTTCCTGCTCAGGGAAGTCACAAACATGAGGGTTAGCTCTGTGTCTAATGGTGGTTAAGTTTGCAGTACATTCAAACTACAGCTTCTAGTTCACCCATTAACATTAACTCCTGATACCGACAGATACTCACCTACATCATCAGTCACAACCCATCATCCCCTTCTCTTCCCAGTACTACCACTGTCATTACTCTAGGACCCAATCCTTCAGCAAAAGCATATTATGCTCTGCTTTGTAGAATACAATAAGTCTCCAACCAGCGTTTCTCAACTTAGTGTATTGTGTATTAGATTCACTTGGGAAGATTTTTAAATATTGTCTGTTTCCCACTCCAGAGACAGGCATGACTGGTCTGGAGCAGAACTTGGGTGTTGTATTTTTTTTAAAGAAAGCTCTCCAGGTGATAGAAAAGGCACAAAAAAGACTGCTCTAACCAAAGCACTTAAATGCAGGTTGGGGGAGGATTGTGGTTAGAAAGGGAACTGATCACTATTTATACCTTTTTCACCACCTCTATCTTCTACCTACTTGCTTTCACTTATTTGTGATGCTGATCAGAGTACTGAATGTTGTAGGAAATTAGAGATGATAGAAAGGGGAGATTGATTTACACTTGAATGAGAAAACTGCCACTAAGGAGCAATAATAGAGTAAAAGGTGTGGGTGTGTGTGGAGGGGGCAGGGAGTGTGCAGAGGCAGAAAATATTATCATCCAAGTGGCCCAGGCGAGAAAGGAAAAGCTTAGAGAGAAGAGAGACAGTGTGGGGACATATGTAGGCATATGTGTTAAAAGGAGATCAGAAAGTCAGATTTCAAGAGGGTTAACTTTGTTTGATAAATTGATTTTTTTAGATGTTTTTTGAGAAAACAAGAAAAAAATAAATTGCTATTCTAGTATTTTTGATAGTCTGCTGTTTCTTTAAATGAGGCACAGATCTGACATGTAGACATAATGTAGTTCACCTTTATGTACTTTATATCTTTGTAACATTTTTCTCTGCATCAAATTGTACATATTGAAAAATAGGAGGGTCAAATGAAGTAATAAAAAACTTCAATTGATCCAAGCATTCTGATAGTAATAGTTGTAAGTTCCAGCCATGGTTACCCTAAACTAAAGGTTCAAATGATAATTCAATTGAAATAAAATTTCATGTTCAAGTTTTACGCTTTCTGCAGTGGCCAAGAGTTAGATTGTATTACAAAGGAGGGAGCCTTTGTATCTGGACATCCTAAAATCTGCCTTATGAAGATAACCAGTAGGAAAATCTCTTTCTCAAGCAAAACAAGCTATAGATCTGACATGAAATAGATAATCAAAATGTTGAAGAAGGAAATAAAAAAGGCAAATGGAGAAATAGGATTTTTTTTTCATGAGCACTACTTCTAATGCTGTTTTTCAATTTCTCAGACCAATTTGTCAGTAATACAGTAGCTATGAACAAAAGTGATATGAATGCTTGAGTTGCTGATTGCAAAGTGACAAAATGCAGCCCTCCGTGGAGTTGATCTGAAATAGTGACTTTCCAAAATTAGAGCACTTGACAGGAGAGGTAAATGGGAGGGGGGAATTGAGCAAAATAAAAGCAAGTCCATTTTTATAAACGTGGCTTCCCTTTGTATTTGAGAGGCTGCAGCCAGAAGGGCTATTTCTGGTGTGGCTATTGTATTTGATGTTGTCTGATCAGCTGTTTTTAGATGAGTTTCTACTTCTGGATTTGCCACTGCTTTTCACCTTCTTTGTGGTGTGGTTGCTACTTAGAAGGAATTGTGCCATGGAGCTTTCTGTGCCTTCTGTGTACTCCTGCGTGGCACAGAGTCTCATTTCATCTTAATTTCTATCAATCAACCGTATTTAAATTGAACTCACTGTTTGCATGTATATCAGACCTCGGTAATATGCTCAGTTTTTAAAGAGATAAAGTTGATTAGTCAATTATTTCTGCAATTTTCTACTAAAATCTCAACTGTTGAGATTTTCTGAAAGCATGCCATAGTGCTAAGTTATTCTTTGAAAGCTTAGATGGAAAACATACCAAACACTAAATTGTATTCAATGGATACCAAAATATATAATATCCTTTCTGTCCTTAAGGAATTTTCCATTTTAGAAGATAAAATAAAGAGGTGAAGAGTTCTTTAGACTACATAAACTTTTCAAAGACCTATAAGTTTTTTAATCAAGCTCTAAAATAAGCCATTTTTACTTTTTTAAAAATTAATAAGTTAGCTTGATTTCTGTGGTTGTTTTCTACTTTGCTGTTTGGTTTTATAGCTTTTTAGATAGTCTGACTGCTTGTTATTTCAAGTAGCAAAATTAGGTAAGTGCCAACTATGTCCACAGTGCTACTAAAGATACTGTGGCATTCAGGATGAAAAATATTCATAGTCTGCCTTTATGATTATACTGCCCATTAATGTATAAAAGAAACCCTTATCCAGAGTTAGGTTCCAAAATTAGTGATTAATGTAAAAACTATATATCATAAAAAGTATCTTTTAAAATTTTGTAAATTTCTTCTAAGTTTCTATATACATGCCTTTGTGTGTATTAGATTATCTCTTAGCGAGTTCAGTGCAGTCCATTTTCTTTTGGGCATAATACTGTTCTTTTGGTTGAATCCCAGATGAGGCTGTTGGCTTGTTTACAGTCTTTTAACCCTGAAATGAAACAAAACACAAGACACACAAAATATAAATTGAATTGAAAAAAGCCACAAAATCCTCACTCCTGTTGTTAATGTCTGATATGTTTAAGTGAATGTTCATCATTTAAATATATTGTATGATGAATGTCCACTGTACTGAAAAACTATATCAGTACCTTAAGAGAAGTAAAAATAAGAGGCTGTGGGTTTTAGATTTTAAAAAAGCTAATTTTCCAATAAAGGATTCAGAAAGAAACTTCATATAGCAAATTATACTTGAGATTTTTAAAACAGAGTTGATTTTGACAAACTGAGGACCTTCCAGTATAAAAACATGCATTCTGGGCAAAAGCACAAAACTTACAATAAATTTAAATATGTTTAAATAAATTGTAAACATTCCATACTGATGGAAGTTTAGAATATGAGTTGACCATTACGAGGTAAAGGTGAAGGGCAAGTTGAACATGTTATTAGCAAGAAGGGATTGTACTTAACTGAAAAGCCCACTGAAGGGTCTTGCGAAGAGAATGCCTTAGTTATGGCTCAAATCTAGGTACTAGTTGTCTAAGTTCTCATAGGAAGTAGGGAAGAAAAAAACTTGAGACAGAAGTAGATTGAGCTAGATCAGGATGGAGCTAAAGAAAGCTGGAATTGGGAGAGTGACACTGAAAATAAGAAAGTAGAGGGAAGACCCAAGAAATATCATTGTGTGCGAATTTTACTTCAAACTGATGGCTGAAATGGACAGTAGGAAAAAAAATCTGTGTCAGAATCACTTTAAGTCAGCTAAAGTTTCTACAGTAATGGCAAACAATTATTGTGTGAATGTGTCTGTGTGTACATAATGCAAGAACTTATGTATGTATGTGCATATATATACATATATTTATAGATTTTTTTACACATCTATATGTCTGTATATATACATGGATAGTAACTACTATATCTTGGTAATGTTCATGAAATAATCATTCATCATAAAATTTTCTCCTTTAACTAGGATTCATTTAAAACATGGATTAATGTTTCAAATGTTTATTTCTTAATGGCATACAGCACATTCCTGTGGTCTTACTATAAGCGTCACATTGGATATTTCTCCTGACTTTTTTTATGCCTATATACTCTATCTAAGTTTAACATTTAATTTTCTGTTCTTTGCACTGGTCTCAAAGTTGAAATTCTCCTAAAGGGTTTAGAATCCTTTTCAAGTGATGAAATTTGTTAGCAAGCCTTTTAAATCCAGAATGTAATTAAGTTCATCACAATTACTTTAGATCAATAGTGCATTTGTGCTTATCTTGCATGTGCTTTAGGAATGTATTCTGCCATTATTATTATTAATTATGTGTATTACCTAATTAAAAAAAAGGCTATTATTAATGCATACCTACATCCATCTATTCATCTGTCCAAATTTCTCTCATCATTTGACTTTTGAACAGATAAGTTTTCTTGGGCTTCCAGAACAAAAAGCTATTTCACACTAAATTAGAAGAAGCAGTATTTTCCCATATCATTCATAAGTTCTGATTTTTTTATCAGGTAATTTATTTCAGAAACTCAGTTTTGGATGCTGAGTCTCATTCCAGCTCTAAACATCTTTTTTTCATTCTTAATTATATTAATAATTTATAATATCTTTTGCATTGTGTTCTCATAAAATTGAGTCAAAGATGTATATCCAGGGTAAGGATTGGAGTAGCTAGGATAGTATCTAAATTTAGAAAACATAAACAAAAGTTTGCCATGGTTCGCTGTATCCATTGGTATCCAAATATCAATGTTCACATATAAATAATTAATATAGCCCTGTAAATGTTATATTGCTGTATCCAGTGCGTCTGTGTGTGTGTTTCAGATCACTATTTCAATAACTATAGATTCTCCATAGTTGGATTCAATATCTGAATTATAATTTATCATTTATTGCTCTAATTAATGCATCTTTGAATGGATGCAGATAAATTTCAATTAACTTTCAGTGACTAAATTTTCAAGTATGGTAGAGCACATCATGCAACACTAGATATTCTTCTGATATGAGTTTCTAATCTATGTAGGGCATTTAAAGAATATTTTCATGGATTTGAAGCTCCTTCAATGCTTGTGTTAGTAACAGGAACCTGTGACTTCTGTTTACCCATATGGCTTTTAAGTCGCAGATGCTTGGAGAAAATGATGAAAGGTGTGAGTCATATTATCTGCAAAATTTTTCTAAATTATTATTTTTTAATTTGTCAAAACATAAAAGAATGGTAGTATATGTGTAACAGAATAAATTCTACACTTCAAAACTCTGTCACATTTTTCTGCTTAGTATAGTATCTTTTTTCTGCCAAAGGCTGTTAACACTTCAATAAAAAAGCTGATAAGATGTTGTCTCATTGTATACAAATGTCTAATATAAGAAGCTGATTTGGTTATTTTCCCAGCTTATTGTAGAATTTTATGTACAACTAGCCTAGAAACCAGTATCTCGAGAGTATCTTACATTGTAACACAATTAAATTGACTCTTTGATTGTGACTCTCAGCAAGAAATATATTTCACATCATAACCCATAAATACATTTCTTTTCTTTTTTTTGAGATGGAGTTTCGCTCTTGTTACCCAGGCTGGAGTGCAATGGTGTGATCTCGGCTCACCACAACCTCCGCCTCCTGGGTTCAAGCAATTCTCCTGCCTCAGCCTCCTGAGTAGCTGGGACTATAGGCACGCGCCACCATGCCCAGCTAATTTTTTGTATTTTTAGTAGAAACGGGGTTTCACCATGTTTACCAGGATGGTCTCGATCTCTTGACCTCGTGATCCACCCGCCTCGGCCTCCCAAAGTGCTGGGATTACAGGCTTGAGCCACCGCGCCTGGCCATACATTTCTATATTTTCCCTAGACTCTGGAGACCTGAAATAAAAGCTTCACAAAGCAACATTTAGCCTTGCTAATGCACTCATATTTTATCTTCTAATTTAAAAATTAATATTTGTAATTCTGCACTGTGTAAAATGTAATCAAATTAATAGGTAAATATATGTTCTTTTTCAGTTTTCCATATTTTACTTAAATATTTTGTTTGTACTATTACATCTTTCATGAATCAGGATTTTTAAAATACTTTATAAAAAAAGGGGACACAAAGCATCTAACAATTTTTTATGCATAGGGCATTGTTACAAGTTAAAAAGAAGGTCTCCTGTAGCTCATAAACTTCTATAATTTATGCAACCCTAGAAATTACAGAATGTTTAAAGCTGGAAATAATCTTGACAAGAAGATGGCATACTTTTATCTTTGTTCATACTTAAGATTGTATGTGGCCTACATATCATCAACATCATAAATAATCTAAATATTAATTCAAAAATTTATCTTCTTTTTCTTTTTGGCTTATGTCCAATTAATATGAGGACACTTTTATTTAAATATCTAAAGGAAGAAATTTAATTGACTGGATATCTGATCAATGTGGTCAACCAAATAACAATTTAGATAAATTAGTAACCACCCCTCTCTCCCAATTATCACTTTATAGTTTCATTTTTAAATTGGTTGTTTCTAATTCAGATTCATCTGATTTCTCTGTGTTGCTTAGTCACACAGGAAAAGTGAAATTCCTCTTCTTACTAGCACTCTGAGTTTTAGATTAGAGTGCTGAACAGTTTGAAACACTCTGAAACACTCTGGACGCTTCAATTCTGTATCTACAAAAACATATGTATTCTAAATACTTTGCTCAGTTCTTTTGATTTACCAACCAGACTACTGCCTCCGTGGAATTATTAGGGCCTATTCTTACTGCTTTCACCTTTTGCTTTCCCAGTGCTGTGGTCTTTCTGCTCCTTAGCTCAGCTAGGTCCGTGTTATTTTCTTAAAACCAGGACGAATTAGGTGCACACACACCAGAGTGAGTTGAGTAGAATTTATTAAGCAAAAGGAAAGCTCTCAGCAAAGAAGGAAAATGGGGCAGAGGATTCCCTATTCAATGGCTGGAAAGTCCCCCTTCTGGCTAAGTCTGAATCCTCTTAAGAACTCAGAATGGGAGTGCATGCTGATTGGTTTATGAGTATACAAAAAAGGTTAAATCGAAGATATCACTCAAAGGTGGGGACGATAGTGTAGAAATTAGGAAAGGGTAGATAAATGTAAAATAGGTGAAGGGTAGGAATCAATCAGTGGAAAGTATACTAAACAGGAAGATGAGTTGTCAATTTGGGCCAAGGATTTAACTTGTAGCTTGGCTTTCAGGCTAATAAAGCTGATGACCGGCTTTGAAGTCATCCGCTCGGAGGTGGGGTTTCACTGGGGAGCCGTCTCTATCTGCCTCGGCATTTGGCTACCTCCTGCTGCTCTCACCAAGTGACTGTTTTCTTCAATTTCCATATTTAAGAAAATCAGAAATGTTTCTTAAGAAAAAGTATTCAGTATATCTCACTTGTGACAGATATAAAAACTAGAAGAATAAACACATTTCTTGCTAACAACAACTAAATAGTGTCACTCATTCATATATATATATATATATATATGTCACGGGGGTACTTTTGAACAATGAAATGAAATGTTTTCCTGATAGGAATACGCTGAAGCTGTTTATCTTCCACGGGGCCAGGTTTCTTCCATGCTTTGTGTTTGTTTTTGTAAAAGCCCTTACAGGTTCATGCCTTCACTGGAATGTAAAAATTATTCACCCTCTGTAATCCCTAATTATCCATTTGCAGAATCATCATTATCTAGTCCTGTTATGTTGTCTCTTCTCTGGAGATTTGTTTGTACAACAGCCAAATTTTCTTGTTTCCCAAATTTTGGCAGAAGTTAACTTCAGAAAACTTGTCCTGAATCGACATTGTAACATTTCTACATACTACTAACTTTCCTTTTATAGGAATAAGGGAGATTCTATTACTAGGATTTAAAGGGTTTTCCTATTAGACATTTTGAAAATAAAGTGACCTTGCCCATCAGACAAGTTGTTTTATTTAAAAAGTATTTCCTTCAATGTTTGAATGTATTCCAGAGTACCAAAGATTCTTCCTGTTTATAACAACAGTTGCTAATTATGTGAGTGAAAACCTAGAATAGAATCTCAAAAATGGGCCTCCATGGGGGGAATAAAGGAATTTCACAAGATGCCATGAAAAGTGTGGTATCTCTTACTTGATTTTTGATGAGTCTTCTCTCCACAATTCACACCAGCAAAGTCCTAAATCACAAGATATATAGATGTATGCTTTCATATATTCTGTATCTGGCGATCCTTTAAGATAAATTAGAGTCTGGCTATTTTCAGAATGTTTATGTCCCACGACTTCAGTGATTGAAACCTAATCACCAAGATGATACCATTATAATATGGGGACATTGGGAGATAATAAAGTCATAAGGGTGGAGGCTTCATGAATGGAGTTAGTGCCCTCATAAAAGAACACAGAGCTAACCCCTTATACCAAGTGAAGACACAGCAAGACAGTGCCATCTACGAAACCAAAATGCAGGTCCTTACCAGACATCAAATCTCTTGGCACCTTGATCTTGGACTTCCCAGTCCTCAGAACTGTGAAAAATAAATTTCTGTTGTCTATCAGCTCTCCAGTTTATAATACTTTGTTATAGCAGCATGAGCGTATTAAGACAAGTCCCTGCCCTTGGGAAATTTGCAGGTGAAACGCAGAAAGCCATATAAACAATAAGGATGGAACAGTGGAGTGAATGAGTGGTTGGGAGAAAGAGAAAGAGCAACACATTCAATGTTGTTGCAGAGGATCAGGATGTGGGGTTGAGTGGAGTAGTGGGGACATCAAAGAAGTCTTTTGGGAGAAAGTTGAGAAAGTTGCGATTGAATTATTATTGAGGGATGGAATTCCAGGTCATGTGATTTGCCAGTAAGAATTTTTCATAAGCCTGAGTAGGTTCTAAACAATTGGGTCACTAAAAGATTTTTGGACCATATATTTAATTTAAAACACCTTTTTTCCCTGTGAGCACTGGGACTGGTATAGAGCTGGCTAAATAACAGCTGGCGATTGTGTCCCAAATGTTCCTATTGAAAAATTCCCAAAAGGAAAATATAAACTATATAGTCGTTTTTATGGGCTTAATCATTCACATAAAACCATGGTCCACATTTACAATTAAAGCCTATAGACATTTGTGTGGTATAAATTGAGAACTAAATTTAGGTCTGTCTGCCCAAATTGTTTCATATCAACTACCCCACTCATAAACAGGCATGGACACACACACATACACACCTCTGTCTGCAATTGTCTTCAGTGATCTTACAGTTTTCTCCCTGAGCAAAACTTCCATTAAAATATGTTTCTAGTTGGCCTCTGCTATAAGCACAACTGTATCACCTGGGAGTGGGGACACAAACACATATTTGCTCTTTTAACATTTTAATTGATTTTTTTTTTCTTATGGCCTGGTCAGCACTTGGTCCAGATCAGAGGCCTGAAAACAAAACAGAAAACAAAACAAAACAACAACAACAAAAAAAAACAGAACTAAAACCAAGTATTTGATAGATATTTTAAGGCGTTTGGATCTTTCCTAATGAGAGAAGCCTGGGTAGAACGCTAGTTTTAGAGACATGGGGAATGCAGGAAGCTATATGAAACTTTGAAGCAATTAGGAAGTATGAGAGAGGGAAGCAAACATGGACAAAGTGCATCCGGAGCTACTACAGACGTACTTCTCAGAGCTGCCTCAGGTTAATTCACTAATGGCCTTGGCTTCAGAGCATCGCTGCTAAATTATCTCATCATTACAGTTAGGAGGGCAGAGGTAGAAAGAGATGAGTCGAGCCATAGGCTATTTACTGTGGCTAGGGCTTCAAAAGCAACCAAGGAGGTAAAGAAAGAGAAAAAACTGTCAAAGACTTTTTAAAAAGATATGTTTGTGTCAGGACAGGCTGTGAAGGGAGAGACAAGAGACACATGAGCAACGGAAAGGCCTTCTTAAGTCTGGGCTGGTGTCCTTGACTGATGAGTTGGGACTGATGAGTTGGGACTTGAGCAGTCACTGTCATGTGGCAATGATTTTACATCAACAGCCCGGCATATCTGGTAGCAGCAGGAGGGAAAAATGAAATATCTCCTCTGATTGAAACTGTTAGGAGATTCGTGGAAGAGGAACACAAGTGCCAAAATTGGGAGGAGACAGAGATTGTCAGTTGTAATCCCTGCTCTTTTGGAGAGAAAAAATTTTCTGATGAGTGCAAAGAACTGGGGCCTTGTTTCACTCTTTTATAGCTCATCTTAGAAATGATACCCTTTCTTGCCTATAAAAAAAAAACTGTTTGAGGCTTAATTCAGAATGACATCCCCATTTAGGCCATACATGTTTGAAGCCTAAACTTAAAATCAAACTCATCTTCCGTCTCTCTGCTACACTGACAACCCCTAGGGCACTCCAAGTATTTTTATATGTATAAATTGCTTTTGCTGTACAAAAGTTTTTAAAATTCAGCCTTTGTGTCACAAAGGAATAGGCAAAAGTATTAAAACTGTGGTAATCTCAGCAAGAGTTTTAAATTTAGCTTATGTCAGGCAAACACAATTTGGTTCATGTTTCATGTTATCTAAGTCTCTTTTTAAAAAAGAAAAAAGAACTCATTATGCCAGTGAAAAGCAATTTATAATGAGACCATCACCAATAATTGTTTGTTTTAGGCTGTGAAGTGGTAGGGTACTTTCCTGCCTGGGTGGAATCAAGTAAAAATAACCATGTTTTTTCTGCGTTTGCAGACAGGATAGGTTGCGGTGAATAAGCTATTACATTTCAAAACAGATATTTTGATGAAGTTAGAATAACATGAAAAATGGCAATACCTTTCAAGTCCAAGAACTTGTGCAATTTAGTGATTTCTTAAATTTCAAAGAATATTATTTATTTTAATAATATTGTTTAACTTTGAATAACCTAATTGCATTTCTCCAGATGTATACCCTGATTCTCGCAGACATGACCTAATTTGTTTCCATAACATACCCAAAGTAGATATGGTAGTTTGTCTACTCAATAAACGGCAATATCCTACCTCCCAGGATTTAGTCACATGACAACCTCATCATTCTTGACAGAGCTGAGAAGCAGGATTTAAACAACAAAACTCGAGGCAGAATCAAAGTTGCAACCACAGAGTCCATGCAACTAAGCAAATGCATTTTTCTCTTATGAGTGTTCTCTTAGAACCGACAAAATCTTATTTTACTGACAATTTTAACAAGTTTGTTATTTGGTTACCAAACCCACTGCCTATTAGGAAGCAGCAAATTAAAAAGGGGATGCAGCTGTGGAGACTTGCACAATGATAGCAGTTAAATGTGTCAGCAAGAAAATGGAAGAAAATCTGTAAAAAGCATACAAAGGAACTCAAAAATCACAGGAACTAAACTATTTAATAAAGGTAAACAGATCTACAAACTTGTATGATCATTGAAGTTACTATGGTACTATAATTCGTACTCCTGATGATGGTCGTAGCTCATTATGGAAGTGTTACTTTAAGTTCCACAGTTTGATCAGTTTTAAGAAAAAAAGCAGAGTAACTAACTGACTTAGAAAGATTTTCATCCACAAATCATCTTTTTCTTTTCCAAAGGGAGGTGAAAAGGTTACACTTTAGGTGTCATGTTGTTTTTGTTCATCCTAACTCATCATTCAATATTGCAAGTGAGTTTCACTTACAAAATTAAACAACTAGAATAAAAATACAGTTATTGGGTAATGAAGATGTCCAAGCTCATTTACTATATTCCCAGCTTCAAAATCATCCTTTAAAATAAAGTCAGGGAATGTTTTTAACGTGTCTTCTTGTGTCCCATGGCTAAATATATTACAACATTTTTCTGGTATGATCAAGGTTGCAGATTAAATTCTCCATATGGACCTGTTATCTTATTGTTTTTCTTGGCCCCCATTTATTCTCCTAAATGGCATATAACAAATAAAATTCATTTCTACTTTCAGAAAAATAACCACATAATTACTGGAGTAACATCTGATTATCTACATAGTTTATAACAGCATCTTAAATAATAAAAGTCCATTAATTCACTGGCTTCTGATTTCCTATCTAAAATGTAGACGGAATGAGAAGAGCTAGCTCAGAATACACAACTACTGTGGCATAATACACAGCTCAGTATACACAACTACACAATCACTGTGGCAGGCACAGTGCTAGTGTCACATTATCTTGCAACAAATCTGAAGAGCCAACTTTTAGATAAAGAAACAAACCCATGGAGGGAGCTTGTATCAAATGTGGAATATTCTTATTTCTTTAGCATGCTGCTGGAGAGAGGGTAAAACAATCCCCGTAAATGTTTGCTAGTTGTTAAAATTCTGGTACACATTAGCTTGAGTGACTTTCCTATGGTACTCGGTTCCTCATTCAATTAATTTAGTGACTTAGTTATTGTAATAAACAGGGCAAAAGGACAGAGTCATAGTTTCAGTCCCATCTTTAAGTAGCTTCTGTGATTTTAGGCCACTATTATGTTTTCTAGGCTGTGGTATGCTCATTAAAAAAATATATATATATATGAAAAAGAGCCTTCAAGTACCTCTGCCTAGAAGCCAGCATACTCTTACCTTATTATAAACAGTGAGCATAGTTATACAGTTAACAAGTTGCTTATTACCATCAATAATTATCAGATTGTTTCAAGAGCCAAAGAAACACTGAATTCACTTTCTCTTATATATGATACTCATTATTATAATTGCCTTCCATGTCACTTTCCACTCTTCTTGGGGGGGATAATAAAAACTTGCCAGTCCTAAGTCAGGGGTTAATGAAGGCAAATTGTGACAACTGTGTTCCTTGGGATATTGTAGACATATTGCAGTGCTTGGACAAGAATGTACATCTCAAGATAACTTATATTTTTGGTTCTCCATAAACAAAGAAAAGTATATTAAGAAAAAGAGTTAGCAAATACTTATGGGGTAAAACTCCAAGATAAGTCCAACTTGAAAAAGAGTTTAATTTCATATACCTATTTTGATTTAACAGGGCATTAGCATTTAGAAAACCAATCTGGATATTATACATCTTGTAAACAACTAAGTATAGAGAAAGAAAAGTAAAGTTGGTATATACGTGTATATTGTGATTTAAATTTTCTTACCAAATACCATTTATTGGCTAGTTTATAATAGCAATGTTAGTGCATTACTTGCATTGTATTTTATTTCTTCTTCACTGTTTTTTCTTGTTGTGTTAATACATTTTAATAACATGAGCATTAAGTATTTCACCTGTGTTTTGTTAACTACTGAAGTAATTACATACCATTAATCTCAAAGGCAATTATGTTTTTAAATTCCAGTAATTTCTCATAGGTTTTCAGAAATAAATTACCCTGAGAAGAGAAAAATGTGTCGACATTTTAGTGTGTATTGCTGTGTGTTGTCTCAAAAGGGGAGGAATTTTTTATTTCTACTTCCAGAAAAATAACCACACAATTAACTGGTTATTCATAGAACAATCTAACTGAAGAAGAAAAGGATATTGATATTTATTGAGAACATAATGTACATCAGTCAGTCTCTAGTTGATATATAGTTGGTTCTAGTTGCTATTTAATGTTTTCATCATAACAATTCTTTGAACTAAGGCATTATTCCCCTTTAAAAAAAGAAATAGAAGTTCTATTTATAGAAACTAGCACATCTAAAGCATAATGCCATGTCAGTTCCCAAAGCAATTGAGTATTCAACTATATGGTGATGTCCCTTGGCATTTATTGTTAATTGTCCTACATGGTTGACTATTGATATGAATAATTTAAATTATTCACTCTTTATACATCTGGTAGATATAGGGAAAGGGGTGAGATGACACATATATACTTTTGGTGATAAGACAAAAAATAATCAGGTATTTTCTTTGCTTAAAGTCATAGTTCTTTGCATATTTGTTGCTAGTTATACATTTCTCCTTACTTTGTTCCAATATGCAAACATTTTGTAGGTGTATGTTGCAGAATAAGTGTGTTTACATTCCATCTTTGCAAATGACTAAATTTTACTTGCAGGTGTCATACATGAGAATTTTCTCTCCCTTTCTCTCCTTAATGCATATTTGGAATTTGTCAATGGCATCTGAGCATGGTGTTTGTAGACGGTGAATATAAACATCATCATGTATCCAAAATTTTCAATCACTTCATTTGTTCTAGAGTGCATTTAACTGTGATTTAATGGGACATTAAACTGCTTTCTTGCTGTTTTAACCATAAAATGCCTTAGATTTATTTCAAGGCACAGCTTGGGCTGGACCAAAGCTATCTCTAATCTAATAGAGTCCAGCCTTTCATTTTATTTTCATAATCCCTCCATACTTCTATAAGATAAAAAAAAAAAAAGCTAAGTGGTACTGAAAAGAAAACAAAATAATATCTCAGTAAGACTAGAATTGATGTTAAGAATCTATCTGAAGTGGTTAACAAGTATTGGTTTTAAAGGCTTTTTATATTTTATCCTGCATAATTTATATATGTTTGCACTATGAAAACAAGGGATCTTAGAAAATTAAAAATATCTGTCAAGCATTTCTATTCATGTCCAACATCTCATTTAAAAGCAAAGAAAAAAGAAGTGGATTGAAAACATTTACTGATTTAACCATACTATTCTTCTAAGGTATGATTATTTCCTAAGATGCAGTTTATTTTGCACCAAAGCCCATTTTAAAGTTATTTCTTCTAGCCAGGCATGTGGTTAACATCTGTAATCCTTGCTACTTGGGAGACTGAAGCAGGAGGATGCCTTGAGACCAGGAGTTTGAGACCAGCCTGAGCAAAAGAGCAAGACCCTAATCTCTTTAAAAAGAAAAGAAAAGAAAGTGCACCTGTAGTCCCAGCTACTGAGTTGGGAGGATTCCTGGCCCAGGAGTTCTAGGCTGCAGTGAGCTATGACAGAGTGAGATGCCTGTATCTCAAAAAAAATTTTTTTAAGTTATTTGTTCTAAATATTATAATGGACAATGTTTCTCTTAAAATGTCTTGATAATTATCTCTTTGATTTGAATGAAGTTCTGACATTCCAGTTAAATTATTTTGTCTTAACTTCAAATTATTAACAATGTAGCTTCTCTGTTGCCAACCAGGGATGTGACACAGGCACATGTACACAGGCAAATTTAGAAAGTAAACTCATATATGGCAAGCACACCTTCAGCTCCTAATCCTTTCAGAAATAGGGTGTCTAACTTAACTGTATTCTCCAAATAAAGTGGCCATTCTTCCTCAGCCCCCCCCACTCTTTCTCTCTCTCTCTCTCTCTCTCTCTCTCTCTCTCTCTCTCTCTCTCTCTCTCTCTCTCTCTCACACACACACACACACACACACACACACACACACACACACAGGCACTTCTTTGCTGTTTGTTGTCTATTAACATGAGTTATTTTGCATTGAAAAAGTATTTTCTTTGACAAGGGTCCTTTGTGACAGGCTTATTCAATAAAAGGGCAACATACTTACAATTTAAGTATTAGGATAAATAGTGTAGAAAATTATCTTAGGAATATTTTAGGAAATATAGTTTATGCATATGAGTGGATCATCAGTTTACAAGAGAAATGCACTCAAGGTGAATAGGTTTTGCAGAGATTTATTTCAGGGCACTCTCCAGAGAGGGAGACGAAGATTGGATTGAACCAAAAAGACTGTGGCAAAGAATATGAATGTTGGAAATCTAGCATGCTTATTAACAAGGGACAAGAGAGGTTGTGGGAGGGAAAGAGAAGGCATATCTAAGATTTTTTTACTAGTTTCACAATTTTTTTCTATTTCTTAAACTGTGGTTAAAAAAATAAAATGAACAAACAAAAACATGACATAAAATTTACCATTTTAGACCAGGCGCGGTGGCCTATGCCTGTAATCCCAGTACTTTGGAAGGCAGAGGCAGGCGGATCTGAGGTCGATTGAGACCATCCTGGCAAACATGGTGAAACCCTGTCTCTACTAAAAATACAAAAATTAGCTGGGCATGGTGACATGCGGCTAATTTTTGTATTTAGCCGAGAGGCTGAGGCAGGAGAATCTCTTGAACCCGGGAGACCGAGGTTGCAGGAGTTAAGTTCGCGCAACTGCCCTCCAGCCTAGTGACAGAGCGAGACTCTGTCCATCTTAAGAAAAAAAATAAGTAAATAAAATTTGCCATTTTAACCATTTTTAAGTATATAGTTCAGTAGTGTTAAGTATATTCACATTTTCACAAGACACATCTCCCGAACTTTTTCGTCTTGCAGAACGGAAACTGTACCCATTGAAAAACAACTTCCCGTCTCTCCCTCCCCACATCCAGCCCCTGGCAACCATTATTCTACATTCTGTCTCTATGAATTTCATAACTTTAAATGTCTCATATAAGTGAAGTCATACATTATTTGTCATTTAGTGACTGGCTTATTTCACTTAACGTTCTTAAGGATCATCCATCCACATTGCAGAATTTTACCTAATGTTAACTTTACCTATACCTGAATCACCTGACTTCACTTATATGTTGTCAATCATTTCATGGTAGTTGCATGTGTGTTTGAAGGTGTGCATGCATATGTGTATTTTGTACATTTAGCTATAGGTAATGTGCATTATAAAACAGTTAATTTACACATATCATAAATATTAAAAATTGTAAACATTTGACAGACGTCTTCTCCTCTAAATTATGAGAACTTTATTGTGGATAAAATAGGAATAGGCGCTGTTCTCTCTGCATGAATTAGTATGGTCAATTCTCAACATCATTGGTCTTTTGCCAAAATTGGATCTCTTACCAAATCTAACTGCTTTCTATTCTATAAGAGACATTAAGGAAAGGCTCTCTCCTCTCACTTCTCTTTTATCTAATCACCTGGTCATTCCATGTCAGCTCTTTCCTAGATGGTAGTTGTAAAAATTTTCTTTTCTTTTCTTTCCTTTTCTCTTGTCTTCTCTTGTCTTCTCTTGTCTTCTCTTGTCTTCTCTTCTCTTCTCTTCTCTTCTCTTCTCTTCTCTTCTCTTCTCTTATCTTATCTTCTCCTTCCTGCCTTCCTGCTCTCCCTCCCACCATTTTTTTGACAAGGTCTCACACTGTCACCCAGGCAGGAGGGCAGTGTCATTATCACAGCTCACTGCAACATTTGTCTCCTGGACTCCAGTGATCCTCCCTCCTTAGCCTCCTGAGTAGCTGGGACTACAAGTATGTGCCACCATGCCTGGCTAATTTTGGGGGAAATTTTGTAGAGACAGGGTTTTTCCATGTAGCCCAGGCTAGTCTTCAATTCCTGGACTCAAGTTATCTGCCCTTTGCCACAAAAACTTTCTGCTGTGACTTAGCCTGTTCAATAAGCCAAACCTCACAATATTCTTAGATTTATTTTCAAAACAATTTCACTGAAACTGTTTCAACGATATATTGAGTGAATACTTACCATTTTATATTTTATACATATAATTATATATTTTATCTGTAATATAAAGAAAACATAGTATTTTTATGTAAGAATTTATGAGTCACCTTCATTGATAATAATATTTTTATTTCTGTCTTACCTTTTAAACTCTCAACTGATTTTTGGAGTGTTGGTCCTCTTAGATCTTCTGTTATTTCTTCATTTCCTGCTTGTTCTACCACTTGATGATCAGTATTTCATTTGTTTTGCCATAAGCAAAACCTCTTGCACTTTCCCAAGTACCATCTCATTCTGTGTTTACTATCTCTGTTTGTAACTTTTGGATCAATCATTATGACTTCTTTCTCTCCTTAGAGATATTTGAAACACTAGCCTTTTTTTATTTGCTATATTCGCTATATTCATTTATATTCAACTTACTACTTATTCCAGATTTCTATACAATTTTTCAGTTAAGAAATAGGTCTTCCTTTCTCCAAACTGTTTTACATTAAAAATTCACTTGATTTTAACTTATAAAAATGATTATTATTAATAGATTATCATCAAGATTTCAGGTAATTGCTTTTGGTTAGAATCTTCAAACTAATTTTTCTGAAATGCTTCACTAGGTGTTTGCTAAATTTCTTATTCCCTTTCTGAGCAATTGGATTTTACTTCCATTATTTTCACAATACTGTAGCACATATGATACATTTTATCTTAAAAACTTCTCAGGGTAAAGTTCCCAGAAAAAAAAAAAAATCTTCAAATGGTATGTTTAGGCTGACAAATATTCAGAGCCACACAAATAGAACTAACTGCTTTCTTGTTGAGACTTATTTATTTCTAATTTTCTCTCCTGTAAGACTAGTGCCTCTCTTTGCTAGCATCAGCTGTCAATCTACAGGCACTATCTACTCATACTGGAAAGACTGTGGTCAAACAATAATACCATGCATGTCAATAATACACACACTGCTATCCTAGCAGCCACACAACACTACCTGCAGTAAGAACACAAACAGCAGGAGGAACAACTTGTGTACCATATGAATTCCTTGTTTTCTTCAGATTGCTTTAATTCTTGAATGATACAGCTTAAATGTGTGAACTGATTCACGATCAATGCCCTGTTTGATCAATACATTGAGGCAAAGAACATGAAATTGACAAAGAGAGGAATACAACCTTACTTCTTAGAGAAAGGCCATTTTTAAAAATGAAAATAACCTATTATTATAATTTCTGAGATAAATTTATGAGGAAATCTGAATTCCTAAACCAGTGAACATATTTTAATTTTTAGAGATTCCCTTAGGGAAAGAAAAATTGAGAAATGAAGGTCGTTCATATATTTCACATTGCTCTTTTGAATTAGAAACTTGTAACAATTCATTCCATATGTATTTTCCATATCATTTTTTTTTTTAATCTTGAGACATCCTTGTGGTAAAATTTTAGCTAGCAAATAAAGTGATGCAATATTTAAAAAGTAAAACAGGAATAGCTATAGAATAGTTATAGCTGACTTTATAGAGCTAAGAATAGTTATAAAGCCAGCTGCCCTACATATATTGTAGGACACAAATGTTTGGAATGTAATGAATGACAAAGAAAAGGGAAAAACTGCTGAACCTAGTGTCTCTGAATGTCATTATAAAGACATGATATGCCAAGCATATGAATTAAAGGCTTGAGACTCCTTGGAGGGTTGAAGCATTGTAATTATCTATAACTCAGTGTTAAAGAAGACGACTATTTTTCAGACCCAATTTTTTTCATGAATAGATTATTTTTTAAAGGAATATTCATGTTACAAGGAAGGCTATTTTTGACTGTTTGCTGCTTGGTGGTTGAACTTGAAAATATATGATATAGAAAGAAAACCTAAGTATCTCACATGAAGGTATTTTATCTGGTCATTACTTTAAAGGTTTTACCCACCCATCCTCCCATCCATCTAGATAGGTGTTTTGATACAAAAAAATATGTAATCAATATCCATATGTATCAGAAAAATAAACTACTAGTCAAGAAGTGGGATGGGAAAAGTCACTGGGGAGCTTAAAATGTATTACCTAGGGCAAAATCGTTTTTAAACAATTCTCACATGGAAGCAGATGAGCTGGGGATTGAAGATTATCCTAATAGGCAGAAATCTTTTCCATTATGAGGAGCAGTGTCAGAGAGATAACAGAGGTTTTAGTGGAGAGAAGAAAATGCACATTTGTGAAAGTTCGTAGAGAGTGCTTCAGTCTGGAAAACAAAAAGCCTTATTTGCATATGATGCTACCTGAGACAATGAACAGCCTACAATCCATGATCATCGTCAGTTTTTAAACATTTTGATGTGACATGAATACACATATCGGAATACCTGGTAGATTTAGATGAGAAGTGTTAAACATTGAAGCAGAGGCATTCCAATAATATAAACAGTAAGACCTGCTGAGTTTGCCTGTGCTCTGAAGCCCAAAGGCTAATCTTTTTACATTTCAATGTGTAATTACTGCCTTCTCCCATTTGGATAAGCATCATTGAGATCTTGAGAGCAGTTCTTTCTCTTTATCTGTGAAACTTCAGTGACTTTAGTATAAACAACAAATGTCTTATTTTCAAAATTCGAAGGTGTTTGCAGTGAAGTTTTGTGCTTTGTGCAGTCTGTTGTGTTTAGTTTGACTTGATGTTTGGGAAATTTGTAATAGAAGAAATGAATTTGTTTGCTTAAGTAGTATGTTTACTGCTCTTCAGGTTCCTGTTATTTTCATATGGTCTTTCAAAGGATCTAAGGATATGTTGGCTCCATCTAGGGAATATGAGGAAGTAGGAAGACTCTAAAGTTTGTCCTGACATATTTGGAGCCATGAAATTAGCTTCAAAACACTGATATTTCTCAGTCCACACCAGAGTTCCCTAAAAAAATGTGGTGACAAAATATGTGGTGACAAGGACAAAAATGCTTATTAAGTTAATCACGTTATTTAAAGAGTATGTAGTTTTATGAGTCTTAAAGGCAGGTTGATAGTGCTCTGCAAAAGTGGAGTTTAGTTACATCCAAGAAGTTGCCATTGTAATTAATTCATCAATGAGATTGTAGTCTTTATCATGTAATCCAGGAGAAATGGTCAAGCCTTTCCTTACTGCATCCATGTCATGTAATTCATTTTACTTAAAAATAAAAACTGTTTATGTGCATAGAAGACTCATTTTGTGGATCTAAATTAGTGCCTAAAATAATACTTTTTTAATGTCTATATTTCTAATTGAGGTTTTTATGGAAAGTGATTAAGGATTACTAGTCAAAGTATCTTGAATACCAATGTTCAAAGCCAGAAGAATTTAGTGACAAGGTCAAATGTTTCTTATTCCTGAAATCGAAACAATAAAGAGAAAGAAGTAAAACCTGATTTGTTTTCCCCATGAGATTAAGAATACATGGCAGGGAGTGTTGACTCACGTCTGTAATCCCAGCACTTTGGGAGGCTAAGGCGGGTGGAACATGAGGTCAAGAGATTGAGACCATCCTAGCCAACATGGTGAAACCCTGTCTCTACTAAAAATACAAAAATCAGCTGGGCGTGGTGGCATGCACCTGTAATCCCAGCTACTCAGGAGGCTGAGGCAGGAGAATCACATGAACCCAAGAGGCGGAGGTTGCAGTGAGCTGAGATTGCTGTCACTGCCCTCCAGTCTGGCAACAGAGCAGAGACTACATCTTAAAAACAACCAAAACAAAACAAACAGAAAAAAAAAGAATATACTTAAGCAAATAACAAGTGATTAAGGTGATTAAGAATACACTTAAGAAAGAAAATGACTAAATTCAACACCAAATTTTATGAATTTGAACTCAACACTCAGATTTTATGCTAGTCTAGAATAGCTCACCTTCCACCCCCAGGTTCTGATTTATTATTAGTCCATATATGCCATATTAATGCAGTCTTTCAGTACTCATAATGTACTTACCTCTGACTGTACCAGGGTGTTTCTTGACACTCCCCATTGACTTCTCTGGGCTTTCTTCTTTCTTTCAAATAAATACAGGCTGTAGATCCTCCTTTTAAACATTTAAAATGGTCAGTGGCTCTCCTGGAGGAAAATGAGTGAACCAAAGTCCCTTTAGTTGATGATTTCATTTTACTGTGGTTGTGAATGTGATAAATGCACCTGTCTCTAGAGAATGAAATTGCCAGCTTTGGGGAGTGCAAATGTGACTGTAACTGCCTCAATTTCAGTGAGTTATTATTCACTGAATCTGTTCTACTTGTACTGGGATAGTTTGTGCAGAGACTGTTTACAGCTGTATTTAGAAATAAGAAGAGTAAATAAATTGTCATTGATGGAAAAGAAAAAGCCGATCTATGTATAGGTGTATCCAATATAGTATTGTTTGTTTCTGGTTAATATTTAGAATGCCACTGGTTAAAGAAAAAATATATCCTCATAATTAATAATCTGTATTGTTTCATGAATATACCATAAAGAGGATCTCCTGAGACTGATCTGAGTTTTCTGGAAACTCAAACCATCATGTATTGCAAATGTATTGCTTTCAAGTTAGTTTCCTTAGGTGTTGCCCTGGGAATTATAGAATTACATTTTGACACACTGGTTCATTTTACTTATGGGTACTTTTGCACCTACACAGAAACCTTTACCTAAGTTACTTCCTCTCTCTAGGGCTTCCTTCAAAATGTTCCTTACTTATTACTTCTTCAGGCAGGGTGTACTTGGTTCTTGCTGTTATAATCTAAAATTGCACCAGTCAACAGGGCATTAAAGTAAATGAATTTGAGTTCAAAATGAAATATTTTAGTTTTGGAATTTTTCATTTTTCTATCATAGCTTTTGAGTATGGATAAATTGGGAACATTTCTAATATTTATGAACTCAGTACTAAATACCAGTGATTAGGCCTTTGGGTATATATATATATATGAGAGGCCTAATGGAACACATGGTCACTTCTCGTCTAGACATTCACTGTGCTCTGGGAGATTTTCTTTGAGCAAAGATGGAAAGATGGTGGGAAGTGACTGATTTCTTTCTCCTCCCTCCCTCCCTTCCTTCCTTCCTTCCTTTCTCTTTATTGAAAGTTAAAAAGTAGGCCAGGTGTAGTGGCTCACACCTATAATCCCAGCACTTTGGGAGGCTGAGGCAGGTGGATTGCCTGAGCTCAGGAGTTTGAAACCAGCCTGGGACACATAGAGAAATCCCATCTCTACAAAAAAAAAATACAAAAAATTAACTGGGCATGGTGGCAGGTGCCTGCAATCCAGCTACTCAGGAGGCTGAGGCAGGAGAATCGCTTGAACCCAGAAGCGGAGGTTGCAATGAGCTGAGATTGTGCTACTGTACTTCAGCCTGGGTGACAGGGAGAGACTATCTCAAAAAAAAAAAAAAAAGTAAAACGTAGTTAACAGGCATGTAATAAACAACAAATTATGGTATTTCCTCATACTAAATTATTATTTAAGCATAAAGGTTGTATTATACCTGAATGCTTGAATCTTCTTATATACGTATTTACAAGATGCAGTCTTCATTGTGGTCAAGACTTCAGGTTCTGGTCTTAGGACACCTGGCTTACATCTTGACTCTGCCACTCAGGTGAGTGACATTAGCCAGGCTTCCTAGCCTCTAAATCTGTCTTCATCTGTGTAATGGGGATGGTAATGATAATACCAATATCACGGGTTTGTTGAGGGTTATAGATCACATGGATAACAGAATAAACTACTTAGCACGATACCTAGCAGTGCTAAGTGTTCAATAAATGTTAAACATTGCTAAATTAGATATCCTAGGTTTTCTTCAAGGGCCTAGCAGATTTCTGTTTGCACTAACGAGAGCCCTTGCCTGAGCCTAGAGGAAGGCATTCTGATAGCTACATTGTGCATCTTGTGTAGTGTTTTTTTTGTTGTTGTTTTGTTTTCTTTTCACAGAAGGGTGCAGGCAAGAGTAAAAGTAGCAATCTCAGCTTTTTCAACTTTCTCAAAGCCTTGTCATCTCTGGCTGGGAAGTGGAGTCGCAGATAACTCTCTTAAAAGGTCACAGTACTCTAGAGGCTAAAGGTCAAGGTTTGAAAGCACAAAAGAAAGAAGGATCCCTACTTACCATTATGGAAGGGAAAAAAGCGCATTTGTAGGCCACACAAAAGATAGCACACTTATTTGAAAAACACTAAATTCAAAATTATCTCCTGAACTCAGAATCGATAGGTCAGTGTAGATACCCTAAGTAAACAGGTGAAGTCTTCATTAATTGTTCACCTATTAAATACAATTTTAAATGAACTGATTATGTAGAGCAGTGTTTTCCCACATCGCCCTGATAAGAGTCATTTTTAGTGCTCTGTAAATACGGCTTCCCTGAAGATTAATCCCATCAATTAATTCAGTGGGTCTGATAGCCAGTAATTTGGAAATTTTCATTTTTACAAATGCCTCCTGATAATGATTAAGTCCAAGGAAATTTGGGAAACGCTGGTCTGGGACATGACTTTCAGTTTCCTTTGCAGCTGTTATGTCTTGAACTACAGATCATCCAAGAGATAATCCCTCTGCAAAGTCTTGTTCAATCCAGAAAACTAAGTCTTTTGAACATTTGGTTTAATAAAGTCTCTTCCAAAGCATCTCAAATCCTTTATTTTGGTTGTTTCCATTTCTGGCCCATCCCTTCTAGATCACATTTTTCTTAAAAAGTTCAGCTTCTGTGAATTGAGATATAGCAATCTAAGCAAATCATTTTTAAAATAACTGGTTTCTTATTAAAGGAGTGTGACATCGAATGGACTCTGCTAACTTCTGTCTTACTCCCTTTTCTCCTGAAACTTGTTGAAAAGTGACTCAATATTCTAGCCTTTCCACCTTTACTCTTATGCTGACCACCGGGTGCATGCCAGCCTGAATCTCATCGTTTTCTTTAACTGATCCAAATCTCTTTCGCCTCCCAGACAAGATACTATCCTCTTCTTCCAAGGTCATTATCTCAGAAAGACAGCTGATGATGTAGGGGACTGAAAAACATCATGAAGGCTATCTCACCCTCCTGTCTGAGGTCACCGTTGACCTTGAGTCAGAGCTTCAAGTTTGTGAGGTTAGGAGAACTTCAGCCCCTTTTTTTCTCATCCTGGTTTTGCACATTTCTGGTGATCATGTCCAGGCACAGGGCATAGCCGGCCACATATTCTATGGCCATGGCCTTAGGGACAGCAGGGCTGTGCTTGTCCATCACCATGCCCAGCTCCAGCTCCAGCCATGGTGGTGTAGGTTGGCTGTGGTGGATGTGAGGATGCTGAGCGGGGAGGAAGGTCAAGAGCACGGGCTCGATAAGCACAGTGCTGCGCATCTCTGTAGCATGGTCTGTGTAGTTCCTTCCCGTGTAAATAATGTTCTTCTCCCACTCGTAGAAGCAGGACAGTGACCTCCTAGCCAGAAGCTAGCCAGTCACCTTTGGAGTCACATAGAATGATTGCTTTAGAGTCTTTTAGCTAAACACTTTTAAAATCGATGGTCTAGTTTTCCCCCTTTATGTATGCAAGTATCACCAGGAAAATTGTAACTGTACTCAATAGTATGGGCTTTACAATTGGGCAGATACTTTATTTACAATATCTGGGCTCTATGGAATATTCTCTAAAATCCTGGAAATCACTATGACTAAGACTTGGATGTAAGAGGCTTTGAATTTCTTCCTGCCTTGATTTTTCTACCTATAACGTAAGTATAACAGTGATATGATAGTTTATGAATATTGACTAAGAAACAACTTATGTCCTGCCAGGAGAATACTGTAATCCTGCTTTAGAAACACTGAATTTATTGAAGTCACAAAACTAAAATTTAATTCATGAATGTAGCAAGATGTTAAATGGTGTCCTTATGATCTGCAGGAGGTAATACACCATCACATGTTCCAAGTGTTCACAGGAAAAGATTCATTGAATCCTGTAGCTGAAGGGGACATTCCAGGGAGTCTCTACAAATGCTTTCCATGTGCTTGGATGCCCTCTATCACATCTAGTCATGAGGAATTATTTGTGTCATGGCACAGTGATCATTACTCCCCAGCGCAGCTCAATCCACTTCTAGACTGTTCTAATTCTTGGAATAATATTTCTTATGTAATGCAATTTTACATCTATTAATTTATGAGAAATTTAAACTGACCATATTCTAGAAACTGGGCTAAATGAGGAAGAGTAGTGAATGAATACAGAAATCGCCCTTGATTTGGGGGAATATTTGCCCTGGTAGTGTAGGTCACCCCTATTGTGATAATTCCCCCAAATCATACATCATCAAAAGAGAAACACACACACACACACACACACACACACACACACACACATATATACACACACTTCATTCTTTTTTGAATGTTTTTTTTTTTTCAAGGATTTGAAAAGATTTGGATGATCTTCCTTTTTTCACCCTAGGCAATCTGGCCTATGGTACTACTTTAAAAATTGAGAATACATTTAAAAATCACCAAATTTTCAATAGTCACCAATGATGACCCTTTTAGTTGCAATTATAATTAGGTATTCAAGGAAACACCTGTAACTTAAATTTAACATCTGAATCTTACATCTTTAATTGGAAAAATAATGTAATAAGTGAGCAATTAGATTCTCTAGTATTAGAAAGTAACTGAGAGGTAGCTGGGCATGCTGGCTCCTGTTTGTTATTCCATCACTCTGGGAGGGTGAGATAGGAGGATTGCTTGAGACCAGGAGTTCAAAACCAACCTGGGCTACACAGCAAGACTCTGTCTCTACAAAAAATAAATAAAGAACCGAGTGTTCATGTATGCATCAGAGTTAGACTGAAATATTTTTTTAAGATGGCTCACTCTGTTGTCTAGGCTGGGGTGCAGTAGCAGGATTATAGCTCACTGCAGCCTTGATTTCCTGGGTTCAAGTGATCCTCTCACTTCAGCCTCTCAACTAAAGGGAACCATAGTCATATGCCGCTATACCTGGCTAATTATTTCTTCTAAAAAAATCCCATAATGGAATACATGTGCTGATCATGCAGGTTTGTTACATAGGTATATGTGTGCCATGCTGGTTTGCTAACCTGTCCTCTAAGTTCCCTACCCTCATCTCCCACCCACTAACAGGCCCAGTGTGTGATGTTACCCTCTCTGTATCCAGGTGTTCTCAATGTTCAACACCCACTTATGAGTGAGAGCATGTGGTGTTTGGTTTTCTGTTCCTGTGTTAGTTTGCTAAGGATGATGGCTTTCAGCTTCATCCATGTTCCTGCAAAGGACCTGAACTCATCCTTTTTTATGGTTGCATAGTGTTCTGTGGTGTATATGTACCACATTTTCTTTATCCAGCCTATCATTGATGGCATCTGGGTTGGTTTCTTGTCTTTGCTACTTTGTCAGTAGTATTGCAATGAATATATGTGTGCATGTGTCTTTATAGTAGAATGATTTACATTTTTTTGTGTATATATACCCAGTAATGAGATTGTGGGTCAAATGGTAATTCTGATCATAGATCCTTGAGGAATTGCCATACTGTCTTCCACAATGGCTGAACTAATTTACATTTCCACCAACAGTGTAAAAGCATTCCTATTTTTCCCCAGCCTCACCAGCATCTATTGTTTCCTGACTTTTTAATAATCGTCATTCTGACTGGCATAAATTGGTGTATCGTTGTGGTTTTGATTTGCATTTCTCTGATGATCAGTAATGTGGAGATTTTTTTCATGTTTCTTGGCTGTGTAAATATCTGCTTTTGAGAAGTATCTGTTCATATCCTTTGCCCACTTAGTGATGGGATTTTTTTTTTTCTTGTAAATATGTTTAAGTTCCTTGTGAATTCTGGATATTAAACCCTTGTCAGATCAGTAGATTGCAAAAGTTTTCTCCCATTCTATAGGTTGCTTGTTCACTCTGATGAGTTTCTTTTGCTGTGCAGAAACTCTTTAGTTTAATTAGATCCCATTTGTCAATTTTGGATTTTGCTGTAATTACTTTTGGCTTTTTTGACATGAAGTATTTGCCCATGCCTGTGTCCTGAATGGTATTGCCTAGTTTTCTTCTATAATTTTTATGGTTTTGGATTTTACATTTAACTCTTTAATCCATCTTGAGTTAATTTTTGTATAAGTTGTAAAGAAAGGGTCCACTTGCAGTTTTCTGCATATGGTTATCCAGTTTTCCCAGCACCATTTACTGAATAGAAGATCCTTTCCCCATTGCTTGTTTTTGTCAAGTTTGTTGAAGATTAGATGTTTGTAGATGTGTGGGGTTATTTCCGAGGTCTCTGTTCTGCTCTATTGGTCTATACGTCTGTTTTGGTACAAGTACCTTGCTGTTTTGGTTACTTGTAGTACAGTTTGTGTGTGTGTGTGTGTGTGTGTGTGTGTGTGTGTGTGTGTGTGTGTGTGTGTATACACACACACAGAGAGATATATATAGTGTAAGCTTACAGTATGGTAGTATAGGCTTGTAGTATAGTTTGAAGTCAGGTAGTGTGGTGTCTCCATCTTTGTTCTCATTGCTTAGGATTGTCTTGGCTATATGGGGTCTTCTTTGATTCCATAGGAAAGTTGAAGTAGTTTTTTTTGAATTCTGTGAAGAATGTCAATGGTCATTTGATGGGAGTAGCCTTGAATCTGTAAATTACTTTGGACAGTATGGCCATTTTCGTGATATTGAGTCTTCCGATCCACGAGGATGGAATGTTTTTCCATTTGTTTGTATGCTCTCTTATATCCTTGAGCAGTGATTTGTAGTTCTCCTTGAAGTGGTACTTCCCATCCTTTGTTAACTGTATTTCTAGGTATTTTATTCACTTTGTAGCAATTGCGAATGGGAGTTCATTCATGATTTGGCTCTCTGCTTGCCTATTGTTGGTGTAATGGAATGTTCATAATTTTTGCACATTGATTTTGTATCCTGTAACTTGGCTGAAGTTGCTTCCGAGTTCAAAGAGTTTTGGGGCCGAGAAGATTTGGTTTCCTAAATATAAAATCATGTTATCTGCAAGCAGAGATAATTTGATTTTCTCTCTTCCTATTTGAATACCATTTATTTGTTTCTCTCCCCTGATTGCCCTATCCAGACCTTCCAATACTATGTTGAATAGGAGTGGTGAGAGAGGGCATCCTTGACATGTACTGGTTTTCTAAGGGAATGCTTCCAGCTTTTGTCTATTCAATATGATATTGACTGTGGCTTTGTCATAAATAGCTCCTATTATTTTGAGATGTGTTTCATCAATACCTGGTTTATTGAGAGTTTTTAACATGAAGAGAAGTTGAATTTTATTAAAGGCCTTTCCTGCGTCTGTTGAGATAATCATGTGATTTTTGTCTTTGATTCTGTTTATATGATGGATTACATTTATTGATTTGCACATGTTGAACCAGGCTTGCATCCCAGGGATGAAGCCAACTTGATCATGGTGCATAAGTTTTCGATGTGCTGCTGGATTCAGTTTGCCAGTATTTTACTGAGGATTTTTGCGTCAATGTTCATCAGGGATATTGGCCTAAAGTTTTCTGTTTTTGATGTGTCTTTTCCCTGTTTTGCTATCAGGATGATGCTGGCTTCATAAAATGAATTAGGAAAGAATTTCTCCTTTTCAGTTGTTTGGAATTGTTTCAGAAGGAATGGTACTAGATCTTCTTTGTATTTCTGGTAGAATTCAGCTGTGAATCTGTCTGGTCCTGGGCTTTTTTGGCTGGTAGGCTATTAATTACTGCCTCAATTTCAGAACTTGTTAGTATAGGTCTGTTCATGGATTTAACTTCTTCCTGGTTTAGTCTTGGGAGGGTGTATGTCCAGGAATTCATCCGTTTCTTCTAGATTTTCTAATTTATTTGAATAGCAATGTTTATAGTATTCACTGATGGTAGTTCGTATTTCTGTGGGGTCAGTGGTGATATCCCCTTTGTCATTTTTTATTGTGTCTATTTGATTCTTCTCTCTCTTCTTTTTTATTAATCTAGCTAGTAATCTATCTACTTTGTTGATTTTTTTCAAAAAAAAAAAAAACAGCTTCTGGATTCATTAATTTTTTGGAGGGTTTTTCATGTCTCCTTCCTTCATTTTGAACATGGAGAATCTGATTGTTATGTGTCTTGGGGTTGATCTTCTCATGGAGTATCTTAATGGTGTTCTCTGTATTTTCTGAATTTGCATGTTGGCCTGTCTTGCTAGGTTGGGGAAGTTCTCCTGGATAATATCCTGAAGTGTGTTTTCCAGCTTGTTTCCATTTTCCTCATCTCTTTCTAGTACTCTAATCAATCGTTGGTTTGGTGTTTTTATGAAGTCCGATGTTTCTTGGAAGCTTTGTTCATTCGTTGTCATTTGTTTTTTCTCTTTTTGTATCTGTTTATTTATATCTTATTATTTATGTTTTATTTCAGCAAGGTGGTCTTCAAACTCTGATGTCCTTTATTCTACTTGGTTGATTCGGCTGTTGATACTTATGTAGAGGATGATTCACGAAGTTCTTTCACTGTGTTTTTCAGCTCCATCAAGTTTCTTTTCCCCTCTCTAAACTGGTTATTCTAGTTAGCAATTCCTCTAACCTTTTGTCAAGGTTATGAGTTTCCTTGCAATGGGTGAGAGTAGGCTCCTTTAGCTGAGCATAGTTTATTATTACCCATCTTTTCAAGCCTACTTCTGTCAATTCATCCATCTCATCCCCCATCCAGTTCTGTGCCCTTGATGGAGAGACATTGCAATCATTTGGAGAAAAAGAGACACTCTTGCCTTTTGAGTTTTTAGCATTTTTTCCTTGATTCTTTCTCATCTTAGTTTCGGTCTTTGAGGCTGCTGACCCTTGGATGGGGTTTCTGTGGGGGTCTTTTATTCTTGTTGTTGATGCTGTTGTTGTTGCTTTCTGCTTGTCTGATTTTCTTTCAATGTTTAGGTCCCTCTTTTGTAGGGCTGCTGCAGTTTGCTGGGGGTTCACTTCAGCCCTATTCATCTGATTCACTCCTGTGCCTGGAGATGTTACTCAAGAAGGCTGGAGAGCAGCAGAGATGGGTGACTGCTCCTTCTTCTGGGACATCTGACCTCAAAGGGCACCAACCTGATGCCGTAGGATCGCTCCTGTATAGGGTGTCTGACAAACCCTGTTGGAGGGTCTCAACCAGTTGGGTGGCACAGGGCACAGGAGCCATTTAGCAAAGCACTTTGTCCCTTGATGGAGGTGATGTGCCTTGCTGGGGAGAAACCCACTTGTCTGAGCTGCCTGGATTTCTCAGAACTACCAGGAGGAGAGGCGAAGTCTGCTGGTCCACAGAGACTGTGGCCACCCCTCCTGCTAGGGGCTCAGGCCCAGGGAGATCTGGATTCTATCCCTGAGCCTCTGGCTGGAGTTATTGGTGTTCCTGCAGAGAAACTCCACAAAATGTGGAAGGCTAGGTCAGGGTCAGGCCTGAAGAGGCACCCTGGCCGCAGACTACCACAGCTGGTGTGTTGGGCTGTGGGGACACATCTTGGGACCCAGCAGTCCAGTGTCCCTGGCTCCAGCAGGAAAAAAGTGCAGACCGAAGCTACAGAGATGGGTGCCACCCTTCCCCCACCCAGGGAGCTTAGCATGTTAGGCAGTTGGGAGTCCCACTGCTGGCTGCTGCCCATCCCTCAAGGAGCTCGAATGACTTAGACAGCAGACAGCTGCAGCTGCTGCCAGCACTGGTCTCCCATCCCCCTGGGGAGATCAGTAACCCTAAGCAGATTCCAGCTGAGAGGCTGTAAGAATCTGCATGTTCTGGGGTTGGGATGCTAGGTCCTGGTGTTGTGGGTTCATGAGTGGGATGTTCTGGTTTGTGGGTTCCACAGTTCAGTGGAAAACAGTTTCCCTGGCTGGGTAGCATGCTCACTCAGTCCCTTCATGGCTAGGGGAGTGGATTTCCCTGCCCCCTGTGACTTTCAGGTGGGCCACCACACTGCACTGTTCCTCCTTCTCTCCATGGATCACACCAATTTCCTAGTCAATTTTGATGAAAGAACGTGGATACCTTGATTGGCGGTGAAGGATTCACACACTTGCTATGTTTTGTTTCAGTGGGAGCTTCTGAAGGCCACTGCTTCTAGTCCGTCATCTCGGCCCCACCCCCTTAAATATTTTCTTGAGACAGTCTTGTTATATTGCCCTGGTTGGTTTCGAACTCCTTGGCTCAAGCAATTCTTCTGTCTATGCCCCCAAAAGTGCTGAGATTACAGGCATGAACCACTGTACCTGGCCCCTTTAAAATATCTTAGAAATATTTTAAATTGCCATCTGTAAGAACATATGTGAAAAATTAAATTAAAAAACTGTGTTCTCAATTTTTCTCACTTGCTTTCTCAGATGTCCCTTCGTCTCACATGTCCTTCAAAGTATCCCTTGATTGAATTATTTATTTTTTTAATGATAACATCTAGCGAGAAGAAATAAAGTTCAGATCAGACTAGTTAACACTTGTTAATTTGGCATTTTCCAGCCAGCCAACTTTAAAAATGCTTTGGATTATCAATCAGTCCAGATAACTTCACCATTAAAAAGCAAGTCTGAATCCAGCTTGTTCTGCAGTATTTTAATGTTGTTCAAACAGATTTCCATTATTTTGTACACAGGGCATTGTTATATCAAATAACGTAATTGAGACATTAACAGAGTCTAAAATTTTGCCTTACTTTGGAAAAATCATTATCTATATGACCAATCCCTCCCTCTCCAGACCCAAATAAACCTCTCCTGATATTTCAGGGATGTTTTGAGCTTTCATGAAGTGATAACTTTTGTTTTTCAAGTGTTTATGATAATCTACATTTTTTTTTCTCAACTGGAATGCCTTTTACTTTTCTAAAAATGCAATTTTCTGATTCTTCTAGCACCTGCTCAAAATCCCCCTTTTCAGTGAGGTTTTTTCTAACCCCCATCTGTTAACACAAGCTACATATACCTTCCCCTTTTTGAGACATTGTAGCAATTTTTCCTCTCCCTCTTAAATGATATTTAGCATTTCCTGAGTTGTTTTCAAATGACCTCCTACTGAGATGAGATTTGTTAGACTCTGTATCTGATTTATTTTCCTTTCTCCCATTAGATATTGCGATGCCCTACATAACATTTGGTACCAAATAAATGTGATGCCTGGGCATGGTGGCTCATGCCTGTAATCCCAGCATTCTGGGAGGCCAATGCGGGCAGATCACCTGAGGTCAGGAGTTTGAGACCAGCCTGGCCAACATGGTGAAACTCTGTCTCTACCAAAAATACAAAAGAAAAAGCTGGCTGTGGTGACACACACCTGTGATTCCAGCTACTCAGAGGTTGAGGCAGGAAAATTGCTTGAACCCAGGAGGTGGAGGTTTCAGTGAACCAAGATTGTGTCACTGCACTCCAGCCTGGGTGACAGAGTAGGACTCCATATCAGATAAATAAATAAATAAGAAATAAATGTTTGATGACTGACTAAATGAACAAATTAACATATAGAAAAAATTATGTTACCTTTTGCTTAATGTAAGTATATAGTTAGTTTGTCCAAGTAGTTATATATTTCAAAACGTATTCCATATCAAGAATATCAAAGATTTGTAGATTAAGCTATTTAAAAGCTTTTGTTAGCAACATTGAATCCTTGTTTCCTTAACTCATGATCAAATGCTGAATTCTGATGGATATACTGTGAGACTCTATTTTTCAGGTGGTTAGTTGTCTTCATGGTAAAGAACTTTGTTCTCCTATTAAACCTATTTTTCATGTTCAGGAAATAATTCAACTCATTTTACCTTTACTTTTTGAGGTACTCAGGTAGAAACAGAATCCTACATCTATTATACAGTTGTCTCTAAGCTTCCTTTTTAAATGATCATATGTATAGTGATTATTTTGAAAACTGTGTAAATCTCATGGGAAAATGTGTGTAAAATTATTTTGACATTCTTAAGTCCTATAATATTGTGATTTTACTAGCCAGTCCATCCTTAATGCTCCAACTTTATCCTGCATTTATGTCCAAGCTTCTTTCCTTGTTATGTTTTCGTTTCTGCATTTAATAGAATGGAAGGTCCTTAAGCAGCAAGCATGTCTTAAATATTTGTCTTTATGTCTTTATTGATTCTGGACAGTTGTATGCTTTCAGTAAGTGTTTGTTGAAATTCTGAATAACATGGAAGCTATTCACTGATAAACTACTGAACCAATAATATCAGGCACAATTTTGGACAATCACCATTTGTCCCCCTATAGCTTCCTTTGGCAAAATCTACAACAGAAGATAAGAGGCCAAGTTTTGCCTTCTTTACTGCTTCCAATACCAATCCAGGCTAAGCCTGTATTAGGAAATTGATTTCCTAGGAGACACCTTCCAAATTTAACCCTAAGGCATTCTAATCAAGGTGAATCTTGAGTAGTCCAGATTTGAAGTATTTTTAGTTTCCCAGGTTAAAAAAAAAAAAAGTTCATATGCAGATTCCACACATATCTAATGTAATCTCAGAGCATATTCTAAACAAGAGAAGTCTCTTTTAATATGTAATAGTGATTACCTAATTTCTCATCTTTTTATATGATAGTTCTCACCTAATTTTTCATATTTTCTTATTGTCATGTAAAAGTTAGGAGAACTCAATGATTTCACTATAAATATTTCTACTTATTCAAATCTAAAAATTAATCTAAATTATAGGTTGAATGCTTTAAGAAATCATTATGAAACCTAAGTAAAAGAATCGGGAACAGAAATATGACAACTAGATGCCCTGAAAATTATTGAGTAAAAAATATTTTCACATCTATTGGATTTTGTTCTTTGAAACAAGTAACAAAATCCTTAGCCTATGAATGAAGTAGTTATTTGTACGTAAATGTTTTCTTTCCTTAACAATTTTGCGCATAATTATTGTAAGTTTTCTTGGCCAATATTGTCTTCAGAATGAAAAAAATATTATCTTCAATTTGTGAATTTCTAAAGTGATTAGACACATGGTCTTCAAAGTTTCCTTTCTCATGCCTCGGATGACATTGTGTAGTCAAGGAAATATGAAGGTTTGTCCAATCAAACTTGCTCCTTTTAAAAATTTTATTTATAACAACCAACAAAATAGAATTATAACTGAATTATACTAAAATGATTCCCTCTTTTTCTCTGATTTATGGAGTATTTCATGATCTTGCCTATGTAAGAATGCTAGCTGTTGCTGGCCAGATTGATTGAAGGAAATTAAGACAACCTTTAGTGAACTATAATTGTTAAAAATAATATCGTTTCTTTAATAGTAAGCAAGTTCTGTTCAACGTGATTTTATTTATAGGAATTTATTTTATTTTTAATTTTTTAAGAGGTAGCAGTCTCATTCTCTTGTCCAAGCTACAGTATAGTGGCATGATCATACCTCACTGCAGCCTCAAACACCTGGGCTCAAGTGATCCTCCTGTCTCAGCATCCTAAGTAATGGAACAACAGGTGCATGACACTGCACCTGTCTAGGAGTTTATTTATAATCAATAAGAATACTTAATAGAAAGAGGATGTGGTATTTGCATTTCTTAGATAAAAGATTAAAACAAGACAGGTTAGAGATTTTATATGATAAAATAAAATCACATTTCACATGAAGTTACTCATACTCAAAACCATACATAATTAAAAACAAATACCAAAAAAGAATGGTAGATATATTTGCATGCCAGTTACACTGATAGAAGATATATAGTTCATCATTATTCTGTCTTCCAGATGTAAAATTAAACTATTCTTATTTTAAAATTTTATGGGAATGCTCATAATTGTGTTTTTGTGCATAAAGTCAGTCTTTCTACTTTATGTAGTTATTGGCATGTCTGATTTTATATAATTAATTTACTACAAGTGGAAGTTATATTGTTTCTTTAATTATTTCTCCTATTTGACAACTTACATTTGTATTTGGCAGAGTCTTAATTTCCCAATCTGCCCTTTTATGTTGCTATTTCTGCATTCAGGAGGAAATTGGTGGGATCACTTTGCCGGTTTTTTTTTTTTTTTTTTTTCCTGAAATATGGCTTAGTGGGTTGATAAGGAACAGTAATTATTAAGGTATTTTAATACCCTTTCTGCCAGACGTATTATTAGTGGCAGGTGATTTTCAGCCAGAAATATCTATATATGAATCCACATAAGGTCATTCTTTGGACCTTTAGGCAAGTTATTACCTCTCTTATAAAATAAGAAAAGCAGCTCATAACTTGGAAAAATGTCGTGTGAATTAGATAAAGAAATGAAAACTGCCAGGCAGAGTGTCTGGCAAAAAGCTGGTGTCCAATAACGTTCTTTATATTTTCAATTACGATTGACCTTAAGGAACTGTTATTTTCAGAAGCACAGCAAGAAGATATGAGATGAAAGTCAACAATGATGAAGATTTTATTTACTGATTAAATATACAAACAGTGCGCCTCCTAACATCATTATGTAGCTTAGTTTATTCTTGGGTTCTGTTTATCCTTGAACTGATATATTTTGCCATTTCATCTACGTGTATGAGTAAAGTATAAAATAGTGCAGGAATGTTAGGAAGTGTGGAATGCCATTAACTTTATTACTAAAAGTTTGGGATAAATGAACTATATAGGTAGAAATATGAGTAAGATAGGATGTTCATCCCAATAAAATGATAATAAAATCTTTATTGCATCCCACATCATTACCCGCTGTATTTTGCTTATGTTGGATATAAAGAAAGAAAGGTATTGCAGACTCTTTCTCTGCAGCTCTTAAAAGCCTTGATTGATCATCTTTTTTGCTCCTTTCCACTTATAATGTCAAGTTCCTTAGGCTTCAGATGAAAGGACAGAAAAGAAAAATGTAAAGAAAAAAATGTATTCTAATTTCATTTGAATCACATCTCCCACGGTGGGGTAAATAAGCTAAGCCCTGTGGAACACACTATATAAGCAACCCAGAGACCTAAGCCAGAAAATATAAAAAAATGTTCTCATTCATTCTTAGAGTAGTGAATTCTTGAATTCACAGTATGTGGCATTGAGTGTACCTGGCCTACAACTCTGAAATGCAATGGAATCTTAATTCACATGTGTAAGCAACAATTATTTAGTGGACCAAGACAAAAGAGCAGTACCAGGGTGACCAACTTTGCCCAGTACAAAATCTCCTTTTCGGATTGCCCAAAACATTATTGAATATAAATGAATTCTTCATTTAAAATGTTTTCTCATCTTATTCTTTCAAATTATTTTATTCATTATTAATGTGATTATGATTATCATTATTGTTATATCTTTATCGTTGTTTTATTTTTAAGAACTATTATATTATTAACAGGTATAAGGCACTGTTCTCAGTTATCTAGAAAAATAAATTTGTGCTTATTTTTTGACCTTTTGCCACAATATAAATCATGAGAGTGTACTACTTTCACTTTGTTCTCTGTTTGATGAAGCTCCATCCTTCCTTCAGTTTATATTATCTCTCTTGTCCTTTGTGTCAGAAACATGCCATTAGGAGCTTCTAGTGCTGATGTCCCATCTTTCTTTCAAATACATGCTGTATGTATCCCTTTGACAAATAAGCAAACTGCTGGGATCATAAGAGGAGAATTTACATGAATAACATGATCATTATGTAGCCTTAAAAGTCTATCACAGAAGTCACATCACCTTGCTTCAAATTCAAATAATTTCTACTCTGCTTATGCCCCAGTCCAACTCCTACTCCGTCTTTGTCCATGTTGCACTACTGGCCTCACTAGTTATTTCTTTAAGATTCAATCCTTCAATGTGTTACTCTCCAATGAACATCTGCTTTGCTATTTTCACTCATTCTTCTTTTCCTCCTGGTTCAGAGATGAAACATCAGTTTCCCTCTCCAAATTTAATTCCTTAACCCTCATTATTTGTCTCATGTTTTCTGCCATTATTGCCTTAGAAAATATGTTTCATATTATCCCTCTTATAGTCAACATTTGAAGGTTTTGATTATGTAATAGAATCTTCTTCAAAAACAATTAATACAAATAAGTCCTTCATTGTCAAACAAAATCTTCACCCAATCTTCTATGTTTAGAAATCTAATCTCTTTTATTTCCTAAATACTGTAAATTACATTATACTTTTTAATTTTTCCTTTTTTAAAAATAATTTCAACTTTTATTTTAGATTTGGGGGTACATTTGCAGGTTTGTTACTTGGGTATATTGTGTGGTGCTGAGGTTTGGGATATGAATGATCCCTTCACCTAGATAGTTATCATAGTACCCAACAGCTGGTTTTTCCAACCTTGCCCCTCTCCCTCTCCTCTCCTTGAGTCCACAGTGACTATTGTTGCCATCTTTATATCCATGAGTACTCAATGTTTAGCTCCCATTTATAAGTGAGAACATACTGTATTTGGTTTTCTGTTTCTACATAATTCTCTTAGGATAATGGCTCCCGCTGTAACCACGTTGCCGCAAAGGACATGATCTCCTTGGCCTGTTCTATAGAAACTACATTCTGTGTGTGTGTGTGTGTGTGTGTGTGTGTGTGTGTGTGTGTGTGTGTGTAAACTGAGTTTCCCTCTTTTTACCCAGGTTGGAGCGCAGTGGTATAATCTCAGCTCAATACAATCTCTGCTTTTCGGGTTCAAGCAATTCTTCTGCCTCAGCCTCCCAAGTAGCTAAGATTACAGGCATGCACCAACACGCCAGGCTAATTTTGTATTTTTAGTAGAGACTGGGTTTCTCCAGGTTGGTCAGGCTGGTCTCGAACTCCCGACCTCAGGTGATCTGCCTGCCTCAGCCTCCCAAGGGGCTGGGATTACAGACATGAGCCACTGTGCCTGGCCATGAAACTACATGGTTTTATAACTTCTCTAACACTTCTTACTCTTTGAATCTTTTGCATTTTAAAATGTCAGTAGCCCTCTTCTTTCAACTACTCTGTCTGCCATGCCTATCCTGTTAATGACACTTTACTTTATTAAGGTACTAACAATCACCAAATATCCAGGCTTATTTAACAGCATCTTTTACTTCCCTCCGCTTTATACATCCAGCTCTGTTTGCTCAAGATTTCAGAAGTTTTCACATCCATTTCCAAGCCCAATTTCTGTTTCTGCTACCACTACCTTTACTGTCTCATATTATGGTGTTATCATAGCTTTTTAATTGGCTTATTGTTTATATTAATTAGTTCTCTAATATTTCAGGGCGCTTTGTGATAAAATCCTTGTTTCCATATTTCTAGTGAGGGAATTTTCTTCATAAAAAAATGCAATTATTAATATTGTCCACAGAATGGAGTCTAATTTCCTTGCCCTGTATTCAAGGTACTCGAGTATTTGAAATTCATTTTTTGCATGGCCTAAATTCTTAAGGACGCTCAGACATCTAGCCATTTAAACTAAGCAACTTTCTTTTAAACATTTCTTATTTTGTTTTATTGAGTGAAGCCAGCAGTGTGCAATTTTCTCTGCCTGGAATACTCTTGTAGGTGCTTGTAAAGATCTGATCTACACTTCAAAGTCTGTATTGTCTGGCCCTGTTTGTGGAGCTATGTAGAGATTGCCAGAGATAATATTAAATATGCAAATACAGCCATCATGGTTAGTGAATAATCTGCAAAACAGAATCGTGAACTTGTAGCAGAGGTCAGCAGTGGGGAGTTACATTAAATTAATTAGTACTGTACTGAGGGAGTAAGAAAAGCACAGTCCACTGCCTCCTGAGTTTTAGATAAGCTGATAACTATTGGATATGAAAAAGAAATCTCTGTTTGGGTCAATTCCAGGAAGCTTAATCCAAATGACTCAAATGTTGTAGTAGGTTTCCTAAAATAAAGTGCCTCTTAGCCTCTGACATAGTTCGTGTGGCACTGTGCTCACAAATCCTTCCCTGAATTCTCTTGGTCAGCTTAGATTGAAAGGACTTCTGCCTCCATTATGCCTCTTTTTTTCTCTTTATATAACTTACTTAACATTTTTACCCAATATTAAAAGTGCTTCTGTGTATAACGTATCTCCTGAGTTAAACTGCAGATTCTTGGAGGCTGGAAGCTTTGTTTTACTCACATTTATATCTCATTTTTATTCTCTATATCCCTTGTTGCAGAGTTGAAAGGCACCAGTAAACAGGTGTTAAGTGAATATGTAAGTAAATCCACTTCTACTGGAAATCTGTCCTGGAAATAATAAAATATTTTTTTAAAAAATAAGATATCATGGCAAGGTAAAAAAAAAAGTGTGTAGATTGTCAAGAATTTGCTTATTTTTTGCCTAAAATTTTAGATAAGACAAACACATTTTGTCTTTATATTAGAGTAGAAGGTGGTTGTCTTTGTACTATAACATGTAACCATTATCACTTTAATTACAGATTAAAAGGGGAGGAAGATTTGTGAAAGGGAAAGAAAATCGACAATCTCAGATTTCAATCTTAGACTAGGCTATGTCATGTTTAAATAAAGACATTTAGCCTTTCTGAAAGAATTTGGTGTACATAGTCTGGGAATTGAAAATGGCCAGGTCATTATAAAGAGGTGAAATTGGTAATTCAGAAAGGTAATAAATGGGGATATTCACAGAGACAGGATGCTTAAATTTCTGAGATTCACATCTTTGCTGTTTTCTCGTCCTGAGGCATTAGTTGCCCTAGTTTGCTGCTTAACTTTTAAATTAATTTTGAACACAGATAAACCAACAAATAGAGATAAAAAGGCCCAGACCTTTCTCTGTAATATTAATCTATTGGAGAAAATGTTTGAGGTTTGTAGAAGTTGGCTTAAGTTCTGGAATACGTAATTTCAATGTTAGTAGATTTTATTTTATGTGGAGTTTCATTTTAGGAACATAATGGAATATAGCTATCTGAACCTATATCATAGTAGATAATTCTGTGATATCATCCAATAAGAATTATATTTAACCTTTATTTCCTGCTATGCACTGTGATGTTAGAAATATTTAAAAATATAAATTTTCTCATTTCATAAAGCTCATAATCATTAACCAAGTTCTAACCTGCTTAAAACCCATAAGGTAGACTAGTTAATTCACAGTTTGATTACTCAATCTGAATTGCAAATGCCCCACCTTTTTCTGGAAGTCTTAGTTGTAGCACATTTATCAATAGTAGAAGGAAAAATAAATAGGAATTTTGTGTATTCCACGAGACCTATAAAGACCTTGCTGTAATCCAGCAGTTAATGGTAATGGTGAAAATATAGGTTATATTTTCTGACATTATTTCCTCTCTCATATTCAGATGTGCTAAGTACACTTGATTATTACTAAATCTTCTGACCTGGAACTAGTTGATAAATTTTCTATAAAACAGTCTAACAAAAAGCACTTCATTTTAAAAAAACTTATAGTTCTTTTAATGTCCACGATTTATCAAATTTGTATTGATTGCATCTACCACAAAATTTTTTCTCCTTTACTTTCTTCCCTAAAGAATAATTTATCATCAGTGTGCTAAAACATAAACAGACTTTCATCTAGACTTAGGCCTAAATTCCCTGTAATCCACTGATCCGACCTTGCTAAGTGAGCCAGAGAAAGGATCAGTTGAATTATTACATAAATTCCCTTTGGAAAAGTTGAATAAAATGCAACGTCTACAGGATATATACTCTGCATAAGAGTTGTGGAAAACCTACAATCCTAGTAAATTGGAAAAGCAATCTATCGGCTTAGCTATTTAAGTACTAATGCAGAGATAAGATTGCTTTTAAAAAAGTATCACACCCTCTTCCCAGTTTGTTTATTTCCTATTCAGGTTGCCTTGGGGAAAGGAGAATGAAGTTAATGTTCCTTTGACATAAGTGCACTATAATGTTGGATGCATTAAATATCTTAAAGTGGATGGAATAGTTAGGTAGCTAATTTAGTATATCATGAATGATTTTAGATAGTGCATGCAGCCTCTGTTATTTTTCTTAACCATTTTCTTTTCTTTTTGCATGTCTCAGGGGTCAAACGAGTAAACACAGAGCCCAAAGCTGTTAAGAAGGCAGGTGGTATAGCCGGAAGAACTTAGCCTTAGTCTGAGGTTATGGGTACAATTCAAGGTTTTGATCATGGAAAATCCACTTAAATTTTCAGGGCTTCTTTTCTTTGGATGCAAACTAAGGAACTTCGATGAAACCATTTGTTTCCACTTGAACTTTACGAATATTTACAATATTCTAAATTCTACAAGAGTAAAAACAATTATTCATATTATACAATATTATATAGGTAAGTAGGAAAATGTATTTTTCAAATGAATTTATCACAAGTTTCTAGAAGGCAGTTTAAGTCAGTTGTGCCCCAATTTTCAATTACTTTGTCATTCTTGTGATCAATAAAAGCTGTCATTTTCCCTGCACTTACAATATTCAGTGCATTGTGCTGGCAATGATAAAACTATTCCCTATTTGAAACAAATTTACTTTATGACACCAATGCCTACCTATTACTTATAATTACAGTAAATATTTGCTACCCAAATTAATACTGACTTCTAACAATGAAGAAAGCACTTCCTAAAAACAGTAATACCTCAAGTTGGTCAAATGATATTTTTAGTGGGATGGGATAACAAGAACAGACATAATCTAACCTGATATAAAGTGACACCTCATTTTATCAGCATCACTTTCATTTGGTTTAGATATGTTCTCTCAGTTCTGATCATGGGCATATGGTTAGTATTCTTATTCATCACTGAACTAAATAACAAGGATGTTGTCAAATACACTGCTGACAGAAATCAATCATAGACCATTGATAGAACAAGTACTTGTTTCTGAGAGCAATCATTTAACAACTTTCTAGAAAAATATTCACCATTTCTAAAACAAGTAAAAAAAATTAAATTTAATAAATAAAAGGAACATGATAGTGATGGAGAATAGTATTCTTAAATCATTTAGAAAATGGGCTAAACTTCAAAATAATGTATCAAAACAATTTAATATTTTAAATTAAAATGTTAGTTAAAATTTTTAGTTAATATTTTATTAGTTAAAATTAAGATATTTAAGTTAAAATATTGCTTTTTCTTGAGTTTCTTAAGACCTATACTAGATAACATTAATAATTTAAGGCTAAAGTTAGGAGCAAGACTATTGACAAAAAGATATTCTGGTCTGTAGGCTTGGGACAAAGTGAGGTACCTCTATTTATCAGTTCTTGATATTTTTATTCCTTATGGCCTTGAATTGATTCACAGAGCTGTTTTAAAATATAACAACTGAGCAGCATATTGATTTTTGATATTGTGATCTTAAGCTGAAGATGATTTCCTATTTTTCAGGCTGTTGACCTACTTAGAGACGATACAGATTAGAGATTGTCAGAATCCATTAGTGAATAAACTTCCTCTAAAGCTGAAATTGATCTTAGTTGAGTTACTTCTTACCTGTAATACTATTATATCCATGCTTTAATTTTGGCTGCTGAGTTGCAATACAACAGGACAAAGTATCTTGAACTTAAAAACTCAAGGTTAATTTAAACTGTAAATTAATATACTTAAGGGCTACTTGAGACATAGTCATAATTTCACTATGAATTTGTTATTGTGGTTGAGAATGTATAGGGAATCCCATTTTATGTTAAGAAGAGAGAAGATACTGAATGTGGTTTGATTTTCTGGAGTCACGATACTCCAATTAGGAATTGTTTAGGTACTGTGTAACTGATCTCTTTTAACTTGTCCAGGGGAAAAAAAAAAAATCTGCCTCTTTTTTTCTCATAAGGCCTGATGAATGATGTTCACCAGCAGCCTTTCCCAAGATAGCTTTACCCAGCATAGGTTTCTGGCAAAGTAAATTAGCATCCTAAGTTTAGGTGTCTCCTTGGTGATCTACTGGTTCACATCCATTGCTCCCTTGTAAAAGTACTCCAAAGACTAAATACCTAATAGAATGCTGATTAGAAAAGCAACCACTTCAATTCCAAAGAGCAATTGACTCAGGAAAAGGAGGAATTTCCATGAGCAACAAGTCATAAATTTCCCCTGAGATTGCAGTTATCATTGCAAACTTGTAAGGCCTCAAATTTCCAGATTCCTGGGTAATTTAGGTTGCAGGCCATGGGCAGAGATCATTTTTTAGAACAGGTGTGTTCTGGCCAAAAACAACTGTGTAGGTGGCTGAATAAGAACCATCTGTTTCCTCACTGCCCACAGCCCAACTGCTAAGTTTTGGTTATGGTACCCACATCTAGGTCCCTATTTACATATTAGTTATGGTATAGTCACAGCTACTGTAATAATAAGGTCCAAAAATTAGTGGCTCAAACAAAATAAAAATGTATTACTCTCTCAGTCTAGAGGCAGGGTGGCCATCTGCAGGAATGGGTAGGTTTATCCCACAAGGTTTCTCCAGATTTCTTCTCTCCTGTGGCTCACTATCTCTAAGGGTGTCTGCATCTGCTGTGCACCACATCAGTGTTCCAGCCCATGGATGAATGAGAAAGGCAATGCAGGACATGGATCTCCTTTTCAGGAACTGATGTGGTAGTTGTATGAATCACCTTTACTCACATCCCATTCATGAGAATTTAGACATATTGCCATATGTAGCTGCCAAAAAAGACTAAAAGTGTAGTCTCTGCAGTTATTCACATGGTCTTAAAAAAAATTCTCACATTTCACCACCCAAGGTTTTCCCATTGTGTTACTGTGGTAATCAATGCCACACTGAAATGCTGGTTTCGTTTCTTCCTTGCATTATCTCCATAAAATATGGACTATTAGTCAAGAATTAATTATTTGCTTACTTTTCTTTCTGGGCACTGTCTTAGTTCTGTTTGTTGTTGTTTGCTCGTTTCTTGAGTGTCTTTGTGGCAGTTTTTTTTTTTTTTTTTTTTTTTTATGTTTTGCTTGTTTGTTTTTAGCCATTTCAGACATTTTGTTGAGAACAGAATAAGATCTCTCTACTACAGAGAAATCAGTAAGTTTATGAAACTTTCTCTACATATTCCCTGTTTACTACGTGTATTTACTATTATTTAAATTATATTTATGCTTTTTGTTCAGCAACATCAGCAGAGAATAGAGTGGCTGAGACATAAGCATATTGTTTACATCCAATCCTCTGAGAAGATGAATGGAAAAAAAAAAAAAAACCAACAGAAAAAGGAGTGATACTGTAAGGAGAAATATTTAGGGATTATATAGGGTAGATCTGAAGTCTAGAATTTTTCTGGCTTACTTGCTATGGGACCTGAAGCAAATTATTTAACTTCTCTCAGCCTTTTCTTATCTCAAAAACAGAGAAACTATTGATTACTTACTCACACCTGTTTAATATTTTCATCTGTTGGGTAGAAATAAGCCTCCCTGTATTCAGAGAAGAAAGTATAGAACTGAAAACTGATCCCACTTTTATCTGATTTAAACTCTCATATTCTTAACCTGTATTAACCTCAGGAGGTTTTCTTGGAATGTGATATTTGTTTAATAAATATATAAGTACCTATTTCTGCCTAATAAAGGAGTGCCTAGTAGATTTTTACATACAGCTGTTACTAAGTACCGCCAATCAAATCAGTTAGATAATGTCTGGAATTTGTGAAGATGTAACCAAGTTTCTATGAAGATTTATTCAGTATCATGCAGATGGAGAATGTACCACTTTTGGAGGGATTCCCTGTTTTTCAAATCTCAACAATCACGACATTGACAGTGATTAAGTTTCACTAACAGTAGAAGCCCTGTTTCCAAATTCTGCCTGAAAAAATGAGTGATTTCACAAAAGATACTTGCCAAACTGGCATTCCTATGAATTAGTTTTGTGCTTCTTCTTGGGTAGTTTCTGGCAAATAGTTCAGTGTCAGTGCTTTAATGCCTGTACATTCTTACAAGGAAGTACAGCTAATTGTCTCCATTTTTACCTAATGTAATCCTGGCAGTGAACACATAAACCTATTTGTGAAAGTCCCCAGTGAACCACACAATTTAATATTAATGGATAACAGGAAAACATTGAGATTATGCAGGCTCACTGGTCATCACCAGTAATGATTATTATGATAAACATTAGTTTAGATAAAGACATGGACTAGGCTATAAAACTCTAGAATGTGTGTTGGGGCCAAAAAGGAACAGAAAATGGGAATGGCTTCACTTAAAACAAAACAAAACAAAACCCTGCAGAAATAAGAGATTTAAAACTGGCTTACTTACCCTTTTCCTCACATTAGTATCCTGGTATAGAAAGTGCTTTGGAAAGTGCTGTGATTTGGAATGCTGAATGCCTTTTCAAAGACTCCTTTAATCTGTATGTAGATATGGAATATATATAAAATGCAGTGGTCTACACTCAGCAGGTGCCTCATCAACGTGGCTTGCTAGAAAGCTGGGTAGGAGGTTTTAATAAGGGATTTTAAGAGTTATTCAAAATTTTACAAAACATGAAGGCAATTTTTAAAAATACATAAATAATTCAGATAATGGCAAGTTTGTTCCTTGGATTGCAGAAATTCTAGGCAAGATGACAATTTAAAAAATCTTCTTTTATCCAGAATTTAACTAAAAAAATACAGTATTTTAATGTTTTCTAATTTATTCAACCAGAGATTGATCGCATGCCTGCTATGTGCCTGCCACTCTGCTTTGGCCAGGACTAATAGTCTTAATTCTTCAGGCTCAGAGACAGGACCTCGGACATAGTGCTTGGTACATAGTAAGTGCTCAATAAATATTGGTTAGATTTTTTAAACTGTTTTTAGTTATACATATAATTGTGGCTAAATTATTTGACAACACTTGGTTTCAATGTCACCACTGCTTCTAAGCATTTAATTACTTCCTCTGATCAATCTGGTTGCTACAGTTTCTTTGTCCCATCAGCTCCTTGTTTGTACTTAAAAAGAAGTAGTGGGTAGGGATTTGGGGAGGGATAACATGGGGAGTAATGCCAGATATAGGTGATGGGGATAGAGGCAGTAAACCACATTGCCGTGTATGTACCTATGTAACAATCCTGCATGTTCTTCACATGTACCTCAAAACCTAAAGTGCAATTATATATATATATATATGAAAATTGTAGTTGTAGTGGTATTTGATTATTTGTTTACATATATTTCCTCCAATAGACTGTAACCTTTCTTAGGAGAGAAAATGTGTGCATCTTTATGTGTATATCTTTACATCAGGCATTCTCTCCACTTCCAGTCCCTCATAGACTGAATGACAGCTCTTGGAAGTTGAACGTCTGGGCATCCTTTCCTTTGGGACCTTATGTCTTCATTCTGGGACAGTCTCTACCAACAGATGGTGCTATTAGGTTATGAAGTTCCCAAGAACGAAGCTCTCAAGAACAGTGCTACTCACACTTAAGTATGCATCGGAATTACCTGAAGAACTTCATACACCACAGATTCTTTGGTCTTACCCCTAAAGACTCTGATTCAGTAATTTGAGCGGGACTCGAGAATTTGCATTTCTAACAAGCACAGCGATGAGGTGCTGCAGGTCTCTGGACCACAGTTTGTTAGCTCTAACATAATTTTTATGGAACAAAAGACTAAGGCAGTCATTTTTAGAACTAAATTAAAAGGTATATGTGAGAATATTTATAAGTTTGGCTTCTTAGATTATAGGTTATAGAAACAGATCTTTTTCAAAACATTTGAAATCCATAAGTAAGGCATTTTGAGATTCCTTTGATTTACGGTGCCCCTGCTATTATCCACATTAGTTGTCTTAATCCAAGTATATATTTCCTTTCATATATGAGTGGTATAAAGTTATAGTAAAAATGCACTTTGTAATACTCCATTCCATTCTTCAAGAAAACAATTGTTAACTGTCTTATTCTTTACAGAAGTGTTCTATGCAGATACACATATATTATTGATATATTTCTTTACACAAATAGGATCTACAATATTCTTACCACTTAGGATATCTTGAATATCTTTTCACATCAGTATTTGAAACACTTGTGAATGAATTTAATCAGTTTTGTTTATGAGCCCTGTTATATAACAACTATTATACAATCCTGCCAAATGTAAGATATAACTTTAGATATGAAGAAAGCCCATATAGCAAGATTAGTGAATCAATTCCCTCTCCCTCTCCCTCTCCCTCTCCCTTCCACTAGCATAAAATTATTGCCTACCCTATGCCAGGCACTGTATTAGACACTGTGGATACAATATGAATGAGATGTGAACTCTGTCTTCAAGACTGCAGTGCAAATAGAAAAATGTCAAAAAAAATTCAGAATGTGATAAATATATAACCAGGTGCAAGATATTTTAGAATTGTTACCTCTGGGCCAGGCATGGTGGCTTATGCCTGTAATCCCAGTACTTTGGGAGACTGAGGTGGGCGGATCACGAGTTCAAGAGATTGAGATCATCCTGGACAACATGGTGAAACTCTGTCTCTGCTAAAAATAAGAAAAAGTAGCTGGGCTCGGTGGTGTGCGCCTGTAGTCCCAGCTACTCAGGAGACTGAGGCAGGAGGATCACTTGAACCCAGGAGGTGGAGGTTACAGCGAGCCAAGATCATGCTACTGCACTCCAGCCTGGCGACAGAGTGAGACTCCATCTCAAAAGAAAAAAAAAAAAAGAATTGTTACCTCCATTTCAGAAGTAAAGGAAGTCTGCCCAGAAGAAAAGTTACTTGAGATTGATTGCACTTGGAGGTCAAGCTGGAAGCTCCTTCTTTTCCCCATGGGAACCCAGGGAGGACAATGATAAACTCCTATTGTAGCATTGGGGAAAGTTTTAAAGGGAATATGACATTTGAGCTGGGACTTAAAGGAGAAGTAGAATTTTACTGGATTAATAAGGCGTAAGTGAATTACACACAATAAAAAAATAAAAGAACAGAAAAAAAAAGATACATTACTGTCATGCTAAAGAGTTCTGTAATTCTAGAGTTTACGTTTAGAAGGAAGAACAGAAATATAAGCAGAGCCAGGTTATAGAGAATATTGGACATCACAGTGACAAGTTTGGGTATTATCCTAGGGGACTATTTCAAGCAGGAAAGAGATATGACCTTTTGTTGTTGTTTGTTTTCTCCAAAGAGTTATTCTTCCAACTGGGTGAAGATGGACTGGAGTTAGAGGCACTTGCAAGAATAGGGGTGGTTTTTGCAGAGAGGTGTTTCTATAATAGAAGCAAGAGATTTTGAGGGCAGAAATTAGACTACAAACTCCACAAATATATGGGTGCCATATGTCCTCTTCCCTACCTGATGCCCACTACCTAACACATTTCTTGTCACTTAGTAGGTGCTCCGGCGATATTAGTTGACTAAAGTAACAGTGAGTTTCTGGTTGAATTTTGAGCAACAAAGATATTTGATTTGATAGTAGAAGCAGGTTTGAATGGGAAGAGAATGCATTTGGTTTTGGCCTTAGCTGTGCAGTGTCATGGGCCATGAAGTTAGAGAGGTGCTTAGGTTGGGCTGTTCCTCTTAGTTGACAAGCTTCTGAGTTTCACAGCTTCTCTTCTCTTTTGGACTGCTTTATTTTTTAATTTTTAATGATATATACAAAATATTCTGTCTGAAGCTCCTGGTATGATTTCTCAACAGGGCTCAGTGTGAATGTTACTCTACTATTATTATCTGTTTGTTTAGCCAGGGAGATATGGATCAATATAAATCATGGGGTCCAATCATTGTTGTGTATGTAGTTTTTCTTAGACCCACTCATTCTTCTTTCTTTTACCCTACTTCATAGCTAGATATTTGCTCATCAAAAGTAGAACTGCTTTCTTGTCAAAAAGCTGGCTTTTGAAGACCTAGCCAGTTTCTCAATAGAAATTGTGTTTGAAGATAGTTTTATTTAAAAGATAACCATAATAACCTGCTCCAAAATGAACATAGTGGAACAATGTTAATATAGCAGCAAGAATGGTTCCTCAGCTATACTGTCCTGTTCATGCAGGTGTTTACCTGTTGACCGAGAAAAAATTTGGATAATTTGCCTAGTATGCACATGTGGTTGAGTATTCTTGTATATTTAAAAGAGAGTTAATGAAGATACCCAGGAGACTATTCTCTTATTTCCTATCCTTCTGAACACCTCTTTCCTTTGATAGTGATATTTGAATCCTTAATTTCTCAGGAAAGCAAGCACTTTCAAAGTTTTATTCATAACCCTTTGCTTGGCAACTTGAACATTTATAAACCAACATTGTGTTTCATAAAATTGAAATTGATCTTCGAAGACTCCCTCTTCTTTATCTCTTATTCTGCATCAGGTTGGATGTTATCAGTTAAAGGCAGCAGTCTCCATTGGAAAGTAGACAGCCATTGTCTTTGGGAATTATTCCACATTAACAGTCATCATCTGTAAAGTGCATTCATTGACACTAGAGATGAGCACTAGACAGAATAAGCCTGACACTTTCCAAGGAAAGTGGTTAGCTCTTTCCCCTTCCCCCATTACCTCTCCATATTGTTTCTTACATATATTTACCTTTCTCTGGTCTTCCTTCAATGTTTATATATTAATATAATATAGTTTTATGTTTATATATTAATATAACATAGTTTTTGAATCCCCTTATTATCCAAGTACTCTTTTATGCTCAATATATCAGTGTTCTTTAAAAAGATGGTACGATGGAAACAGAAGCTTTCTTATTTTTTTTCAAATAGTGACACTCCCCACTAATCCCGGAATACTTTTTTTTTTCCATTGGTTAAATATACATTAAGAATCCTCAATCGGCCGGGCGCGGTGGCTCAAGCCTGTAATCCCAGCACTTTGGGAGGCCGAGGCGGGTGGATCACGAGGTCAAGATATCGAGACCATCCTAGTCAGCATGGTGAAACCCCGTCTCTACTAAAGATACAAAAAATTAGCTGGGCATGGTGGCGCGTGCCTGTAATCCCAGCAACTTAGGAGGCTGAGGCAGGAGAATTGCCTGAACCCAGGAGGCGGAGGTTGCGGTGAGCCGAGATCGCGCCATTGCACTCCAGCCTGGGTAACAAGAGCGAAACTCCGTCTCAAAAAAAAAAAAAAAAAAAAAAAAAAAAAAAAAAAAAAAAAAAAAAAAAAGAATCCTCAATCACATTTTCCCCATAATCCCATAACACATTTTCCCTACAGGCAAGTTAACTGCCTGGGTTTTCTCAAGAACATTTTTTTAATACAAAGGGAATTCCTGCACTTCTATAAATAATAATCATACATTTGCTGTTAAGAAGCTGTGTCTCCTATCACTAGCAGTGCTAAAGCAGGGTTAGACACCTGATACTAGGAAACTCATGGAAGAATCTTGTATAGCTTATAGTTAGTCCAAATAGATAACCTTTAATTCTCTTTATGGTTATATCTCCTATGATTATACTATTACTTAAAATTAAATTTGGAGTATATGAGTTGTTTTAAACATATTACCAAATAATAGTAGATTCATAGAAAATTGCTCCGTTTTAATACTCACAATGTGAAAGTTCATTATTGTGTCACTCAGAGATGCTGGAGTGCTGGACCTTTGGGTTCCAAAATTAAAATGTATGAGAATAATTGACATTTTTCACTGGAAATAACTTCATGACAACAATATAAGTTTTAAGTACAATTTGGAGAAATAAAAAATAATTTTGTCCTTTAGTCTAATTAGTTTCCTTGATAGCAATGACACTGTGTTTCTCTGAAAGAAACAAATGATAGGAACATAGTTATCCTAGCATAATAGGTTTCTAATGAATCACTGATATTCATGTAAAAAAAGAAAGACTTTGCATTTAAAAAAGATTTTGTATTAAATATCACACTGTAATTAGTCTCACAATTATTACAAAATACATTGGAAGCCCAGTTGGTGCTAAAAGTCAAATAATAAGCTATTTAGCGGGTAGAGGCATCTTTAATTTTAAGTACTTATTAATTATTTACAATGCACACATTCCATAATATTAAAAAAAAACTGAGAAATATTCCTGAACACTAAACCAGCTGTGGAAAATAAGGGGATGTTTATCATTTTCATTAAATGAGAATATTAGGATTCATCAATCCACAAATAAAATAACTGGTGTCTTCTACAGGATTGTCATTTTCACTTAGGTATTTTTAATAGGGCCAAATTTGGAGAGTCAATGTAGGGTTCAGGAGCTGCTTTAAGGTAAAAGCCACTCCTTTCCACACATTTGCATGCTCTGTAGCCAGTTATAAGAATGGTCTAGTTTAGGTTTGAATATATTCCAAGGAAAGTAATACAGACCATTTGCTTTGTCATTTTGTCAAAATTGTTTAACCACTAAGTTGTAATTTTGCCGATTGGAGGCTATTGATAGAAACTCTAAATGAAGAAGTCAATAAAAAATTCATTTAGCTGAGAGTTTTGGTGTAACCTTGGATGGCATTTATTAATTTCTACAATGGTTAATCAAGAGCTAAATCTAGTTCATAATAATATCATTCCCTGTTAAGTTTTAAATATAGAGGACTTGAATAAGCCCTTTTTTATGTCTACTGACCATGAGAATAACTTTTGCCTATTGTAAAATACATCAAAACAAACACACAAACAAACAAACTAGAAAGTTCTATTAATTGTGTTATATGTGCATTTATTTTTATTTCATGTATTACAATTAATTACTAGCTACAGTGCCCAAGTACACCCTTATTAACAAGAAATACACATCTATGTAATATTTATGTAATCTTTGCACATAGTTACTAAGGTTGCAAACCATAATTTATTTCCTATTTCTAGCACAGAAGCTTTAAAATAATATAAAAATATCTTGGAATATGCTTCTTAGTAAAATTTGGTTATTCAGTGTGTGTGTTTTATACCAATAGGATGTAAATTTTTATTGTATCTACTCAGATTATATGTGGATAAATAATGTTTTCTCCTGGTAAGATTATATTCCAAGAAGATAAATTAATGAATTATGGCATGCAACAAATCATCCTTTCAAAGCACTTTAAGTGGGAAAAGTGGATTTAAGACTTGTTCTGGAATTTGAAGGAATGGATGAACGCAGAGAAACATTGGGGAAGGTAGATTGTGCATTCTCATTTTACCAGTATAAGCAATTTTTTAAAAATCATATTAGCTTCTTTTCAAGTATCAAAAGGCTTAGAAAAACATTAGAAAGCAACTTTGAAAAAATAGGAGACAGGTAGGATGTTTATTAAAGAGAAAATTAGTTAGGAAGATGAAAAGGTTGAAAGAATATTTAAAGACATCTATATTGAAGGGTCATTTGTAGTTTTTGGATAATAGCAGAGCCACCAATTCTAATTCTAGATTCATCTTACTTTATATTATAGTACTTTTTAAGAACCAGTCTCTGTAAGTTATTATGAGACATTCAAAAATAAATTTGCATTGGATAGTTTTTTTTTCCCATAGAGGAGCTAAAAATCTGTTTACAAATGGCAACATTTCTACATATTGTAGAATGAGAAGAATTAAAACATTTTCACAAAGAATTTATTCCAGGAACTGAAGTGAGAAAAGTTCACTTCCAGATAGAATTTCAGGAAATTTAAAACGGATAGGTTTATAAAATTCATCTTCTTTGTGCTTTTTCTTATTATAAAGTAATATATGGCTATTGAAAAAAGTTGTAAAACATTGATAAGCCAAGACGAATAAAACTGTTCGTAATCTCACTACTCGGAGATAAATTAGGCAAGAGTTTGAAAGTCAGGGATGAATGAGAAATTTCAATTGAAGCCAAACCTAAAATCCATGTAAAGTAGTCAATGACAAAATGTATGTATGAGGATTGTTTTGTGTAAGTTCTAACTTAAATTTCTGCATTTGAATGCAGTTTTATATACTATAAAAAAGAGACTTCTCTTTGCTTTAAAAATAATGACATAACCTTCCTATTTTATAATTCTCAAACACTAGCTCCTAAGGTTGGCTATAAGATTAAAGAATACCAAGGAAATATAAACATAACAAAGAGAAAAGCCAACGAAAGAGTCTCTTGCTAATGTTGAGGAAGCAAAAAAAGAGAAACTGGTATCAGGCAATTCCAGTCATTTGAGGCTGAACAAACATTATTTTCTTGGGAATTTTTCTAAAGTAAGCTTTAGCAATTGTAATTACTGCCTTCACTTAAATGTATCATGGTAATGTGATTACGCTCTATTCCCCTACATATTGCTTCAATCTGAGTGTTCACTAACACTGAGGGCTTATACTTTGTGCCAGATTTTATCCTAAAGGCTTTATGTGCAATGTCTTATCTTTCCCTTACAATAACCTCATGAGGTTTACGTGATCATCCCCATTTTTGGGATCTAGATACTGAGAGTTGCCGCCCCATATCTTATACCTGTCAATTAATAGAATTAATATTGAACCTCTGTTGTCTAACTCCAAAATTTGTGCTCTTAACTATGTTACTATTCAATGAAACAGCTAATCTTTTTTTTATTGCATTTTAGATTTTGGGGTACATGTGCAGAACATGCAAGATAGTTGCATAGGTACACACATGGCCGTGTGTTTTGCTGCCTTCCTCCCCTTCACCCACATTTGGCATTTCTCCCCAGGCTATCCCTCCCCAGCTCCACCCCCCTGCTGTCCCTCCCCTATTCCCCCAATAGACCCCAGTGTGTAGTACTCCCTTCCTTGTGTCCATGTGTTCTCATTATTCTTCACCCGCCTATGAGTGAGAATATGCGGTATTTCATTTTCTGTTCTTGTGTCAGTTTGCTGAGAATTATGTTCTCCAGATTCATCCATGTCCCTACAAAGGACACGAACTCATCATTTTTGATGGCTGCATAATATTCCATGGTGTATATGTGCCACATTTTCCCAGTCCAGTCTATCATCGATGGGCATTTGGGTTGGTTCCAGGTCTTTGCTATTGAAAACAGTGCTGCAATGAACATTCATGTGCATGTGTCCTTATAGTAGAACAATTTGTAGTCCTTTGGGTATATACCCAGTAATGGGATTGCTGGGTCAAATAGAATTTCTATTTCTAAGGCATTGAGGAATTGCCACACTGTCTTCCACAATGGTTGAACTAATTTACACTCCCACCAACAGTGTAAGAGTGTTCCTATTTCTCCACATCCTCTCCAGCATCTGTTGTCTCCAGATTTTTTAATGATCGCCATTCTAACTGGCATGAGATGGTATCTCAATGTGGTTTTGATTTGCATCTCTCTAATGACCAGTGATGATGAGCATTTTTTCATATGTTTGTTGGCCTCATGTATGTCTTCTTTTGTAAAGTGTCTGTTCATATCCTTTGCCTATTTTTGAATGGGCTTGTTTGATTTTTTTTTTCCTGTAAATCTGTTTGAGTTCTTTGTAAATTCTGGATATCAGCCCTTTGTCAGATGGGTAAACTGCAAATTTTTTTTCCCTTTCTGTTGGTTGCCGATTCACTCTAGTGACTGTTTCTTTTGCCGTGCAGAAGCTGTGGAGTTTGATTAGGTCCCATTTGTTTATTTTGGCTTTTGTTGCCAATGCTTTTGGTGTTTTGGTCATGAAGTCCTTGCCTACTCCTATGTCCTGAATGGTTTTGCCTAGATTTTCTTCTAGGGTTTTTATGATACCAGGTCTTATGTATAAGTCTTTAATCCATCTGGAGTTAATTTTAGTGTAAGGCATCAGGAAGGGGTCCAGTTTCTGCTTTCTGCACATGGCTAAACAGTTTTGCCAACACCATTTATTAAACAGGAATCCTTTCCCCATTGCTTGTTTTTGTCAGGTTTATCAAAGATTGTATGGTTGTAGATATGTTGTGTTGCCTCTGATGCCTCTGTTCTGTTCCATTGGTGTATATCTCTGTTTTGGTACCAGTACCATGCTGTTTTGATTACTGTAGCCTTGTAGTGTAGTTTGAAGTCCAGTAGTGTGATGCCTCCCACTGTGTTCTTTTTGCTTAGAATTGACTTGGCTATGCAGGCTCTCTTTTGGTTCCATGTGAAGTTCATGGTGGTTTTTTTCCCGTTCTGTGAAGAAAGTCAATGGTAGCTTGATGGGGATAAAACAGCTAATCTTACATAACATCATTTTCCATTGAATGTGTGACATTACATCATTATCAAGTACACAATTTGAAAACACATCATGGTGTGTGGCCTACTGCTGTAGTAGATAACTATATATCTTTCCAACTGTATGCGGTCATTTTTTTTTAACCAGAAATGTTTAAATGGACACCAAATATTTCATACTTCAGGAGATTATGTTTCATTGTTTAAAAGTCTAGGTAGCAAATTTTAATTCTTAGGATATGCAATGAGAAAATCTTAGCTCTTTGTTGCCACAAGCATCCACATAAATACTGGATGTCTCATTATTCACCCATACCATGTGCACTGCCATTAAGCAGGATTTATACATACACCCATCTAATAAAGGCTTTTTGCTGGTGCCTAAACAAAATGATTTGCTAAGTCAGCACAGTAATATGGATTAACAATCAGGCAGAACAATTCTTGGGTCATGTACCAAAAATATCCTACCCAAGGTCAAAGATCTTTATTGGAAATACTGAGCTGAAAGTTTTCACTGAATTTTGTTATCTCAGCAGACAGTAATAATGAACAAAAGGCAAAAAAACCTCAAAGGTCAGCATGTCTTTTGGGTAGCTAGCAAGCAAGTAAGCATTTCTGAAGCAAGATAAATGGCTCCAAAGCATGACGCTATGTAATCCACATCTAGTTCACCACTATGCCTAAGTGCCTTTGCACATGCTCCTGGAAACATAGCCATAGCCCCCTTAATTTTTACTGTCTTTTTAGTTCACAGTCATCCTCCAGTTACAGTGAAAAAATAATAAGGAGGACAAAGACTACAACAATAATGAGCGCAACCTGGTATTTTTGAGCGCTAATTCAGATGCTTTCAAAGGAACATGTTTTTGAAATTGCCTAATACCCTTCAAGTTGCATATTATTTATTATATCTGTTTTATAGATGAGGAAATTGACTTTAGGAAAGGTAAAATAACGTTGTATAAAGCTACATAGCTAATAAGTGCCACAGCTAGGTTTTAAATACGTACTTCCTCTGGGTAACATTTTGAAACTCTTGCTCTTTAGTGTATATTCCAGACATAAAGCAAATATCTTCTTCCCTACAGTCTTCCTTGTTGCTTCCTCCAAGTCTCCACCACTCTCGCCCAGCAGAGCTGGGTAGCCCTCCCCCTATATGCTCACAGTTCCTCATACATACCGATTTTGAAAAATATATTTGAAGATACATCATTCCATTTCTTTTCTTTCTGTTAGACAACAAGCCCTACATTTTATCTTTGCATCCACACTTAGTATAGTAAATTAGATAGATAATGCATCAGGGACTAATTAGACCAAAGGAATCAAAGAAGACATTAAAAAGAAGAAGTCATTTAGAAGAGCATGAAAGTACAGGTACATGGAAGGTGAGATAGGAGATGAAAAAAAGCATTCCTGCTGCATGGAACACATGAACCAAAGCACAGAGACATAGGAGTCCATTTTCCTTGAAAAATGCTGAGTAGTCTTTGGTAATTAGAGTGAAAAGTGAACTGGTGAAAGTGGGGATGTTAGCAGCTACAGCTAAAGAAGTACCTAGGCCAGCTTGTAAAGGAGTTACATGTCGGGCTAGAGAATTAGGACATCATTGGGTTGGCAACAGGACTATCAAAGAGTTTTGTGCTGGGAAAAGACGTCCAGATAATTGTTTTAAAAGACTATCTTTGCTTGCAGTGTGGAAAGAACGAATTAAAGCAAATTGGGAGGTCAATTATCAGGCTTCTGCAAGAGCTCTTAAAAATAGAAACGGGGAACTGGAACCAAAGCATTGGAAATGAGGATATAAGGATGATGCTGATCTGACAGACATGACAGAGGTGAAAGCATGTGTAGGGAGAGGAATGCATTTATATGTCTCTGTGATATCTTGGCCCATGCTGGAAAATGAGACTATTAATTAAAAACACTAGAGAAGCACCAGTTTGAGAGGTAGAGTACAGTTTTAGATGTGTTTGGTTTACGCTGGTTGTTGGACAACCATGAATATTTACCTAGGAGAGTATTGAAAATTCTAGCTTACACAACAAAAGATGCTAAATCTGAAGATTTCCATTTTGGAACCATTAGGAAAAAGGGACATTGAAATTTTGGATGTCAATGAGCAATACTAAGTAGAGAAGAAAACAGAATCTACAATCCACTCTGAAAGAATGCTTCATTTAAGTATTGGGAGGAAAGAAACAAGCCAGTGAAAGAAATAGAATAATTGGAGAAGTAAGAGAATCTGAAGACAACAGGCAGTTTCTAACTATTCTGGATGTCAGCAGTGTCAGATGCTGAAGATGGTTTAAGGAGGATAAAGATTAAAAGAGGATTGTTAAATTTGGTGCTGCAGACTTCAATGCTAATTTTCAAAAGTGAAATGTTTGTTGATCTTAAGAAAGGAGATCTTTTCTCCTTCCTCATTCATTATTGATATGTCTAGCAAACGATATATAATTATATTCTCACACACAGTTGGTACTCAATACATGTTTAGGTTGGCTGAATAAATTTGGTTTGAAGACACTGAGTAAGAGTAGCAGACAAAAGATCCTTAGAAGAGGGAGAAATTGGTGAAACAATAGATGAATAGAAGAGACAAGATGAGGGGACCCATGGTATAGCTAGAGCAGGTAAGTCGAAAATAGAAAAAATATTTTTGAGGGGTAGTACTGTGCTTAGGACCAGGAACTAGATACCTAGGGGTATTTAATTAAGTAAGTGGGCAAGCAGGTTTTTAATTCTGCTTGCCCACTTACTAGTTTTGTGACCCTGAGCAGATTATGCCAACTATCTGAGCATGAGTTACCTCATCTTTAAAATGGTGCCTACATGGCTCCCACAGAAAAGGGTTGTTGAGGTGAGGTTAACTGAGTGATTCTATTGGGAGCAGGTTCAGCTACACCAAACACTTGGTAATAGTGGCATGCTCATAATAAGTGTGAACTTGGCAGATTCTGTTTCAGTTGTGTCAGGTCAGTGTGGCGTAGAACTTACCTAGGTTTGGGGGTGGGAGCGTTAGATCTAGGAGGAGTGAAGGGAAGCATCACCGAGATGCATGTAAATAAACTATTTATTTTCTGTTGCTACTGTTACAAATTACCACAAATTTAATGGCTTATATCACACAAGTTTGTAATTTTACTCTTTGCTAAGTCTGAAGTTCAACACAGGTCTTACTAGTCTAAAATCAAAGTGCTAGTAGGGCTGTGTTTCTTCCTGGAATATTTAGGGAAAATCTGTTTCCTTTCCTTTTCTAGCTTTTGGAAGCTGCTCTCATTACTTCTTTCATGGCCTTTTTGTCTTTAAAGTTATCAATGCCACATCTCTCTAAAATTCTTTTGTTGCCATGTCTTTATATCAAAGCCTGGAGAGGTTCTTCACTTTATTTATTATTATTATTTAGAGGTGGGCTCTCACTATGTGGCCCAGAATTGTCTCAAACTGCTGGGCTCAAGCAATTCTCCCACTTCGGCCTCCTGAAATGCTGTGATTACAGGCATGAACTACCATGTCTGCCTGCTTCTTAGCTTTAAGGGACTCATGTGATTGCATTGGGCCCCTGTGGATAATCCAGAATTATCTATTCATCTCAAGGTTCTTAGCTTTACTCTAATCTATTAAGTTCCTTCTGCCATGTAAGGTAACATATTCACAGGTTCCAATCATTAAGACATGGGCATCTTCAGAGGCCCATTATTTTGCCTACCATACAAACCATGAGCCAAAGTGTATAAGGAAGATGACAAGTCTAATAAAACAGAATGGAAAAGCACAATGTGGAGAGGCTTAGAAACTAGAGGCCCTAATCATGAGACAAAGAAGATTCATTTGACCATGAGTAAAAATGTAAGATGGGCGATAGGAAGATTGCTATTGGAAGAATTTCTACTCACTGTGATTGAGGAAGGCAATACATTTTGATGTGTAGTATAGCTTGTGTTTCTTAATGCAAATCTGCTTCTTCTTAGCTGTGTGAATCTGGACAAGTTATTTGATCTCTCTGATGCTTTGCATTCTCACTTGTAGAAAGAGGATACCAGTACCAACCTCATATGATTGTGTGCAAATTAAGGGAGACAATGAATTTAAACACTTAGCAGGGAATGATACAGTGTGGCTTCGGTTCCCACTCAAATCTCATCTTGTAGCTCCCATAATTCCCATGTGTTGTGAGAGGGACCCAGTGGGAAATGACCGAGTCATGGAAGTGGGTCTTTTCTGTGCTGTTCTTGTGATAGTTAATGGGTCTTATGCAATCTGATGGTTTTAAAAATGGGAGTTTCTCTGCACAAGCTCTCTCTCTTTGCCTGCAACCATCTATGTAAGATGACTTGCTCCTCCTTGCCTTTCACCTTCTGCTATGATTGTGAGGCTTCCCTAGCCATGTGTTGTAAGTCTAACAAATCTCTTTGTAAATTGCCCAGTCTTGGGTGTCTTTTAATCAGCAGCACGAAAACAAACTAATACAGTAAATTAGTACCAGTAGAGTAGGATGCTACTGCAAAGATACCTGAAAATGTGGGAGCAACTTTGAAACTGGGTAACAGGCAGAAGTAGGAACAGTTTGGAGGGCTCAGAAGAAGACAGGAAAATGTGGGAAAATTTGGAATTTCCCTAAAGACTTTTTGAATGGCTTTGCCCAGAATGCTGATAGCAATATGGACAATAAAGTCCAGGCTGAGCAGGTCCCAGATGGAAATAAAGAACTTATTGGGAACTGGAGTAAACTTTGACTCTTGTTGTGTTTTAGCAAACATAGCAAAGAGACTGGTGGCATATTGCCACTGCCCTGGAGATTTTTGGAACTTTGAACGTGAGAGAGATGATTTTAGGGTATCTGGAAGAAGAAATTTCTAAGCAGTGAAGCATTTAAGAGGTGACTTGGGTGCTGTTAAAAGCACTCAGTTTTATAAGGAAAGTAGAGCATAAAAGTTTGGAAAATTTGTAGCCTAATAATGCAATAGAAAATAAAATTCTACTTTCTGAGGAGAAATTCAAGCTGGCTACAGAAATTTGCATAAGTAATGAGGAGCTGAATGTTAATCCCTAAGACAAAGAAAAAAATGTCTTAAGGTCTTGTCAGAGGTCGTCAGGCAACCCCTCCCATCACAGGCCTGGAGGTTTAGGAGGAAAAAATGGTTTTGTGGGCCAGGCCCAGGGTCTCTCTTCTGGTATGCAGTCTAGAGATTTGGTGCCATGCATCCCAGCCACTCCAGTGGTGATTAAAAGGTGCCAAGGTACAGCTTGGGCTGTTGCATCAGAGAGTGCAAGCCCCAAGCCTTGGCACCTTCCATGTGATTTTGAGTCTGTAGGTAGACAGAAGTCAAGAATTGAGGTTTGGGAACCTCTGCCTAGATTTCAGAGGATGAATGAAAATGCTTGGATGCCCAGTCAGAAATTTGCTAAAGTGGTAGGGCCCTTATGGAGAACCTCTGCTAGGGCAGTACAGAGGAAAATATGGGGTTGAAGACCCCCAAAAGAGTCCCTACTGGGGCATAACTTAGAGGAGCTGTGAGAAGAGGGCCACCATCCTCCAGACCCCAGAATTGTAGATCCACCAACAGCTTGCACTGTGTGCCTCGAAAAGCCACAGACAATGCCAGCCTGTGAAAGCAGCTAGGAAGGAGGCCACATTCTGCAAAGCCACAGGGGCAGAGCTGCCCAAGACCATGGGAACCCACCTTTTGCATCAGTGTGACCTGGAGGTGAGACATAGAGTCAAAGGAATTTATTTTGGAGCTTTAAGATTTGACTGCCCCATGGTTTCAGACTTGCACGGGGCCTATAGTCCTTTGTTTTGGCCAATTTCTCCATTTTGGAGCAGCTGTATTTACCTAATACTTGTACCCTCATTGTATCTAGGAAGTTACTAACTTCTTGTTAATTTTATAGTCTCATAGGTGAGGGACTTGCCTTGCCTCAGATGAGACATTAGACTGTGGACTTTTGAGTTAATGCTGAAATTAGTTGAGATTTTGCGGGACTGTTGGGAAGGAATGATTGGTTTTAGAATGTGAGAACATGTGATTTGGGAAGGGCCAGGGGTGGAATCATATGGATTGGCTGTGCCCCAACCTGAATCTCATTTTGAATTGTAACTCCCACAATTCCCACATGTTGTGGAAGGAACCTGGTGGGGATTGAATTATGAGGGTAGGTCTTTACTATGCTGTTCTCATGATAGTGAATTGAGTCTCAGGAGATCTGCTGGTTTTAAAAACAGGGATTTCCCTGCATAAGCTCTCTTTGCCTGCTGCCACTTATGTAAGATGTGACTTCCTCCTCCTTGCCTTTTGCCATGATTGTGAGGCCTTTCCAGCCATGTGGAGTCTCCAAACTCTTCCTACCTTTGCCTGTTACCCAGTTTCAAAGTTGCTCTGACATTTTCAGGTATCTTTGCAGTAACATCCTACTCTACTGGTACTAATTTACTTTATTAGTTCATTTTCATGCTGCTGATAAAAATATACCCAAGACTGGGCAATTTACAAAGAGGTTTGTTAGACTTACAAATAAATATTTGACATTATTCATTGTCAACTTTTAAGTTGTTGAGAATAAGTATAGAAAATAGTGCTTTAATAAACTGAGTGGTGGCCAATCATTATGGGTCACACTAAAAATCCCAAGACTTTGGGAAGCCAAGCCAGAAGGATAGCTTGAGCCCAGAAGTTTGTGAACAGCCTGGGCCACATGGTGAAACCCTGCCTCTACCAAAACTACAAAAATCAGCTGGGAGTGGTGGTGCACACCTGTAGTTCCAGCTACTGTGGAGGCTAAGGTGGGAGGATTGCTTGAGCCCAGGAGGTCAAGTCTGCAGTGAGTTGTGATCATGCCACCGCACTCCAGCCACAGTGACAAAAAAAATAAAAATAACAAAACTGAGTGGTGCTGGATCCCACCAGAGGATGAAAGTATGTGGAGAAGTCTGTGTTTATAAGAGTTGTAAACTTCATACAACTCTATATAGGTGGGTGCAATGGCTCACACCTATATACAATCCTAGCACTTTGGGAGGCCAAGATGGAGTGACCACTTGAGGCCAGGAGTTCAAGACCTGACTTTGCAGCACAGTGAGACACCTTTTTTCTAAAAAAAAAATAAAAATAAAAAAAGAAGCAGCAGCAGAAGAAAAGGAGTGCTAAATTTTTAAAGAGGAGACTTTCCGTAAAGTGATAATTAAATTATAGCCTTCAAAATTGAAATTTTGATGACCAGACCTATTTCATACCCTAAACAAGGATTGCTAGATCTTCCATGATCTTGGAATAACCTAAACTAAGATAACAATTGAACTGACAATATTTCTAGAGAATCAATGAAAACATGGGGTAAGACCGCGAAAAAATTTACAATGCTCTGGTTCAAACATAATTCCAGTAGAGGTTTTTAGAAAAATTTTATCAATTCTAAAATTTCAGTAACTCTTAGTGAACTTTTCCAGTTCATCTCTTTTATGTCCATGGTATTGGTATGGGGGAAGATGGGAGAACAGAAAAGAGCTCTGAGGAGAATCAGTGTATTTTGCCTCATTGCCCTATGTCCCATGAGACTTTGCACCATGGACTTCCCTCATCTCGATACTTCTAAAAGACTATGACTCCTTGTCGCCCATGAAAAACACTCAAGATTATTGTGCTCCATGTTCAAGAAGAAGTTTTTGTTTATCTGTGTTTTTATTATTATTATTTTTTATTTTAGAGACAGGATCTTGCTCTGTCAACCAGGGTAGAGTGCAGTGGTGTGGTTGTAGTTCACTGCAACTACAACACAGTGAATCCCTGGGCTCAAGCAATCCTGCTTTAGCCTTTTCAATAGCTGGGACTATAGATGTGTGCCACCACACCCAGCTTGTGTTTGTTTTTAAGAAAGGAAATTATATGGTATAACATTTTTTTCCTCCTTCCTTCCTTCTTTCCTTCCTTCCTTCCTTCCTTCCTTCCTTCCTTCCTTCCTTCCTTCCTCCTTTCCTTCCTTCCTTCCTTTTTTTTTTTTTCAGGGTCTTGCTTTATCACCCAGGCTGGAGTGCAGTGACACCTCAGCTCATTGCAACCTCAGCCTCTGGGCTGAAGTGATTTTTCTACCTCAGCCCCCTGAGTAGCTGGGACTAAAATTGTGCACCATCATGCCTAATTTTTTTTTTTTTTTTTTTTTGTATTTTTGAAGAGGCAGGGCTTCACCACGTTGCCTAAGTTGGTCTCAAACTCCTGGGCTCAAGTGATCTCTGGCCTCGGCCTCCCAAAGTGCTGGGACTACAGGCATGAGCCACCGTAATTGGCCTGGGACACCATTTAAATGTTCAAAAGGGTATGCAGTGAAAACTAAGATTATCTGCAAATTCTTCTGTACTACACAGATTCCTCTCCAAGAGACAACCACTTTTACCAATTATCTATATTTGCTTACAGTGATGTTTACAGTATATGGGTGATAAATATATTTAGTTTTTATTCAAATAGTAGCAAACTGTCATGTTGTTCTATACCTTACTCTTTTCACTTAATGAGATAGTTTGGAAATCTTTCCCTGTAAGTACGTAAAGAACTATCTTAATAGTTTTTAATACCTGAATACCATATGGAACTTTTAACCTTTTCTGTAGAAGTTCTTATTTTCAACAGGACTGCAAATAGGCACTAAAAGAAAGTAAAGCTAGTTTAACAGAACTATTCTAACTCTGTTAGTAGAAAGGAATAGAAAAAAAGGTCATTCACATTTGCCTACCTTAAAAATGAGAGAAAGAGAACAGAGTTTGAAAATGTTCTACGCCTCCTAATTCACTGCTATTTCTATTTTAATACCAGACCTTTACATGATTAACAGTATTATATTCCAAATTATCCTGCAATACTTGGAGGCTCTAATTTTTGTAATGTCTTTTTATTTAGGAAAAAGGTCAGATGAAAAATCAAAGCATACAACCTTCTATATCAGAAGTATAGTAGAAATCCATTACTATAAAGGTAAATATAATACTTCAGAAAGTCATGGTATTCATTTGCTTAAACATTACATGAAAAAAAGGAAAGCCACATATTTTTAGCCACACAATCATATGTTCAATATAATAAAATATTTGAATAGATATATTTAATATTCTTTCTAAACATGAAATTATAATAGGATGGGAAAGCCAAAATTAAAAATCATAGAATGCATATAATGTGCCAAAAATCTGCCCTAATTTTTAAAGTTAAATTATTATATTTAATCTTGAAAATAATGTTAGAAGGCTGGTATTAGTATATTTATTTTACATATAAAGATACTAGTTGAGAGATGTTAGGTAACTTGTTCAAATCTGCAAAGTTTACAGTTGTTCAAATCTGCAACGGTGTGAGAACATGTTCACCTAGTCATAAATCCTATGCTTCATGTCTGATTTATTCACCATAATTTCATATTTGTTTATCACAAGAAAGAATAGAATATTTTATAATTTTAAGTAAAATATTGCAGGAATAATTTTCTAAGGCTGACTCAACCCCCAAAAAAGCAAAGCTATTAGAAACCTGCCATGATGCCTGCTATAACTTCCAGGAAATTTCCCGAGAGTTTTCCTTCTACAGCAGATATTATATGATATATATTTAGCAACTTACACATTTTTATCTTTCCTCATGTGAGAACTTCTTTGAAATTCTTTAAAACACATTAAAAAATAATAATGGAGAGTAGAATGAACTTACATTAGACCATTTCTAAGTATCTATGTATATATTCTATTGGTTATATATTTTAAAAGTATTATATATATTTATTTACTTTAGCAAGAGAAGCACTCCAAGTTAACTCTACATTGTAGAATGCAAAGAAGAACAAGTTGATCTTGCTTGAATTTAACACTTGCAACATGAATATTATTGAATACACAGGACTGAGAATTAAAATTGAGCTATCCAGATTGTGCTCAATCTATATGTGTGAATGTTCATATCAAAAAGGAGACAAAAGAGATGAAATTTGACATGATATTTTCACCAAACAACAAACATTTCATGAACCTGCTGGACATAGGATTTGGTGGTAGTTATTCTGAATATCAAGAGTTTAGATTAAACAGATCTTTTGAAATTACTGTTTTTAAGACTTAGCTCAAATGTCATCTTACTTGACAGCTACAAGTAGAATTATTTCATCTGTCTTACTCTTCCAAAGCATGTTTAAAAGTGAAACTTAAATCCAATTTCATGTCTGTCTCAACAAAAGGTGAATTTCTGGATGGCAGACTCCACTTTCTTCATTATGCCTGTATTCACATACAGTAAAACACCTGGAACCTCTATTGGAAATGTTTGCTGAATAAATTGACATTGTCTGAATTTTAATAATTCTTCCATAACCTATTGACTTTCTTTTAGTACTTAAGGAGTAAGTAGACTTGTTATTCATGCTTTGTACTAAAAAAGCTCCTTGTTTGGAGGGAGGAGTTTGACTTGAATTATATCTTTTTGAATATGAAAGTGCTCTTCTGGATTTTTTTAATGTTATATTTCTTAGCAGCTACATAGCGTGTTCTGCATACATTTTTATTTTATGTCAACTAACAGGGTTTTCTTTAATATTTATTTGTGTGAACTAAAAATGTAGAGCATGATTCATCACTATTGACATGGCATTTTAATATTGCTCTCATGAGAGTAGTACCGGCAGTTTATGAGCATAGGAGAATTTAACACGGGAAAGCTGGAAGAACAATAAGGAATCCAGGTAACTATATTTCAGTGATCCCAAGATAGCACAGGTTCATCATAAAAATGTGGTACTTATTGTAATAATGTTTTGTCTCACCTTTTAAAGACCTAACTAAATTATTTGTTACACAGTTCAGAAATTCCAGATCGCTACTAATTAAATCAGAAGTAAAGCACAATTTTATAATCAAGATGTCCTCCAAAAAAGTCAAGAGGAACTCACAAATGAAAGTCTCTGGCTTTCTATCAGTCTCCAAGCATTTTTCTTCACTAATTCAACTGTCATCAAAATTATCCAAAATTCAAATATTAAATTGGCTAAATATTGAACATATTTGAATTTCTCTTTAAAACTTAATTAGAACACACACTCCAATATGCTTATGAATGCATCCATTAATGATGACAATATTTGAAAATCACCAATATTGTATCTGTCAGTCAAAATGATGGTGTGATATTTTTATGCTTTTTTTTTTTTAAATAAAAATGACTTGCATACTCCCTATGTTAAATTTTCACATTGGCTTCTTTCTTCTTTATGGTGTGAAGTAGTTTATAATTGTGTGACCTTGGGCAAATTATTTAACGATTTTCATTCTCCATTTCTCCATCTTTAGGAAGACAGAATTAAGGGAAATGATATATGTGATAAATTATTGATGGTAATCGATAGTCTATTAAGCACAGAACAAGATTTAAATGACATTATCATAACTTGAGCAGCTTAGTTCAAGTTAGGGGCTATTGGTAACACCTATTTTTTCCAGAATGCTTTTCATTATAGTAATATATGTTGTCTAGGTGAAGGCCTCTTTCTATTTGAATAATGCATTTGCCTAACCTAGGACTTGGCAAACCAAATTTGACCTGTGGCTTAGTGTTTTGTAAGTCTCATTCTCTTATATTTTTAAGTGCTTGAAAAAAAGTCAAAAGATTTGTCACACATGATATTATATAAAATTTAAATTTTATTATTCACAAACACAGTTCTATCGGAACAGTGCCATGCTTATTTATTTTTATGTCCTCTATGGCTACTTTTACACTATCACAGTAGCACCAAACAGTTATAACAGAGAATAATTCGATCATCAAAGCCTAAAACATTTGCTCTCTGAATCTTCCAAGGAAGTTGTGCAAACCCCTGGTGTAATACTGCAATCGTCAGCTGTTGTATATCCTGGAATTATGAGCTGGAGATAGAAAATATTCTTACAGGCTTGGATTTAAAAAGAGTAATAAATACCTGAAGAATTAGAACATAGGAGCACAAACTTCCTTCTACTCTTTGAGAAAATCAGAAATACCTGCAGAATTAGCAAATGGGAACAATAAAACATTTTACATAATTTAGTTTGAGAAACCAAGAAATAGCAAAAGTAATGGTGTGATCATGCACATGATATAACTCACGTAGTCAATTGCTTAGAAAAAATCCTTGTTTTTAAAAGCAGATTAAAATGACCAGAGGAAAAGCTGAATCATAACTCTGTTGTCTGTTTCTCTAAATGCTGGGAAGACATCCAGCATCACTGCAGTACTATACACTTCATTAAATCTATTCCTGGATCATCACTATTTCTGTACACCAAATTCCTTATATTCATACACAGTTTGTGTTCAATGCAGGAATGTTGGCACCACATAAATCATCGATAATTTGTCAACTGAGTTGATCATAATTTTTGCAGGTTTACAACTACTCAAGTATATTATTTTTATAATTTAACTTTGAGTGGCAAGAGCATGTAGCTTATTTAATATATATGTGTGTGTGTGTGTGTGTGTGTGTGTGTGTGTGCGCGCGCGCGCACGCACTGAAATCTTATTTCCAGAACAATTGTCTGCTGAAAGAAAAAAGTTTCTTTCAGCCAGTCATGGTGGCTCACACCTGTAATCCCAGCACTTTGAAAGGCCTAGGTGGGGGATCACCTGAGGTTAGTAGTTCAAGACCAGCCTGGGCAACATGATGAAACCCCATCTCTACTCAAAATCAAAAATTAGCTGGTTGTGGTGGTACATATCTGTAATCCCAGTTACTCGGGAGGATGAAGCACAAGAACCACTTGAACCTGAGAGGTTGAGGTTGCAGTGAGCCAAGATCATCATGCCACTACACTCCAGCCTGGGTGACAGAGTGAGACTGTGTCTCAAAAAAAAAGCTTTTTCAGGATGTCTTTTTCTCTAACTCATGAGACTACTGGATGAAATACACTATTTGTGAGTAAACGTGGATTAATCACCGGCCAATCTGTATTCAGTGTTTAAAATTAACCATATTTTCAAAGTCTGAATGATCTGAGGTTCATAACTCAATTGTAATAGGTTTCTAGAATAATGAGTGATGATTTGGTAGACTTAATAAAGCTAAAAAGGTTTCTTAGTAGTGACTCCAGGAAAGAACAGTTAAACCTTTGCACTTTACCAATCATATTCTGTCATTTACTATAGAGGTGAGAGAGGGAAGTTTTTAAAGTAAGTTCATACAGTAATAATAATTAAAGAAAAACGGACATATCAAATTATCATATCATGTATTTTCCCCTCTTTGTGCTGTTTCACACCAAACATCTTTGGAATTCTCTGAAAGACTGGAGCCTGCAAAAAATCTTGCTCAGAACAGCAAGCAAATGGTGGTTGCATGAACTTTTTGCACAAAGACATCAGGATCCTATGAATGTGAGTGTATATACACAGATGTGTCCGGTAGATAGAGAAAAAAATTTACATTGCCATGACTCATTAAAATTTAACAAAAGACCAAGAGAGAAAAATAAAACACTGAGAGTAGATTTCAGGACCCAGGACACAACGTTTGGAGAAAACATTTATCCCACAGGCCTTTGGGAAGCAGATCCCTCATGTGGATGAGACACATAGTTAGGGATAGAGTTCCACAAGAAGATTGTTAGAGAGTCTGAAAAGGTATATATTTATAGAATGAAGCCTGTCTTATCTGCTAACACAATCCTGTTCCCCACTCTATATAAATGAGGTCCTGGAATACTTCCATATATCAGAAAACCTCTTCTTCTCTCTCTCAGCTTGATTCTTTTTCATAGCAACAGTAAATTACTGTCATACATTAACATAATGTGATAATTCTGAAAATACTTGTGATGGTACAATCTGATTTTAAATTCACTGAAAGCCCATAAAATATATAGAATGGCAATACATATTGTACTTTACAGTTGAGGAAATAGAAATTCAAATACATGAAGTGATTTAACTAAAGTCACACAGTTTTATGTAAAATTGATATTCAGATTAATTTTCTTTGGACTAATGTTCTTTGCATTATAAAACAATGATGAAACAGTCAGTCTCATTTTCCCTTTTTAAAACCTTGATTTCTATCTGTCCACATGGAGAGGATCAAAAGCCAATAAAATCCACTTGTTTCATTTTCTTTACTCATGATACTGAGTATTAAGAATCAGTTATTTGCATAGCTTCAAATAAATAATGATGCCACACCCTGCTGTTTTTTGTTATTTATTTAAAATTCATATAAACCATTGAGGTTTATATAGAATTTTTGTATAATTTTTTCTTAATTCACATATTTTCCTTTAATAAATTTCACTTACGTGTACTTCCAGCATTTTGATAAGTCATCCAAATGAATCCATGCTGTACTCAAAGAAGTTAATCTTTGATAGTTCTTTGATAAAGAAATGCTTTAAGCAAAGAGGCATGTGCTCTTATTTCAATTTGTAAATCTCACTTTTGGAACAATCATTTACTAGTTTCCATTGAAATGCAGAGTATTTTTTTTCTTTTTCCTGTTCTTTTCTCATTTGTCATCTCCTCAATTATTGATTATTGAAAGAGGGTAAGTATGGGGAGAATTGGTGAGAAGGTTTTCTATTTCAAAAATGTGTGTCTTGGCAGTTTAATTTCCTGGTCTCTGGCACAGATACTTTAATCGTGCATTTTCATTGATTCTAATTAAATATCAGACTCATAATTTACTCACATTCTTCCCTCTTGTATGGCACAAGAAAAAAAGATTGATGTTATGTTTCCTTCAATTTGTCTTTTAAATCAATAGTCAATTTTGTTAAAGTGTTGGTCAAAGAAGTCTCTGTTTAATATGAGTCCCAACATAAGCTTCTCTAATTTTAGAGGAGTTTTTAGTCAGCTTTCTCTGCAATTTGTTTAGAAAAGCTGGCATTATTGAATGTGAAACTTTACACTCTCATGAATTTCTAGCAAACAATGTTTTATTTCATTGATAACCTCCATTGTCTTCACTTCTGCCATATGGCTGTTATGATTCCTTAATAATTGATTCTATATTAGTATGAGTATCACATTCACAAAACATTTTAAAATAATTCCATCATGCAAGCTTATAATGTTCTCAAGAGAGAAAGGAGAGTCAATTTAATAACTACAAGTTAAAAACTACTATTAACGGAAGAGCTACTGAATTAATTTCAGAAAAATGTAAGTATACTACTGCCAAATTTTATGTCTTAAAATTCTAGCCATTAGATAAAAATGGAGGAAAGTGTAAGTCAACACTCAGGTTACTACAATGAATGATGAAATACCTTCATTGTAGTTATTCATTAAAGTTATTAAAGTAGTTGTTTATGAAATAGTCCCCCTCATTTGTGGAAAATGGTTTAAATAAATGTTTTAAAGCATTGTGTTTGTGTATCAAATGTAGGACAATAACACATATTCTGTCTTCAACATTTATTGCTTATGAAGAAATCTAATTATATTGAATTTTTTTTTGTAGAAAATGATTTATTTAGAGAGAGAGCAACCTGAGGAGAGAGAAACAGCTAACTCTCATATTGAGTGAGAGAATCCAGAAAGATGGAAGCCAGGAGAGGAAAGCAGCTTCCACACTGAGTGGAAGGGAATAGAGAGAGAGATGGAGTTTAGGAGGGAAAGACAGGCTTCCATGAGAGCGTGGAAGGAGACTCCAGAGGGGAAATCCAGGACAAAGGAAAACAGCTTCCATGAGAGCATTTGTGGAAGTGGATCCAAACATGGAGTCTGAACGTGTGTAGAAGAAGACGACTTTTAACCTGGGAGGAACCCCCACCTTCTCCAAGACCCCAGGCTAAAGAAACAAGTTCCTTAGAACTTCCACTGGGGTGATTAACTCTTTGTTTCTTCCCGCACGCGTGAAATTTAAACATAAACCATTAAATCTCTCAGATTGGGAGACATGGGATGGGGGCATGGCGCTAGGAAGTTCTTGCCCTTAAAACTACGCCCCCTTGTGGACCCGGAAAGAGAACACCTTCCCTCATTCCCCTCCTCTGAACGGGAAAGCCCAACTTCTGTTGGAACATGAGTTCGATCCTCTTTAACTACTTCCTGCTGAAATGGGGCATAGAAGGCGCCCTGCAGTTGAGGTTTTCTTCAGAGGGGAGCCTTTCAGGGGTACAGGTTGATCCTGAGGTCCATGATAGAGCTCACGAACCAAGGACATCCGGGGTTCCAGCAGCAGGATTATTTGTGACCTTACGTTTCTATAAGAAACGGATGTGACAAGGTGGTTAAAGATGAAAAGCCCAGAGGCCAACAAATATAGAATGGTTATAAACGAGCCTAGGCGAGAATAGAGCTAGACAGTCAGTTGTTAAACAAGCTTCACCATACTGTTCCTTGAAGGGTTTTAGCCCTGTGTTTGATTCCTGAGTTCTTTGTTCAAAACAATACTTGATGGGTTTACAAATAGCAGCATTTTTCCTAGAAAGAGACAGGTTCCCTTCCCACTATGAAAAGGATAATCGGAGTTTAAGAGATAGCAAAGTTGAGGGTTATAGTCCTATTAATGACAGCATATAAATTACACTTATGAGTGGTTACTTCCCTGAGGATCTTGTTGGAAAAGCAGATGTAGATTTTCTAATGGCTCGCAGGTATATGAAGGGTTGTCTCCTGGAACTTCAGGCTGTGGAGTGGAGGGTCTATGACTTTCCTCAGGAGGTGTCCAAGGCTTTAGACAGGTGTGATGAATCCATGAGTCAGTTTCCACTATCTTAACTGCCATTGGGGTAGACAGAATTACTAAAAAAAGGTCCTTCCCAGGATGGGCCTGGAAAGGGAGAGTCTGAGAGGAGAGAATTAACAAGCACCAAGTCTCCAGGGCAGGAGAAAAATACTGAGAAGGCCATGCCAGTGTCCAGGAGAAGATTAATTTCCTGGACCTCTATGGTTAGCTTTTACCTGGGACTCTGTGTGGGTGATGACTCATGCTGGCCCTTGCCCCAGGCATCCTCAGTCCTGCCATTGGATCATCTGGTCAGACACCTCAGGCCTTGAGAACCTTCATCCCCTGGGACAGTGTGCTTTCCATTGAATCCCTTGGCACAGGACAAGATGGTGGTCTATTCCTCTGGGGACAATTTCTTATAAAATGTCCCTTCAGGGCCAGGTGAGGTGGTTCATGCCTGTAATCCAGCACTTTGGGAGGCCAAGGTGGGCAGATCACGAGGTCAAGAGATGGAGACCATCCTGGCCAACATGCTGAAACCCCATCTTTACTAAAAATACAAAAAAAAAAAACAAAAAAAAAAAACTAGCTGGTGTGGTGGCATGCGCCTGTAGTCCCAGCTACTCGGGAGGCTGAGGCAGGAGAATTGCTTCAACCTGGGAGGTGGAGGTTGCAGTGAGCCAAGATCGCACCACTGCACTCCAGCCTGGTGCCTGGCAACACAGTGAGACCCTGTGTAAAAAAAAAAAAAAAAAAAAAAAAAAAGTCCCTTCATACTGTACTGGTAACAAGCTTTGCTAGACTGGTGGCTAACCCAAGCCTTTCTCTCATTTGAGACCCTGGGGTCTTCTTGCCTGAAAGCCATGACTAAGGTTGATCTCTCCTGTTCCATTCAGGCTGTTCCTTCTGTTCTCTATTATAAAACACCAAGGTTGCCTGGTTCAGTAATGATTCTAGACTCTGTTCTGGTCCCAAAGCCAGCTTCTGGAGCTTCTGTCTGATATCTTCTGCTGGCTGAGTAATAGACCTGTCCTTTAATATTAGCTGATTCTCAGTGGAGTCTGGTGACAGGGTGTGTACTTTCTTAAGGCCTCCCGCAATCGCTCAAGGAAAACTGCTGGGTCTTCTTCCCTTCCCTTTGTGGGTTAGGTGTTCCACTTGGCAGAGGATAATTTGGCCATGCTGTTTGGCAGAGAAAAATAAGCCACTTCCTCCTTAAAGACTGTGTGCTAAATTGGTCCCAATTTTCCAGTATACATTTTAATGGGGACTTGAGCTTGGGAAGGTTGGCACCCATCTGAAATTGAACACAAGGGATGCCCGCACCCCTGGTTAGAGAAATTACAGCTGCTTCAACATAAGGAGTCCCTTAGGTAAAACAGGTACTGAAATGAAATGTCTTTCAGTCAATACCCCAAAATTTCATGTGTCCAAGATGCCTGATCCATCTTATCAGAGGGCCTCCTGTGTACTGGATTCTCATCACGACCTACCAGCATCATAGGACTCATGCTCACTGTCTGCATGACCTCCAGTGACTATCATAGAGGCATGAAGGGACTGTTGGGTTGAGTGGTTCATACCAATGAGCCCTTGAACCAGGCCACTGAGGATCAGGAGATGGGTAGCAGTATTTCCCAGCAATAGTCCAGTTTACGCAGGCCAATTTATAAAACTGCCCCAGAAGGGTAAACATCTAGGGAGGGGCCATTAGAGCACACAGTTCAAAGAAGGCAGGCTGGGCATGGCTGGGGCTGGTATAATACCCTCAAGACCCAGGCTTCCTCTCCCCTAACCCATTTTCCATTGTAAGAAAATGCCTTCAGGGATGCGAGAGCTACCATTAACTACTTGAGCCGTTTAACTATGATCTTCTAGATGGAAAAGTTCTGCCTTAGAGAGAGCCAATCCTAAACAAGACAAATTAAACAGCTAACACAAGGTGCCATAGCCTTCAGCTTCTGAATTCCCCCAAAAGATTTCACCAATTCAAGACTGGTGCCACTGGCTACTTGAACTAGCAACCTTGCAGCTGCAGACCCTACACCTTAACCAACTGTGCCAACAGGCCACTCGCCTTAAGGGGAGTCAGAAAGCTTTCTCTTTTTTAAAAAACATTTTTATTTATGTATTTTTTTAGACAGAGTTTCCCTCTTATTACCAGGCTGGAATGCAATGGTGCCATCTCGGCTCACCGCAACCTCTTCCTCCTGGGTTCAAGCAATTCTCCTGCCTTGGCCTCCTGAATAGCTGGTACAGGCTACACGACCATGCCCAGCTAATTTTTGTATTTTTTTAGTAGAGACGGGGTTTCACCATGTTGACCAGGATGGTCTCGATCTCTTGACCTCATGATCCACCCACCTCGGCCTCCCAAAGTGCTGGGATTATAGGCATGAGCCACCTAGCCCAGCCGGAAAGCTTTCTTAAGCCGTATTTTGAATGAGAATGCTGCACCCTGAGGCGGTGAGGCCTGCCTAAAAGCTGAGCGGGGCTGACAGCCAGCAGCTGCTTTCCTTCTCTCAGCCGGGAGAGGAAGAAAGCCCCTTGCCACATCAGTTTAAAAGCCAGACAGCTGCTCGGCCCTGAGGGGAAGGCCAGACCCCTCCCCCACGTTTTTTGGGCGCCATGTTGACCCCGCCAGAACCAGGTGCATGCCTGGGCCACTCCCCTAGCCACTGCCTACACAGGGACGCGTGGTGGCAGGGGAACACCCTGGGGAAGTTTTACCCTGCTCTCTGGGACTGGGGAATACTGCAGAGGCCTGCCAGAACCATGCACCAGGCTGCCCCGCTCCATGGTCCCCTGCAGACTCCGGCTGTACCTTACCCTTCCCCGCTGTTTTTCTCCCAGCTGGCAGCTATGGCTTGCTGTGGAGCTGGACTGTGGTCTCCAGTCCTTCTTTCTGACCAGCAAAGAGCAAAAGGCCCAGGGGCAGTGCTCGCCCTTTCTGGCGCCCCACAGGCAATAATATCCAAAGGATAGAGAAGGAGAGGGAAAGCAGAGAGAAAGCTTAGAGGTTAAAAAAAAAAAAAAAAAACTGTGCTTTTAATTCAGGCTGGGCTGCACTGCTTAAGATGGGCTTGGTGGGCCTCCGAGGTGTTGGTGTTGCTGCCCAGGTTCCTAGCAGCCCTGTCTGACTGTGGTCACTTCGGGTGTTCTTAAAGAGACAGGACAGAATGGGGCCAGTTTTACTCACAATTTTGAAGTCTTCTTCACTGGTTGTACCAATTTCCTGACTGTACCCCTCTTCTGGTATACCCCTCTCCTGGCTGGCTCACCATTAATGTTATATTGGGGTTCAAGGGGCCCTCAGCTCCCCTGAGAGGACGTTTCTCCAGGTTCTTGGTCTCTTGCACTCTCAACAATGAGAGACGGGATGACAGCGCAGTGCACAGTAAAAACTCAAAAGTGTTTGTAGAAAGTGATTTATTTATTTATTTAGAGAGAGAAACAGGAGAAAGAGAGAGAAAGAAACAGCTAACTCTCACTCTGAGTGAGAGAATCCAGAAAGATGGAATCCAGGAGAGGAAAGCAGCTTCCACACTGAGTAGAAGGGAATGGAATTTAGGAGGGAAAGACAGACTTCCATGCGAGAGTGTGTAAGGGGACTCCAGAGGGGAAATCCAGGATAGAGTAAAACAGCTTCCACGAGAGTGTTTGTGGAAGGGGGTCCAAACATGGAATCCCATTACACTGAATTTTAAACAATCTTGCGTTTACAATGGGAATTATATTGTTGTATATGTTGTGCTATTGTGAAATTATGACAAGTGAGTAGATTTCAATAAATGAGAGATGTATACTTAGGCTATGCAGTTGTCAATGGTGATAAAGTAAGTAATAATTGCAGATATAGAAGCATATTTTAGAATGCTTAAATGGTTCTACAAAGTAAAGGGGGGTTTCTTAAGTATCATCCAAATGGGATTTGATGACTTGACAAAATATATATTGTTGGAGGGTCATTAATCTTTCTAGACCATGGGGCCATCATGAAGAATTTCAAGATGGTAATTTATTAAATCCAGTCCTTCCCTATGGAAATTTTCTTTCCTGTACTAAAATACCAAACTTTTGCCTGAGGAGTATTTTATTTGCCAGGAAAGTTTCTTCCTTTCATTTTTCTTTATGTTAACTTGCTTTAGTTTTTCACTAAAGAATTGAAAAACTCTTAATTCTACATCTCAGTCCAATTTACATACATTTTTTAACTACTGTTTCAATTTCAAGAATACTAGAAATGGCAGTTCCCTTGGATAGAAAAGACTCACAGGAGAAATCTAGAATCTTATTTCCCAAGTCATAACTTATTTATAAAACAGTAATAATCTAGGTATTACCCCATTATTTCCTCTGTGGCACCTTTTATTTTAGCCATGAACTAATGCCATACTGCAGAAGGAAATACCATTATTTCCTCTGTGGCACCTTTATTTTAGCCATGAACTAATACCATTTATAGATAATAAGTTTTGCTAGACTTTATGTGCATAAAAAGTTGGAAGTATTCAACAACTACTGTGAAAATAGATTCCTTCCCAAAAATGTGTAGTAGAAAACATGGACCCATTTGAGGAAGGACTGCAGGTCACAGAGAGGTCCACTCAGTCAAGCCTGAGTATTTAAAGTGTTACCAGCAGACACTAGGGGAGTGATGTGTGAGAAAATAGAGCAGTCGGATACTTGTTAGAAGATGGACTTGCAAAAATGATTGGGAAGTGCACAGCCATGTGAGAGAGCCTCCACAGGAACTGATGGCTGTGTAAAAGTTAAAAACAACCCTGGCCTTAAAAAGGAAGTCGTAATGCTAGAAACCAATTTTAGAAACGGAAAGAAAAGTGTGTGTGTTCAAAAAAGATACTCCAAATCACCAGGAGACAAAAAGGAAGTAGAGGGGGGAAACAGACACATTTGAAAGTATATTCTCTCCCTGAGGTCACAGATTTTCTTTCTCAGCCCTATGCCCTGAAGTGTACTGGGTTTAGAACCAAAAGGAAAATGCCCTGTTGGAAGTCTGAAGGGAATTAAAATGCAGTACAACATTTCCTCTTCTGTTTTTAGTTTGCAGCCTCTGGGCAACTGCCAACTACCAGTAAAAAGCTCCCTATCTCAGGGTATATAATTCTGGTACGAAATAGGCAGCGAGTACAAATGAGATCTTGACTGGAACTTTTATATTTATACAAATTTGTTTCCCTGTTGTGTGTGTGTTGAGTTGGAAAGACAGTGGCTTATTTAGACCTCAGGAGCGATGATGTAGGTTGTCTTAGAGTTTGGAATTAATACACTCTTGACAAGAGAGATTTAGGTACCATGGAAAAACTACCAACTGTTTCTCACATTGGGTTCGTTTCTTAACAGGCCTCTAAAAGAGTAAAAACGATCTGTCAAAAGGCTTGGTAATGTTTCAGTATTTGGATACAGAAGGGAATTATGTGACTCTTGCAGTAGAAATGGGAATCTACAAAGAACTTCCATATGCTTTAAAATAATTTTGAATGTAGCTAATGCCCCTCATAAATGAGCACAATTTTATTTTCATTTCATAGCTTCTGGTTGGCTGTCAATCCTCATCTGAAGAGTCATTGACTGCATCCATTACCCACAAACATTTGTAAAACAAATATGGCCCATGCATTCAGAGGATATCCTCTTGACGAACTACCTCTGCAATTTCCTTTAAACCCTATGTCCTCTGATTTAGAAAATGTTTTAGAACCTTCTCCTCCCTCTGTCTCTCACTCTCTCCTTCTCTTTTTCCTTCTTTCTCTTGTGTGTGTGTATGAGAGAGAGAAAAAATGGTTAACCACTCTTGAAACATTGTTTGCTTCTATCACCTTCAGATATAAGGTGTCAAATGAGAAAATTTAGGAATAAAAATATTTGTGTACATTTGAAGCTTATAGATCATAAATCTGGGTAGAAAATAAACATTAAATCTGTTTACTTAGTAAATGGTAAGTGAAGATAGGGATGCCATTAACAATCATGGAGTAAGTTGATGATGAAGGAATGCAGGTGATTAGGAATTGAAATGCTTAGACTTGAGCATTGTAACAAAAAGAGATGATGGCCCACATGGACTCCACGTTGAGGAAGACAGATTTCAAGTGTTAAGACAGTCATTTAGCAGTAGACTTTGTGACAATATCAGTGAATGGTATCCTCATTTTAGTAGGATATTCTGATATTTGGTTGTTTAAAATTTAGAATTTCAGGTGAGAATAAACTGATTTATGGAGCTCAGGATTCAGTTTAGGAAACTTGTAAATAAAATTTATCCATAATTGGCTTACTAAGTAAATGTATAAATATATACTTACATAAATTCACCTGTGTGCCAAATGGAGATTGCTTCCTTTCAACATTTAGTTCTCATGAAAAGATGTGAGCAGTTGGAATATTACTACACATAATTATAAGATAAAAGAACATGGAGAATGCTGCTACTTGCTTGCTTTCTCTCTATAAAAATTTGTCTTTCATACACTAATTAATTATTGAACTAATGAATTCATTTCATATATTAAATTATCAACAGTTTTCAAAAATATATTCATATTATAGAATTATTATTTCAGATTTTGTTTTCATTGAAAGTGTTAGCCAGTTATCAAGCTTTGGATTCATATTTTACTTTTTGTTAATCTACATTTACCATCTTAGACAAACGACTGTGGATAAGTCAAGCCTTGGCTCTGATGGAGGAAAGGAAGCTCAATTTATTCAGGCACTGAGGTGAATATAATATGACTATCTTTGGATATAACACACCTTTATAATGTTTTGTTTTATTTCCAAGAAGGAGTCTTGCTCTGTTGCCCAGGCTGGAGGGCAGTGGCCCGATCTTGGCTCACTGCAACCTCTGCCTCCCTAGTTCAAACAATTCTCCTGCCTTAGCCTCCCAAGTAGCTGGGACTACAGTCATGCGCCATGATGCCCAGCTAATTTTTGTATTTTTAGAAGAGATGGGTTTTCACTATGTGGGCCAGGCTGGCCTTGAACTTCTGACCTCAGGCGATCTGCCTGCCTCAGCCTCCCAAAGTGCTGGGATAACAAGTATGAGCCACCCAGCCAGTACTGTTTTTTAACTGTATACCGTGAGTCTCTCTTTTAATCTCAAATAGCTATTCTGAAAATTCATGACAGTAAAGCAGTACATTCATTTTTGCATATGAACAACCCATCCTTCTATCAGAGGATGACAATACTGTTTATATATATTCTGAAACTATCTGAAATACCAATTCTGTCCATGCTAGAAAATAAAAATAAAAATGACTTTAAGTGAGTCATAATGATCACTTTTCTAACTTCTCTCTCAGAAATAAATACATCTTTCAAATCATGTAGATAGTTCTTTATATGTTCTAGACTGATGTTGTGTTTGGTCAGTTATAAATCATTGATTAATATGGCCTCATTGTGCTTAAGAGAAACAATTTATTTATGTTCATGCAATGTAATACAAGATAGGCAGGAAAGAGCCCCCAAAACACCAGAAAATGAGACCTAATCATGCATACATCTTGAACTCCTCAAACTGTTTTACATTTCTGAACAGATGTTCTTATTTAAATGTAAAACCAATGATTTTGATGTGATCATCTGTTTAGATTAATGGATGTTCAGATGCCAACAATACAATTAGTTGAACTCTCTACAGATGCTTATATGCTCACACAGGAAGCAATACAGGTATTTCAAACATTATAAATTTATTCTTCCCAAGCTGATTTATCTGTTAGCCAATATACTGTATTGGTAAATGACTCAAGATAAAATAGGCAGCACCAACAGTGACTTTTCTAGCTTGTTACACTCCAATCAGGAGCTAGCACTTATAATTACAGTTTTCAACAGAAGAAATATAATTAAGAATAGTGGAAAGTCAATGTAAGATCTATAATGCCTCCACCCCACACTTGTGCTATGCCCCTACAAAAAAGTTTGATGTCTCTATAGTTTTTATTGTCTTTGGGTTTGAATTAACTATAAACCTGAATCTGTCAGAACAGAAATGGTTCATAATGGTTTGACCATACCAAATCATTTACATTGTTTAATCCATCCTCATGTAACATGACAAGTTTGTTTTGCAAAATAGATCAAAATTTAATTTCTTTGAATTGTCTTTCTATATTGACTTTGGTGTGCTCTTGGTTAAGCAGCAATCTTTTCTGAGAAATGGTTTATTGTTGCAACATTTTAAACAAATCAATTACCTTCCTGTAATGCAATAATATTACAATATGCAGGCAACCACAGCTTCCGTTGTACATGACACAGTCGATTTTATGAAGCTGTAAACATTCATATCGGTGCTATTTAGTCTGCAGTAATATAATTTGAAAAGGAGATATTGACCAAGTTATGTTAATATGTTATCTGAAAAAGCTCAATATGTCAGGAGCTCCCTGGAAAACAGATATATGGTTTTCAGGTTTGGAGGTTAGATTAAAGATTCAGAACAATATGAGGACATAGTAAGGTGATAATATAGTAAATGTCAGGACTTTTTTGCACTAAGAAGTGATGTGGTTTGAGAAGTAGGTTTGCTACCCTATCCATAACATGTGTTAATTATTTGTGGAGTAACTCCCCCAGGTATAGAGCTGCATTCTATAGCTACATCTATCCAGTGATGACACATTCACCACCTTCTTGCCCATGTTTCTTGTTATTTTTTCTGACATGTCTAAGTAGAAATGCTTAACTAAATTATTCTTTCAAAAATATAAATCTTAAAAATTACTAATGGGTTCCCACTTTACTCAGAAAAAAACAAAAATCCAAACATGTTAATACCTATAAGGTACTACCTGATCCATTTAGTCCCTCTCCTAACTTTTCTTCCCTTTATTTCCTGTGCCAAAGCATACTGAGCTTTCTTTATTCCTCAAACTTACCAGGTTAATTTTAGCTTTATTGACATTGTATTTGCTATTCTCTAGGCCTAGAGTGTTCCTCTTCACAGCTGCCTATAGCTGACACCCACCAATCTTTTGGGCATCAATTCAGATGATATGTCCTGAGGCACATCATTTTTGATCATCTTATGATTTTCCCTTCCCTACTCTCTTAATCTCTATGTTATTCTTTGTTTTATCTTTCTATTGCACTTGGCTGCATCTGAATTTATTGGTTGTTCTGCTTGTTTATTTTCTCATGAGACTAGGTACGTTGACTTATTCACTGCTGTATCCTTAGCAGCTGGAATAGTGCCCATGAGAAATATTCAAAACCATTTATTTGTATAATAAATACATGAAGAATGAATACATATTCAGGTAAACATTTGACGAGACTATTATCCAGGGGTCAGAGATAGAATCAGTGGCAGGTGAAAAGAACAGTTCCCTCCTGTTCTGTCACCTCTCTACAATAAATGCACTTTGGTGGTATTGACCTTTTAGTAAAAACCTAATTCTCTATTCCACATCCTCTCATCCTCCAGAGAAGAGAAATAATCTAACCTATAACTTTATTAATGAATGAATCTTATTTAGGAAACAGTTATAGGCATTACCTATACTAGCAGCCACCACTGCATCACTTATAAAATAGTGCTTTCTGCTAGAAAAATCAATAAACCTGGACTATTATGACAATGACTCTGGTTTCCTCTTATGTAATTACAAATCCAAGTAATCAGATTGCTATTATTAGAATGACAATGCTTTATGAGATTTCACCTTAATCGTTCACAATAACTCCATTTTATTCAGTGATGGTTTAAATGATGTGCTTGCAAAATATATCATTATTTTTCACAGTAAATTGCATGAGATCTTGCGCAGTAGTTTTGAAATTACTGCTTGTCGTCACCACTATATACAACCACATAAACAGTATGTGGTTTGTACAGTAGATCATTTTTCTTGTTTATATTCAGTAAGCTCTCCGTGCTGCACACTAACACCAGCTGTTAAAAAACGACAGTAGTATTTTATGTCTCACTACCAAGATCCTTTATGTAGAGAAGTTTTTGTTTTTTCTTTCCCCAAACAGTATGTATTGCTGAGTAATGATAAAGGTTGGTATGATAAATAGGAGTATTTTTTCAAGGTTCATTTGCAATGTAAAATAGAATGTAAATAGAAAATTTACAGAAAAATCAAGTATGGATAAAGTCAGATTCTATACTTGAATCCAAGTCAGTCTGATTATTCAGGAATATCTGAAGGATAAAATAAGAATTATTTTATTTCTAAGGTTGTTCAAGGGGAATCCTAAAGATATATATGTATATGTGTAACATATAAGAATCTAAAATAAGTTAGTTTCAGTATCCCAAAATGTTTATTGATCTCTCTCTTTGCTATCTTTTCCCCTACTTTCTGTTGTTCCTACTTAATATTTTTCCTTTCTTCAGGAGAAAGTGAATCCCTCAAGGGCAAAGACCATATCTTTCATATTGAATATCTAATAGGTTTTGAAGAAATATACATGTCAGCTAACTAAAAATGGAACAGACTTTCTTGAAACCATTTTCTATATTCAGAAAACACAAATATACTTGCTTAAACCAGAGTTGGAAAGTTTCTTTAAGTCTTTGTATTTTTAATGGTCTCCACCAACGTACTTAGATAAGACACTTGCAGCCAACTGCACACAAGGTGAGACCACAGGCTGGGTTTCAAGATCAGTGTTGCCTAACATATGTCAGGTAAAAAATGTCTGACACTATTAATTATCATGCAGGCTGAGGGCCTGTCACAGAATGTAAAACATTACACTATGTTAAGATCTAAGACATTTTGTGCTTTAGATAAACACCTAGGACTAAAAATAAAATGCAATTAGAATTAGTATTTGTTATTAAATAGATTTTATTTAATTGCATACTAAAAATAAAATGCAATTAGAATTAGTATTTGTTATTAAATAGTAGATTTTATTTTTTATTTATTTATTGAGATGGAGTCTCACTCTGTCATCCAGGTTGGAGTGTAGTGGCACAATCTTAGCTCACTGCAACCTCTGCCTCCCAGGTTCAAGCAGTTTTCTGCCTCAGCCTCCTGAGTAGCTGGGATTACAGGCACCTGCCACCACTCCGGGTTAATTTTTTTGTATTTTTAGTAGAAACAGGGTTTCACCACCTTGGCTAATCTTGAATTTCTGACCTCATGATCTACCCACCTTGGCCTCCAAAAGTGCTGGGATTATAGGTGTGAGCCAACATGCCCAGGCTAAATAGTAGATCTTTATATGTGATTGTGAATAAAAGGTAAATAGTACTTAAGTTCAGAAATCTATTGTAAATGTTACCTTATAAACAGTTGAATTTTTCTTATAATAACTAGAGTCCTGAGTCTTATTCTAGCTTCCATTAGTAGCTTGACCAGTCCTTCTAGATGTATTTAACATTTCCAGGGGCAGTCACATTAGATTTTACACTAGTTCTAATTTAATCCAGATGACAAAGTCCTATGGTGAAGAAAATTAGGAAGTTTCCAAATTGTGTATACTCAAGTCAAATCACATATCTATCATATGTTAAAATATTTGTGTATACTATATATGTGTATGCACATGTATGTATTTTTATTTAAAATGGGAGGGTTCATGTAAAAACCTTTGAAGGTCAATGTCTGCTCCATTGCAGGGGAAGCTATCTAGAGAAACTTTGGCTTTCATATATCTATTAAGTATACATTTAAACATATGTAAACATGTCTGAATTCTATTATATTGTGACATTTCATTGATATTCTGTGAATAGTAATGTAGTGATATGCTTTTTAGTACCACAACTTGTCCAAAGATCTCATAATCAGCTACTGTATCAGGAATTCATCCCAATTTTTTTCTGAGTAACTACAACGGGTGTTATAAGAAATACTTAACCTGTTATGAGAGAACCCCATAGGTTGTCACTCAAGATTATTTTAATCTCAGCTTATATCCAAAATGAACACACTTGACTGTTTTGTCTCTAAGTTAAAGGCCAGGAAGAAGCCGCTGGAACAGGGAGTGAGCGTGGAGACCTCTAGGGGAGTAAAAAGTGAAAAGTCCTGACTGAGCGGGCAGAGTCAAATGGCAGAGGCCAACACCACAACTTTCACAAATATCTGCTTTAGAAGAGGGGCAGATGACTGTTTTAGTAGACCTCATCTGAGCCTCTGAGTTTATCATAAAGACCACAGAGGAATACATGTAGGAGGCATATCATATAAATTACACACAGCTATGAGGGGAGTTAGACCATAGCCCTGAGTCATCAAAATGGGATTAACTGCTATTCAACAACATACACTAAGGAGTCTGGAAAGGCTCTGTTGTATGTTTTAGAAATATTTACAGCAAAATAGATGCCCGTTTTTAAGTTTAGTCCTTATAGGAATCCATTTCCATTGCCTGGAAATTCTGTTTTCTAGAACTAGTATTAGTGTACAGCATAGCATATTTTTCATTCTTTTTACAAGTAGAAACACACCATTCATTCATTTTGGTATAGACAGTACTTAATAGGAGGTGTGAAATGTAGGTCTTCAATAATGTTTGTTGGCTTAATTGCTAAATTGATTCTGATAGAATTCCATTTTCAGAGGTGAAAAGTAGTACCTATCAGCAGATATAGATGGCTTGATATAATAAATCTGTCATGATGGTAAGTAAAGAGTTAAATGAAATTTCTCCCTGACTGTGACTAGAATTGCTAAATGTTTTGGGGGGAAATGCCTATATTTTTCGAGGCATTTGCTGATGTGAAATTCAGAAACAATGTTTTTCTATACATCATGTCTTTACATGGAAGAAATTATAGACAAAAACTAAACTAACAAATCTGCCTTATTGTATTCCTTGTAAGATGACCAGAAAAGAAATGTGTTGGTGTTTTTAACAAAAGATACATCTGTCTTCATAGGTGGTGAGGGAAACATTAATAGGTATTTTCTAGGAAAGAAACAATGATTTTCTGCCTGAAAAATAAAGAAGAACAAAACAAAACAGAGATAAAAAGCCCTCCCATACTTGGTGTCTACCCCATGACTAGGTACAGTTATGGAGTGGTCATTTGAAACATGTAAAAATGTATTCACATGTTTCTATCTATGATTAACTACCAGTCTTGATACTGCAGTTTGAAAAGCTGAGATTGCAAGCTTTTTCTCTATTTTGGTTTCTAAAACTTTTCAGGAACTGAAAGTTTACACATACACATGGCAACACAATTTTAATTTCTCTAAATGATTCATATACTCTTTATTCTCATTTATTTTTATACATTCGAAGAAAAACAGGAAAAATAGAGACTAGCAATACTGCTCTAGGCAGCCTGGGCAAAGCGTTAAGTGTAGTGGTGATTTATTATTACAATAATCTTTTTCTGGACACCTATTCTGTTCCAAGTGCTTAAAAAATACTCCTAGTAGGTTTTTGCTGGTGGCCTACATCACAATCGAAACATTAAGGAGGAGAGCAAGTAGAAGGCACTGTCAAGAAGGTTATCATAGGTCACTTGATTTCTTTGCTTTTGTGTGACAAACTTCAAATTCCATCCACTCTAGAGGAAGAATAAAGTGGAAACATTGAATATAGGAGAATAGTTTAATTGTTCTCTTTTCAAGGTAGAATCAAAGACTAGAGCAGAAGGCAACCAGGAGTTAAAAACAAATCGATGCATGCATATTGAAAGGAAATTAATTAAGAAGAGAAATGAACTGGTAGCAGGTTTAAAGTGAACAAATTTGGAAAGCTCAGGAAAACAAGGGAAGACATGATAAAAGTAAAAAAAATAAAGAAAAGTAGTTTAGTAAAGAGAGACATGAGCCTCACCAGACTGTGAAAAGAAAGGCGTGGGATGTCAGGATAAAACAATCAAAACAGGGATGAGGAGTTCAGAACTTGTCACAGTGACAAAATGCTTTGTAGATTGTAAGAAAGCTTCTGCAGGAGACTGCTGGATACAAAGTAAAAACATAAGGAAATTGTAAAGAATCTAAGTGAAATTAGCTATTCTTTTAGTTTTATTGTCATAATAAAGTAATTAATATTAATGTTGCTTAGCTGACAGTCAGCATTTATTAGGTCAAGAATTTGAAAACTATTCCAAATCTGTAATATAGATTAAACAGGCTTATGGATTTTTACCTTTACTGTTTGAGATCTGGAAAATTAGGAATATCCTTGCCTAATTATTTTTGTCTTTCAAGTTGGGTCTGACCATAATTCACTGTCTGCTAAAAAAAAAAAACTTTATGTGCTACTGAAGAGAAACATGGATTGAATATGGCTTTGCTCACGTCATTCTCATTTACACTTGTGAACATGACTAACTACTGTCATCTGTAAAACAACATTTTTGTAACCTAAAGAGACAATATTCATAGCAGTTAAGGTAGGACTTTAGAAACAAACTGTCTAACTTTATTGCACACTGTGTGACTTTAGAATAAATATTCATTCTCTATGTCTCATAACCTACAAAGAACTGGAAGATAATATTATACACCTCATTGAATTATATGAAGATTAAATGACTTAGTATTAGGGCCGACAGATTTAGCAAAAACAAAAAATAAGAAAACAAACACCCAGCTAAATTAGAATTTCAGATAAACAACAATATTTTTTGTATGAGTAATAATAATACTTAGTATGAGATATAGTTATACCAAAATACTCTGTGTTGTTTATCAGAAATTTAAATTTAACTGGACTTCCTGTGTTTTAACTGGCAGCCCTACTAAATATATGTAGTTGTGTTACTTTGTCAATACTATATACACATTTTTCACTATGCAGTGAAGTAACTTACTATGGCATACCAGTTCCTTTCCTTTTAATTACTTCTTCCAGGATCAGTCCAGTATAATTCTTACATGTATTTGCTCTAAAAAGGGCTATGAATGACCATTTGAAAGTATAATCATGTAATAAAGTGTTTTTAAGTTCCCTGAGTGTCTTACAAAAATAATTTTATAGGAAGATAAATTTTAGCACTAAAAGCCCCCTCAGAAGTTGTTTCCTGTTGGTGATAATGATAGTGATAATGAGGACTCTGCTACAGTTAAAACTCTTCTACAAAATTGATTATGCAATTAAAACAGTAAAAAAGGACGACTATTTGAGATGAAAAAAACCCCAAGCAGTAGCCTATTCCAGTTGTCTACCCAGGTATAATTCCTAGAGACTTCGAATACGGTGTCAATTGTCTATTAGATAAAAGTGACAATAACTAAAGTTTCCTTCTTTCCTTTAAATCCTCTGTCTTCTCTCCAGGTTTTCCCCTTGTCTATGTCTTTGTCTCAGTTGGGCATCACCCAAAGCCCACTCATATGCTAGGTATTAAAAGATTGCTATGGAGTTAACTGATGACTGATTCTGGATGAAACTGTTGTTTGTACAGGGTTTGTAATTATGTAAGAAACACTTAAAAATGCAATGTATCTCAGAGCCAAAAAAAAAAAGACTCAATATTAATGAAAAGCAGGAAGGTATTTCAGATGAAATGACCTGCTTGTATAATTCTGTGTCACATGATAAGGCATGATGCAAACATCTAGCTCATTACTAGACTCTTTCTTTATAAAACAAAAAAATAATATCCTGCACCAAGTAGCACTGTTTCTTCTTTTAAAAATTCTTTCAAATCATATTCCCTTTATTTGGCATGTCCACAATTTCTGCTTTTCTCTCTCTTTTTTCTGTCTCTCTCTCTCTCTCTCTGTATCTTTCTTTCTTTTTCATAAGATTTCATGGTATAATTTCAAGTTTCTACATGGTGAAATTATAGCACAGAAAGTAGTTTAATGTTAATTACATAGATCAGGGCTGTCCAATCTTTTGGCTTCCCTGGGCCACATTGGAAAAAGAATAATTATCTTGGGCCACACGTAAAATACACTAACACTAATGATAGCTAATGAGTTAAAAAAAAAATCTCATGATGTTTTAAGAAAGTTTATAATTTGTGTTGCAATGCATCAGAGCTGCCCTTAGCTGCATGTGGCCTGAAAAGCCATCAAACTTGACCTAGATAGATCCAAGAATTAAACTGAGTTTCAGTGAACTCTAGTTCATTGCCTAAATATTCTCTCTATCCACACACTCTATTGCAACAACAGAAGAAGGAATAGTTGACAAGTAGACCACTAAATTGCTAAAGTTAAAAAGGCAGCATAACATGTTCTTAGGCATTGAGTATTGTGTGTGTGTGTGTGTATGTGTGTGTGTGTGTGTGTGTGTGTGTGTGTATACACCCTCTCTATATATTTGTTGCTTATAGCTTCCACAGCAGATTTCAATGGAATTCAAGTTTTATTGAGCACCCACTGTGCACAAGCTTTGAGCTAGATTGAGGAAATATATAAAAGAAACACACATTATACTTGATTCCTGTTCAGTATAGTGGAGGAAAGTTAAGTTCACTAAAAGCTATAAGATACTTCAAGTGCCCTTAAATTGTGCTTTGGGGAGTCAGAGATCACATTTAAAATACTTGAAGCTGCAATGAAAAATTTATATGGAAATATAATTGATACTTAATCTCTTTTACCAGACAAAGGATCTTATTGCAAGTTTAACTGAGGACAATTACAAGTGACAATCATTGGTTTAGTTTTAGAACCTGTGCAGTGACAGCACACAGTGGGTGTTCAATTAGCATGTGCTAAATTTTGAAAAGAATCCATGAATCTTAAGGCAGTAACGGACCTTACTTGGCTATTACGGTAGCAGGGAGAACACGTAATTCATTTTTGCCTGACACTAACAAAGTGTCCTTCTGCTTTTCTGGGCAGCCACTAAAATGTATAAAACTGCTCTGGATGATTATTTAGAGTCCTCTCAAACTGTTCTTTTCTATTTTTAAGTATGTAATAATTTACGTTAAAGAAAATAGAAGGGAAAATTTGAAATTATTTATAACTTGTCACCTCTTGGTTTTTATTTTGGTGCAGTTTGTCTAAAGGAAGAAGCAGCATAAATAATCATACGTATTTTTATTATTAATAATTTATTATTTCTTATGAAGTGTTGGGCCACATGCAGGGTGCTTGTGCTAGTTCACTGATTCATCACGACTCCTGGCAATTGCTCTCATTGTTAGGGTTTTGTAGACAAAGAAACAGGTTTTGAGAGATTACCCGTCATAACTAGGAAATAAGGATTTGAGATGTGAACTCAAGCTGCATGACTCTAACAGAAAACCAAAGTTTTTAATTAGTTTGCATTGTCATTTCAAAAACTCAAGACTCAATTTAAAATATTTATATGTCCTGGGTCCCTAGATCATATTAAAATGTACTAATCTCATTTAGAGTTGTATTTAATGTTATAATAATTTCTCTTTCATGCCCTGAGCATGTTTAAATTCTAAGAAGATTTATAGCACTTACATCATGATGTTTTAAAATAACTATTTTACATTTGATTTTTACCATGACCTTAATGCAGTTGATTCTGTATTAAGAGAAGAAAATAAACTGGTGGTCAGAGAAGATGTCAGAGCCCTCATGACACACAGGAGGTATTCTCTAGGACAGAGGAGATCACTGAAGCCTGAAAAATACTGATTCCTGGCAGATCTGACAGTCATTTGGATCTCTGTCTATGTCATTAGTTCACTGGTGACAAGAGGTTCTCTGGCTGGATGGAAACAGATGTCAGTTGCTTGAGTGGTATTGCTCACAGATAAGATAAAAGTACTCTCCAACTGCAAAAAGCAGCTTGCAGAGGGCAAAGGAACCTGCCAAATGTGGACCTTTTTTAAAAGCAATTTTTCATTGGTTCAGTCCTGATTCTTGGCTTTAACTCCATTAAGCCACCCACACATGGCCTCATAGTGACATATTTTATGTTTCCAATATTTGAACCCTTGGCTTCTCCTATTGATCCTATTCACTTTTAAAAGATCTCCCTGAGTCTGCCTTTTTCTTAGCTCACAATTGCTTTTCTGAATGTCAGCAGTTTCTCTGACTGAAGAGACAAGTAAAATACTTCCAGGCCAAGATATAGATATGATCTGATCTTCAAGATGCACCTTCATGAATGAAATTATGCCATTTTACTTTGTAAAGGTCCAGGGGAACCTGATGTGTTGGCAACATTTCCCTTCTTCCTGCCACATTCTGGTTCTCCTTTCATTGGCTGCTCATATCTGATGTCATTCTCAATCTTATCTCAATTTTCAGCTGAAGCTGTTTCCTTAATGCGACTCAAACATCAACAGAAAGGAAGAATTTAGTCTAGGCTTATATTCATTTTTATGGATACAAATGAGTCAAAACATGGTTCTCAGAGTGTGCAAAACAGGAGGTCCTGTTAAAACACAGGTTGTTCAGCCCCAGTCCAAGTTTCTGGTTGTGTGCATCTGGGATGGGGCCTAGAAATTTGCATTTCTAGCAAGTTCCGAGGTGATGCTACTGCTGCTGTAGTCTGTGAGCCACACTTTGAGGACCTCTGATTTAGAGTAATTTATGTTGTTGCCTTGATTTCCTACTTAATTATCAGATGACAGAAACCCAATCCAAACTGGTTTAAGCCAGGAAAAGAATTTAGTGGATCATATATATGAAATTTTAGGATTTATGGCTTAAGATATATCTGGGTTTAGAATCTCAGAATGTGTTGTAAGTAGTTTCCCTTCATCTCTGGTTCCTCTGGGTCATCTTCCTTTTGAGGCTGGTTCTGATGAGAGGGAAAAACTGACTACCAGCATCTCCAGGCATTTACATACTAATAGATTCTTGTTTTTGTTGACTTTACATGGGAAGAGAATGTCTTTTTTTCAGTAATCTCATTGATAATCTTGAGGTTAATTTTATTATAAAATTTAGGTTGTGTGCACATCCTTAAACCAAACCCTGAAGCTGAAGAGATGAAAAGATTATTGTAGCCTTTTAAACATGACCACGGGGACAGAAATAAAATCAGGGATATTGGTCAGAAGATGCAATAATGTGTGGATTTGGGCAGGCAAAAATAACTATTCACTCTATCTAAAGATGCATATTTCTTTGAAGAAATGGAGAGATTAGTTAACTGAATGCATAAAAATCCCAGCATGATGCTGTACACATATAACTACTCAGTATGTATTTGTTAAAAATGCATTAAGACTGGTCAAATTAGTTAAAATTTAAGTATAATTAAATCACTATTCCTGGACTTAGGTTAATTTGTCTTTAATAGAATCCAGACTTGGAAAGCATAGGTTAAAATTAAATATCTAATAAATAAAGATATTATTAATTTTCTTAAAATATTTCACTAAATGTTAATTTTCTTACTTAGATTTAATACTTGATTTGACACAAACTAAGTTATATAACTATATATAATTGTTATATATATAACTCTCTCTCTCCCTCTCTCTCTCCCTCTCTCTCTCTCTCTCTCTCTCTCTCTCTCTCTATATATATATATATATATATATATATATATATATATATGTAAAAATCTGAAAGCAAATCTAAATTATGCAATAGGCAGGATCCATACTCTGTATTTAATCATTAGAAATTAAAAAAAAAAAAAAGAAACACTTCTAGGCAAAGATGAAAACTTTTCCAATTTTCTTATTCTTTTACACTACGGATTCCTAGTCTCTAAAAATTAAGAAAGGTAAAAAAGAAAGGAAGAAAGAAGGAAAAGAAAGAAAAGGGGGAGGAAGGAAGGTAGGAAGGAACAAACTGAAAACCTCACACTGTAATTTATATATTGATTGTATATATTTGAAAATGTGGATAAAAGTATCCATGATTATTGGTGATACTGTTAATTTGAGAGTACTGAATGTCTTTTTACTAAAATTTTATGTGTAGCACAGTTTAAAGGTAAAAGGGTTTTATGAAGCATCAGGCTCAAGAATCTGAAACTACCATCCTTAAGGCAACATTCTGATAACATCCCAGCCTTGACTCATTTCAGCACAGAAATGGTGCTTAATTTCTTTTCACCCATTTATTTATTTTTCTATTAAGGGTGATTGTATGCCTAGAACAAGCCTAGTGATAGGGTGGAGGGAGAGATGCTGAGCATGAAGTGTGCACTTAAATTTTAGCACTTTAAGTAAGCCCCTTCCTCTATCATTGACCAAAAAAAGTAAAGAGAAAAGTCACCATCACCAAGGGAATCAGATAAAGGGACAGGGGAGGAAAGCCTGCCAGCCAGCACACTGACCTGCTTTTTTCCTAAAAAAGCAGGTAGGCAACAATAGCAAAAAGAAAGGGAAAAAATTAAAGGAAAGAAAAGGAGCCTTAAAACAGCCTGCTTGAAGGCTGTGTTACTGTAAGGAGTTACAGATACTTCCACTGTGTTTTTTTTTTTTTTTTGGCGGGGGTGGCAGTTTATGATCTCTATCATCAAGGAGAGCAAAAAGCTTTTGAAAACATAAAACGGAGGTGAATTTACCCTTTTGAGTCCTCTCCCCTCTGTTTACCACTGCCGTCACAGTTGAGGCAGTCAGTCAGAGACCAGAAAAGGATTCATCTTGAGATATATTCTGGAATTAAACCCAGGATTTGAGTTTTGTTTAATGACTGGGCTAAAAAAATCACAATGAACAATGAATAGAAAGAAAAAAAACCAGAGATGATTTTTAAAAACATTATCCCATCCCCATCACTTCATGACAGGGAGAGTTAAAGCAAGCTCTGTTGAAATCCATCTGTTTCAAGTGGCTTTAGTCAGGGCCTTTTGCTTTACAAGGAAATGACAATTCTGCCTATTTTTGATAAGGATGCTCTCTTCATGGCACTGCTTTTCACAATGAAGCACCTTGCAATATTTCTCTTTCTTTAAAATCACTGGTATTGCCCTTTATTAAAATCCACTTGCCTTAAAGTTATTTAGGAATTACTATGTTACTAAAGTTTCAGGATCTTCCAGACTGAAATAGCCATGAATGAACTTTCTGTCTGATTCCAAATGCACCGGTTTCTTTATTCTCCTTCTACACTGGCCTCATTGTTACAGCCCAAAATGGCAGCTGTATGGTTCAAGTGGGCAGCCTCTCTCTGAAAATCAAAGAGAAAATACCGTCTGTTTCAGCATAACATAACTATTGTATACTTATATTTTACTTATTATTCCCTGTTGTTTGGCTTTCATAACAGAGGAAATATAAGGCTACTCTCTTGTTCCTGAAAGGAGCTTTTTAGTAAACATGATTATCCAATGTAAAAATGCCAAACATATTCCACTGCTGATTCTATTTCTTTGCTTAGGATGCCAAATAGATGATGCTACTGGCAAGAAAAAAACACTTTTTTTCCCTACTCAATCTGAATTTCTATTTTCCTTACAGCCAACACACTGAGTGCAGGTCTACATATGTATACACATATACGGATATTTGTAGCCAAATTTACCATTGGCTTTCAAGACTTTCTAGCATGTGGAGAATACATCTAAATTCGAGTTCTAGTAGGTTTCTCTTGATTTTTCACATCTCAAGTAAATAAGAGTGAAATATAGTTGAATTCTTCCACTGAAGTGTTGCCTGTCATACCTAAAATACTCTCTTGACATGGCATACTTCATTGAGAATTCAGCAATCAGTATTATTTGTTCTTTGAAAATATTTTAGGTAAGAAGTAGGCAAACTTTGCTTAAAAACTTAATAAATATTGTATTATATGTATCGTTGACTTCAGGCCCACATGTGGTGGAATATTTTTCCACTTTTTTCTAATCATCGCCATGATTATTTAACATTGAGGAGCTGTGAATCTCAGCACATCCAGATTGATAGGGAATCCATTTAAAACCAGGAGAACTGCCTGAACCCAGGAGGCGGAGGTTGCAGTGAGCCGAGATCGCGCCATTGCACTCCAGCCTGGGTAACAAGAGTGAAACTCCATCTCAAAACAAACAAACAAACAAACAAACAACAAAAAAAAAAACAGTAACCGTTAGTTACGTTTTGTTTGGATGACTGGCTTATTTAAATATTTTGAATGAATCCTTTTAGCTAATGTAAAAGAAATAGTCTTGACAGCACTGTTTTCTCTCACAGCAGACAAAGACTCTTTTAACTAGTAAACTCGTCAAAAGCCCATCCCTTCATGACAGGGAGAGTTAAAGCTAGCACAGTTTCCTCAAGTTCTCAGTTGTTTGCAATGGAAATGTCTCTCTCACTAAGGCGACTGTGGGGAAGAAATGTTGGAGCCTTGACTCAATATTTAATCAATGACAGGCTCTCCTCACATTATCTTTATCTCTCCCTCTTTTTCTTTCTTTCTTTTTTTTTTTTTTTTGAGATGGAGTCTTGCTCTGTCACCCAGGCTGGAGTGCAGTGGCGCGATCTCAGCTCACTGCAACCTCTGCCTCCTGGGTTCAAGCAATTCTCTTGCCTCAGCCTTCCAAGTAGCTGAGATTACAGGCATCTGCCACCACATCCAAGTTAATTTTCTATCCTTAGTAGAGACGGGGTTTCACCTTGTTAGCCTGGCTCTTCTTGAATTCCTGACCTCAGGTCATCTGCCTTCCTTGGCCTCCCAAAGTGCTAGGATTACAGGCGCGAGCCACCATGTCCAGCTTCTCTCTCCCTCTTTCATTCTATCACCACTCATGTTGGAAGTGATAGCTCTCTGAAATATCATGGGAAAAAAATCCAAATACTTTAAAAACAGCAAAATCATTTTTTTTTTTTTTTTGGCCTCTGCTTTAAGTTTCATATGATTATTTTGTAACAACACGTTGTTGTTTGGGGAAAACACCCAAAGTGAGATTTCTTCACTTGAAATTGTCATTGATATTTGCTGTGAGAAATTAAGTAGCCTATTTTCAGAAAAAAATTAAGCACTAAGAAATGATTTAGAATGATTATATGTATATATAATTTATTACTCATTTTTACTCACCAAGTCTCTGAATTCACCGCAAGAATACAGTGGAAATACTTGAGCTTCCAGCTGTTGAACAGTAGCACAAATTCCCACACACACTCACTTTTCGGCCTCTGAGGACAGTCTCCTTTCTCTGTCTACCAAGCTCTCTGCACTTTCCTTTGCCTTCCTCATGCCTATAGATTTCAGCTTCAGACCCATGCCTGCAATTCAAAGAAGACTTTTTCTTAAAGATAACCTTGCTCAATTTATAACCTACATTATCTACCTGATTATTTGATTAATGTGTACTTTTCCCACAATTTTGTAAATGTCATAATGTCAGGAAATATGCCATGTCTTCTTCTGCTTATCTCCTCGTTTCTAGTAGTGACAGATAGTTTTGAACTTAGTAGTATTTGTTCAGTAAATACATGAGAGCCATTAAAAAGAATTTTCACCGGTATAAAGTCTGCTTCAAAAGAAAGGAGTTTATGATTACTTTTGGAATTTACAAAAGCTTTCCCATATCCTTCAAATAAAATTTTCTTTATTATAAAAGTTCCTGTTACATCTTGGGAAGTAAGCTCTTTTAGATATAAATGAAACATCTTTGGTTAAAGCCTGATAGTTCCTTGGGATCACGATTCCCTATATTGACTCACATCTTGAGGGGTAAACATTGAAAAAGATGTTTTGGATTTTTCTTTTAAATAAATACACTAGTTATAATGTTATATTTTTCTTTTGCATTTTGACTCATGTTAAAGAGAATCTCAAACATAATTAAATTTAACTGAAATTTTCACAAGATGGGATACCAGTTAATCAAAGATCTTCTATAATCAGGTCCACTATTGTAGTAGAATATTTTCATGTATTGCATACCTAGTGATTTCAACAGACAGAATCCCTGCTCTGCAAGAATACACCATCAACATTTCTAACAATGAGGTACTGAACAGCAGTAAGGCTGAGGGATTCAACCGGGAGCTTGCCTTGGGGGAAAGATTAGCACTAGAACCCAGAGATCTGAGATAAAAAACAGATCTTTCTCCACACCATTTTAAGGAGTGTGTGTGTGTGTGTGTGTGTGTGTGTGTGTGTGTGTGTGTGTGTGTGTATTCTTGTCCTTCTAAGACATGGTCAAGGTAAAGGCCACAAAAAGAAAAGAACATCTATTAAACTCATGTTCTATTTTGGTAACTTAAAAATTACAATGAAAATAGTCCCTCATGTAAACAGAACATAAAAGGGCAGATATATTTATGCTGTAGCCATACAAAGTTAGAGAAAGATAATTTGGCCTCTACTTAGGAAAATAATAATTAAATTGATTCATTGATTTACTTCGTTTTCTTTTATTAAGAGACAGGGACCAGACGTGGTGGCTCATACCTATAATCCCAGGACTTTGGGAGGCCAAAATGGGCAGATTAGTTGAGGTCAGGAGTTCAAGACCAGCCTGGCCAACATGGTGAAACTCTGTCTCTCCAGAAATATAAAAATTAGCCAGGCATGGTGGCGCATGCCTGCAACTCCACCTACTTGAGAGGCTGAGGCAGGAGAATCACTTGAGCCTGGGAGGCAGAGGTTGCAGCTAGCCAAGATTGCATCATTGCGTTTCAGCCTGGGCGACAAGATGGAGACTCCATCTCAGAAAAAAAAAAAAAAAAAGACAGGGTCTTGCTCCTTACTCCAGTGGAGTACTTGATTGTACTCCTTTGCCCAGGCTGGAGTGCAGTGGTGCAATCATGGCTGTTTGCAGTCTCAAACTCCTGGGCTCACATGATCCTTCCATCCTTATTTAAAAGATGTGACATTTTTAAAAGGTTTAGTAAAAACGAATCATATTGGATTGAGCCCATTACTTTTCAAATTTCATTAGAATAGGTACATTTGCTGAACAAATGGTACCGTAAGAAAATAATAGTTGACATCTATAACATTTAAATCTAAGCCAAAAATCTTGTGTGAGCTAACATTATGATTAGTATTTAGGATATCAATGATGATTTGGTTAAATAATCAGAACAGTTCATCATTAGCTATATAAAGAGGAAATCTTAGCATTATCAATATTTTATATTTCAGCTTACTGTGGGGATTTACAGTTAGAAATCAACATCTTTGAAATGCTTCTGAGTGTTACGGAAAGAGAAACATACAAAACAAATGTCCCTGAAGGTTCTTGTACCTTTGAGAAATTCCTGAAGCCAAATTATAGAAACATGGCCAGAAACACTTTCCTGAGAAACTGATGTGGTTTGGCCTACATTTTAAATGAAATCTTTCTAATGATAATTGAAGCATCACATTCTCCAAACAAAATATTAACGGAGGTCCTGGTCCTGAATTGCTTTTTGTCTATACTAACAAAGCTTTGATTTAATCATCACAGACAACCTATATTTTTTAAAGTATTCTATTTCTACAAAATACGAGTCTTACTGAAGGCTGAATGTAAGTTTTTCTCTCTTTTCACATTCTGATAGATGTAAACCCACAGTTCTCTGCATGAGAACATTCTTAAGTACAGTTCACTTGGGTGTTCATATTGTTTCTTCTCACTCATTAACACTTGTTAAGTTATTCATGATATACTCCTATTCTTATAATGTCAAACTAGTTATATATCATATTATTTCCCCTTGTATACTAGCCTTCAGAAGCTTAAGAAATACATACATATCTTCATGAGTAGTCATACTATTCATAATGTAAAGCCACAGTAAAAATTTACTGTCATATTTTTTAAAGTCAAATGTTGTCCTAGAATAAGTGGTCAGATAACAAAAGTTGTCCTTTTTTCTTATTGGCTAATAAATATTTGTTAAATATCTAGTATTTTATAATTTTAAGTAAAAGTTATTGATATTTTATTACCAATAGTTTCCAGCAAATAAAAATGTAAAATCACCTTGTTGTATTATTTACTTTCTCATTTGGTCTTGACATTTTTCTCTAGAGAGTGGCTATAAACTGTAGCTCTGCCCTGATGGGACCCCAGGAGATTTGGTCATGGATGTTTACAGTGTGTCCTTCATGGGATACTTCTTTATCCTGGTGGATGGTCCAATGCCCAAGTGTCTGACACATGACCAGATTTTCTATTAAAAAAAACTTGTTTATAGAAGTTGGCCCCTGAATTCATGATGGTTTGACTTACAATATTTTTGAGTTTATGATGGGGCAAAAGCAATACTCATTCAGTAAAAACTACACTTCAAATACCCAAATACCCAAACAACCATTCTGGCTTTTTACTTTCAGGATCATTTCCAGTTAACTATATGAGATATTAAACTTTATTATAAAATAGATTTTGTTTCAGATAATTTTGTCTAACGTAGGCTAATGTAAGTGTTCTTAACATATTTAAGGGAGGCTAAATTAAGCTATGAGTTCAGTAAGTTAAGTGTATTAAATGCAATTTTGACTTATAATATTTTCAACTCTGATGGCTTTGTTGTGATATGACCTCATCATAACTTGAGGGATATCTGTGCTAGCCTGTAACCTTAGGGCTCTTTTCTGACCTGTATCTAGCTTATGTCTACCAAGATAGCCACTCCCTAGGATAACCCCGGTATAAAAATAAGTTAGCTTTGGGCACTCAGGTGAGATACAGAGGAGACAACACAACAAAATACATGCAATAACAGAAGCAATGTGGTACGTACACATCCCAAAGAGGTGAGCACAGCACACCTTGCAGGGCCAACAAGAAATGGGGAGCCAGCTAGAACATGCATGATCAACCAGAGTCAGTGGGTGGAGAGCAAGATAGAGAGTCAGAGACCCAAGGGGCTAAGCCTTTATTGAGGTCCAGGGCATTGCTTAGGCAGCTTTCCCTTGGGGAGTTCTAACTGGTGGGTTTAGAGCAAGCAGGCTGCAGCTCTATGGGGTCATATGGTGACTGAGAGGTCACCACAATGACATTATCAGTGCAGTCCATGAGGGTTGAGAGGGTCAGTGGAGCAAGTCAAGTAGGTTTTATCTACTTGTCCCATAGGTCAGGTGGTCAACAGGAGGCAGTTTATAAGGTGGATATCCAGATTGACCACACTGAGGAACTGGGAGAAGGCAGACTCTCAGAAACTATGTACAAAGGTAACTAAACCCTGCTTCTGGTATGACTGTTAAACTTGACATTTTTTTAATTGTACTGTAAGTTCTAGGGTACAGTGCAGAACATGCAGGTTTATTACATAGGTATACACGTGCCATGGTGGTTGGCTGCATCCATCACCAGCTCATCTACATTATGTATTTCTCCTAATGCTATCCCTCCCCTATATCCCTACCCCTGATAGGTCCCGGTGTGTGATGTTCCCCTCCCTGTGTCCGTGTGTTCTCATTCTTCAACACCTACTTGTAAGTGAGAACATGTGGTGTTTTAAATTGGATGCCAAGGCAACAATTATAAGAATTCACTGGATACCTCCTACAGTTTAAACAGTTCCCCATCAACCATTTTATGGGGTGATGTAAAATGGACCTCTTCCACAACCTGTCCAGAAGGTTCCAGTCCATCTAGTAAGTCTAAACTAGAAAACAGTTTTCATTGTGAACTGAGATCCTTCCCTGAAAGGCCTGTCTAGACAGTGATTTTGCTCTATTTTATTTTAATATTTTTAAATTTATTTATTATACTTTAAGTTCTGGGGTACATGTGCAGATCTTGCAGATTTGTTACAAAGGTATACACGTGTCATGGTAGTGGTTTGCTGCATCCATCACCCTGTCATCTACCTTAGGTATTTCTCCTAATGCTATCCCTCCCAATCCCCAAACCCCTGCTGTTCCTCCTCTAGCCCCACAACCCCTAGGCCCCAGTTTGTGATGTTCCCCTCCCTGTGTCCCTGTGTTCTCATTGCTTAACACCCACTTATGAGTGAGAACATGCAGTGTTTCGTTTTCTGTTCTTGTGTCAATTTGCTGAGAATGATGGTTTCCAGTTTCATCCATGTCCCTGCAAAGGACAGAAACTCATCTTTTTATGTCTTTATAGTATTCCATGGTATATAAGTGCCATGTTTTCTTTATCCACTCTATCACTGATGGGCATTTGGCTTGGTTCCAAGTCTTTGCTATTGTGAACAGTGCCACAATAAACATATTTTATATTATTTTTAAGCACAAGGAGACATTAGATTTATTTGTCTGAATAAATAAAAAATTTAGAGTTAATTCTTTGAGAATCATGGTGTCTAGTTCTTTAATTACTTATTTGAATAACTAGTTATCTGTCATAAAAATGCGTATATTACATAAAACTCAATGCTAATTTTAATACAAAAGAATAAAGTTATTGCTTATAAAGAGTATAATATTGCCCTGGCTAGATAATACATCTAAAACTCAATAAAATTTAGATTTTATTTTTAGTATGAATATAAATCTTATAAAAGTTTAAGCTAGTCAGTGTTCATTATATTCATTTTTTTTTTTAATTTTTATTGCATTATAGGTTTTGGGGTACATGTGCAGAACGTGCAAGATAGTTGCATAGGTACACACATGGCAGTGTGTTTTGCTGCCTTCCTCCCCTTCACCCACACTTGGCATTCATCCCCAGGCTATGCCTCCCCAGCACCCCCCGCTGTCCCTCCCCCATTCCCCCCAATATACCCCAGTGTGTAGTAGACCTCCTCCCTGTGTCCATGTGTTTTCCTTTTTCTCACCCACCTATGAGTGAGAATATGCGGTATTTCTTTTTCTGTTCTTGTGTCAGTTTGCTGAGAATAATGTTCTCCAGATTCATCCATGTCCCTACAAAGGACAAAAACTCATCATTTTTGATTGCTGCATAATATTCCATGGTGTATATATGCCACATTTTCCCAGTCCAGTCTATCATTGATGGGCATTTGGGTTGGTTCCAGGTCTTTGCTATTGAAAACAGTGCTGCAATGAACATTCATGTGCATGTGTCCTTATAGTAGAACGATTTATAGTCCTTTGGATATATACCCAGTAATGGGATTGCTGGGTCAAATGGAATTTCTAGTTCTAGGTCCTTGAGGAATTGCCACACTGTCTTCCACAATGGTTGAACTAATTTACACTCCCACCAACAGTGTAAGAGTGTTCCTATTTCTCCACATCCTCTCCAGCATCTGGTGTCTCCAGATTTTTTAATGATCGCCATTCTAACTGGCGTGAGATGGTATCTCAAAGTGCTTTTGATTTGCATCTCTCTAATGACCAGTGATGCTCTGAGCATTTTTTCATGTGTTGGTTGGCCTCATGTATGCCTTCTTTTGTAAAGTTTCTGTTCATATCCTTTGCTCATTTTTGAATGGGCTTGTTTGTTTTTTTCCTGTAAATCTGTTTGAGTTCTTTGTAAATTCTGGATATCAGCCCTTTGTCAGATGCATAAACTGCAAAGATTTTTTCCCATTCTGTTCGTTGCCGATTCACTCTAGTGACTGTTTCTTTTGCCGTGCAGAAGCTGTGGAGTTTGATTAGGTCCCATTTGTCTATTTTGGCTTTTGTTGCCAATGCTTTTGGTATTTTGGTCATGAAGTCCTTGCCTACTCCTATGTCCTGAATGATTTTGCCTAGATTTTCTTCTAGGGTTTTTATTGTGTCAGGTCTTATGTTTAAGTGTTTAATCCATCTGGAGTTAATTTTAGTGTAAGGTGTCAGGAAGGAGTCCAGTTTCTGCTTTCTGCACATGGCTAGCCAGTTTTCCCAACACCATTTATTAAACAGGGAATCCTTTCCCCATTGCTTGTTTTTGTCTGGTTTATCAAAGATTATATGGTTGTAGATATCTTGTGTTGCCTCCGATGCCTCAGTTCTGTTCCATTGGTCTATATCTCTGTTTTGGTACCAGTACCATGCTGTTTTGATTACTGTAGCCTTGTAGTATAGTTTGAAGTCTGGTAGTTTGATGCCTCCCGCTGTGTTCTTTTTGCTTAGAATGGACTTGGCTATGCGGGCTCTCTTTTGGTTCCATATGAAGTTCATAGTGTTTTTTTCCAGTTCTGTGAAGAAATTCAATGATAGTTTGATGGGGATAGCATTGATTATGTAAATTACTTTTGCAGTATAGCCATTTTCACGATATTGATTCTTCCTAACCATGAACATGGAATGTTTCTCCATCTGTTTGTGTCCTCTCTTATTTCGTTGAGCAGTGTTTTGTAGTTTTCCTTGAAGAGGTCCCTTACGTTCCTTGTGAGTTGTATTCCTAGGTATTTTATTTTCTTTGTAGCAATTGTGAATGGCAGTTCATTCTTGATTTGATTCTCTTTAAGTCTGTTATTGGTGTATAGGAATGCTTGTGATTTTTGCACATTGATTTTATATCCTGAGACTTTGCTGAAGTTGCTTATCAGTTTCAGGAACTTTTGGGCTGAGGTGATGGGGTCTTCTAGGTATACTATCATGTCGTCCGCAAATAGAGACAATTTGGCTTCCACCTTTCCTATTTGAATACCATTTATTTCTTTTTCTTGCCTGATTGCTCTGGCTAGAACTTCCAGTACTATGTTGAATAGGAGTGGCAAGAGAGGGCATCCTTGTCTAGTGCCAGATTTCAAAGGGAATGCTTCCAGTTTTTGCCCATTCAGTATGATATTGGCTGTTGGTTTTTCATAAATAGCTTTTATTAGTTTGAGATATGTTCCATCAATACCAAGTTTATTGAGGGTTTTTAGCATAAAGGGCTGTTGAATTTTGTCAAATGCCTTCTCTGTGTCAATTGAGATAATCATGTGGTTTTTGTTTTTGGTCCTGTTTATGTGGTGAATTACATTTATAGACTTGCGTATGTTGAACCAGCCTTGCATCCCCGGGATAAATCCTACTTGATCATGATGGATAAGTTTTTTAATGTGCTGTTGCAATCGGTTTGCCAGTATTTTATTGAAGATTTTTGCATCTCTGTTCATCATGGATATTGGCCTGAAGTTTTCTTTTCTTGTTGAATCTCTGCCGGGTTTTGGTATCAGGATGATGTTGGTCTCATAAAATGATTTGGGAAGGGTTCCCTCTTTTTGCATTATTTGGAATAGTTTCAGAAGGAATGGTACCAGATCCTCTTTGTGTGTCTGGTAGAATTCAGCTGTGAACTCATCTGGACCAGGGCTTTTTTTGTGTGTGGTAGGCTCTTAATTGCTGCCTCAACTTCAGACCTTGTTATTGGTCTATTCATAGTTTCGGCTTCCTCCTGGTTTAGGCTTGGGAGGACACAGGCATCCAGGAATTTATCCATTTCTTCCTGGCTTGCTAGTTTATGTACATAGAGTTGTTTGTAGTATTCTCTGATGATGGTTTGAATTTCTGTGGAATCTGTGGTGATTTCTCCATTATCGTTTTTTATTGCATCTATTTGGTTGTTCTCTCTTTTATTTTTTATCAGTCTGGCTAGTGGTCTGTCTATTTTGTTGAGCTTTTTGAATAACCAGCTCTTGGATTTATTAATTTTTTGAAGGGTTTTTCTTGTCTCTATCTCCTTCAGTTCTGCTCTGATCTTAGTTATTTCTTGTCTTCTGCTAGGTTTTGAGCTTTTTTGATCTTGCTCCTCTAGCTCTTTCAATTTTGACGATAGGGTATCAATTTTGGATCTCTCCACTCTTCTCATGTGGGCACTTATTGCTATATATTTTCCTCTACAGACTGCTTTAAATGTGTCCCAGAGACTCTGGTACATTGTGTCTACATTCTCATTGGTTTCAAAGAACTTCTTTATTTCTGCCTTCATTTCATTGTTTATCCAATCAACATTCAAGAGCCAGTTGTTCAGTTTCCATGAAGCTGTGCAGCTCTCAGTTAGTTTCTGAATTCTGAGTTCTAACTTGATTGCACCATGGTCTGAGAGACTGTTTGTTATGATTTCAGTTGTTTTGCATTTGCTGAGGAGTGCTTTACTTCCAATTATGTGGTCAATTTTGGAGTAGGTGTGATGTGGTGCTGAGAAGAATGTATATTCTGTGGATTTGGGGTGGAGAGTTCTGTAAATGTCTATCAGGTTTGCTTGTTCCAGGTCTGAGTTCAAGTCCTGGATATCCTTGTTAATTTTCTGTCTGGTTGATCTGTCTGATATTGACAGTGGAGTATTAAAGTCTCCCACTATTATTATGTTGCAGTCTAAGTCTCTTTGTAAGTCATTAAGAACTTGCCTTATATATCTGGGTGCTCCTGTATTGGGTCCATATATATTTAGAATTGTTAGCTCTTCTTGTTGTATCAATCCTTTTACCATTATGTAATGACCTTCTTTGTCCCTTTTGATCTTTGTTGCTTTAAAGTCTATTTTATCAGAGATGAGAATTGCAACTCCTGCTTTTTTTTGCTCTCCATTTGCTTGGTAAATCTTCCTCCATCCCTTTATTTTGAGCCTTTGTGTATCCTTGCATGTGAGGTGGGTTTCCTGGATACAGCACACTGATGGGTTTTGGTTTTGTATCCAATTTGCCAGTCTGTGTCTTTTGATTGGTGCATTTAGCCCATTTACGTTTAGGGCTAATATTGTTATGTGTGAATTTGATACTGCCATTTTGATGTTAGTTGGCTGTTTTGCCCATTGGTTCATGTAGATTCTTCATTTTGTTGATGTTCTTTAGCATTTGGTATGCTTTTAGGATGGCTGGTACTGGTTGTTCCTTTCTATGTGTAGTGCCTCTTTCAGGAGCTCTCGTAAAGCAGGCCTAGTGGTGACAAAATCTCTGAGTACTTGCTTGTTCGTGAAGGATTTTATTTTTCCTTCACTTACGAAGCTCAGTTTGGCTGGATATGAAATTCTGGGTTGAAAGTTCTTTTCTTTAAGGATGTTGAATATTGGCCCCCACTCTCTTCTGGCCTGTAGAGTCTCTGCCGAGAGATCTGCTGTGAGTCTGATGGGCTTCCCTTTGTGGGTGACCTGACCTTTCTCTCTGGCTGCCCTTAGTATTTTCTCTTTAATTTCAACCCTGGTGAATCTGACGATAATGTGCCTTGGGGTTGCTCTTCTTGCGGAGTATCTTTGTGGTGTTCTCTGTATTTCCTGGAGTTGAGTATTGACCTGTCTTGCTAGGTTGGGGAAATTTTCCTGGATAATATCCTGAAGAGTATTTTCCAGCTTGGATTCATTCTCTTCATCACATTTTGGTACACCTATCAAACGTAGGTTGGGTCTCTTCACATAGTCCCACATTTCTTGGAGATTTTGTTCATTCCTTTTTGCGCTTTTTTCTTTAATCTTGGTTTCGCATTTTATTTCATTGAGTTGATCTTCAACTTATGATATTCTTTCTTCTGCTTGGTCAATTCGGCTGTTGAAACTTGTGCATGCTTCGCGAAGTTCTCGTGTTTTGTTTTTCAGCTCCTTCAATTAATTCATATTCCTCTCTAAGTTGTACATTCTTGTTATCAATTCCTTGAATCTTTTTTCAAGGTTCTTAGTTTCTTTGCACTGATTTAAAACATGTTCTCTTAGCTCACTGAAGTTTCTCATTATCCACTTTCTGAAGTCTGATTCCATCATTCTGTGACACTCATTCTCCGTCCAGCTTTGTTCCCTTGCTGGTGAGGAGTTTTGATCCTTTGTAGGAGGTGAGGTGTTTTGGTTTCGGGTGTTTTCCTCCTTTTTGTGCTGGTTTCTTCCCATCTTTATGGATTTATCCACCTGTCGTCTTAGTAGTTGCTGATTTTTCAATTGGGTCTCTGTGTGGACGCCCAGATTGTTGATGATGAAATATTTCTGTTACTTAGTTTTCCTTCTAATGGTCTAGCCCCTCTGCTGTACAAGTGCTGAGGTCCACTCCAGGTCCTGCTTTTCTGGGGTACACCTGTAGCAGCTGCAGAACAGTGAGGGATGCTACCAGTTTCTTCTGCTGCTATCTCTGTTCCAGAATGATTCCTGCCAAATATCAGTCTGATTAGTCCTTTCTCGGGGTGACTCTTTGGATATACAGGGGTCAGGGAGCTGCTCGAGGAGACGGTCTGTGCTTTATAAGAGCTCCAGTGCTAAGCTGTGAGCTCCGTTGTTCATTCAGGGTTGTTGGGAGGATGTGTTTATGTCTGCAGCAACAGAACTCATAAACCCCCCCTTTTTTTCCCCCCTTAGATGCTCTGTCTCAGGGGGTTGGGGCTTTCTTTATGAGTATCTGTTGCACTGTCCTGCCCCACTAGGAGGCAGTCCATTCACTATTTGCCTGCCGGGTCTCTGCCCTGCTAGCACGGTTCCGCCCTGCTGTGGCGGGGCTCTGTTCTGCTGTGGAGTGCTCTGTTCTGCTGGCGGAGTCTCTCTGTTATCCAGGTTGCCTTGGCAATGGCAGGCTGTGTCAGCCCTGGGCGGTACTTCAGTAGGGGCAGATTGTGTTTGTAGTGGCAGACGCCCCACCCAAACCGGGCTGCACCGTCCTAGATGGCGGCAGCAAAACTCTCAGCCCCAAGCACCTCCAATCGCCACCCTGCTTGTCCCCGTGAGGGTGGGACCCAATGAGCCCGATCACCCAGCTCCCTGCCTCAGAGTCCATCCTCTCTCTCTCTCTTCCTCTCCCCAAGCTGAACGGTCAACTCTCTCACTGGCGCCCCAGTAGCCTGCTGATAGGGCACTGGGATCCATGTGATCTCCCGTGCCGCTGCCCACTGCACCAGCTTAGATCACATTTCCCAGGAATCTCCTGTTCTGGCTCATTGTCCAAGTCCTGTTCAATCAGATGGACATGCCAATCTGCCCTTCCAAATCTCTGATTGCTGGTTTAACAGGGCGCCCTGACCAGTGAGTTCCGTGCCGGGTCCCGCTGCGCTATGGCGCCGGCTGAACTGGCCACGTGAGCCGGCTGTGCTAGCGTCCCGTGTCTGTCCCACACCTGGGACTTTCAACGCTCTGTGGGCAAAAAAGGTCCATCCGAGAATGTGGCTAGGACTCACCCTCTGCACCTTCACTGAGAGCTGCAATCCTGAGTTGCCTCTACGATGCCATCTTGGAAGCCTCCTCTCATTATATTCATTTTTAAAGTCATTTATCATTTAACATTTTATCTTTCATAGACATTCATTTAGAAAACAGTTGAAATTAAAATAACTTAAAATTAAGGAATTAATTTCTAGAAAAGCCAAGATAATGGTTATTAAGTCATAACTTTCAAAAATTCTAGAAAAAAGTTAGATAATTGTAATAAAATTAAAGCTATTATAACCCTACTTTTCTATCCAAAGTTAGCCTTCTTTGGATTTTTAAATTTATATAGTGAACCATAGCTATCTAGTGGTATTACATTAGCATTCTTTTAAAAGAAAACACATTTATCAAGCATAACCTGTGTATCAGTTTCAGTGCTAACTGCTGAGCCTAAGGATTTGAGACAATTATAATGGAAGTAGGTATATATTGTAGGACAGATAAAGGAATAAAATTTATGTCAGCCCAAAGATTTATTATTTTGATAGTTTTAGGAGGTCCCAACTTTCTTTGATGCAGTAATGTGTAGATCAAGATGATCTAGTTTATTTGGCTGTTTGCTGTCCTAGGGTACTTGGAAAGACACAGTATGGGATTGATTTTAAAGATCTGAATGTGAAAATCCATATTATATTTAATCAGGTCTACTCTTGATATGTCCTTGGTCAATTACTCAAAGTTTTGCATGTTTGTCTGCATGTGTGTGTGTGTGTGTGTGTGTGTGTGTGTGTGTGTGTGTGTGTTTTAACTGAAGATGTACCATGTGCAAGATACCCTGTATGATCTTGAGCAGGTAACTATGCTTTTCTCACCTTCAGGTGTATTATCAAGTGTATTCACTAAGCTAAAAGCTAATTTGGTGTAATGAATGAATCCTAAAATACAGGAGTTCATATGAAATGGAAATTTCTCTTGTACATAACAGTCTGTGGCAGACAGATAGGTGTGCTCAACTCCATGAAGTCATTCAGGAACTGAGCTGGAGGGATGGCTCTGCCATTCTCAATACTTTATCTCAAGTCACTCCAATCATCCCCATTTTTTGACACTGAGAAGGAAAGGAACAGTGAGGCTGGAGTAAATATTTTTAGAAGATGCCTGAGAAGTTATGTGTGTAAGGTTGGGTCACACTTGTGGGAACTTAGCATCTTGGCCACATAGGGCTACACAAGGGAGAAGGAAATGTGAATGACTGTGTGCCCTGTAGGAACAGGAGAACAGATATGACAATACTCTCCTCCCCTGGAGACATTGTATGAAATAAGAAGTTATATCTGAAGTACTTAGTGCAGTTCCTAATACCTGCCGAAGGCTTAATAAACATGATCAATTTTACCTATTTGTCATAGTTATTAAGGTACACAGAGAGGGTAGGGCATATGTTGATGAAAACTTCCATTCTGTATGGAGTAAATAATGTACTATTCTGGAGCGAAAGGGGAAATGGTGCATCTTTTGCATTTCACTTTTCTGTTTGTGATTATTATTTTACCTATGTATTTGTTAACAAAAATGTGTAAGTGTGCCCAATTGACTAGAAATTCTCTAAGTATCTGATCTATTAATTTATGACTTACTAAAAAAAATGCCCCTTAAAATAAAATTTATTTGTAGTGTTCACAGGGAAATAATCCATTAGCTCAAAGTCAGCTGGAAAATATAAAACTACTTCTCCTGCTCTTATAGTACCAAATGTTGAAACACAAATAGAGTTAAAGCCATTCTTTTGACTGAAAGGGATCCTTTTTATTTGCTAGAATATTCATATAGGACTCATCAAACGTATTGTTAGGCCGCTGTGGAGGGTCTGTGAGTAGTTTGTGCACTGAGCAAGCACACAGGGTTTTGGAATAGCAAGCTGACTAAATAAAAGCTATAACTTATTCTGACAGTGAAAATTCATCATACATATTTCAAACGTTTTACCAACACAACAGATTTTACAACAAAACAAAGCTTAGAAAAACGTCTGCTGTAACCTGAAACTATCCTGATAGATATTTGAGTTTTTAATTTTAATAGAGCAACATGTAACTGAAATTCTTCCTAAAATATTGAAGTGGACAGCTGCTACTAATTTCAAACATGAATCTAAGAAAATATACCTTGCATTATGATTAGGTCGAAATCCTTCGCCAGTTAGTATGTTGTCTGTGAGGAAGATGGATTATGGTAGATAAGCCAGGTGTTTGTGCTCATAAAATTGTGAAATTTCTGTTTTGATTGAATACAAAAGATTGTATCCCTAATTAGCCAGCCACAAAGTACATATTAAAGAAATATAAATTATAATTAAGTCAGTAAGAAAAGATTTTATATACTTTTATGACTGCACTACATGTTTTGATACCTTTCCGAGTACAACCCCTTGAGGGAACGACAGCTCTGTGCTGTTTAGTAGAGGAACACTTGAACTGGGGGCCAGGAAACTGAATTTAAAGCTCTAACTACTCTACCCTTAGTACCTTAACAAAGATAGATCATTCAATCAGTAACTGAGGGTCTAATGAGTTCCAGACTCTATTCTCCACTGTCCGTATTAAATTTAAAAGGCACGGTTCTTACTGTTATGAAGCTTGTGTGTGTGTATGGGTGTGTGTTTTTAGACAAGGAAGGTATGTTGTAAGGGGAAAGATGGGATCATATAAACACAAGTAAATATATAATATAAGGATAGTGAAAATACTAAAAAGAGTTAAGTCAGGATAATGGGAGAAACCAGTAACTGAGGAGGCAATGTGATGGAAATGCTATTTTAGATAAGGTGGTTCTAGAAGGCCTCTCTGAAAAGGTTGCTTTTGAGCACAGAGAACCCTGTGTTCAGTGAGCTTCTGAATCTTTGATGCATCAGGGATAAGAGTTTTGAAAGAAGGATCTCATGAATAGTGGAAGAACTTTAGATTTTACTCAAGGCTCATTTTCATCATTTATAAAATGGGAAGTATTTTTACCTACTAAACACACATGCTGGTAAAAGGAAAGAGGTGTGTGATAATATTTGTAAACATAAACTACAGCCCAAACCCAAGGAACTAAGGATTTTAAATATCATTGTTTTGCTGAAATTGGAACTGGAATATATGAATGTTCAAATGGTAATTCTTTTTTTTTTTTTGAGAGAGACTGCATTTTTGTGTAAAAAATGTTTTAGGAATAGTAATGCATGGAGTTATTAAATTATTAAATTTTTAATGTATTTCCACACATGTGTCTGTGTATGTGTGTGTGTGTGGAAATATGAGCAAATGACTCTGTAGTGTGTGTGTGTGTGTGTGTGTGTATTGCTGAACTGAAAACCTAAGACTATTTTTAATGAATTCATTAAAAAAGACTGTTTTTAATGAATTCTAACATGAATTCATTATCTTTTGCTTTATAGTTGAGATTTCAGATATAGAAGTTAATAGAAATGAGACAGAGTCAGGCCTGGCGCGGTGGCTCAAGCCTGTAATCCCAGCACTTTGGGAGGCCGAGGCGGGTGGATCACGAGGTCAAAAGATCGAGACCATCCTGGTCAACATGGTGAAACCCCGTCTCTACTAAAATACAAAAAATTAGCTGGGCATGGTGGCACGTGCCTGTAATCCCAGCTACTCAGGAGGCTGAGGCAGGAGAATTGCCTGAACCCAGGAGGTGGAAATTGCGGTGAGCTGGGATGGCGCCATTGCACTCCAGTCTGGGTAACAAGAGTGAAACTCCATCTCAAAAAAAAAAAAAAAAAGAAATGAAACAGAGTCATTTTTTTTTTTTTTTTTGTCATCATTTGGTTCCAAATAGTTCTTGGATTTGACTTTTCTCTTTATCTCTTCTATCAAGTTTTCTTTTTCTCTTTTTTATTGTACTATAGGTTCTGGGTTACATGTGCAGATCTTGCAGGATTGTTGCATAGGTACATACATGGCAAGGTGGTTTGCTGCCTCCATTTCCCCATCACCTATATCTGGTATTTCTCCCCATGTTATCCCTCCGCAACCTCCCCACCCCCGATGTTCCTCCCTTAGCCCCCACCAATAGAACCCAGTGTGTGATGCTCCCTTCCCTGTGCTCATGTGTTCTCATTGTTCAACATCCACCAGTGAGTGAGAACATGTGGTATTTGGTTTTCTGTTCTTGTGTCAGTTTGCTGAGGATGATGGTTTGCTGAGAACAACATGTTCTCGCTCATAGGCAGGTGTTGAACAATGAGCTCATCCCTACAAAGAACATGAACTCATCCCTTTTTATGTTTGCATAGTATTCCATGGTGTATATGAGCCACATTTTCTTTTTCCAGTCTATCATTGATGGGCATTTGGATTGATTTTTTGTTTTTTGAGATGGAGTTTCACTCTTGTTACCCAGGCTGGAGTGCAATGGCGCGATCTCGGCTCACCGCAACCTCCGCCTCCTGGGTTCAGGCAATTCTCCTGCCTCAGCCTCCTGAGTAGCTGGGATTACAGGCACGCGCCACCATGCCCAGCTAATTTTTTGTATTTTTAGTAGAGACGGGGTTTCACCATGTTGACCAGGATGGTCTCTATCTCTTGACCTCGTGATCCACCCGCCTCGGCCTCCCAAAGTGCTGGGATTACAGGCTTGAGCCACCGTGCCCGGCCTGATTCTATGGTTTTGCTATTGTAAATAGTGCCACAGTGAATATACATGTGCGTGTGTCTTTATAATATAACGATTTATAATCCTTTGGTTATATACCCAGTAATGGGATTGCTGGGTCAAACGCAGTTTCTCTTTCTAGCTCCTTGAGGAATCGCTACACTGTCTTCCACAATGATTGAACTAATTTACATTCCCACCAACTGTGTAAAAGTGTTCCTTTTCCTCCACATCCTCTCCAGCATCTGTTGTCTCCTGATTTTTTAATGATCACCATTCTAACTGTCATGACATGGTATCTCAATGCGGTTTTGATTTGCATTTCTCTGATTACCAGTGATGATGAGCATTTTATTATATGTCTGTTGGCCTCGTAAATATCTTCTTTTGAAAAGTGTTTGTTCATCTCTTTCGCCCCGAGTTCTCTAAATTATAGAGGATAAAGGTTGAAATAGTTTTTTAAAACTGATCTTAAGTTATATTGTTAGTTACTTCATGAAGACCTTAGTAGTCTTAAAAATATTGGTCTAACACAGTGAAGTTTCCAACATCTGTCCTTTAACACCATGTATAAATCAGAGTTCGTGTTATTTATGGATAATTTTCTTATAAGAATGAATATAAAGATAGGTAATATGCTTCATATATATATATATGTATATGTGTATATATATATATATATATATGTGTGTGTGTGTGTGTGTGTGTGTGTATGTATATATTATTGTACTTTAGGTTCTGGAGTACATATGCAGATCATGCAGGATTATTGCATAGGTACATAATACATGGCAATGTGATTTGCTGCCTCAATCCCCCTGTCACCTATATCTGGCATTTCCCCCCATGTTATGCCTCCCCAACCACCCTACCCCACACTGTCCCTTCCCTAGTCCCCCGCAACAGACGCCAGTGTATGGTGCTCCCCTCCCTGTGTCCATGTCTTCTCATTGTTCAGCACCTACCTATGAGTGAGAACATGTAGTGTTTGATTTTCTGTTCTTGTGTCAGTTTGCTGAGAATGATGGTTTCCAGATTCATCCATGTCCCTACAAGGAACATAAACTCATTGTTTTTTATGGCTGCATAGTATTCCATGGTGTATATGTGTCACATTTACCTTGTCCAGTCTGTCATCAATGGGCATTTGGGTTGGTTCCAGGTCTTTGCTGTTGTAAACAGTGCTGCAATGAACATTCATGTGCATGTATCTTTGTATTAGAATGATTTACAGTCCTTTGGATATATACCCAGTAATGGGATTGCTAGGCCAAATGGAATTTCTGTTTCTAGGTCCTTGAGGAATCACCACATTGTCTTCCACAATGGTTGAACTAATTCTACGACCATTACAGTATACTTTTGCTTTATTCTCTGTTATTATTTCACAGCCCTGTTACTTATAGTTCTCAGTTTATTCGCTCTTGAATTGAAAGTCCAGTTGTTTCAACATTTTTATGATGCTTTCCCACTTTTACCACCTCTTCCACAGTTTGACTTGGAAGAGCATTTTTTTTGTTTGTTTTTTGATCTCTAGTACCACCGTTTAGGGCTATTTAGATATTGATTCATTCAGATTTTCTAAAAGAGGATTTAAAACTACAATAACTGTGGGCACTAGAATATTATGGTAGTCATAAGCCTCATTCAAAGAAACTCTGGTGGCAGACAACCACCCTGTTTTATAAGTGTTGCTGGCCAAATGACAGGGATTACTGTTTACCAGACAGGCTCAGTAGCTCAGCGACATGACAGTGGCACAAACACCCTTGACAGTTTGCTAGCCTGTCCAGCCCTAATGTTAAAGAAATGAGTTTTGATGAATATCTGTTCACTTTCTGCTTTAAGTGACACCTTAATGTTATATTTATCTAGGGCTATTTCATATTTGCATATTTCAAGTTTCCATTCCATACAAATGGGCTGTACCTTTTTTTTCTTGAGGCATTATCTTTCTTTTCGTACTCTTTCTTTCTCTGTTATGATATTTTGAAAGCTGCCTAAATTGGAAACATAGATACCTAGAGTTACAAAGGCGTTCCAGGTTATTATCCCTTTGTTACATAAATAAATGCTCTCTATAGCCCTAGCAAATGCCAACCCTATGACTTGTCAATAAATATACTCTGTATCTCATTGACTGCAAATTGGACTCTCAGGGGGAAGTTGATTCCATTTTATAGTTCTCTAATTGTTAGAGAAAGTACTTTATATCAGGAAAAATTATCTTCCCATAACCTCCATTCACTATGATAAGTACAGTTTGAGGGGGAAGTGACCAATCTTAATGGTTAGGAAGAGGCATTCTCCTTTCCCAATATACAAAGTCTGCTTGAGCTCTAAAAGTAACAAGGTGTTCAATTATCTTTTACTCTTTGAAAAGAAAACATATGCTATGCTTCTTCCTAGTAATTACTGATATTTTTCAAAAAGTATTTAACTGTTCTTTAAAAAAACAGAGATGTGGCAGGATAATTGTCTTTTAGACCAAGATACAACTATAATCCGGGAGCCCAAAGTAAACTTGGAGTACAAAAATCTGAGTGTGTTACTCACTAGCTGTGTGGATTTGAAGCAGCTTTTTCCTCCCTAAATATGTTAAGTGTCCATTTTCTCTTTATACACCTGAAAGAATGAACGCTAACTTGTGATAAATGAATAAATTAAACAGGTTGCGAAAGTGTCATTTTGGGCAAGATGCTACAAAATTTCAGTGTGAATAATGTACTATATTTTTCAAAATAATGGCTTAGTAACTATTACCCTTCTGATGAACATACAGCTATTTGAGATGAGTCAGATATCTTCTGTAAAATTCCCTTAAGTAAGCCAGTATTTAAAGAGAACCACCTTTGTACAGCCCATGTTATTAAAATTTGCAAAAGGAGAAAGGGAAGGAGGATTTAGTCTCAAGGAACTTAGAATCATCATTTAGACATCATACATTCCAAAGAGAATTAGATCTATGTTTCTTTTATGTTTGTTTGCTTTAGTTTTTTTGAGACGAAGTCTCACTCTCTCCCAGGCTAGAGAGTGCAGTGGCGCGATCTCAGCTCACTGCCACCTTCGCCTCCCAGCTTCAAGCAATTCTCCTGTCTCAGCCTCCCAAGTAGCTAGGACTACAGGTGTGTGCTACCACACCCAGCTAATTTTTGTATTTTTAGTAGAGACAGGGTTTCACCATATTGGTCAGGATGGTCTGGAACTCCTGACCTCAGGTGATCTGTCTGCCTTGGCCTCCCAAAGTGCTAGGATTACAGGCGTGAGCTACTGCACCTGGCCTGTTTGAATATTTTAAGCATGTTATACTTAAAAACATAATATTTTTTTCACAAGGGCATTGAATCTTACATAGTAGGTACTCAAAAACTATATAATCTTTTTTTTATTTTTATTTTTTTATTTTATTTTATTTTTTGCCAATCAATGAGAGCTTGTAAGTTTGCTGAGGTTGGTTGGCCTTGAACTCTTGGCCTCGCCTTCGCAAGCGCCACGACATCCGGCCGGAGCCACTTTGGGCCCCCAATAATCTTTTTTTTAAAGCTACAGATAACATTTCAAAATAATACAATAAAAATATATTTATATGAGTTCCATATTTCCAATGCACTTTAATGTATGCCGTGATGAATCACGCCCTTAATTTTGGAATGCTAAATATGTACTTTCCCAAAGAGAATTCACTGAAAGCTTTATTGCATGACTGCATAGAAAAACAAAAATCTAGCATTTAGTTTTAATGGAAAGGAATTTATATTAGATATCCCTTCCTTACACAGATATGAATAATTTTGTGTTTGAATAATTTTGTAATTGGAAAATATCTATATCATTTCTTAAAACTGCTGGCTGCAAAGTTATTACATTGAATTTGCTTTAATCATTTGGCATAAATTGCTTTTGGTTTTAATAGTAAAATCTTTGTGCTAAACAATGACACAAACATCTGGGTTAGTCATTTTTGTATATCTGTCTCTTAGTAAGTTGCATTTCTATTTCTTTAAATGTATGTTTTAAAATTTAAAGATCTTCAAAGTCCTATCTTATTTTCAAAATTCATTGGTAAACATTTTAGGCAAGATACTGCAAAATTTCTGCATGAATAGCGGACTGTATTTTTCAAAAGTAATAATCTCAACAGCAGTAACCCTTCTGATGAACATACAACCATTTGAGATGAGTCAAACACCTTCTGTAAAAGTCACTTTAGTGAGCTAGCATTTAATGAGCATCACCTTTGTGTAGTCCTTGCCATTAGAATTTGCAAAAGAGGAAAAGGAAAGAGAAATTGATCTCATGGAACTTAGAGTAATCATTTATACATCATTCCAAAGGCAATTAGAACTATGTTTTAATTTTTAGAGCATACTATACTTAAAAACTTACAGTATTTTTTCCCAAATGTACTTTTTAATAACATCATAAAAGAAATATTTAGATTTCAAAGGATATTTTGAGAAGTAAATCTTTTTTTCTGTTGTATATAACCCCACAAAGGAGCGATTTATAACATATCTTTATGATTGCATACTAAAGCAAAGAGCTTGAAAGAGTAGACTACTTTATAAAAATTGTCTGGCTAGATTGAAGCTAGGTGCCCACATCCTGTGCACTTTGCCATTAACTCTTCATCCTGTGCACTTTGCCATGTAACGGTGGAGTGATAAATAATGCTAGTAGACATATTCATGTGAAGATTAATAGCCATTAGAGATGTAAATACAGTACAGTGTTACACTAGTGCACCTATAAGGCACTGTAATTGCATAGGTAATTAACACTTCTGTTGTTCTTCTCATTATCATGAAACGTTAGCAACCTACTCTGTAGAAGGAAAAGATAGCATGTCATTACAACAGTTGACACAAGGCAGCCTTCAAGTGTGTGACACTAATTAAATTAAAACTTCAAATTACAAACAGACTTCTTATAACTATGATGAATGACCATTTTCATGAAACAATATTCACTTCTTTATTCAAGAGTCACAGTGTTGCTTTTAATATGTTGAATTAAATCACAAAGAAATCCATTAACAAAGCTCTTATGTCTGTCTTTCCAATGGAAGGAATATTAACATTTTGAGGTTTTTCTGCAGACTAAGGGAGTTTTCAAATGATTAGAAATTTCTATCCCTAGCAGGATGTCACACTTCTCCAGTAGCTGGGTTATGATGTAGTCTTTACCACACAGGGCAATGAAATCTGGAAATTGCTATTCTCTTCTAACTAATAACAGTGGTTGGTGCATAAAGAGTGGTCAGTAAATTATATCAGTATGATTTTATATTCTGAATCTGATAGGATGCCCAGAAAAGACTTCTTGAGGCTATACCACTTTGACATGGTTAGAACATTCAGAGAATTTAGCAGAGTAACTAGGAATCAACCTTAAAGCAATCTTAACTGGGATTGACCTGCCAAGCAGTGTGTTGCCAAGTCTCAGAAAACAAATACAGCCTATATTATTTGCATCACCTGATTAGAATATTTTCTCCATTTTAAAAGCTTGCTTTATAACTAGATAACTAAAAGATAATTAAAATTTTAGTTAGCGAGGACAAAATTATATTAAGAAGTATGTGTTGAATAATTTTAATGGTCCCTATTAGAACGAGAGGAGTTCTATTGCAATGTTCAGTTTATAGCTTCATTGTGAACATTTCACAGGTGCAGTATCAACTTTGCCCCATATGTGAAATATATTTTTCTTGCATATTATAACAAGTGAGTATGCATACTATTACAGCAATGGATGCCAGAAGTATGTGTGTTTTGAACAGGACTTAAAAGGTGTTATTTACTCTGAGAAAGACGAGGCCCTAGAGGCCTGGTATGATATCAGAGTTGAAACAAAAAAAAGGGTTTGCTGGGACTTGCATGTAGTTGCCTCTGAATTTATGAAGAAATGGTTACAGGGAGCAAGAGACAAAAGAATATGTGATAACCATTGGAGCTTTTATACACTCTGAGAAGTGCTCTTATACTGTATCAGTGTAATAGTAATGAGTTTATCTAAATTATTGAGGGGAGGGGAAGAGAGAGGGAGAGAAACAGAGAGAGGAGGCATTTATTCTTCTCAAACAAAGCAATAATAATTCTATTCAAAACTTGTCTTATTCTTGCTAATACAAGTAAGTTTAAATCTTTAATCTAATGCAACACTGTCCGATAAAACTTTCTGGGAGGATAGACATGTACAGTCTGTGCAACATCTTAGCCATTAGGCACATTCAACTATTGATCACTGGAGATGTGTCTACTGAGACTGAATAAATAAATCTTTAATTTTATTTCACTTTAATTTTAATTTGAATTAATTAAAATTTAGTATAATTAATTTGAATCTTAATTTAGCCACATGTGGCTGGCAGCTACCAAATCTAGCTCTTACACAGGTTTAAGATTGCCATCTCCATTGTAAGAACTCAATCCCTTGGGTCCCAGAGTGCTCTTGATCCATTGATTACTACCTGGAGAGCTTATTGCTCCATGGGCACCCACATTGTAGGTTTCTTGCTGTCTTCCATCTGCAGACAATGGGTTGTTTCTGCAGACAAGTTAGAGTTAGGTTGTTTACTGACTTAAGCGTACTCTAGGTTTGTTCCTTGGTTGGAATTTTATGGCTTAGTACGAGTTATTTCTAAACATAAATGATTTCATAAATTAGCATATGGGCATTCATTTTAATGGAGTAATTTATTTCATCCTCTGTGTTTCCTAAGATCTGTCTACAAGTCAAAATTATAAATCAGTTACATACTAAATAATGCTTTACTGAATTAATGTGTGAATATTGCATGATTACTTAATATTTTTCATCCCTGTACTAGCCACTAGTGATCCACAATTATTAAGACATCATCCTGCCCTTGGAGAACTTACAGTCTTTAAGTGCCTCAGCACTGTAAATAAGCCAATTCATCTTTGAAAGCAGGCTTAATTAATATGAGGCCTCTGGGGAATTCATCTACAACAAATATGAGTTTGTCAGCAAGCAGAAAGTATTTATCACACAATATCTCTCCTTTGGACATACCAGTAACCATGAGCATCATTAATGTATTAGATACTATTTGGAGATGGTGGAAATCAAATAGCCTAAACTGTTTCCAAGGTGGCTTTTGGAGTTTGTCTGGTAAAAAAATTAAAATTCTAATTTATTCCTGTGTATGCATGAGGTAAAATACTTAGTGTTAAGATCTGACTGAATGCTTAAATATATTAAGCAGCACTGTGTTTTGCTTATTAGTTGTTCCTGTTTTCAAAGCTTTCAACCTGGCAAAGTTTGCCTTAATTACATTTAAACAAGAGTGTCTTAACATACTCTCTCTCTCTTGACCCTTACGTCTTTTGACATGTATAGTTCTCCATTTTTGTGTATTAGTATGAGGAAGAAAAAGGAAAAGATTTATTCATATTATGATGTTAATGAGTTTCAGGCCATTATATTTTAAAAGAAGCATGAGTAGGAATTGGGAGAGAGGGAGGCTTTTTCCGGCACACTGCAAAATATACAGATAGGAGGAGGATATAATTACAAATAAAGCCAGTATTCTACTTGTATTACTTCTACATTCTATATACAGGTAGAATGGTCACACATAATTGCATTATTATTATTTTGGCTGTATATAATGTAGCAGATTTTTTAAAATATAATTTTTATTGCATTTTAGGTTTTGGGGTACATGTACAGAACATGCAAGATAGTTGCTTAGGTGCACACATGGCAGTATGTTTTGCTTCCTTCCTCCCCTTCACCCACATTAGGCTTTTCTCCCCAGGCTATCTCTCCCCAGTTCCCCCCCACCCGCTGTCCCTCCCCTATTCCCCCCAATATACCCCAGTGTGTAGTACCCCCCTCCCTATGTCCATGTGTTCTCATTTCTCTCACCCGCCTATGAGTGAGAATATGTGGTATTTCCTTTTCTGTTCTTGTGTCAGTTTGCTGAGAACAATGTTCTCCAGGTTCATCCATGTCCTTACAAAGGACACAAACTCATCGTTTTTGATTGCTGCATAATATTCCATGGTGTATATGTGCCACATTTTCCCAGTCCAGTCTATCATCGATGGGCATTTGGGTTGGTTCCAGGTCTTTGCTATTGTAAACAGTGCTGCAATGAACATTCGTGTGCATGTGTCCTTATAGTAGAACGATTTATAGTCCTTTGGATATATACCCAGTAATGGGATTGCTGGGTCAAATGGAATTTCTATTTCTAGGTCCTTGAGGAATTGCCACACTGTCTTCCACAATGGTTGAACTAATTTACACTCCCACCAACAGTGTAAGAGTGTTCCTATTTCTCCACATCCTCTCCAGCATCCGTTGTCTCCAGATTTTTTAATGATTACCATTCTAACTGGCATGAGATGGTATCTCAATGTGGTTTTGATTTGCATCTCCCTAATGACCAGTGATGATGAGCATTTTTTCATGTTTGTTGGCCTCATGTATGTCTTCTTTTGTAAAGTGTCTGTTCATATCCTTTGCCCATTTTTGAATGGGCTTGTTTGTTTTTTTCCTGTAAATCTGTTTCAGTTCTTTGTAAATTCTGGATATCAGCCCATTGTCAGATGGGTAAACTGCAAAGATTTTTTCCCATTCTGTTGGTTGCCGATTCACTCTAGTGACTGTTTCTTTTGCCGTGCAGAAGCTGTGGAGTTTGATTAGGTCCCATTTGTCTATTTTGGCTTTTGTTGCCAATGCTTTTGGTATTTTGGTCATGAAGTCCTTGCCTACTCCTATGTCCTGAATGGTTTTGCCTAGATTTTCTTCTAGGGTTTTTATGGTGCCAGGTCTTATGTTTAAGTCTTTAATCCATCTGGAGTTAATTTTAGTGTAAGGTGTCAGGAAGGGGTCCAGTTTCTGCTTTCTGCACATGGCTAACCAGTTTTCCCAACACCATTTATTAAACAGGGAATCCTTTCCCCATTGCTTGTTTTTGTCAGGTTTATCAAAGATTGTATGATTGTAGATACGTTGTGTTGCCTCCAATGCCTCAGTTCTGTTCCATTGGTCTATATCTCTGTTTTGGTACCAGTACCATGCTGTTTTGATTACTGTAGCCTTGTAGTATAGTTTGAAGTCTGGTAGTTTGATGCCTCCCGCTGTGTTCTTTTTGCTTAGAATTGACTTTGCTATGCGGGCTCTCTTTTGGTTCCATAAGAAGTTCATGGTGGTTTTCTCCAGTTCTGTGAAAAAATTCAATGGTAGCTTGATGGGGATAGCCTTGATTGTGTAGATTACTTTGGGCAGTATAGCCATTTTCATGATATTGATTCTTCCTAACCATGTACATGGAATGTTTCTCCATCTGTTTGTGTCCTCTCTTATTTCATTGAGCAGTGGTTTGTAGTTTTCCTTGAAGTGGTCCCTTAAGTTCCTTGTAAGTTGTATTCCTAGGTATTTTATTCTCTTTGTAGCAATTGTGAATGGCAGTTCATTCTTGATTTGGCTCTCTTTAAATCTGTTACTGGTGTATAGGAATGCTTGTGATTTTTGCACATTGATTTTATATCCTGAGACTTTGCTGAAGTTGCTTATCAGTTTCAGGAGTTTTTGGGCTGAGCTGATGGGGTCTTCTAGGTATACTATCATGTCGTCCACAAATAGAGACAATTTGGCTTCCACCTTTCCTATTTGAATACCCTTTATTTCTTTTTATTGCCTGATTGCCCTGGCTTGAACTTCCAGTACTATGTTGAATAGGAGTGGCAAGAGAGGGCATCCTTGTCTAGTGCCTAATTTCAAAGGGAATGCTTCCAGTTTTTGCCCATTATGTATGATGTTGGCTGTTGGTTTGTCATAAATAGCTTTTATTACTTTGAGATATGTTCCATCAATACCAAGTTTATTGAGGGTTTTTAGCATAAAGGGCTGTTGAATTTTGTCAAATGCCTTCTCTGCATCAATTGAGATAATCATGTGGTTTTTGTTTTTGCTTCTGCTTATGTGGTAAATTACATTTATAGACTCGTGTATGTTGAACCAGCCTTGCATCCCCGGGATGAATCCTACTTGATCATGATGGATAAGTTTTTTAATGTGCTGTTGCAATTGATTTGCCAGTATTTTATTGAAGATTTTTGCATCTCTGTTCATCATGGATATTGGCCTGAAGTTTTCTTTTCTTGTTGAATCTCTGCTGGGTTTTGGTATCAGGATGATGTTGGTCTTATAAAATGATTTGGGAAGGGTTTTCTCTTTTTGAATTATTTGGAATAGTTTCAGAAGGAATGGTACCAGATCCTCTTTGTGTGTCTGGTAGAATTCGGCTGCGAACCCATCTGGCCCTGGGCTTTTTTTGTCTGGTGGGCTCTTAATTGCTGCCTCAACTTCAGACCTTGTTATTGGTCTATTCATAGTTTCAGCTTCCTCATGGTTTAGGCTTGGGAGGACACAGGTGTCCAGGAATTTATCCATTTCTTCCTGGTTTACTAGTTTATGTGCATAGAGTTGTTTGTAGTATTCTCTGATGATGGTTTGAATTTCTGTGGAATCTCTGGTGATTTCTCCTTTATCATTTTTTATTGCATCTATTTAATTGTTCTCTCTTTTCTTTCTTATCAATCTGGCTAGTGGTCTGTCTATTTTGTTGATCTTTTCAAAAAACCAGCTCTTGGATTTATTGATTTTTTGAAGGGTATTTCGTGTTTCTGTTTCCTTCAGTTCTGCTCTGATCTTAGTTATTTCTTGTCTTCTGCTAGGTTTTGAGCTTTTTTGATCTTGCTCCTCTAGCTCTTTCAATTTTGATGATAGGGTGTCAATTTTGGATCTCTCCACTCTTCTCATCTGGGCACTTATTGCTATATATTTTCCTCTACAGACTGCTTTAAATGTGTCCCAGAGATTCTCGTATGTTGTGTCTTCATTCTCGTTGGTTTCGAAGAACTCCTTTATTTCTGCCTTCATTCCATTGTTTATCCAATCAACATTCAAGAGCCAGTTGTTCAGGTTCCATGAAGCTGTGTGGTTCTGAGTTAGTTTCTGAATTCTGAGTTCTAACTTGATTGCACTATGGTCTGAGAGACTTTTTGTTATAATTTCAGTTGTTTTGCATTTGCTGAGGAGTGCTTTACTTCCAATTATGTGGTCAATTTTGGAGTAGGTGTGATGTGGTGCTGAGAAGAATGTATATTCTGTAGATTTTGGGTGGAGAGTTCTGTAAATGTCTATCAGGTTTGCTTGTTCCAGGTCTGAGTTCAAGTCCTGGATATCCTTGTTAATTTTTTGTCTGGTTTATCTGTCTAATATTGACAGTGGAGTGTTAAAGTCTCCCACTATTATTGTGGGGGAGTCTAAGTCTCTTTGTAAGTCTTTGAGAACTTGCCTTATATATCTAGGTGCTCCTGTATTGGGTCCTTATATATTTAAGATCGTTAGCTCTTCTTGTTGTATCGATCCTTTTTCCATTATGTAATGACCTTCTTTGTCCCTTTTGATCTTTGTTGCTTTAAAGTCTATTTTATCAGAGATGAGAATTGCAACTCCTGCTTTTTTTTTGCTCTCCATTTGCTTGGTAAATCTTCCTCCATCCCTTTATTTTGAGCCTTTGTGTATCCTTGCATGTGAGATGGGTTTCCTGGATACAGCACACTGATGGGTTTTGGTTTTGTATCCAATTTGCCATTCTGTGTCTTTTGATTGGTGCATTTAGCCCATTTACATTTAGGGTTAATATTGTTATGTGTGAATTTGATACTGCCATTTTGATGCTAGCTGGCTGTTTTGTCCATTGGTTGATGCAGATTCTTCATTTTGTTGATGCTCTTTAGCATTTGGTATGCTTTTATAATGGCTGATACTGGTTGTTCCTTTCTATATGTAGTGCCTCTTTCTGGAGCTCTTGTAAAACAGGCCTGGTGGGGACAAAATCTCTGAGTACTTGCTTGTTGGCAAACAGTTTTATCCTTCCTTCACTTATGAAGCTCAGTTTGGCTGGATATGAAATTCTGAGTTGAAAGTTCTTTTCTTTAAGGATGTTGAATATTGGCCCCCACTCTCTTCTGGCTTGTAGAGTTTCTGCTGAGAGATCTGCTGTGAGTCTGATGGGCTTCCCTTTGTGGGTTACCCGACCTTTCTCTCTGGCTGCCCTTAGTATTTTCTCCTTCATTTCAACCCTGGCAAATCTGATGATTAGGTGCCTTGGTGTTGCTCTTCTTGTGGAATATCTTTGTGGTGTTCTCTGTATTTCCTGGAGTTGAGAATTGACCTGCCTTACTAGGTTGGGGAAATTTTCTTGGACAATATCCTGAAGGGTGTTTTCCAGCTTGGATTCATTCTCTTTGTCACATTCAGGTACACCTATCAAACGTAGGTTAGGTCTCTTCACATAGTCGCACATTTCTTGGAGACTTTGCTCATTCCTTTTGGTGCTTTTTTCTCTAATCTAGGTTTCTCATTTTATTTCATTGAGTTGATCTTCAACTTCTGATATTCTTTCTTCTGCTTGGTCAATTCGGCTGTTGAAACTTGTGCATGCTTCGTGAAGTTCTTGTGTTGTGTTTTTCAGCTCCTTCAGTTCATTCATGTTCCTCTCTAAGTTGTCCATTCTTGTTATCATTTACTCGAATCTTTTTTCAAGGTTCTTAGTTTCTTTGCATTGATTTAGAATGTGTTGTTTTAGCTCATTGAAGTTTCTCATTATCCACCTTCTGAAGTCTGATTCCATCATTTTGTGACACTCATTCTCCGTCAAGCTTTGTTCCCTTCCTGGTGAGGAGTTTTGTTCCTTTGTAGGAGGTGAGGTGTTTTGGTTTTGGGTGTTTTCCTCCTTTTTGCACTGGTTTCTTCCCATCTTTGTGGATTTGTCCACCTGTCATCTTAATATTTGCTGACTTTTCGATTGGGTCTCTGAGTGGATGCCCAGATTGTTGATGATGAAGTATATCTGTTAGTTAGTTTTCCTTCTAACAGACTAACCCCTCTGCTGTACAACTGCTGAGGTCCACTCCAGGCCCTGCTTGTCTGGGGTACACCTGAAGCAGCTGCAGAACTGTGAAGGATGCTACCAGTTTCTTCTTCTGTTATCTTTGTCCAAGAATGATGCCCGCCCAATGTCAGTCTGATTAGTCCTTTTATGAGGTGACTCTTTGGTTATACAGGGGTCAGGGAGCTGCTTGACGAGACAGTCTGTACTTTATAGGAGCTCCAGTGCTGAGCTGTGAGCTCTGTTGTTCATTCAGGGTTGTTGGGCAGTTGTGTTTAGGTTTCTGCAGCAGAACTTATAAAACCCCCTTTTTTTCCCCCTCAGATGCTCTGTCTCAGGGAGTTGGGGCTTTCTTTATGAGTATCCATTGCACTGTCCTGCCCAGCTAGGAGGCAGTGTAGTCACTATTTGTCTGCCAAGGCTCCGCTCTGCTGCCACAGGGCTCTGCCCTACCGCCGCGGGGTTCTGCCCTACTGTGTTGGGCTCCGCCCTGTTGGCAGAGTCTCTCTGTTCTGGTGGGTTGCCTCAGCAATGGCAGACTGCTTCTACAGTGGGCGTAAACCTCAGTAGGAACGGTATGCTTCTGTAGTGGCGGACACCCCTCCCCCACTGAGCTGCACTGTCCTGTATTCAGCTGATCCCACAGTAGAACTCTCAACCCTGAGGGTTTTGAATTGCCATTTTGTTTGTCCCTGTGGGGGTGGGACCCACCGAGCCTGATCTCCCGGCTCCCTGCCTCAGGGTCCCTTCTCTCTCTCTCTCTCTTTCTCTTTTCCTTTTATAAAATTGAACAGTTGACTCTCTCACAGGTGCCTCAGTTGCCTGCTTACAGGGCATTGGGATCTGTGTGATTTCCCGTGCTGTGGCCCACTGCACCGGCTCAAATCATGCTTCCCAGGAATCTCCCCATCTGGCTCATTGTCCAAGTCCCGCTCAATCAGATGGATATGTTAATCTGCCCTCCCAGATCTCAGACTGCTGGTTTAACAGGGCACCCAGACCAGTGAGCTTTGTGCAGGTTGCCACTGCACCATGGCGCCAGCTGGCCACGCAAGCCGCGCTGGTGTCCCGCATCTCCCCTGCACCTGGGAATTTCCCCTTTCTGTGGGCAAAAAAGATCCATCTGAAAATGCGGCTGGGACTCACCCTCTGCACCTTCACTGAGAGCTGCAATCCTGAGTTGTTCCTACCATGCCATCTTGGAAATCCCAGCAGATTTTAATTTAAACTTAGCAACTAATATTTGAATCTCAGGTTTCTTTTTCTTATGTTACCAACTGTTGGAAATAAGTGGAATATCAGAAGTAGTTAGGGAAACCTTTATCAAGTGGGTCCAGGCTTTCTGAAAATGTGTATATTTCCTTTAGTCTAATACACACACACACACACACACACACACATATGTATATAGTCATAATAAAGTAAACTCATGTTTTCTTGGCAATAAAAGCAACAATTGCAATTCTTCTATTTATATGTATCTAATAATTTGGATTCAAGCAAATCATTGGTGAGGTCAGTACATTTTATCACCACTACTTTTAAGGTATAAAATAGCCTTAGAGATTTAAAAATTGATTTAAAACTTAACTTGAATATAATTACAAGCTTCATGACTTTAAAACTCCTATATTCTGCTCTATTTTTTAAATAATTATACTTAAATAGTTTCCCATATGCTAAATTTTTTCTTGAGTGTTTCTTCAACTATCTGTCTATTCCCATGAGATATGACATTTTATTTTAAATCAAGTAATTTTGTTACATCTCAACTATGTTAGAATCTTTTGATTTAAAAAATTGGAGGTTAAAATACAAACATTAATGAGCAAACAAATTCCTAAACCTTAATGGATTTCACCATTCAGTTCAAGGTGACCGGGATATCAGATTATCAGCCTTGTTATATCAAATATAGCTAAATTAATTGTCTTCCCCTTGGGGAAAATCCTAAAATATTCTCTTGTCCCTACATTTCATTTCTTTAGAAGGATATTGATTTCTACAGAATATCTGAATGAAAAACCCTGAAACTGTTTCATTTCACAAAGGTATGGAGTATTTTGAAATTGACTCCTCAGCTAGGCAGTTGTACTACTAGACAAGATTTAAACATAATTAGATCTTTTGATTTATTTGGGGAGGGGGCTGTTTAGATATTTAAAAATATTTCACATCTGTTGTTACATTTTATGCTCACACCTTGGTTAGACTTTGAGGTTAGACCATGAAGTTAGGCTGGTGCCTCCCTCCAGAGCACCTCCTTTTCAACATTTGATAGATGGAAAAAAAAAGACATAGATTGTTTCAGTCACTTTCTCAGAGTCACACTGTTGGGGAATGCCAGAGTCAAGCCTGAGTCAATGCCAGAGTTAAGAGCATCTGACTCCAGGTCTATAGCAATTTCTCTTAGTCTACCAGCCAAGAATAAGTTGCAGCTACAGCCAAAATTTTTTAAAAATTGTAACTTTTTATGCCAATTTGTACAATTTATGTTTCTTTTAGATCTTTGCTACAACTGCATCATAAATACATCCCATGTGATTGTTAATTACAGTGTATAGCTTCATTTGTATAGAACAACTTACCACTGATTCCAGGCTAACTTTGCAGAAAACCAAGTTACCACCACTGCATCTTCAACAACAATAACAAAATGTTGGAACACCCCTCCTCTAATTATTTTGTAATTAACTTCAAAGTCTAAAATGACTTAATTATACTGTAATACTTTAAGCCAGAATCAATGACAATGTCTTGATTGGGAACTCAAAGCTATTTACAGGCTGCTGCATTTTCATTGCATGTAGTATTTTATGATTTCTCCTTTGAGACAATTGTAATTCATAAAAAGAATGTGTTTTTGAACTTTAATTCTGCAGAATCTCATATTATGGGACTCATAGAGCCCTTTGATGATACTTACATTCTTGAGTTATATTACATACATCTATTTTCTAACTTGAATTTATTAGTGTATTATAATTAAAAATAAAGTATACATAAAATAACATTTGTGAAATCTACATATTTCATCAAAGTCAAAGAAGATAAATGTTTCTTAAGTAAAAAAATGCCTATAAATAGAGACACAAAGTGAGTTATTATTATTGTCAAATTTTGCAAGAAGTCATTTTACATTTACAAGATTTATCAAGATATATATGCTTTTGTTGTTTGAAAATGATGGTCTGCTTTAGAATGAATGATTAAATTGTTTTGCATAAGTATATCATCTAAAATAAATGGGAAAAAATGACAAAAAGATGGGAAAACAATGAAAATAAATCAAAGGATACATGAAGAAAATAGAAGCATTCAGAATGCTATTATCAGAAAGAACAGTGGCAATTATCTTATTCAAGTCTAAAGCAATAGAGGTGTTACCTCTAGATCATCCCAAAGGATCAGGCACCCTTTGCTTGATTTTGTCTATAAACTGTAAATTCATGAGACAATGTCCTTGTTACACATCTAGTTCTTAGCCAGTATTATCTATATGGATCAAAAAACTGCTTTCTTTTGAAATTCAGGAGGAACCACTGGCTTAATTCCTCTTTCATTGTGAAACCTTCATATACTTTAATCTGCTGTAATCTTCCTTCTGTAGTTTATCTTTTCTAGGCAAATATTTTTTAATTTTTAAATAATTGGCATACAACATAATTCCTAGACTCCACTTTATTACCTTATAGAACAGAAATATTTGTTGATTTTTATACATATGGTATCTAGTAACATGTAGGGAAGAAAAACCTGTCCTGTGCTTTTTAGTTTAGTAACTGGGGCCTGCAAATAAAAATGACAAAAGATAGATTAACAGGAGAAAGGTGAAAGGTGTATTTTTGTATGCACACAGAGCTTCACAGAAAAGAAATGAAAGTCCAAAGTAGTGGCTAGGTTTAAGAGCTTACATATCATTTTAACAAAGGATGATAAATTGTTGAGAAGTGACAAGACAGAGAAAAGGGATTTGGGCATATATAGGGGTGGTAAATTGTAGGAAAGTAAATAAATGGGGAAACCTAACAGAAGACAAGGGTTATTTTAGTAAGGTCTGTTATTCAGATTCAAATAGTCACCCTCTCCAGTGATAGACTGTCTTCAGTAAGACATCTCCCTCTTCCTAATATAGGAGAAAAGAGCCAAAACACTTTCACAAAGAAAAATTTATGCTCTGCTTTTAGGCAGAGAAAGAGAAGGGAGATAGTTTCTCCCATAACTGCTGTTTCTTAATTGCCTTTAGCTCAAAGTAATTCTTATGTCAAAGTGGCATCATTGGGGGGTGGAATATTCTGATCCCCTTCAACTCTAAATGTGTTCTAAAGAAAGGAGTAACTTCAGTTCTCTTGGTAATAAACAAATTCAAGGTTTTATATAAAATTTTTTATCTAGTATGGAAGCCTGATTCTGAATACTAAAACAAATCCTCATATTTTACTTTTTTAATTTCAAATTAAAACTTTACATTATTCTTTGTTAACTTTCCATTTTCTTTGCCAATCATTTCATCTTAGAAACATCATACTTCAATATCCCAAATGTTACCTATGTTTTCAGTCTTCATGCATTTGGAATTTTTTTTAATGTGACATCTGGGTCCTTATTTAAATATTTATGATTATGATGTATTGTGCAGATCCCAACCCTGACTCCTTTTTCATAGTACATCAAGAGCCTTCCAAAGAGGATGTGGAAAGAGTTAAAAAAAAATCAAAGCAAAGCAAAGATATCCAAACACGATTTGAGATATCATACACAGGATACAAAATGGAAAGAACCAGACAGGGACAATGTGAACAAGTAACAGGTAATAGGCATAAGTATTACTGGAAGGAAATGATTTTACTCTATCATATAGTTACATAGGCAGTAGATTATTTCAAATAATTGTGTGGATGCTAAAGATAAAATGCCTAAGTTTAAATCCTGACTTCCCAAAATAACAGCTATGACATTGGACAAGACAGTTAGTCTCTGGGTCTCTATTTCTGCACCTGTAAAATGGAAACAGTAAGTGTGACTTTTAAAAAATACATATATTTTATTGCATTTTAGATTATGGGGTACATGTGAAGAACATGCAGGATTGTTGCATAGGTGTGACTTTGAAGATTGGTCAGAAGATTGAGTTAGTAAGCCTAAAAAGAGGTTAGAACACAGCCTATATATGGGCATAATTTAATAAATGTTACCCACATCATTAACAAAGTAAAGCCTTTCTTCTGAATTTAACAACGAATTATTTTCTGTAAGCTCTCAGATCAGGGTAGAGATATTAATTCACAAGAGAAGACATTGCTGAAAATGGAATCTATTTATGTACAGACCACTTTACTCTGAGGAAATGACAGGTTGAGTGTTGTTATTTGCCTATCTAAGCAAGGATGACTTTGTAGAAGCCCTCACTGAATTTTAGAGATATTCACAACAGAAACAGGTACAATAGAGTTCCTACTCAAAATTAGAAAGCATGCAGAGAATGTCTGTGGCAGAGATTAGCCATACGAATGTAGGAAGTGTGCAGAGGTAGTTTTTTCCCCATCAGAGTTTCTCTTTAATGACCGAAAAGATAGGAGCCATTATGCAGTTGTTCTAAATGCTAGCCAAGAAGCAGCTCTTTTGCAGGAGTTTCGGGGAGCGGGGATGATTTTAATACCTTTTTAAGGGACTCGATCTCTGGTAAAGAGATTTTTCCAGCAGTTTCACTGATGCCATAATAGATAGTGTCCAATATAAAATGATACCATTGTGAGAAGTTATTTTACCAGGTAGGAAACTTGCAAGAGGATTCATATTTCAAAATGACAGTGTCCTAAAACTCACATTAAAAGAATGTCTTGAAAACAGGTCCAGAATTGTAGCCTATGGAACTATATTGCCCAGAACCTTAGCAAAAAAAAAGGGGGGGCTTTTAAAGATGGTGTCTGGGACTTTTATTTCTCAGTAGAACAAGATGTGAAAGTGTTGTAGATGAAGATGTTCATTTCAGACTACCAATCTTCCTGTTTTAAAAAAATGTGTATTACTCCACTATTCTTTTTCAGCAACGAAACAATTTTGTGCCTATATTTTATTAGAGTCATAAATTAGTTTTTTATGCTTTATAATATCTTAGTATCAAATACTAATATTATATAGGTATGTTTGGTACTGAGATACTCAACTTTTTTAATGTTATAACACCAAAAATTTTAGGAATTTAGAGATGTACTTTTGAAAAGTCACAATATTTAGATATTAACATAAGCTTTAGTCATTCTACATTTTTTGGTATGACTGTGTTACATTACTTTTACTTTTAGAAACATGTTTGGTTGGGCAATGTGACTCATGCCTGTAATCCCAGCAATTTGGGAGGCCAAGAAGGGCAGATCACCCGAGGTCAAGAGTTGGAGAGCAGCCTGACCAAATGGCCAAACTCTGTTTCTACTAAAAAATACAAAAATTAGTCTGGTGTGGTGGCAGGAACCTGTAATCCCAGCTACTCAGGAGGCTGAGGCCAGAGAATCGCTTGAATCAGGAGGTGGAGGTTGCAGTGAGCTGAGATCATGCTACTGCACTCCAGCCGGGGTGACAGAGCTAGGCCCTGTCTCAAAAAAAAAAAAAAAAAAGGAAGAGGGAGAGAGGTCTTAAAAAATTCAAAATTAGTTTATCTCCTAAATATATTTTTTTATTCTCTTACCTTCATGAAAATTAAAATTCAGATTAAATATCTGTATAATAAAATATATGTAATTTTTCATTGCTCATTTAAAAAACTCGACTTTTATCGACTTTTTCTCTAGGATTTTGTAATTTATCATCATAGTTTGTTCAGTAGATTTGCACCAAAGTTCAGGCCTAGTGGACACCTATTCAGTTCTTTAAGCATTTTTATAGCTATTCAGTCATAGGGAAAATTAAAGAGAAATTTGGCCAAATGGTAAACATCCTGCAGTGCTTATTTGCTTATTTTTCGATCATTTCCTTTATACTGGACCATCCTTCCTTTTCTCACTTCACACAAATGTGGCGTAAGAGAAAAACTGGTACTTCCTTATTTAGTTTTTCTAGGTTATTTTGTAGCTGTAAACTAGGACACCAAGATGCTGCCAGAGGTGTTTTTATGGTTTGTTTTCGAGTGGACTCAGATTAGGATCTCTGTTAACAACTTAATTAAAAATTGAAGAAAGCATGGTTATTGCATGCAGTGGTAGAGGTGTGAGTGATTTCAAGTAGCAGAGGAGACAAGATCGTTCCCTCAAGAATTTTGAAACATCCTTTGTGCCAGTTTCCCAGATACATAAACTCTCCACCTCAGTTTTCCAGAAGTAAATTTTGAGAATATAAGGGAGCAAATGAAAGTTGTTAGAAGAAAAATAAATTGGGAGATTTATGTGTGTATTTTATATATTTATATTTCTATATATTTATAATATATGAGAAATTGCAAATGAAATGGAAGTTAGTCTTCTGCCTTTGTTTTTCTTATGTCACAAGTTGTGACTCACAGCTACTGAGGCTGCTAATCCTTGATGTGCAGTAAATTGAGGAGTGACTGATAAAATTTTAACCAAGCTGTCAGATATGACATCATATGATCAGATCATTTGTATTTTTGTTCTATCAATTCTGTTTCTAAAAAGAAACAATACAAAACAGACTTTTTCATAATTTCTCACATTTCATATCTGATTTTTCTTTTGTATAACCCATGATATTTTTCTTATTTCTTCTTTGATACAAGCATGATTCCTGTATATTGTTGAGAAGATTTGTACCTGCATATGATGCATATGTTGTTCCAAAGACAGACTCATTGATAAGAGTTTGTGGCAGATCAGCATTTCTAGAATTTGCCAATCTATTAATGTTCATTAAAAGATGAGAACTAAGTGTGCCTATTCTTTTTAAAGTGATATTGTGTTTAATTCATGGTTGAATGAAACAAGAAGCTCTGTTTAGTAGCTCGATTTCAATGACTGTATTTCCAGAAAATGGGCACTGGGTTTGAAATCTACTTTTATGAAGCTTTAGAACATTGCTATTCAAAGTGTAGTCTGTGTAGAAGCAGCATCAGCACTGGCTGGGAACATCTAGAAATAAAGAATTTTAATTTCAGCAAAAATCTACTGAATCAAAACCAGCACTTTAAGACCTCTAGGTGATTAAGATGTACATTGAAGTTTGGCATTCTTTTTTAGAGTACATAGTATGCTCTGAACGTGGCATTTACCAAATGTTTCTTATGACATGTGGATACACATTCAGGAGAGACATAATCCATGAAAATCATATCAGAGTGGCAAAATGATGAAATATGTTAAATAATATCAAGGAATATGGAATCCTTGATTGAACTCCAGCATAAAATCTCAAAATATTGACATTGTTCTAGAATAATTTTAAGCTCTCATATTTGAAGAAGCTTAGAGATGTCTCTTAGTTTTAATAAAATAATATAATAGTGTTTCCATGACAGTTTTACATATAAATAAATATCTTGATAGAAATTCTATGGATTACTCTTTCTGTCTTAAATACTGTGCTATTTTACTTTAATTGCTGTTATTAATCAACGTCATTAGATACTATCATAATGAGAACTACAAGAAAAAAACGTTGCAGAGAAGAATTTGTATATTTTCTAGAAGTGACAGATATACATGTATATATTTATGTACTTGTTGCTTATAGCAGAATATTATTTTCTATTTTACCAATTATTATTTGTGTATGTGTGCATGTGCATGCACTCACATATTCAAATCTTTAAAGGTCAGTCTTCAATGAGGTTTCAATCAAATTACATGCAGTAAAGGTACTGAACTGACAAATAGCTTTTTCAGAATTCTCTTACAGAATAAATAAAATAAACATTAAACTTAAAAGTAGAAAGGTGTTCTACGTTTTGAGAATTTTTATTTCCATAAACCTGTTCAACCTTCTGTACAAAAGAACCTTTTCAAGAGCTGTGTTATGAATTTAGGGCCACATAAACTGGGTCATGTCTATTGCCCAGTGCATGATTTTCCACTCTGTACATTTCTGTTGACCTTTGCTTTTTCTTAACCTTCTTGTTTCAGGTCCCGTTGACCGTTTTCCTGCTCATTACCATGGGCATGAATGGTCAGAGAGGGCAGGTGAAACAAAAATAGACCAATGATTTTCTTTGCAAACATACCTGAAAAAAGATTTCATGAAGAAGACAAGACTCACTGGAATCTTGCTACAGCAGTATTTATCATAGAGCGGAGTTAATTGTAAAGTTGACCAGCCTTGAAGTCAAGGCTCTTGACTCAAGGCACTCAATCCTCAAACAGGATAGAGTGATGAAGGCAATGTTTACCTAGTGTATTTGCTCGATATGAGTTTCATTTACTTTTCTATCTTTTTCATAGCCTACGACATAGATAACCAGAAAATTATTTCTATTGTTGTTACTTTGTATTTCTCTTGAGCCAAGGACATTTTCAAGGGATTATTCAGAAACCTATTTAGTAGTTTAGTGTCATTACCACTATTAGTAATGCTATAGCTCTCTCTCTCTCTCTCTCTCTCTCTCTCTCTCTCTCTCTCTCTCTCTCTCTCTCTCTCTCTCTCTTCTCTCTCTCTCTCTCTCTCTCTCTGTGTGTGTGTGTGTGTGTGTGTGTGTGTTTCAGTCTGAATCTCATTGTTTTTTGTATTCTTATTTTACTCTAAATAAATGTCTATATCTAATATGCTGTGAAAGGAGTAATTGCTTTATAAAATGTAGGGGAAAATTACTATTGCCAGTAGATGATGTGTATGAGGAAAGAGTAGCCTTTTGCTCATTCACTAGTAACCAAGTACTGTTTATTTAGCTGCTGTTTAATGGTTCACATATATTGGAGTCATTCAGCCTCTGTTTAAAACAAGAAAACCAAGACATTATTATTTTCAATGGCAAAAATAGCAATTACTTTTTCACCAGCCTAATATTTAGTGCTCTGAGGCAATTATATGAACTAATTCCAAGGCCCTCTAGTGATTCCTTGCAGCATTTCCTGGGGAGAATCTGGCTGAGTGTTTAGTGTTGGCATGTTGAACTTAAACTCAAGCCTAGTTAAGGCTTTGCCATTTTTAATTTGCAATTGATTACCAGGAGTGATCCATCCTTCCTATTAGGATTTTTGTATTGCTTCAAAGATACTAACTTGCCCTGTGTCAGTTCTAGCATAAAGAGGATACATAGGTGGCAGATGTTAGGAGGTAAGATCTGAGGCTGAAAAACGGAAAGACAGATCCTGGTACCATACGGTATTTGGACCTGTGATGTTGACAGCCTTCATGCTGGGCTCCAACCTGCTGAGCTAACCAGGCCCTGAGGCCGTGCCAAGTGGTAAAACTAGCAAGACTTCACCAAGAAGAGGTAGCAACTGTCATATGGCCAGTCTGCCTGATCTCAGAAGATGGCCCACCAAAGTGAAAATAAGCACATGGTGACAGACTGATTAAATGGTTAAAGGAAGGGTTTTTGTGCTAAGGATCAGTTAGCTGATTATTATAAGAATTGGACTTTACCTTAGCAATACATACTATTGAAAAACTTACTTGTATTCAATAAGGACAGCCTAAGGTCACATTGAATAAGTATTCTATCATCAAGGCAAAGCATGTGAAAATCATGCCAATAGTTAGGATTTACTAAAAATAGACAATACAATTCCTCTATGCATGATTGATATTTAGCTGGTATGCATGGCACAGCCATACTGGTTAATAAAATATTGAAACACTTCTATTCTGATTTTAAACAGCTGCTACCCAGTGCCCTCACAGGACCCCTCAAATAATCTCATGCTGGCTCAGACATAGGTGGGCAGAAGAAGAGGCTGCCCTGAGACTCCTTTACCTACTTTGCCTGTCAGCCAGCCTGTGATGTCTCTCATTTGCCATCTCTAGTCCCCATTCCTTTCTTCCTTACTCCCACAGCCAGAGTTCATGGATCACCTACAAATTGCCAAGATTCCCCTCAAGTTGCCTTATTCATGGTTGCTGGTAAAAAGCTATAACTGGTATAGTATGTTTCACCTGTTGTTAAATATTTGGGTATCACCCTGATTGTCAGAACTGTTTTGGTATTGGCATAGCATGGCTTCAAAAACTTGATGTCTAACCTGATTTTCTTCCCTTTTCCTCAAGATACTTCCATTGTCTACTATACAAAAAAAAGCAGATTGAGACAGAAAAAGATACCTAATTAGAGTTCTTTGCTTTGTCAAATATTGTAGCACAATATAGTAATAAAGAAACCAGATTTTGAAGGCAGAATACATCTAAATTCAAATAATAGTATTACAACTCTATGACCTTGAAGAAAGTATTTAACCTCTGCAGTCTTCCATTTCTTCATCTATATAATAGCAATTATAATATCTAACTCATGATTTTCTCTTGAGGATTTAATAAGATAATGGACATTATGTGCTCACCACAGAGCCTGGAACATAAGAAGTACTCAATAAACAGCAATTATCCTATTAATGCTACTTTTACAGAATGCAATAAAGGACAGTTTGTTTTCATTAAAAGTGTATCATAAAATCATTTTCAAAGTTAATGTCATTTTGAATGCCATAAGAAATTAAATTTTAAAGAATATTTGTCATCAACAACATTCACTTTGGATCTGAAACATAAAATGCATATATTTTACCAATGATTCAGGACTGGTATATTTAAGAATGTTTGTATCATACTATGGTTTTTAAATTGGGCTATTTAACATTCTATCTTCCTTTCAAGTGTAAATTGGCTTATATAAAAATCACCATGTTTCACACCATGATTCTCCCAGTGAAAGACGATTAACTATGTATGCTCTAACTGATTTTCTCACAATAATACTACTTTTATGCTAATCAGGTCTCTCCCATATTAACTGCCTCTTCTCTCTACTCTATTTTTTTCTTATCCACTCAGTTCAGGAAAATATCAGAACTATTTTTCCAAATAAAATAACCAATGAACAACTCCTTTTGTTTTGATAAATGTGCCACATCTTTCTACACATTGTCTTTATATAATGCAGTGAATCTGGGTCATGTGACTGACAGTCATAGAGCAAACTTTTCCCTAAATCAGAGAGATATCATTTTCTTTTGTTTTTAGGCCAGTACATATAATTTAATGTTGAATTTAAGGAGATCTATAAAATAAAAAAAAAACTTGTTTTCCAGTATTTGTAGGGTTGATTTTCTATTTTTTAAATTAATGTGCTAATTTGACAAGAAATAATACTTTTTGTGGACCTCAAATTATCCCTACTCTAATTGTTTCTTAATCTGAGAACAAGAAAAGACAGACACGTTGTGTTTACTAGTTTGGGTTTCTTCTGTACTTAGTCATCAAATGTTGTTTTCTTTACTTTTTTTTGCAGAAAGCTAAATAATGCCTCTCAAGGACTCGTGTAATGCTTTCTATATTGATAATTCCTTTGACTATTATCACTTGGCCCTCACACCACCAAAACCCTTTCTTCCACCAACAAGCTGACATTAACATGCCTTTGGATTTTAAGCCTTAACTGGTGATCTACATCTAACTTTTTATTACCTTAGCCTATGGAGGAAGATAATGGACAAATACTCCTCTTTCTTTTATAGATTTCTTAAAAACAGAAAAACATGCCTCTTATGAGTGGCCAATAGCAATATCTCTATGTGCACTGATTTTGGCTCAGAAACAATATCTAACACATTTGTGAAATCAAATATGAAATGACTCAGCTGTCTGACAAGTGGACAAGCCAGTTGGCTGTTCCCACTCAATATTCCTTTCTAGCAGAAAGACCCCTTTCCTCTGAGAGTTGTGTAGGACTATCTGCTTCTGGCTTGTCTTTTCCTGTCAGGCATTAGTCTTTCAACATGCCTCCTCCCAGGGTGTTACCTCTGCTTCTAATTGGGTAGGCTTTCCAAGCTGCCCTGGACTTCAAAATCGCAATTAGGAGTTATCACCCAGTTACAGTAGGTAAAGTAACCCCAGAGAACAAGAGGAAAAAGCTTTAATTTCAGAGATGAAATACTTATCTTCGATTCTGTATTTTTGAAAAAAGATACGAATGGAATATTTCATCTTCTGCTTCCTAAGATTTCTTTTAAGTCAGCAAACTGAGTAAATCTTTTCCTTACAGAGAAGTTTTAAATAATAACTGAAACATGTGTTTTGCATCTTAAGGACTCAATAGGATTTTTAAAAATTGAAAATGGAAGAGCATCTTCTTTCTGATTCATTGATTAAATATGTGTTTATTCATTTAAAAAGTCAGAGTTGAGAGCCAACTTTACAAGTCAGACAATTGCCATCTAAGAAGTGTGATATGAGTATTAATCAACAAATTGTTCTTCTCTGAAAGAAAAGTACTTTTTATTGTCACAAAGGGCTTCTAATTCCAATCTTTAGGACTGATCCATTGTTTTCATAAGAATCCTGTTTAATGCACATATATTATCTATGAAAGAACCTAGTATATCAACTTGGCTCGCAAAGAACAGGGCTCTAAGAGATTTTTTAAAACATCTAGCTGCATTTTAACCTAGGTGGAAGTGGAGGGAGGGAGATTAAAGGGAAAAGAAATTTCTGGAGCTTTTAACAAGGAGAGCGTGAGGTAATATAGCAATCCAGAAATGTGAAGAATGCATGGCAAAGAATAAAGGAGCATTTAAAACACCTAAAAGATCACTGATTTCTAAATCATTCATGCCAAGTTCCTTCTATTAATGTGGGGTTTGATGAGAGGCAATGCTGCAATGAAAATTAGTTAAAAAAAGAGATTTCATTTATGTTTTTATCTATTTGCTCTTGTAATGAAAGGTCAGAAAGCAACACAGTCCATATACCTAACATATTTCTTATTTCGAAGGCTGTAATTAATGACAATAATATTTTGGCTATGTGTATACAATATTTTTTATTCACTAACTTTGTCTATATTATAAGTGTTTATAGTTTCAATGCAGGAGAATGTTATGATTTAACCTATACTTTTTGGATTCAGGTGCAACTTGAAGTTAAACTGAGCAATCACTTGAGGTTGGGCATGGTGGCTCACTCTTGTAATCCCAGCACTTTGGGAGAACAGGGCAGGCAGATCACTTGAAGCTGGGAGTTCAAGACCAGCCTGGCCAACATGGGGAAAACCTGCCTCTACTAAAAATACAAAAAATTAGCTGGACGTGGTGGTGGGCACCTGTAGTCCCAGCTACTTTGGAGGCTGAGGCAGGAGAATCACTTAAACCCAGGAGGCAGAGGTTGCAGTGAGCTGAGATGGCACCATTACACTCTAGTTTGGGCAGCAAGAGCAAAACTCTGTCTCAAAAAAAAGAATCACTTTATATATTCTAAAGTTAGCAGAAAACACACACACGAGGTTATTTTAACATGACAATATTTCCTGACATGATCTAGAAGCCTTCAGTAAAATGGTCTTAACTAGACATCCATTGTTTATATTCATAATAATACACACAATAGGTACCCTGGTCATAGCAGATGATCTTTGGTAGGTGAGCAGGCATGGTTTTCACATATTAAATACATAAATAAAGCTCTATATGTTAGATGCAAAAAAAAATTCCTACACTGAGATTTTTAAGAGAAAGGATTTTTAAATCCTAAAACAAGTTATCAAAGCTGCAAAAACTCCTTCCCCAGGACTTTAAAAATTAGATGTCAGAGATGGCTAAAGGGTAATGCAGCTGGACAAAATCAATCACCCTTACATCTCTTGCAGTTTGTGAATCTTCAAAACATCCATGTGAAATATGTAAACACAAAAGCTATTACTGGAATCCATTTTACAGAGAAATTATATGATTTGAGTGAGTTACTATTAGCATTGAGTGCACATGAATCTTTAGAGGTTCTTATTTATATTCTTGCATCCTCAAGTGTAATCATACAGATTAACAAATGATTCAATTAATATTGTTTTATTTGGAAGTTGAAACTCATAAATCCAATTTTAATTTTATTTGAAACACTATAAATTTGTTTTATTTAATGCACTTACAGTATAAGTTTGTCAGGTAAAATAGCTCAGACATAAAAGTAAGTTGTATTTTAATATAAGAACAGGATCTTATGAAATAAACACAGTTCTAGAAAAGTTGTATTGCTTCTGTAAAGATATTATGTGATTTGATATTATGTTTAGTATTAAGCAGAAGTATGATATTAACTATCTTTATATTATATACTAATTTTCCCAAACAACATTGAGTAAATGATGTTGTTCACATTCTTGATAGTCTTATAAATGGTCTACATTGCTATAACTATTTTGAATTCTCAGCTATGGTAATTATAATAGACTTTATAATGCAGTTTTTTTCATACTCTTATAATAACTACATAAAAATTACCTTTCCACCTGAAAATACTAAAGATGATAGTTTGTAATACATCCAAGGAAATGGATTAATTGAGTGTGAAAAGCATTCTTAATAAAAGAGGGCAAGGTGTGGTGGCTCATTTCTATAATTCCAGCGTTTTTGGAGGTGAAGCCACGTAGATTGCTTCAGCTCAAGAGTTCGAGATGAGCCTGGGCAATGTGGCAAAATTCTGTCTCTGAACCTGACCTCATCCTCCACACACACAAAAAGCCAAGCATCATGGGAGGTTGAGGTGGGAGGTTTGCTTCAGCCCAGTAGGTCAAGGCTAAAGGAGCCGTGATCACGCCACTGTAGTCCAGCCTAGGCAACAGAACAAAACTCTATTAAAAAAAGAAAAAAAAACCCACAAGAACACACTTGTAATCAGGTTAATGGTACTCTAGAAATCTTAATATATAACTTAGTTGTAATGACACTAAAAGTTTGTTCTTAAATAATTCCAGGAAAGTTAATTTTTAAGGCACTTGTCACAAATTTGTAGAAATTATAGGATCTTCTACTTAATAAGGAGAAAAATTTCACAGTATTACATATTTGAAAGCTGCTAGGTACAGTGGATTGTGCTTATAATCCCAGGACTGCTGAAGTCCAGGAGTTTGAGACCAGCCTGGGCAACATGGCAAGACCCTCTCTGTATAAAAAAAATAAAATAAAATAATTAGCCAGGTTTGGTGACACATGCTTGTAGTCCTAGGCACTTGGGAAACTGAGGCAAGAGGATACCTTGAGCCAGGGAGTTCAGGGCTTCAGTGAGCTGTTTTTGTGCCAAAAGAAGTAATCAATTACTTCAATAGAAATAATCCTTATATCCCTCAGTGTTTTGGAATTAGTTCTAGGGTATTTGAAAAAAAATTCAAATAATTAAAAATAATACCACCGAAGTTCTGTTTTTAGAATGACTAGGCAGGGATAATCAGAGGAAATGCAAAACTGCATAATTTTAAATTTCTGAATTTTAAGGACATCTTATGTTTTATATATCAAATTTGGTCATAGCTTTACATACCAAAGTATTTTTTACTTGATCTTACATCAATCAGTAATCAGTATGTTTTTATTGCTACATTATGCTACCCAATATTGTAGAATAGAGTGGGAAAAAACGAATGTAAGTCCTTGGGCCTCAAGAGATACATGCAACCGTTCATATATGATACAGTTTATAAACTGCACAATGAGGTATGTATCAAAAAAAGTATGATCTAGACAATGTCTGTAAGAGTTCATAGAACAAAGTGGGAGCAATTACATCCACAGAAACTCCCCTTTGCCTAGTGTGTCCCAACCATGATTTCATTTGTTTCTTATGACAATATTGTCAGGCAGAAATCTCTATTTTGCAAATAGGAAGGAAGAGTCTCGGTGAGGTTAAGTACTTGATGTGAGTTTAGACAAACAAATAGCTATTAAAAGATTCAAGTTTTGGTCTCTAAACCTTACATGCTTTTCATTGTATTATGCTGTTTTTCACAAAGAAAACTTTATGGAGAGGCCAAGGTTTGAGCTTGGCCTTAAAGAATTTTCTTGGGCGAAGGAAAAAGAGGTTTACTGCCAAATGAGGGTATTGCATAAAGATCCAGAAGTGGGGATATGTTTAGTGTATTTTGGGGAGGTGAAAGATGGCAGTGAATGAAGTAGAGTATATGTACTGAAAATTAGTTGTAAGTAATGGTAATGAAGTTTCAATTAGATGATGGATTCAGGCTAAGGAGTTTGGTTTTGTTGTAATCAGCAATTGAGAACCATTATAATTTTGAAAGTAGTCATGGGATGAAAGCAGCATTTGTAGAAATTGCTCTGAGAATGTATTAATGGTGGAAAAGAGTAACTTCTAGCATGTCAGAGGAAGTAGAAATCAGCCAGGAGTTAAAATGCGGTGTACATTCCTTCAACAGTATGCCAAGCACCTATTCTGTCAAGTAGCCTGCTAGGTGTTTGCATTGGTGAGATGGATGAGAAATAATCAATGAAATCAGATATTTCACAATCTTATTTTGAAGAAAAATACTTAGAAACAATAATCATAAACAAACTTATAACCTGCCAAAGAGTTTGGAGAGGTCAGAAAAGTTTCAGGAAAAGTAATGACAGTATATAGTTGAAGGATAATTGTGTGTTTCCCAGGCAGAAGATGGAGGGGATTTTATGAAAAAGCATGTGTAAAATGTGTCCAGTATGTGAGGAATGACAAAAATAATGGTGTGAATAGAATATAAGAAGCCTGAGAAAGAATGGTGGACAATGTTCTAAAAGAGAGGAATTCTAGTCAGTCTCTGGAGGACTTTGCATGTCTCTGGCTTCACTGTGGCCAGGACCACAGAGGCCCTGGAGAGCAATTCAGCAGAACGTTAAAAGCAGATGCTAGTGTGATATGGGAGTAGGCATGCAGCAGGTGCCGCCTATGTTCTAAAGAAGTTTAATGGTAAATTGTTTTCAGTAGGCAAAAAGGGTTACTGCTTGAAGGAAAGTTTTAACAGCAAAAGTAACTTTTTTTTCTTGTGTATAAGTTAAGAAAGTTGAGTGAGTGAGATTGCAGGCAAAGGGTTTTGAAACATTGGGAAAATAAATGGGAAAACCAAGAGGCAATTCTTGACAGGACAAGATTCAGACAGTGGGATATGAAAGCATGAAAGCTAGAGATGTTTGCTGTGGGGAAGAAGGAGTGATGCTGTTTCTGCTAAGATATGATGATGCTGTGACAACGGCAGTTATTTGACTGTGTCTGCCATTAGAGTAGAAGAAAAGTTTTCCTCTCCACAAAACATCCCATCTCAATTTTTTAATCAGAAGGGATATTTGATGAAACTTATGTCCTTTATTATCCCCTATTAATGCACACAGTAAGAGATTTACTCTATACTTAAAAATAATTTAAGCATTCAGTAGTATACAGATGAATCTCATTGTTCTTACACTATCCTGGAAGCATTATTTGTAAAATAAGATTTTGTGTAAAAGATGAAACCTATTTCAACTAATTGGTCAAGGCCCATACATAATTTAAAAGTATAAATGCTAGCCTCATGTGTTGATATAATTAAAGTCACTCAATGAGGGAGTTTTTCTTTTTTAAGATATTACATTTTAAATTTTGCTGTCTTGCTTAGGTCACCTACATTTAGATTTAAGGGACTGGGAATGTTTTCTGAATGTGCATAATGCTGAAAGCTGCTGAGGTGACATTCTCACTAGGATTATGATACTTTCTAAAAAATTTGAAGTGTCTTTGTACAATTTTGATATTTGTCTTCACTACCTGGGCACCTTGTTCCTGTCCTAGGTCCTTCCCAATGCCTCATGATTCAGTCAGTACAGAGGCAATGCCAAGTTTACCAGAGAGCCTCCAACCATGCTTCTTGCTGTGCTTAATTTTTAATCTCTGGCTGTGAAATGTCCAAATGCCTGAAAATCTTCATGAGCTTAATCATTTAATTGAAGGCAATACTTCCATACTCTCAGGAATTCATGAAGCCTCCTTTATCCCATGCTTCTCACCTTCGTGAATGGGTAGAAGCAGTAGTCACATTGGATCTTCTGTCCATTTACAGGATGGACAGAATCTGTAAGGAGCTTCATGAGATATAAATATTTTCACTGCAGAAATGATCATTGGGAATTAAGGATGGATTATTCCCCAAAGCAACAGTAAATTAAATATTCATATTGCCTGGCTTCTGGGAGAATTTTGTTTGAGGTAGGCACTGCAATTTCTCAAACTGCCCTGTCTCCCCATTTTCCAGAAAGAACAACAAAATACTGGTTTTAGCAGTTTTCCAACTATAGCATCTTAGCATTGGTCAAAGAGGTCTGAAATATTTATTCCCTCAACTGTGAGGTTAATTACCAGGGCCTGGGGCCACTTCTAAAAATATTCTCTGCTATTTGCTCCAGTGTACCTTGCAAATATGATTGTCTTAATGAGTATTGATATGAAAATTGGGAAGGACTGGTTAAGGTACAGTTCTTCTGGCCATGATCCAGCTGTCTCAAGGGTTACCCAGTAGTTCCAGCAACCAAGACAAGAGTGTATCAAAGATGAGAAAGACTACAGTGGCTAGTCTGTATAGAAACCAAGTAACTCTTCAGTTCTCCCAGACTAATATCTCTCTTGTCCCTAAACATTACCACTTAGGAATAATCTAATAATTCTATATGTTGCTTTTGCAAGATAAACACAATTTTCTCTATTTTCTCAACATTTGTAAGTAGCTGAGCCTTTCTTCTGGCGACCAGATGTGTATTTCACTCATACTGTCATGTTCCTCAGCAACCTGGCAATTTTAACAGTGAGAAATCACACTTCCATTTGAGCCAATACATGAATCCCTTTTTTAAAAGTCTTGCTGCTTATAAGAACTGCTGAGTCATTTTTTGTTTTCTAACTGTAACATTTCTAAAATCTCTCAGGTTTATGAAGTGTTTTCTCTGTGGGTAACTTTTAGAAATTTTACAGGATGGTGTAAATAACTGACCTAAACATTTCTTGGAAATTTATGCAAGGATGCATGTTTTTAAATTGTTATGAATCAGCCAAGTAATTTTAAAAAGCTACTTTATGATGTTGGTCATAGAAGTTTATAGCTTTTTAATATTAATTTATGTATCTTTAAAATTCATTTTAAGTGAATTTATGTTAATATGACTAAATAGCTAGAGACTTTCAGTGAAAACTCTTTCATTTACTTTTATTCCTGTAATTTGCATTCAATTTTGTATATTTGTACTTTATTAATATATATGCACATATATACATACATATGGAAATAAAGGTATTTCTTTAGAAATATTGATACTCAAGTTGCAGGAGCATGTTATAGAAAAATGAGTTGTGCATTTGGAGTGACAGGTGTTTGACATTTAATAGCCTTGTATAGTAGTAATTACATAAATATACATGAAATTTACAGAGAAATCTATTAAACAATTCGGCCAGTAAAGTTACATTATAAAAATTTGTTTATATCCCCAAAACACAAAAGATTTGGAGAAAGCTGTTTTAGCATCAAATGAAATAATTTATACCTATAATTCCTATTTGATAAAGTATTTCAAAATTATATTTAACTTTTGGCAACTCTAGTTTGTTTTCTTGCTTGTAAGATATTTTTCCTTTTGTTTGTTTTCTAATTTTATCACATTGCAATCTTCTGCAATTCTCATAATTTTGCATATCCTAAAATATGTTAGATTGGTCTTTTAATTATTATTATTTTGCCTCAACTAAGTAGAGAAAGTAAAACATGAAATTTTTGAGCTTTTTTTTTTCAGGAACGGGAGAGGGGCTTACAAGAGAAACATAGTTTTCAGATATTAAAAAAAGCAATCTTCTTAGAACATTCTTTACTAAACTATGATAACACAAAACACTTATTAAGTGCTTTCCATACAGTATTCTAAGAGCTTTTAATATAATCCTCACCACAACCCTGTGCAAAACAGACTTGATATATAACTTGCCCAAACCACTCAGCTTATGAATGGTGGGGTCAGCATTTGGACCTAGGAATCTGTCTCCAGAGTCTGTTAGGCACTCTGCTATGTTGCATTTATTTATGTAACTAATGCATGTTGAATTCCTACTCAGCCTACATCGCAGTGCTCAACGCTTTGTAGTCAATAACTGTTGACATTCACAACAACCCTATGACTTAGGCTCATTTGATAGCTCTATTTTATACATGAGAAAGCTAATGATTATTTGATTAAATCAATTAATGTCCCATGGACTCAACAGAGTTCTGATTAAAGTGTGCCTAACTATAGAATCAAGGCTGGTACAATAATCTATGTCAGAATAATACATGATAGTAGGCATATTGGTATTACTATACTTTGGATTTGGGATAGCTGGATAATACTAGGAATCATACAGGGATTTGGAAAGTGCTTGTAGAAGTATAGATAGGATTTGGGAGTTGACAGCCTGAAATTCAGATAAAATAACATACAAATTAAATGTTTGATAAAGATTTGGAATGGGTAAACTTTCAGAAAAGACCCAAAGTTCTGATTTAAGCTTATCTTAAAAACACAAAGGGTGCTTATACAAATTAGATATCACTGGTGTTTAATTTAATTGAACATACCCTTTTCTTCACTTCCTGTTTAGCAAATTTTATTGCATTGTAGTTGCTCAGTAAAATATTTTTAAACAATAGAAGTCATACACAAATATGTTAATAACTTACTGTTCTTCATATTCTTAAAGAATAGACTAACAATAAGTTAGATTGGCATAACTTCACTTCAATGCCACTGAAACATTTTTGTTCATGTTACCTGACAAGAGACCTGCCAAGAACCGTTATCCGTATTTCACAACTGAGGAAATTGAGATTCAAAGTACCTTGTCCAACTTATCTAGTATTTGAGATGAAGCAACGACTCAATTCAACCCTCAGATTTTAAATCCATTCCTATTTAATGGATGAAAAGAATATTTATGTTTTTATTGCATTATTTGAAAAAATATGTATTTCCCTTCCTATGCAGTTTTTAAAAATTAAGTGTTTAATCACACAGGCTAATTTCAATGCCTCTGAAAACAAGAGCAGCACTCTTACATTATTTTCTATAATTTTGTTTTGTAAAATAATGCTAGTTATTTCTTGTGTGTAATAGTTTTACCATTTACAAAGCAAAGCTAACACATAATTCTGTCCCTTTTTACATTTTTTCAGGTCCTGAGGAGGTAGAAATCAAGTGCCCCTTGAATCACATTGCTTGCCTTGGTACCAACAAATGTGTTCATTTATCCCAGCTGTGCAATGGTGTCTTGGACTGCCCAGATGGGTATGATGAAGGAGTACATTGCCAGGGTGAGTCCATTCTTAGAACAATGCAACTGAAATATTAAATTTTGCATAGTAATGAAAGTTCAAAGACAATCTGTAACCTACCTTTTCTTTCAACCAAAAGCATATCAGTTATTAAGAAAGCATGAATTTTATTGCCTGACATTTAATATGCATTTCAAAGCTGCAAGTATGTTTTAGCAAAAACACCATTAGACAAAACACACCACACACCCACACACACACACAGACACACACCCACACACACACCCACACACACAGACTTTGAAGTTGGGTTCTTAAACAATTACATGTTCGTATAAAAGAGTATTTCGAGCAAAGGATAAATGGGAAGTCTTTGTCACAGTAGATTGATATCATATGGTGTTACAAGCTTGTTTCTCTGAACCTTTGCTTAAACAAAGTATTTGAAAAAATGTTTAAGCAACCAAATATTTTAGTAAAATGTATCCATGGGAAATTTGTTCCTTCATATTTTTTCCATGATATTAGACTATTAACTTTCTTGTAATTTTCTGTCTTTTAAAAAATCAACATCTAAATTCCACAGTGGTAAAATATTAACTATATATTAATAATATGAAGGATAAATAATTAAAATCTAAAAATTAGTAAAAAGTTAATTGCTACTGGCACTTTTTAGTAGGGGCAGGGTCGGGGGGAATGAAACATGAGACGAAGAGAAATAAGAGCACAGGAAAAAGTCAAGGATCCAGGTAAGGACCCAGATTTGGAAACAGAATCAAGGTAGCCGTCGAGTGAATCAGGCTTCAAGATGGAGCCTGGAAAGTAGCAACTGTACTAGAAGTCTAACTCAGATTCTCATAGACTGAGTGTAACACAAAGGATATTGAAACTAAGACTTCGATAAGAACCTGTCCTTCTTTTTTGGGATCAGTAAGATGTTAATGAATAGAAGAAAGTATAAACAAACAGGAGATAACATATCTGGTTTCTGGATGGCTTCCCACAAACTAATTGCTGTCATGCAGAAGAGATCCCAGGTCACCAGAAATTGCAGTTGTTCAGGAGGAGCTCCATACATGTTTACATTTAAAGTTCTCAAAGTCAGATATTACTTTTTAAAAAACATCTTATAGTCAAAAACATGCCCAAACAGATTCTGTCTGGAGGCCTGACAGGACTTGGTTGACAGTTTTCAAGGTCTGGGGTGAAGTAAGCTGAATTCAAGACCATAAATGGAGAGAGATATTAGAAAAAGCATAAATCTCAGAATGATAACCTGAGGATGTAAGAATGTTGAGAGACCATAAGTAGGCTGTAGAAATCAACTGGTCTCTAGGTCTTTTTCCTCTTTCTAAAGAGATGTCCAATTACTCTCTGTGCATAAATTTTGACTGGGATTTTAAAGATCTTTTGAAGGGTCCTTCTTTTTCCTGGGATTCCTTTCTTACACTTAAAGTTACATAAAAAAATCAGCAGATTCTTAGTTGCAGTTATGAATACATATGTAATAATAATGAATAAGAGATTTTGTTTTTATTTAAAGGCTTTGTGATGTCTTTTATATAATTGTATATGAAAAAATTATATGGAAAGAAAGTAAAGTGTTAAATTATAAAGTCATAGTTGTTAGAGAGTTTAATTTTCTTTTTGGATATTAATTATATTTTCTGGATTGCAATTTTATTCAATTCAGTTATAATTAGGCCTTTTATTTTATATGTTTTAAATTTTCAGATAGATATGTATGATTAAGCTTTTAAAAGAACAAAGCCATAACATTTTCAAATATTTCTTCAGAGGTAGTTATACACCCTTGAATATCATAAACATAGTTTGGTGCTGAGGATCATTTGAAAATATATCTGAGTTTTCTGGTAAAATTCAGATTTTTAATCTCGTATATGAGGGCATATGTTAATAGCATAACAGAAGTTTCAAATGAAAACATCTTATTTGAACAAAGATAAAATGCTTTTATTTTGATCCTTGAAAAGATTGACATATACGTTGGATTAAGATCAATTTCAAGTATATAGTTGTTTATGCTCCACTCTTTTTTTTTGTTTTTCTGTTCTAACTTAGTTGTTTAAGTGTTTCAAGTTTTCTATTTACATCACATGTGACAACATTTTTTTTTTTTCTTTGCCAGTAGGAGGTTTAGTTTCCAGTAGGAGGTTGATTATACCATTTTGTCCTTTTAAATATTTTTACATTTAACCAAATCAAGTGTTTTAAAAGACCTAAGCAACAATTCATTATGACCTATGGCAGCCTTAGAAATAATAAGTAAATTTGATTTCTACTTTCTAGTTAACTTCAGTAGGGGTTTTTGACTTACTTCTCTGGCCTTGCATCCTACATAGCATTATAAGATCAAGGTGACTAAAGAGATATAGTCATCCTAGAATCAGTGGTTTAATAAAATATTTCTGCATTGAGAAAATAAACTCAGAAATAAGTTTACCTGCTTTGTCTGGTACAGTTTCTCTGCCACATGGACAAAACCTAAATCTCTTGGCAACACAAGATTTGCAACATTTATATGATTTCTGTTTAAATGTGAAAAGGTGACCGGTTGTAAGCAAAGGAACATTGTAGGAACTGAGTCTACTTTCTCACCCTCAGCCTTCCTCCTAATTTGTGGTCATACTTGATGAAATATTGTTTCTTGGAAAGTTAATTAGGAACCAGCCCCATCAAGTCTGTAAGGAATTTTCTTATCCACCATAGACATACAATGAATCGAGAAACCAGATTAATTCAAACGTTATCTTTCTGTTTGGAAATTCTTCTTTTTTCTTTGTCAAAACAATTCTGTCTGAATCACTTCTCCTTATATTGCTTCCTTTTTGTTGCATTCTAAGCATCAGCTGTAATTTAAGCAATTATACCTAAAGCCTTAGACATGATTTAAAGATGGATGTGCTTTCTCTTTTCTAAAGAATGATCCAAAATATATTAGGTGGTATAATTATATCCTTTATAAAACTAATAAGGGAAAAAAATAACATTTTGGAGATGATGTTCTGGTCCTGGGAATGTTTTTGTATCAACTGAATTGTTCGCTGAATGTTTCCTAGAGAAATTAATATCTTTCTAGTAAAGATAATGAAGACATATTTATTATTAAATGATTTTCTATAACTGATATTTTCATCTCCACAATTGGGCTCCATCTGAAGAAAGAATAATGGATTTTTGTATATGGGGGTACTTGCATATACAAATATGCTTATAAAAATTTTACAATAAAAACTTTCAAAATCACCACATTATATTTTTGAAAAGTTAATCTCTACACAGTACTTCATATTGGTGGTAATATCACCTTGTACAATTTTATGAGGGATGAAAATGCATTCTGTAAAACACAAGGCCTCTCAATCTAGAATATTTCCATAGAAACGCACACAACCATATAAAGAATGAAGGAAGAAGTGAACAACTTTGACAAATAAAAACAAAACGGACTAAAATGTGTCAAAACGCTGTTTTAATGTTTGACAGTCTTAAGGTAATTTATTATGTTAATAAAACAGGAGAGTTCACTGACTCCTATTCCAAGGTTGTGTGACAGGAGTGGGGCTCCTCTCTTCAGCCACCACATACTCAAGTCCCTTATGGGAAGGGGACTATGCAGACAGGCAGGTGCAGGAACTGGGGCAAGCATTTTTGCAGTACCAAGTGGTAAATTATTTATTTATTTATTTAGACAGAGTCTTGCTCTGTTGCTTAGGCTGGAGTGCAGTGGCATGATCTCAGCCCACTGCAACCTCCCAGGTTTAAGTGATTCTCCTGTCTTAGCCTCCCAAGTAGGTGGGATTACAGTCATGTGCCACCAGTTAATTTTTGTATTTTGAGTAGGGTCGGGTTTTCGCCATGTTGGCCAGGCTGATCTGGAGCTCCTGATATCAAGTGGTCCACCCACCTTGCCACCCAAAGTGCTGGGATTACAGGCATGAGCAACCGCACCTGGGCCTCATGTGGTAATATATTTAAATGTCCATGGGAATGACAGTCTCTGGTAGTATCTGCTCTTACCCTTTTAAAAGAATATGGAAAGTTCTAAGGTCACTGCAAAGAGGAATGATACCTTTTAAGTCACTAGTGAAAGTGACTATTTAATCTATGTGATTGTTTTCTAGCAAACATTCTGATGTCCTTTTAAATCTAAGAGGATAATCTGTGTGAAGATTTTTTTTTTTTTTTTTTTTTTTTTTGAGATGACATTTCACTCTAATTACCCAGGCTAGAGTGCGATGGTGCGATCTCGGCTCACTGCAACCTCCGCCTCCTGGATTCAGGCAATTCTCCTCCCTCAGCCTCCTGAGTAGTTGGGATTACAGGCACGCGCCACCATGCCCAGCTAATTTTTTTGTATTTTTAGTAGAGATGGGGTTTCACCATGTTGACCAGGATGGTCTTGATCTCTTGACCTTGTGATCCACTCGCCTTGGCCTCCCAACGTGCTGGGATTACAGGCTTGAGCCACCATGCCCAGCCCTGTGTGAAGATTTTACTAAAACTGATTGGAGAGTGAAACTCTCTGACTTATGAAAAGCTCACCCCCCAAAAATACAAATACACACACACACACACACACACACACACACACACACACACACACTCATCTTTTCTGATATTTTGCTTTTCTATTCTGAACTGTTTTCTATATAATTCTTAGTATATGACATAATTAATTGGCATATTGTATCTGGAAGAGTAAGATCCTCTTATATATCACCTACCTCCTTAAAATAAAGCATATTCAGACTTTTAAATTCCATTTGATTAGTTTACCTTCCTTTCCAGTTGGAATATAACTTTCCTAATATGTGCAATTGGATTTTTCTTAATCCACTCATAATCTATTGTAAGTAATTCTAATGTATTTAATTTAGATACCAACTTTTGATATTTAAAATTTTATGTAGACTTTTTGCTTTTATACTTCTATCTTTAAAACTAAGCTCTTAGGAGAGAGTGCTAAAAACATCCTTGGTGTGATTTTGAACTTAGAGGCATTCTCAAAATGGACCAGGGTAAATGGCAGCCTTTATTATCTGTAGTGATTCACCATGGAAAAATTAATAATTCTTCAAACTTCTTGCTTAAATCTTATATGTATTCCAAATTTTCTAAAAACGAAATTAATCTAGAGGTTTCTCAGAACTCCAGATTTTTAGTCATCCAGAAAGAAAAAATGTATCTGTACTGTTGTTTTGTTAAAAATCCTATTACAGCTACTCGTATGGAAAAAGGAAGGGAAGAAAGGAGAAAAGGAAAGGAGGGAGGGAGGGAAGAAGGAATGAAGGAAAGAAGAAATTTAATAAAGCTACTGAAGAGGAAAAATAAATCTGTAGCTCTTTGTTGTTTTTAATTTTACTTTCTTATATCAATGAGTCTTGTCATAGCATCATTTAAAAAATTCATTTAAATATTGCCAATATTTTTCTAATTTAAAATCATACTATAGAGTGGAATTTCAGCATCCAGAATTCCAAAACAAAGGTATGGAGAAGAGGTGTAACTGCAATATTATAGAAAGTGTATCTGTCATCAACATTGAGCTTAAAGCACAGGGAGGGAAACCTGTGCTCAACTGACTTGAAACATCAATAAGCTTACAGCTAAGAAACAAAGAAGTGGAATTAGCCAGGAAGACCTGGGTTTGTAAGCTCAGACCACTTTTTATTAGTAAAGCTCTTACAAATTAAGAGTAGATCCTGCTGTATTTTCTCTGTGTTGAGCTGGGCTAAGGTGATCAGATAGTCTCAAGTCTCTCTTAGGCATAAGGATTTCTTTTCAAAGAGATTAGTTTAAGTAACTGAGTTAGTTTAGTGAAAGACCATGGCCCTTAACACTAGCTGATTTCAGGGCTAAGCTTAATGCTTTCCAGAAGCAAAGCAACTATTTCTAGAAAGAATAGAACTTCTATAGGTATTTCATTCTTTTGAAGGCTTATACAGATATTGTTTATATAGACAAATGACACCTACATGAAATTAGCATTGTGTACTTACAGAAGATTGTTCTAAATATATATGTATATATGTGTATATATAAACATATATACATGCACACTTGCACATATATATGTATATACATATATATGCATGTTCATTTTTCAGGGAATTAGTTTTATAAATTCTGTTGAATTATAAATATACTTTTGCACAGATATCTGACTTCTTCACACTGATTTATAAGGTATAATTGCTAAATTAAACCTGTTAAAGAGACTTAGAACTCAAGTTTAGAATGTTTGAATATGTTGACTTCTAGGGGCAGCTAGCTAGCTAAGTAAATACCTCTGGGGAAAGGATAATTAAGTTATTTGATCCTATGCTATAGCTGATAATTCAAAAGGTAATCTAAAATAATTAAATGTTGATTGGAATTTAATTCCTTTATAATAGATTTACATCTTTGATTAATGTTAATATTATCCTAAGTACACGTTCTCTTCCACCAAACAGGATTATTTTCAAGAATAACTAAGGAAACAAAAAAGAAATGTGAATTTTTACAAATGGTGTAAACTGCCTACTAGTAGTTTAGAAATGATCACAATAGGCTTTAAGTTAAAAGGAAATATTCTTCACTGAAACATCATTTCAGATTCTGTATCTGTCTCCCTCTTTAGAAAATAATGGTTTCAAATGAAGTTACATTACTTCCATAATTTTTTTTATCATAGCTTTTCTATAGTGATATTACTGGTGCATTATGAATCTTCAATTGTTGCTGCAATATACTCTATTTTCAGTTAATTATGATTTTATTTTATTTTATTTATTCTTATTATTATTTGAGATGGAGTCTTGCTCTTCTCCCTCAGTCTGGAGTATAGTAGTATGATCTCAGCTCGCTGCAACCGCCACCTCCTGGGTTCATGGGATTCTTGTGTCTCACCCTCCCAAGTAGCTGGTATTAACTGCTACCATGCATGGCAAATGCTGGTATCTTTAGTAGAGACAGGTTTCACCATGTTGGCCAGGCTGGTCTTGAACTCCTGACCTCAGATGATTCACCTGCCTCAGCCTCCCAAGTGCTAGGATTATAGGCATGAGCCACTGTGCCCAGCTAATTTTAATAGGTGCAAGTCAACAACATGGATTCAGTGTTCCCACCCCTACAAAATATTTATTCTGTGTTCATACCTAGTATCTGTAGAAGAAGAAATAGCAATTATTTCATATGGAGGTTTACTCCTTGGGGCAAACAACTCCTATTATTTCTACCTATTTCTCAAAATGCTAACCTCTTAGACAGAAGGCTTATGTGAAACCAGAAAAGGCCAGAGAACTCAGGTTCCTTAGGTCTAGTAATCTCTCCCCAACAGCATAGACATGTTAATATTCTATCACTCTTGATAGTGTTAATTTATATGAATATTCATAGGCACTGGTAGTCTTTGCTTATCTAGGTATTTCCTTCATCTTTTTCATCTTGATAGTGGAAAACAAAGAATGTAGAAAATATACTGAGTATGAGGCCAAAAATAATTTTTTAAATGTGCCAATAGAAACACATCAATGCATTTTCCAAAATTCATTGATCAACTTCAGTAAACTTTTGTTTGCACTGACAGTATTCCAGATATTTAGCTAAGTACCTTCAGAAAGTCCCATTTTCTGCCTTCATGGAATTTACATGTTGTAATTCAGTGTGGTAAAAAATTGGAATAGCAGAATAAGGTGAGAAATATCTAATTCTGCATGAGAAGATGCAGGAAGATATCCCAAGTGAGCTGGTAGTTGATAGGCATCTCACTCTAAGGGTTGGGTAGGCAAATGAGAAAAGGAAGAAGGTTGCAAAATCAGGAAACTACATATGGAGAGGCATAAGTGCAAGAGAAAGCATTGTATGTTCAAGAATTCTAAGTTCTTGAGTAAGGTCGAAGCATATGTCCCTGACTATAGTGAGAGGAGTTTGAACTTGAAAAAATACTTAGAAATAGACCAAGAAGAGTTCCATTAGAATAAGTATGCACTATGACTTACCTAAAATGCATGTCATAGAACTGTAAAGAGAGTAAAAAATATCATACCAGGGTATATTCTCAATAGTATTTTAAGAGTGTTATATGAAATTGTTTCAATATTAAGAGTATTATAGCTAGAATTATTGCATATGTGTAGCATGTTATATAGTTTATTCTTAGAAAGTAAACATGTGCATTACTATAATTATACAATTTTGAGATAAACAGTAATCCTTACCTCACATTGATCAACTGCAGAATGGATATACATTAGATGTTCTTTAATGTGTCACTGAGATATAGTTCATGTAAATGAAAGTCAAAATAGACAACAAGAGGAGCCATATTAAGCAACATCCTTTTCAAATAAAATTTATAAATTTGGAAGGCATATTTACTACTTTAAGCAACCATAATTTAATCATTAGCAAGCTACTAAAACACTACATTGTTAGATCATGCCTAAATGTTGTCCTCTTGTCCTTTAACTTTAAAAAATACATGACTGCTTTAATATTGTTCAAAAGTATGAATTATAACAAACTGTCACTCAGCTCTCTACTCAACCTCAAATGTGAGGCCAAATCCCCTATGATTCATTATTTGGTTTCGGACACAAGCAGCTTGATATTTAAAAAGCAAGGAATTAAAGCAGGTAGCTGGAGCTGAATGGCATCCCCAAGAGTCATACTGAAAATCAGTTGGAAAGCAAGCCTTAAACACTGTGACCTTGAGTTTTCCTTCACCCGTGTTGACTACTGGGCCTTAACACATCAACTCAGAGGCGTGCATAACATTGTGATGCTTCAGCATCCTCCTGATCCATTCTCAAAGCACAAGATGGCTTATAGAATTTCAACTGAAGACATTTTTCAACTAACTATCATCCCTGTTAGGTTTATCAATTAATTGAAAAGAAAAAAAAATGTGCTGAGTAAACGACAGGCTGCACAACTTTGTAACCAGATTGCAGTATTCAGTGTCTCAATCTGACTAGTAGCTTATCCCTTTGAGAAAAATTAGTGCTTGTATTTGGTGAAGAATGTGGAAGGGAACTGTTCATTTTAACTCTTTGAAGTAGATCTGCACCAGTAACAACAGGAAGTTAAACAAACTTTAGAAATTTCAACTTTCATAATGGAATCTGGAAGAAACAAAGAGAGATTTCTCAAAGTCTTTCAATAGAGAAAGTCTAATTTTGAATAATGTATCCCCATGAAGGATACATTCCAAGATCCCCTGTGAAGTCCTGAAACTGAATGGTGCCCAATCCTATATAAACTATGTCTTTTTCTATACATGTATACCTATAAAAAATTTTAATTTATAAATTAGGCTCAGTAAGAGATTAACATCAATAATAATAAAATAGAACAATAACAATATACTTCCATAAACGTTTTATAAATGTGATCTCTTTCTCTCGCTCTCTCTCAAAATACTTTATTGTACTGTATTTTCCTATTTTCAGATGACAGTTGACTATGGCTCACTCAAATCTCAGCCCACTGAAGGGAAAGTAAAACATTGAATAAGAAGGGACATTCCAATGAGAATTACCCATAAGTATTTAGAAGATTTGAGATCTGCTGAGCCTAATCTGTAATTCTAGTAAATCTTACCAATCCTATAGAGAAAGCTCACAAGAGATTTTCAGCCAGTGTTTTCATTTCTGAATTTCTAATATTTTCATAATTGTAGAAAATACCATTTTCTTGACTTTTTTTCTAATCCAGTCTTTTTACTTATATAGTAAACCCTATTTCATGGAATCACATGTGTGTTAATTTCATTTACTGTGGTTTCAATGTCTTTCACCCCAAAATTCAAATGCAGAAATCTAATTACTAAGGTGATATTAAGACGAGGTGGTTTCTTTTGACAAGTGATTAGGTCATGAAGGTGGAGCCCTCACAATAGGATTAGTGCCCTTATAAAATAGTCTTATGCCTATAATCCCAGCACTTTGGAAGGCCAAGGCGGCTGGATTACTTGAGGCCAGGAGTTCAAGACCAGCTTGGTTAACAGGGAGAAACCCCATCTCCACTAAAATACAAAAATTATCCAGGTGTGGTGGTGCATGCCTCTAATCCTAGCTACTTGAGAGGCTGAGGCATGAGAATCGCTTGAGCCTGGGAGGCAGAGGTTGCAGTGAGCCAAGACTTCACCACTGAACTCCAGCCTGGGTGACAGAGCGAGAATCTGCCTCAAAATATAAAAAATAAAATGGGACCAAAGGAGGTCTTTTGCCCCTTCTACTACATGAAGACACAGCTGGAAGACCTTATTCCATCAACCATAAAATAGGCCCTCATGGAAAACTGAATCTGTTGGCACCTTGACATTGGACTTTCCAGCCTCCAAAATTACGAGAAATAAGCTGCTGTCGTTTAAGCTACCAAGCCTCTGGTATTTTGTTATAACAGCACAAATGAACTAGAATAACAGAATATCTCAATATATTAAGTAATAGTCTGAAAAAAGAAATCGCTGTGAGACTGGTTACTTCTGAGCTCACCATAGTCAGTCCCTTCAGAATCAAGTCAAACAATTATTTCCTTTCACTCTTGTGGAGATACAAAGACATATGCATGTGTATTGTAGGTTTCCAGACTTTTGGCATACATTTGCATATTTTAGTTTAGATGCAAGAAACTCTTTATTAATGACTAATATTTCAGTGAAAGTAAATCACCCAGATTTATTTGCATTAGCTGAGAATTTGTGTTCTAGCTTTCCATTAGGCTTGTGATTAAGAAAAAGCATGAAATCAAATGATTGATCTCTTTATTCCACAAGCGATGGTAGAACTGGTCCAACAACCCGCTGTGGTTGTAAAAAACCATGAAGTGGCAACCAAAGAGAGATCAATCTGCTCTGCTCACCAAGCTTCTTCTGGATTAGGTCATTGTACTTGTGAGCCAAGGCTTGAGTGTCGGATACAAGAAGAATGGGAAGGACAAGCCCTAAAGAGCACTTTTTGCTTCCATTAGCTGAAATGTGTGGTGTGTTCTTATTCAGAGTACATCACGGGTATGAAATCAGAAATTGTCAAGAGAAAAATCTATACAGTTCAGTAAATGACTCTGAAAATTGTCCGACATTCTCAGAGCAGTAGCTCTCAGAAATTGAATTGTCTAATTTTTAGTTCAGCTAATTAAATATTACTTTAGTGGATCTCAAAGAAGTTTGGAGAGAAATATGAATTGGTATAAAATACTCTTTATTCTAAATAGTATATGTAAAATGATCCCCAAGTATTTATTATATGTAGAAGTAATTTACAATTTGCTTTATATAAATGTATATAGAAATATATGTGTGTGAGAGTATGTGCATTCTATCAAATTTTCCTAGCTTGTGTCTAATGGATATCCACATAAAATGATTATTTAGGGAATTAAAAATATACTTATCCTTTTATACTCTTCAACTAGGTTTGTTTTATTTGTTCCCACTTTCAAGACCAGTGTAAGATGAGGTTTACACTAGTCACTCTCTTGCTTTGACTCCTGTGTCTTCCCACCAGCCAATGACTTCAGTTCCTTTTCAGTAAGTCAGGGTTGTATTCTATCCATCTAAATTAATTATACAAAACAGAATATGCAGAAGCGAGAGGAATATGTTTGAGATCAAATTCTAATAATGTTGCCTAACACAACATAACTTATATTTTGAGGTGAGCTTTTCATGCAAATGTGCCTTGGTTTAATTTGTCTTTTTTTCTGTCTATGTATGTGTTTCGTACTCCTACTAGATTGGAAATACCTAAAGAAACATATTTTACTTCTATCTAGTCACCTGACCGCAAAGACCCATCCAACTGGGTAGAGATGACAAACATATAGGAAACCATGAGGGAGACACAGAGTGTAAAGGTGCAGGGGTTGTTTTGCAGAGAAATTTCTAGGGATAGTATATGCTATGTTGTATGCTTGAATTATTGGCCTTAAAAAAAAAAAAAAAAAAAAAAAAACCAGAAAACACTGTGCTTTTTGTCAGGAATATTCACTCCTGCATTTTGCCTAAAGTGATTTGCTCCTTTCAGTATTATTTCTTATTTATCAGAAATATCTGCAATGTGCAGGAGGAAAATGCAGGTCTCCTTGATGACTGTAACTACAAATAAAGAAGCAGCAATAACTTTCTCTCAGTGCAAAATAGAGTTGTTGGATAATAGGGCCAGAAGGGACTTTCAGAGGTCATCCATTCCATCTGTCTGCCTTCAGGCTGGGCTGAAACTAAACTCACCTATAAGCATTGCTATCTACCCTGTTTGGAATGCCTTCAGGGAAAGAAATTCTAATAACCATTTTTAGTAACATAGTCAATGCTTAGCAATTTGTACTATGCATACATACTTGCATTTTGTATCATAATGTCTTCTAAGCCCTCTCAGTTTTTAGCCTGTTCCTTCTAACAGATTCTTTATTCCTGTACCTTAATCAGGCTTTTCTTGCATGTCTTCAAATAGTTTTAAAGTTTCCAAACCTCTGAAGTTATAAACCAACCAGGACACAGTGATGCAGTTTTATTACCCACTCTAACTGGCTGTCATAGATTCTGGCTGGTATAATTTCTCTCTCTCTCTCTTTCTCAGGTAAATAGTTAATACACCTGAGAGGATATATATATATATATATATATATATATATATATATATATATATATATATATATATATGTGTGTGTGTGTGTGTGTGTGTGTGTGTGTGTGTGTGTGTGTGTGTGTGTATATATTTAGGAGATATAGTATATGTATCTCATATAAACATTTTCTTGTTCACTTATGCCATGTCAGTCAGGAATTGTGTTTGGCTGGAAATAACAGAGATCATTAAAAGACTGGAAAAAAAAAAAAAGAAAGACTTTTAAAGAATTCTACATTTTCTTTCATATAAAAATAATTCATAGACATTCCACTGAAGGTAAGGTGAGTCCATATGTGACCCAGGTCTCAGACTCCCTTATTTCTGTTCTGCAGTCCTTATCACTTGACTTTCATCCTCAAGGTAGACTAGTGGTCAAAAAATGGCCACTATAGCTCTAAGTTTCACATCCACATTCCAGGAGGAAGGAAGAAGACTGAATTATCCCTACCAAGCAACTTATTTTCTTCTTAAGGAGCTTTTCAGAAGCTTGATTGAACACAGTATCTACCTTTATCCCACTGACCAGAATTTTAACTAACACACAACCATTCTTATTTGCATGAAAGACTGGGAGATAGGTCTTTTCAAGGGGGCAAAAATTGATTAATAAAATCAGATTTGGAAGAAGGAAATACAGATGTTTGATAACCACTAGCAGCTTATGCTACACATATTTTAATAGAGCTGTTGGTTACTCACTAGGTAGCTGTTGCAGTCCTACTATGCTTGATAAACACTATGAGAGGATTCTAACGAAAGAAAAAGAGCTGGTCATTAATTAGCTCTGTGGCTTTGATCACCAGTAAAAGAACAGGTTTGGACAATATCACTGACTCCTTCCAGATATGAAATTATATAAACAAACAGAAATATTTAACATGCCTGAGAGGTATAAAAGTCATGCTGTAGGCCAGGAGTGGTGGCTCACACCTGTAATCCCAGCACTTTGGGAGGCTAAGGCGTGCACATGGCTTGAGCTCATGAGTTTAAGACCTGAAAAATATGGCAAAAACTTGTATCTACAAAAAAACACAAAAATTAGCCAGGTGTGGCTGTGCTTGTCTCTAGTCCCAGCTACTTTGGGGTCTGAGGTGGGAGGATGGCTTGAACCTGGGAGGTGGAGGTTGCAATAATCCCAGATTATGCCACTGCAAACCGGCCTGGGCAATCCAGGCAGACTTTGCCACCTTGTCTCAAAAACAAACAAAACAAACAAACAAACAAGCAAACATTCATTCTGTGCTGTAGCAAAAAAACTGCCAAATACCTAGATAAATGTCCATAAAGGATACTTCCTGGGAAGCTAGTGAGGGCTGCCTGCTGACTGAGGAAAGCCAGATTAATGGAGTTTCAGGAAAGAAGATACTAATGTAGCCATCTCTTTCTGCCCCTCCCGCCCAATTTCTTCTTATTTTTTTCCATTTTTTTCACCATTACTTTCCCTTTTCTCTCCCCTCACACTCTCTAACCACTGCATATCCCATACTTTTTCAGCCTTCACTTTCTCAGTTTTACGCCTTTAAATACAAGCTTACACTTGAGACATTTTAAAAGCAACTTGTCTGAATTTCAAAGTTTGCTATTGTTTCACATCTCTGGTCAGCCAAACCTATTTTAGCATTTATTTTAACTGTGGTTTGTCAATGTGTATACGTTCATTTTGTTTTATTTGATATATTGAGACTGCCAAGCTACATTAAATATGTCAAGCCATATTAAATTATACTTACTCTTTTTCTGATGGTAAATTTCCTATTATATATTTTTTGTTTTATTTCCTTAGCCCAGTGATATTTGCACAAATACACCGAAAACCTTTTCTTATTGCTATTGATTTTTGTTTTATTTTGGAGGATTTTTAGTTTTATTTTTAATTCTAAATTCCATCAGATGATTAATTCTAACACTTTTTGCACTCCCAAATAAATCCCTATCAGTGAGGTCTCAATTAAGAAAGCCATTTTTACGACATGCTTTTAGAGAGTAAGTAGGCATTATACAGGCACTGAATCAGATCTTAGTAAAAAGTCACAGCAAAAACAACATATCAGATAGAATGCGTAGTATACCTAATACACATTCCAATTAGTTCTAAAATCCTTGATGTCTAAGTAAGAGAAGATAAAGATGAAGAATTCTATGTTCTTAGAGGAATCAAATTTAGAGAAATGTTAGATATTGTATCAAATTCCCTATGCATATTTCTCACCCATACTTTTTTCTCTCATTTTTAACAAGGGTAAACTCACAGCAGTGTAGTTTTATGCTTCTTTTTAGAGTGGCCAGGTAAGGAAGTGGAGAAACTCTTGGGATGAGACTAATGATCTCTCTACCCAACCTGTCACTGTTAGGAAGACCTGTGTGGATTAGTCAGACAGGACTGTATAGGTTTTCTGGTACTAACAACTCATGTCTTTTAGGAGCCTGGAACTGAGACAAATGTGGCTAAATTGCAGTTAGTAATATCTGCCAAACTGGAATGGCTGTATTTTTAGTTGATACATGGCACAGGATGTTACAGCCCCCCAAAATCAATATATATATGTACACACACACACATAGACACATACACACACACACACACACACATGCATACACACACAAACACACCTATATATACATATAAATACACACACACACACACACACACACACACACACACACACACAAACACACGGATTGGAGTTTTAAACTGTTGACGTATCATTATCTTTCCTGTTCAGATAGAAATACTATAGGCAAAATAAATAGTGTTTCCACTTAAAAAGTCTATATGCAAAGATATCCTTCATGATTGTCAAAGACTTTTTATTTGTTTTTTTTCCTGGTTAAATTATTCTTTTTGAAATCAAAGCTTTTGCTATTTGACTGCTGAATTTTTCTCCCAAAGTTTATTTAGTGTACAACCTATTTTTCCCTGTTTCTTCAATAGCTTTTTCTATTTTCATTTGTCATTTGTGATTTGTGATATGTAATATTTTCAGTGAGAAATACTTCCCAAAGCAAATATATATATCTCCAATGTGTAAAATAACAACGATTCTTTGCTGTTTAGATACAAATTCTTTTGAAGAGGCAATTAGCACTTAGTTCAGTGACTTGGGATGTTGCAACTCTTTTGAGTTTTATTTTATTTTTACTGCTTTCAATCAAAGTACTACATATCTACAATGCTAATCTAAATAAGAACTGCCTCAGGATTCTCAGTGAAAGTTTACTAATGAAGAATATTTAACAAAGTGTCATCCAACTCTCTTTGTGAAGTCACAGAAATGTCGTTTCCTGGGTATTGACTCAATGTAGCTCAATAGTCAATTGTATTCCAGTTGTGAAAAATTGTCAGGTTTCCTAACTCTTTTAAAACATTACAAAATATACCAGTATCATAGACGCAAATTGCAACTGACGTTTATGATCATGATTTATGCTGTAATAGCCATTCAAACTTAACATTTTAAATTATATTACTTGTATACCTACTTTTCAACTAGACAAATGATTTTATTGTTGGCTTTGGCCAACTGGTTACTACTGGTATAGTAACAGTAAGGCACAGTATAGAAACTTAAACTTTCTTTATCTGTATGTTCAGCTTCATTTTATTTTAGAAAGATAAGGAGAGGATGGGGTAATTTCACCTGTTCCTTAAGTTCTGGGATACATATTCAGAATGTGCAGGTTTGTTACATAGGTATACATGTGCTGTGGTGGTTTGCTGCACCCATCAACCTGTCATCTAGGTTTTAAGCCCTGCATGCATTGGGTATTTGTCCTAATGCTCTCTGTCTTTTTCGCCCCCTAATACTCTCCCTCCGCTTAACCCCCACCCCGCAACAGGCGCTGGTATGTGATGTTCTCCTCCCTGTGTCCACGTATTCTCATTGCTCAATTCTCACTTAAGAGTAAGAACAGGCAGAATTTGACCTGTTCTTATTGTACAATAGGAGGAGAATATACTTGAACTAAGATTAGATATGAAACTATAATTGAACTGATGTGTTTAAAGATCAAATAAATGCTCAGCTTTAGGTACTGTTGAAATTAAATTAGAATTATTTATATGTACCTCTGTGGAGGCCTAACTTAGTAATATAGAGCTGACTTGGTGCCATTAATGTAATCACAATTGATGGGCTAGACAAGGAACTACAAATGAAATATGTATGGATGGATGATCCAGCAAATAAAACACAACACGTCATATGTCTGAGAGAAGGCTTTGAGGAGGAAAATTGATTTATATCAATTTTATTAAAATATTTTTGAAACCTGACAAATTGGTCCTGGAGACTGAAGTTGCAGTAAAGTTAACAGTCAAAAGGCAGGAAAATGTTATAAAATGAACATTACATTTTTGTGCTTTGAATGCAGGGATTAATCTGGCCTAGGTAAGGGAATATAGTTTGAGAGAAGATAATTTTCCAAGTAGACTCAGTGTCAACTACTTTGTACGATGGCAAAGCAATTATTCCCTTCAACATCCTTGTGCCACATTTGTAGTGGACGATGAGAACTGTGTCTTAAATTAATGGGAGCTAAATCATGAATGGAAAAGGAAGGCTGTCTTCCAACAGAGGGGGATATTTAAGTGCCTCATAGACTTACTTTCTTCAGAGTTGTACATTTACACTACTTTGATGTTCTTTATAGAATTGGTCTTCAGAAACGTGGTTGTTTTGTTTATCTTATTTAGCTGTTTGGATAAATATTTGATGAAATTAAATCAACACGGGCCAATCATTGTTCTGGGGATATCCAGTGGTTCCTACCTTTAGGGGTTCCCATTATTGTATAGATACCACTTATTAGCAGATCATTTTAAACATATGTGTATATATATTCATTCATTTCCCTACTGTGTATTTTTTCATTTCCATTTATTGTCTCTGTTTCTACTATTCTTCATCTCTATTAAACATACTACAGTCAAGCTTTCATTTCTATCATTCCACTGAAGCTGCCTTGTCAAGCTCATCAGTAGTTTCTGTATTGATATAACCATTGGTCAATTTCAAAATGTCCTTTTAATTTTTCTATCAGTGATTTTGATGATGTTGATCACTTCCTCCACCTTCACTTGCCTTTCAGCAAACCACCACACTCTCTTGGTTTTGCTCTTAGCTCACTAGTTGTGCCTTTTTGGTCTCCTTTACTTTTCCCATTTCCCCTTAAGCAGGCTCTGTCCTTACCTGCCTTCCCTTCTCTACTTAATTTACTTGCTTTGTGATCTCATTTAGTCCCATGGTTTTAAAGATCATCTATGTGCCAATGATGGTCAATGTCTTTCCAGTCTAGCTCACTCTTTAACTGCAAATATGTATACCCAGCTCCCTATTCAACATCTCCACTTGGATGTCTAATAGATAGCTCCAACTCAACAAACCCAAGATCTTCCCCACCCCACCCCTGAGAACTATTACATTTTAGCTTTTCCTTCTTAGTTGGGGGCAACTCTTTTAGTTTCTCATACTAAAAATAGAGCGATTCCTGACTTTAAAAAATTCACCATATTGAATTCATCAGGATATATTATTAACTATACCTTTTAAACATAGCCAAATTCTTATCACTGTTCACCAGCCCGACTGTTACTATCTAAGTTGAAACCACAATTATCTTGTACTTGAATAACTGTAATAACCATATAATTGATTCCCCTTATTCCAATATTGTTATAACTATATTCTCTTCTCAACAAAGTATCCAGGTAGTCCTATAAAAACTTGAATCAGATTATATCAGGACATATCACTATTTTGCTTAAAACTTATCCATGGGTTGCACATTACATTCAAAATGAAGCGTAAACTGCTCCAATGACATGTGTAACCTTGCTACTTATTTGTCTGACCTTATCTCTAATTACTGTCTCTCAGCCCCATAATTGCCAATTCTTCCAAGTATGTTGGCCTTATTATTTCTTAATTATATCAGGGATACTTCTACATTACATTTTTTGCATGAACTGTTCCATAAAGAGGGAAACAAAGAGTTTTGTTATAAATGTTGGATTCATTGAGAATGAATGTAATAAGAAAGAGCTGAAGATGCTAATGGGTGATTGGAGTAGTGGAAAATTGATTACCTTGGGTGATAATTAAATTGATAATTTTTAGGGGAAGAAAATACTTATTTCTCCAAACTGAATGCAACCCAATGTAATTGCTTACAAGAAGTACATGAGAAAACACTGTGTAAAATTTTGGTAAGCAGCTTAAATTTCAGTTTCTAAGTATTTAATATATTTGTTTTAGGGCTTTATTTGATTTAGCATTCTGAAACTAATATGAGATACCATAGCCTTCTAGAGTTTTTACTGTAGGGGCACAAATGCTCATCTCTCTTCTATCCATCCACAAAATCATATTTTCCTGACATCTAGTTAAAGAACAAGAGTGAAAGTTTGCATATGCTTGCCTTCTGTATTAGTCCATTTTCATGCTGCTGATAAAGACATACCCAAGACTGGGCAATTTACAAAAGAAAGAGGTTCAATGGACTCACAATTCCAGGTGGTGGGGGAGGCTTCACAATCATGGCAGAAGGTGAAAGGCGTGTCTCACATGGTGGAAAACAATAGAAGAGAGCTTGTGCAGGAAAATTTGCCTTTATAAAACCATCAGATCACATGAGGCTTATTCTCTGTCACAAGAATACCGTGAGAAAGACCCACCCTTATGATTGTTATTTACCACTGAGTTCCTCCCACAACACGTGGGAATTATGGGATCTAGGTGGGGACACAGCCAAACCATACCACATTGCTTCCTCCTCAGACTCTAAAGAAATTGCAGTGAACTTCATGGTTAGACTCAGAAATATCTGCCTGCACCCACAATTCACCCCACATTTCTTAGCTCTCTATTGTGAATTGTGTCATAGCAGGATCCATGAGGAGACGTATGTGTGTGTGTGTGTGTATATGTGTGTGTGTGTGTGTGTGTATGTGTGTATATATATATATATATATATATACATATATGTATATACACACAGAAGTTTATGTGTGTGTGTGTGTGTGTGTGTGTGTGTGTATGTTTAACTTATACCTCTATTGCCTAAGTTGAAGACACTTGTGGAAATAAGTAAGTTTTCAGTCTGAGAAGTTCAACCATTTGTATCCATTTATATATGAACCTGATTATGACTTGCTAAAGATTCTAAGGAGAAACTTTATGAAATAGGACTGATGTTCTGGAATAATGTTTTCTATGTTCAAGGAAAAGTTGTTCTTTTAAATAAATAATTAGCTTAGTGTGTCTGAATGTTAAGGCAACTGGTCTATAAGTGAGTCATAGAAGCATTGTTGGCTAAAACTTTATTTTCTTTAGGTTTTATTATTTTTAAAAAATGAGATAAGGATCCAAAATGCTAGATTTTTCCTCCTTTTATAGTTGAGAAAAACAGCACTGAATCAACCTAAAAAATAAATCACATTTGCTTTGGATAGGTACCATATTCGCTAACTGCAGCAGGGTTATTGCTGTGTCTTGCTTCTCTACCAATTTAGATTAGTCTCCATCTCACGCCATAGAGAGAATAACACTAGGCTAAATGCCTTGCCAAAATGCAGACAGTGAATTGGCAAAAGCAGTCCCTTTTCAAAGCTCTTTCGCCTTGATTTTGAATGTTCTGTCACTGCCCAAGTGGTGATGACTTAAACAGTCCTAAGCTCTTTCCCTAGACTACATTGATAATTCTGATGCCAGTTCAAGAAGAAAAGTAGAAGCACTTCAAAACACATATTATCTTGTACATTTTTTTCGTAACTATTTGTTCTCAATTATTTTTATTATAGCAGCCTGGGCTGAACAAGGGAGGCACCCAATATTAAGTCATTTTTTTAAGATAAGAAGATTTTTACCCTTTAGAAATTGGCATGGCTTTCATTTCTTTCACAGAAGTTTCCTGAAGAAAGAAAACAAACAAAACAAAACAAAACAAAACAAAACAAAACAAAACAAAACAGAAAAACCACAGTACTCCTATTTTTTATTCACAATAAAATCTTATTTATCGTCTTATTTGTCCAATCTAGAGCATTTTAAATGCTGATTCCCTTCGACCATACTACAGTGTCTCCTGAATTACCTTGAGCCTTATTGCCCCCTGCAAATTCTGCTTCACCAACTTTTTTCTTTCTTCGTACCCCAGCAACCCCCAAGAAACAAGGAAGCAATTTTTCTTCCCTGGGCTTCCATCTTCTGCCTCGCTTTCATTACTTTGCTATCTTTCTATGTCCTCCTCTCCACTGTAGTTACCACCTCCTTGCCTGTGACTCTTGCCGCTACCTTTCCTTCTCTCCTGAGATCCAGATATGTATTTCTGACTCTCTTCTATGTATTTCATATAGGCGCCCCACAGACATGTCAAACTCATGTCCACATCTGAACTCGTCATATATTTTTAATATTTTTTTTAAGTTCCATGGTACATGTGTAGGATGTGGAGGTTTGTTACATAAGTAAATATGTGCCATGGTGGCTTGCTGCATCTACTAACCCATGACCTAGGTATTGAACCCAGCATTAATTAGCTATTTTTCCTAATGCTCTCCATCCCCTCACCCCACCCACTGGCAGTCCCCAGTGTGTGTTGTTCCCCTCCCTGTGTTCATGTCTTTTCATTGTTCGGCTCCCACTTATAAGTGAGAACTTGTGGTGTTTGGTTTTCTGTTCCTGTGTTACGAGTTCATCGTATTTTACCCTAACCTATTACTCCTTCAGTCTGCCTTGTTTAATTATGTCATCATCCATATAGTAACCTAAACTAGGCTAGGCTCCTAAAACCACACAATATATTTCCTTTACCTTACCTAACCCAAAACATGTCACTAAGTTCAAATTATTCTTACCTCTTAACTGTTTCCAGAATTCACCTACTTCTGCTCATCTAAACTCCTCCTGACTTAGTTCTGCCTATAATAAAATTTCAGTAAGGTAAGGTAATAATCACACAAGTTGTTTTTGGTCACCTGTCCTAACTCACTCCAATCTATAATCTGTTTAGTCAGGAAAACCATCTTACTAAATAAAGTGCAAACTGAATATTCAGTCCCTTACTTAAGTTTATGCTATAAATTATAAGCTCCTTAGAAAGGCAGCCATAAGCTTCCCATTTCACCAACCTCATCGTCCAGTCTTTCTTCTTATACACACAAGATTTGAGCTGAATCAAAACTTCCTGGATCAGCATCAAGCATTCAACAGCTCTTCAGTTTCATATATCTTATTCCCACTACTTGAAATAACTTTGCTATGAGAACTTATACTCATCTACCAGAAAAATGCTAATTTATCTTTGGATGCTCAGCCCAGGCATCTTAGCTCTAGGAAGATTTCTTTGAACTAAGTTGCCTTTTTCATATTTTTATTTCATATCTTATTGTAGCATTAAATTCACTCACTCATGCATTATTTTATTTAATTCAACAAGTATTTAATGAATATCTATAATGTATTTGCCCATGTGGCATGTGTGAGGAATTCAGAAATAAAAATATATTGTCTCTAATCTCAAGATTTTCATAGTTGAGGAGAAAACAGTGCTGGAAACAAAAAATAACAAAGTAATATCAACAGTTTGTAAGGTTTTATTTGAAATAGTGTGATGTGAGATAAAGATTATAGGTGTTTTAGTCAGGATCCATGCAAAATAACAGTAAACACTCTGTATAGTTAAACAGATGGAAATTAAGGCAGGAAATTTTTACACTGTTGGTGGAAAAACTTAAAAGTTAATAATAGATGGTGAAGCAACATAGAGATTATCCACAATGGGAAGGCATTCACCTCCAGGCTGGAGACAGAAAGGGAAAACACTGTAGTACTGGTGGGCAGTTTGTCCTCTGACAGCTAGAGCCATGGATCCAGCAGTGGCCAGAGGTGCTAACTAAGGTAGGGATGAAGAAGGAAATATTCCATGTCTTCTTTCTAGTCACTGCTTTCTGCTGTTTTTACTCAGTCAGAAGCCCATGGATATAGGAGCTTCAAACCTAGATTTTCTCATTTATCACATGGGCAGTTAATACTTGATGAACTAATGTGATTAATTAGTGATAAGAAAGATGAAATAGCTTGTCGTGCACAGGGAAAACTCAGTATTCTATGAATGATAGATAACATCATGATCAAATTTCACATATTCAATTTAGATGGCAAAAGGATTTGAAAAGTTGGTATTTATTGGTCTGTCTCCTTACCTTTGTAGTTCTCACACCTAGCAGAGTATCTGAATAATTATACATAATAATTCTTATTTGTTCATTTAATCCATAAAATTTACATCTATAGGTGGTAACTGAGTCGCTAAGGATACACAATGCATTCTTACCTCATGATTTAGAGGGTTTATTTAGATTTCTTGGTGGGAGACCACTTGGTCCCAGCCCTGTCCTATCTCCATCTTTCATAGTTTTTTACTGCTTCACTCAAAACGTGAAAAAAAAAAAAAAAGAAAAAAGAAAAAAAGAATGCCATTATAAATTAAAATCTTCTGCAGTGTTTGCTGTTCCTGCACAGGCTCAAGTTTTCCTGACTCAGAAACTTCAGCTGAACCCTGAGAAGATAGGGATCGCTGAGCAAGCAGCAAAGAGAATTCTGTGCCCTCTGGGCATGATGCATTCATCCATTAAAGAGGAGAAGGAAAAACTTGCAAATCAACTTGTAGGGAGACATGTAAATTGATTAGGACAAGTTAATTTTTTTGTTCCTTTTTTTTATAAATGATTCTTTTAAGATGGTTATTCAAATCGGTAGACATAATTAATCATTCCATAATTGATTAAATGGATCAGTCTTTTAAAAGGTTTTTGACCAGGCCTACATTTATGTAGAACATAGGCACTTCCTCCCCTAAAATGAAAGACAGTTTAAATTCATGTTTACAAAAGTTCTTGACAATTACAATACTGTAATATCAGATTACCTGGTCGCTTGTGGGTAGTCATTTTCTATTGGATTTTGGATGCAAATCTGGTGACAGCAGTTTAAAATAAAAAATACATTTGCAAAATTTTGGCCAACATTATTGGATATTATATATAAAAGAGATGCTACAAGAGAATTTTCCTAGCTCTTTTGGTCTTGGACTGTATTCCTAAGTAATCATAAGGAGAAAGACCTCCTATCAAGTAAAATTGATCTATCTGTGCATATTTCTCAGAATAGCACTATTCCTCTTCTCTCTGAGATGTTTACAGGGTAAAAATGATTGCATTCAAACCCAAACTAGGAAAAGTTGTCATCAACTGACTTTCACGAAAGAAAAAGTATAAAGGCTGTACTTGAGGTGGAGGGAAATGATGTTAACTAGCTCTTCTGCCATGCAAAAGGAATAGCGAGCAAAGATATTAGTAAATATGTAGGTAAATCTAAAGTAATCGTATATTAACTATTAATGATGTTTTATTTGTTGGGTTAAAAGAACAGAACTGACAGAAAATATTAAATATTAATGTATGTCATGGTAGATTCTGTGGTTGTTCTGCACAAACCATGTAAGTGGTCCCATAGTAGCTGAGAAGGGCAGTGCACAGAGGGAAGGACTAGGTTTTAATGAGGACTAGGTCTTACACAACACAAAAATTAAATGCCAAACTTTCATTCTATTCAATATTTTTCATGTAAGCATTTTAAATACACACTTGGGGGCATGGTTGCCGTAAGATGTTGTGGGGAAATGCAATGAACTATAGTACATGATTCTTATATTCAAAGAAATTATCTTCAGATAATGGATGAGATGATAGATAACCGAAAGAATAAATAAACATTAGAACTTTTTTGTTTGTTTGTTTCCCTGAGACAAAGTGTTGCTTTGTTGCCCAGGCTGGAGTGCAATGCTGCCATCTCAGCTCACTGCAACATTCCCCTCCAGGCTCAAGTGATTCTCTTGCCTCAGCCTCTTGAGAAGCTGGGACTGCAAGGCACCACTATATCTGGCTAATTTTTCTATTTTCAGTAGAGATAGGGTTTCGCCATTTTGACCGGGCTGGTCTCAAACTCCTGACCTCAGGTGATCTACCCGCCTCAGCCTCCCAAAGTGCCCAGATTACAGGTGTGATCCAACATGCCTGGCTAACACTAGAACTTTTAATATATGCATTTCAAAATAATCATGGAAGCATTTTCATAAGACTATATAACATTATCAAATACGACATGTATCACCTGGCACAGACCTAGTAACATTATCTCAATAAGCATTTGTTGCATGCTCTATTATTAGAGATTAGATAAAAGTCACTATGGAAACTGGATGACTCTGGAAGTCTCATGGAAACTAGTTTTAGTTGAGAAGTGGGAATTGAAATGTTGTTTTTGAACAATGGGAGAAAAAGGAAAGAAAAAGCATTCTGGATGAATGGAATAGTGTTAACCAAATCAGGGAAAGAGGAAAGCAAATCTAAATATGTATTATTTTTACTGAATCCCTTAGACATTATGTATATTTATTTTATTTTATTTTGAGATGGTGTCTTATGTTGTTACCCAGGCTGGAGTACAGTGGCATGATCTCAGCTCCCTGCAAACTCCACCTCCTGAGTTCAAACGATTCTCCTGCCTCAGACTGCTGAGTAGCTGGGACTACAGTCACACACCACCACATCTGGCTAATTTTTATATATTTTGGTGGAGACAGGTATTCACTATGTTGGCCAGCCTGGTCTTGAACTCCTGACCTCAAGTGATCTGTCCGCCTCAGCCTCCCAGAGTGCTGGGATTACAGGTGTGAGCCACTGTGGCTGGCCGCATTGTGTTATTTTGAATAAAGACTTATATAAAAGAGGACTTTGGTGAAATAATAGAGTCATCCAATAACCTCCAGGGAGTACAACCACGGTAAAAGAGTGGTTACATCCAGGAGATACAATAGGGGTAAGAAAAGTAGGTTATCCGTTAAGAAAGGAAATACCTCCTGGGAGAACCAGCAGTGTTCAGCAAGGATGAGACTTGGTTTATCATCCAGAGGTGACTGAGGAATAGCTACAAGTGAACTAGTTAATTCTAGAGTGGTCACAACTATAATGGACAACATTGCAGGTAGCTGGGAAACTTCTTTAATGGGAAAAATTAGAGATATTTTGGCCTCTTTCCAAGATCCCATACTTGTCATGGGTAATTGATATTAGCTTTTTTGAGAAAATCATGGCAATGAAGAGATACATTATATTTGCAGTAGAGTTTAGAGAAAATAGTATAGAAGTCAACACTGAGGAATAAGTTTAATGGAATTTTGAATTTATGCAATTATGGACTTGTCAATAAGAAAAATACATTCTATTCTCTCTTCAAGAAATACAATACTTTGCATCATCAAAAAACAAATCTCTTATCAGGCCTTACCAATATTCATCATTGGACTCAGTCATACCAGTGTCACACTATCTGTATCAAGACTTGGAAGATGCTCATTCCAGGGCTTGCTTTAGAATTACAGGCATTTTTCATCACCTACTGGCTTATTTGGAGACCTAGCCAATGATGCTCTACATCTCTTATCTTCTTTTTTTTCAGCCTCCTTAGTTTAAATTGTGTGAATAATCTTGTACAGTTATTTCACACACTCCAGGTGAATTCTTTTTTTAAAGCTTCAAACATCCTTAAATTACAGCAATGAGGTAGATAGTTAAGAATAAATTCATTCTTTTTCTCATGACTGCTATTTAAAATAGTCACAAAAGAGGAGGCTAATATATATTTGTTGAAGGGATAAATGAAATGTAAATACTTCAGTCTAACTTGGTTAACATACCCAACAGAGTCACTAAGGAAAACTGAACTTAATGTTTTTCTTTGTGTTCTTGTCATCTCTGCAAAAACCTTATTTGAGATTGCTTCGAATTTGGGAACATATTGGTGTTTAGTCTCCAAACTAGTACTCGCAAAATACTCTAGGCTGAATAACTTCTATTGACAAAAGATCCAGGATGGACAAGTAAGTAACTTTTTTCTTTTTTTTTAATTATACTTTAAGTTCTGGGGTACATGTCAGAACATGCAGATTTGTTACATAGGTATACACATGCCATGATGGTTTGCTGCATCCATGCCCCCATCATCTATATTAGGTATTAGTCTTCCCCAATCCCCCCACCCCCTGCTATCCCTGTCCTACCCCTCCCAACCTCCTGACAGCCCGTGGTGTGTGATGTTCCCCTCCCTGTGTCCATGTGTTCTCATTGTTCAACACCCACATATAAGTGAGAACATGTGCTGTTTAATTTTTTGTTCTTGTGTCAGTTTGCTGAGAATGATGATTTCCTGCTTTATCAATGTTTCTGCAAAGGACACAAACTCATCCTTTTGTATGGCTGCATAGTATTCCATAGTGTATATGTGCCACATTTTCTTTATCTAGTCTGTCATTGATTGTGTGGCAATTTCTCAAGGATCTAGAAATAGAAATATCATTTGACCCAGCAATCCTATTACTGGATTATAAATCATTCTATTATAAAGACACATACACATATATGTTTATTGCAGCACTGTTCTCAATAACAAATACTTAGAACAAACCCAAATTAAGTAGTTTTCTTTAAAAATAAATATATCTTTGGCCAAGCGCGGTGGCTCAAGCCTGTAATCCCAGGACTTTGGGAGGCCGAGGCGGGTGGATCACGAGGTCAATAGATCGAGACCATCCATCCTGGTCAAAATGGCGAAACCCCGTCTCTACTAAAGATACAAAAAATTAGGTGGGCATGGTGGCGCGTGCCTGTAATCCCAGCTACTCAGGAGGCTGAGGCAGGAGAATTGCCTGAACCCAGGAGGCGGAGGTTGCAGTGAGCCGAGATTGCGCCATTGCACTCCAGCCTGGGTAACAAAAGTGAAACTCGGTCTCAGAAAATAAATATATATATATATATATATATATATATATATATATATATATATATATATATATATATTTGAAGTTAAGATACAATAAGAGAGTAGAAAAGAATTTAAATTCTCATATATATGCTTTGTATTAAAAAAAAGCCATTCTGTTTGTGACCAGTTTTTTTTATAACTTATAACTTCTATGAGGACAGGAAAATAGATAATTTATCCAACATTTATAATTATATAGCTGAATTCTGCAAGGACAATTTTGTGTTCTTCAATAAACTCTCCATAGGTGCCTGCTTACTAATAAGTAGTAGGCATTCAACATCTACTTTCTGAATTAATTTGTATTTTGATGAGAAAGTAATTAGGCTGCTTTACATTTACAGTTATTACAGTGTATTATTTTGTAATTTAAATAATAGGTCTCCGTTCCAAATGAAAACAGTCTTTTTCAATACTGAGCTTCTAAGATGACACTACCAGTTCATTAAGAATACACACTTAAAATATTGTACGGATGCAAGCTACTTGAATTGATAGTTTGTAAATTGTATTCTGTTGAAGTAATAGACAGATGGGTTAGTGTTTCAAGCATGTGCACACTCAGGGTCTTCCCTGCCAGCACACACTCCTGGTCCTGCACTCCTGATATCTCTCATCAGGCATTTCCAATATTCAGCATTAGCCTCAGTCTCACATCACTTGTATCAAGACTTGGAAGACACCCATTCCTGGACTTATCTTAGAATTATAGGCATTTAGATACTCTAATTTAGAAATGTAATCACACAAATTGTGCGAATCAAGTAAACAATTGTGTTATAGCAATTTTAAACTGATAACCTATTATTAGGAACATGTTTTAAGTGTTCATAAACACTTAAAAACGCCTTTAATCTAGGGCATAATTGTCACTGCTCAAATAATTCTACTTTGAGTGTTGAAATTTTAGAGTTAATAAATATGTTGTATATGACAAGAATAATATCTATTTTGGCACTGAAACTTACCTTTTACCAAGTAGACCCAATTAAGATTTCACATTGCCTCCCACAAAATCAGTTCAAAGTAAATGAATATGTATTTACATCCATTAATACCTTTAAAACTATAAATAAATTATTATTGGTCTGTTAGAGCTAAATAATTTTTATTTTAGCAATACTTGGAAAACATTAATATTGAATCATTTTCATGTTCTTCCTAATTTCATATATATATATATATATATATATATATATATATATATATATATATATATATAAAGTATAGCATCTTTATTTTATTTTTATTTTTGAGACGGAGTTTCGCTTTTGTTACCCAGGCTGGAGTGCAATGGCGTGATCTCGGCTCACCGCAACCTCCGCCTCCTGGGTTCAGGCAATTCTCCTGCCTCAGCCTCCTGAGTAGCTGGGATTACAGGCACGCGCCACCATGCCCACCTAATTTTTTGTATCTTTAGTAGAGACGGGGTTTCACCATTTTGATCAGGATGGTCCCGATCTCTTGACCTCGTGATCCAGCCGCCTTGGCCTCCCAAAGTGCTGGGATTACAGGCTTGAGCCACTGCGACCGGCCAGCATCTTTATTTTTAAAAATAGGATTCTGTCTTATCAGTGATGATGAAGTTGATGATTATATAAGAAATGGTTTTGGCCCAGCGTGGTGGTTCAAGCCTGTAATCCCAGCACTTTGGGAGGCCGAGGCAGGTGGATCACGAGGTCACAAGATCGAGACCATCTTGGTCAACATGGTGAAACCCCGTCTCTACTAAAAATACAAAAAAAAAAAAATGAGCTGGGCATGGTGGCGCGTGCCTGTAATCCCAGCTACTCAGGAGGCTGAGGCAGGAGAATTGCCTGAACCCAGGAGGCGGAAGTTGCGGTGAGCCGAGATCAAGCCATGGCACTCCAGCCTGGGTAACAAGAGCTAAAGTCCGTCTCAAAAAAAAAAAAAAAAAAAAAAAAAAAAAAAAAAATGGTTTTGCGTTTACTCTGAACCTTTCTAAGTACTTTATAACCAACAACTCATTTGTAATCACAATTCCATATACCAATACTATTATAATTTCCTGCTTACAAATGAAGAAACTGAGGATTAAAGAAGTTTAATATCCTTCCCAAGATCAAAGAGTTGCAAAGCTGGGATATGCTAAAACTGGAATTTCATATTTGGCCAGACTCTGGAACCTATGCTCTTATTCACTATTAGCTTGTATATAGGAACTGACAAAATGTGTGTTTAGCCAGAAAAGATAAAAATAAATGCAATAGAAAGTGTGCAATGCAATGCTTGGTAGTAACATCTTTCTATCTCCCAACTTTCTCTCCATCCCTCTCTTATTCTTTGCATCTCCTTTCTTCCAACCCTCCTTCTCTTCCTTTATCCTTTTATTCCCTCCTCAATCTTTAAAAATAATAAATACATTTGCATATGGATATGCCTGTTTAAACCAGTCTCAACTAGGAGTGACTTTACCACTCAGAAAACATTTGACAATGTCTAGAGATATTTTTGCTTGTCATATCTGGGGAGATGAAACTGACATCTAGAAGGTAGAAGTAAGGAATACCACTAAACATCCTACTATACACAAGGTAACTTCAACAACAGGTAATTATCTGGTCTCAAATATCAGTAGTGCATTTGAGAAATATTGGTTTAAATTAAGTAAACGATCACATAATTTCCAGAAACAAAATGTACATCTGTCCATATCCGCACTGTAAATGTTGTTATTCAATTTAACTTGAAACAAAATATGTGTGTGTTTTTTTTTTTTTTTTACCAAAAATGAGTCTACATATGTGATATTTCATAATTAATACAGGTCTATTTATTTAAATTAACCGTATTTTTTTCTTGCACATATGTCTTGGTCAAAAAGATCACTGCTTTCTCTGACCCTTGTCGCCAATACAGTCAGAATATGTAGGGAGAGCAAAATAGAGTTAGAAAGATATTGAGAAGAAAGAGAAACCAAATGCCAATGGAATCTGAAATACAAAAAAATGTAAGGTTTGGTGGAGGTCACTTAGGATTGATCAAGCATCAATTCCAAACAGTACAATATCTAAATATATTTGTGTCTATTTTCCAAAAATTACTCATATTTGCATGTAGCTTCCCAAATGCCAATTTCAATATCATAACATTATAATTGAAATTACATGCTGGAAAATGTCATAAATGTGCTATGTAATGGGCTTCACAAGATAATCAAGCAAAAGTTCAGAATTTACAGAGCAAATTAGTTTTAATACATTTCTGTTTATCTTTCCAACTAGAAAAAAAAATATTTTGCCAAGGAATATGCTACTTGATTTAACAAAAATAGGTAATGGCACTTAAAATTAAGGAAAGGAAGATTTCACAGTTTTGTTAATTACCATGTAAATGTTACCTATGATATGTCATTTAAATCCACAAATGATTAACAAAGGTTCTTAGAGCATATTGCTCTAAGGAAAGTTTAGCAGCCTTGTTTAATAAATTGAATAGTTTCAAAATTCAAAGCAGCTTGAAAGGCCTAAATGCTTTTTTTTTTTTTTTTTTTTTGAGATGAAGTCTCCATCACCCAAGCTGGAGTGCAGTGGCACAATCTCGGCTAACTGCAACCTCCACCTCCTGGGTTCAAGCAAAAGCAATTCTTCTCTTGCTTCAGCCTCCCGAGTAGCTGGGATTAAAGGCACATGCCACCATCCTGGCTAACTTTTATATTTTTAGTAGAGACTGTGTTTTGCCATGTTGGCCAGGCCAGTCCTGAACTCCTAACCTCAAGTGATCCACCCATCTCAGCTTCGAAAAGTGCTAAGATTACAGGTGTAAGCCACTGTGCTTGCCTGCCTAAATGCTTTTTGAACATATGAAGATGGAAACTTCTTAAAAATATGTGAGAATTAAAATATACCTTTCAGAAAACAGTAGTATATTGTCCACTGTTTATCGCATACATTTTTCTTATTTATTTGATCCATTATACTATAAAAATAAATCTTTTGAAAAGTGTAAGATATGTCAAAAGCCTTAACTTTTATTTTCTCATAAAGTATATTTTGCTATTTGTTGTATTTATGAAATACTGACTTTTCCACATACACTTGTATTTAAAGCATCTTATTACACAGAGGGTTGCAGTCAGCTAATTATTCTCTATTTGATAAAGTGTACAATTTGGAAATGAAAAAGGAAAAACATTTCCAGTCTTTTCATGAAATTTATTATTAGAAACCACAACAGTATAGACAATTTTTGTAATATCTTTTTCCAAAGACTCAAAATTTGGGTAGAGTCACATGTACCTGCAAATTTAGGATAATTGCTCCTGGGTGATGTTTTAAGAGCTCTTTTGACACTATCATTTTTACTTAGGCAGAGATAAAATTTATAGATTGAATGTCATAGAAACAAGTTGAAAACCTTGATTAACCAGATTTGAATGTCCTGACAAATTGATTTCTCTGGTCAAAACTCTGTTGTTACCTGAAGAAGTCTCTCATTTCAACTTACATTATTGAAAATCTTTCAAGACTGTAGCGTTCAGTGTCCCTGGTTTCATAATGAGACTACGCTGCAAAAAGTGACTCTCTCCTTGTTAATTCATTCTCTTGAAGTGTTCCAGGTTAATTGTTCTATACATCAGCTCTAGCATAGAATATTACAGGTGTATAATGTACAAAGGCTAGGAATGATCAGTCATTGGTCTACTTTTTCAAACCAAAATTCCTGACGTGAGCTATTTTAAAAAGAAAAGAAAACACCCAAACCATTTTTTCTTATTCTCTTGAAATATAAAACAAACAAAAAAATAGATTTAGTAAAGTTGGGACTCTGATAGTTGGACTACAAGTATTTGTGGTTTAAACTGCTTCCGAGTTACTGAGATTCCTTTGGGATCAGTGGAAAGATTGTAATGCCAAGCAGGTATTTCCGTAATAAAACCCAGGGCTTCTCAACCTCACACTATTGACGTTTTGGGTCAGATAATTTTTAGTTGTGAGACAGAGTCTGGGGTTCAGGGAGGGTGGCCATCCTGTGCTTGTACAATGTTTAACAGCATCCCTGTGGCACTGCTGTTCCTTCGGTAAGGCAACCAAAAATTGTCTTCCATCATTGCCAAATATGTGTGTGGTAGAAGGATGGGATTAAAGTTGAACCACTGCTGCAACTTGTTAAAGTCAAACATAACTTCTTTTTACAAAATCAGGAGATTTAGAGACCCAATGCCTTATTCAAATGACTCTCTTTATTGTTGCAGATTTGTGATGAAAGAAAATGGGAAAGCATAATGCTCCCGTTAACCCAGTTGGAGATTTAGTTCCACTGTTAGAAGTATAGAAATAGGCCCATCAGAATGCAGGCAGGGAAAGCTACTGCACATTAGAAGTAAATGTTACAGCAATGTTAGGTTGAAAGAGATCAGAGTATTAGCTCCCTTGCAGCCCATTTTAGATATGTCATGCCCAGCCCTCACATGTGGTTCTTTCTACCAGGATACCCTGGTTGCTGCTACAGGAGTTGGGCCCCCTTGGAGCCTCTCTCTGGCCCCAGCAGTGGAAATGGCTCCTCTGTGGTCCGCAGGGCAGGGCAGGGCAGGGCAGGGCAGGGCAGAGCAGGGCAGGGCAGGAAGTGGCCATTTTCAACTAGGAGTTCAGTGAGGAGGAAGTCCACATGGGCGCTGTCAGGTCAGGGGCTTCCAGAGGTGCCAAGAGAAGTGAGGTCCTGCAGACTGAGTCCTCTAAATAGCCAGTCCTCTCAGTAAGAAAACATTTCTTGTAGTCCCTGGAGCAGAAGGGCCAGGCTGGGCACAAATCCTGCCTTTGTCATTCCGCAACTTGGCTGAAACCACTCAGTCTGGCTCTGCTCCTATGTAAAATGGTGCCAGAGATTCCCCTGCCACAGGGAGGGGACTTGGGGCAAATAATATATGTGATGCGACCTGTCATTTTCACCGTGCCCTGCAAGGGGTTAACATTGTTGTTGCTGTTATGTGTTGCCGACCAGAATAGTGTGTCCCTAGCATGAGTTTTATGTGGAGAATACAGGGTTGGCCTTTTTGTCTCTTTTTAGTGCCATTATCTCTCGCTTTTATTCATAACAGTCATCCTCCAGGGTACTGAGGTTGGAACTCTAAATCCCATCCCGGATGACTGCAAATATTTCTTATTAACCCTCCACTTATTCCAGTCACACAACAGGAGATACGATCTTGGTCTCCGATGTAGGGAAATTGAGGCATGGAAAAATTGGCTTTGTTATCAAAAATAAGGTTGAAAGTTATTACAGACAGTAGCTCTAGATTTTCCAAAAGGAGATATAAAAGCATTCAAATTAACTCAGTAGGCAGTTTAAAGATCAAAGGAACCGATTCATCTGTGATCCAAGATCATATCCTGTTGTTTTTCTCTGAATGAGTTTGATTTAGGTCCTCATAAAACAAGCTTTAGTTGTTAACACATTTGTTTAATAAAAACAAAAATTTCCTCAGAAAGAGGTTTAGACACCTTATCTGGACACAGTTGAATTACAGCAAGAAAATAAGGTTTGTTATTAAACTTCTACAGTCACTCAGACTTCCTTGGTAAAAACATCTTTCATTACTATGTGGATTATTTTCAGTATTCAGTACTACTCATCAAGTTTGTGTGTGTGTGTGTGTGTGTGTGTGTGTGTGTGTGTGTGTGTGTGTGTATGTGTGTTTTCCTTTGAGTCTTACATTCCTTGACTTTTTAAAGAAGACCGAACACAGAAAAGGCTCTTAATTAACTGGTAACTCCTTATACTGATTAACTGTACCTATATTGTGATCTCAGTTGAAGCTACATTTCTATTGACCTGTTATACAAAGACATTGATTTAAAAGTGAGCCGTGTAGCTAGCTGTCTAATTAGAGAAAAAACGTATAATTATACAGAGCAATAGCTGTGGTTTTATGTGTTATTATTTATAACTCTAGTATCAAATTATTATAAATTATATTTTTTAAAAAATTATTAATTTGCTTCAATTATGATTCAGTTATTGATTCTAGTTCTAAAGTGGCATATTAAGGAATATCTGCCATAATTGTAAGAGAAATTCATTTCACTTCAGACACAAGTGGATTTAAAGATTCTTCCTTGTTACCTTCTGTGAACACTACAAGAAAACTGTTAAAAAATTATACTATGGAAATTTTGTGCTAAAGCACATGAACTTCTCACATTTAGTATATTCTCATGTAGTATATAATAAAGTACTTCATGGCTCATAATATAGGGAAGCTGATGTAAGAAGAAATCCACTTCACTCTTAAGCCAAAATAATTAGAAACCCTAACCTATTTAAACATTACATTGTTTTGCTATATGGGTTGTTTTTCAGGCTTATAGAATTTTATGAACATTATATAAAATGATTGAAATTCTAAATTCCAATTTTTCAAACTTTCTAAAAGTATTATACAATTTGTTCATAACACTCAACATAAAATTAAAATGCTATTAGCATAAATTTAGGAAGGCTCTGTTAAATCCCATCTTTTATCCTAAAATATGTTCTTTCAAACATGTTAAACATATGTCTAACAGTTCTTGACTAGGTCCTTTACCTGCCTGTACACTAAAATCTTAGCTCCCATTTTTAATTTTTCTTTAATCCAGAACTAGTTCCTGTTTCTCAGACTCTTCCTTTCCTCAGCTCAGTTTAATACCTAGCCTTTCATTGTGGGCACTGCCGATTCATCGTGGTGATCTGGTTCTTTCTTTTAGTTCTCATCCCAGAATAAATCTTATGCCATATTATAGGAGTACCTATATTCCTGAATGAACTCTAAATTTGTATTCAGTACTAAATATTGCACCTGTTTCCAGCATAAGACATGCCATCTATTCCCATTTAAGCTGTTCTTCCCTACATAGCTGTTCTCCAGGAACAATCCTAAGAGAAAGACTTAAGGAAATAGAAGGCATGGAAGCCACTCTAACAAGTGACAGGCATATGTCCAATTAGAAATAAAAAATTCATATATTCTAACCCTGGATTTAGAGTTAAATAGGATACAATCCTAGTTAAAATTTTCCAGGTATTCATAAAATTACATATGGATAAATGAATGAATGAATACATGAGTGAATGAATGAATGGGTTATTGTGTTTCAAAAACATGTACACACATTACACACATACAAACACACAAACACCAGTAAAGGTATATTGTAGTAAAACAGATACACAGAAAAATGATATGAAGTCATAGATAAACAATCTCCATAAATAACTTAAGCATTGACTATCCTGATCTATTTAAACTCTCTACAGTGTTTATTCTGTACAGAAAAATAAGATGCATAGCTCATTATTAAAAATCTACATTTAAATCTTAATTTAGAAATATCTACATGCTGTGGGAAATATTTTAATTTAGATGCTTCACTTCCAAATATTATATAATCAATGCACTCCTGCCATCCAGAATCCCCATAATGAGAATTTTATGTATGACTTGTAAAACTCAGATAATATATAAACAATTACTTGCATTTAAAATGCAAACTCATTAAGGACACATATAAACTCCAAGTAATCTACCTTGCAGAAGGTCTTAGTTCCAATAGTTTACATATAAAAATCTGTAAAATATTTATTTAGGATTTTGAATATGCTTGGCATAGGCATATTATTTTTTCTCCCCTTCTGCGTGAATATTTGTGAGTAGAAAAAACAGCCTACATTGAACTAGGATGATGAAAAGACAATGCTGCTTTTGTTTCTCATGATGATTCTCAATACCAATGCAGTTTTAAAAGTACTGTAACCCTGAGATTTTCCCCCCAGAATGATAATACAAAAATTAAACAGGAGCAATTTCAAAATACTTCAGGTTCTTTACATACGGTTCTTACATCACAAAGCAGACTTTTAAGTCACAGAAACATTTTAATTCATCTTTTCTTTTTTTCTTTCTTTCTTTCTTTTTTTTTTTTTTGAGACAGAGTCTTGCTCTGTTGCCAGGCTGGAGTGCAGTGGCACAATCCCGGCTTACTGCAACTTTCCTCTCCCAGGTTCAAGCGATTCCCCTGCCTCAGCCTCCTGAGTAGATGGGACTACAGTTGCTTGCCACCACACCTGACTAATTTCTTGTGTTTTATTAGAGACAGGGTTTCACCATAACCAGGATGGTCTCAATCTCCTGACCTTGCAATTTGCCAGCCTCGGCCTTCCAAAGTGCTGGGATCACAGGCTGTGAGCCACAGCTCCCGGCCATAATTTATCTTTCCTGTCCATTTCCTTTCTCCTAATCAAACAGCTAGTTCCTTATTAATTGCTTTGCAATTATAATAAAAATTATTTTCCTTCTTTCACTACTTTTATTTGTCCTCCTGATTCTTAATTACAAAATCTTCTAACAGAAACACTTTTACAAGCCCTTCTTAGCAGAAACAGAAGTGGAAAGAATGGGAATATTCATATATTAATAATTTGCTTCTATTGTTATATGTATATCAGTGAGCTTTGATTTATGATAATTTACTCTTCTTATGCTTAGCCAGGGGAGAAAGGTTTAAATAGCCTGAATGTGCTTTAGTGATAGAGTATTAGTTTATTTAGACTCAGTAAAATGTGGGTCATTGATGCATCCATTTCCATTAATGGCAGTTAGCAACTGCTGCATATATCTCATAATTAGATTTACAGAGGTGCCAAGATGAGAAAGCCAGTGATGCAGCACAATATATTATTCTCATCCAAAAGGTGCTTTTCATTGTCTAAAGAGACAGATGCCATGTTCTGATAGGAACTAAGTGTGTGGCTTTACTTACCAATATGAATTATTCAATATGAAACGCTGCCAGTATAAATGGTTTACTTCCCTCTCCACTCCTCTATTTTGAACCGAAAAAGTTCCTCAGAGAGGCTAAAACATTTATCTGCAAGAATCTAATTGGAAATTTATCCTAGACAATATCTACTAGTAATTTTCAAGGTAGATTCAGAATCCAAGTAAAATAATAATTTTTTTAAAGTGCAGTGGATTAAAAAAATATATATCACCTGAGGAAGGCCAGACTTACGGAAGAGAGTTGGCAGACCCTCTCCCCAATTAAACAGTAATTTAACTGGTGAAAACTTTTTAAAACCCAATCATGAAAAGGTATCTAGAAATTGTCCTAAGGGCATTAAGCAAATAGAGATATTTATTCAAGAAAACCTACTAAGTGAATGTTTGGACCCCTTAGTCAACAGCTCTCTCATTTTTCCTACCTCACAACCCCTGGCAACCATTCTACTCTCTGCTTCTGTGAGTTCACCTCTTTTGGATTCTATATGTAATTGAGATTATGTAGTACTTGTCTTTCTATGTCTGGCTTCTTTCACTTGCTAATAGAGATCTTAAGTGTCCTCGTCATACATTAGAAACAATGGTAACTATATATGGTGATGAATATGTTAGTTAATTTCATTTTGGTAGTCATTTCATAATGTTTATGTATGTACATATGTTAAATTATCATGTACACCTTGAGTGTATACAATTTTTGTTAATTATGCCTAAATTAAGTTGGGTAAATATTTTACTAAATTTTTGTAAGAACAGAAAGAATCTGTGGCATTGTACACTGTGACCCAATTATTATTTTTTTCAGATAGTGAATATTTTGAACTTCTTTATTTTCCCTGTTTCTTTCTTTATTATTATTTTTTGTATTATACTATAATTTCTGTGATAAATGTGCAGAACATGGGATATATTATACATTAAGTTCTGGGATACATGCGGAATTTTGTTACATAGGTATACCCATGCCATGATGGTTTTCTGCGTTCATCACCTCCTCATCTACATTAGGTATTTCTCCTAATGTTATTCCTCCCCTAGCCTGCCACCCCTAGACAGGCCCTGGCATATTCTATTTCCCTCCCCCATCCACATGTTCTCATTGTTCAATACCAACTTACGAGTGAAAACATGAAGTGTTTGGTTTTCTGTTCTTGTGTCAGTTTGCTGACAAAGGTGATTTCCAGCTTCATCCATGTCCCTGCAAAGGACATGAACTCATCCTTTCTTTTTTTTTTTTTTTTTGAGATGGAGTTTCACTTTTGTTACCCAGGCTGGAGTGCAATGGTGCGATCTCGGCTCACTGCAACCTCCGTCTCCTGGGTTCAGGCAGTTCTCCTGCCTCAGCCTCCTGAGTAGCTGGGATTACAGGCACGCGCCACCATGCCCAGCTAATATTTTAAAATTTTTAGTAGAGACGGGGTTTCACCATGTTAACCAGGATGGTCTCGATCTTTTGACCTCGTGATCCACGGTGCCCGGCCAAACTCATCCTTTCTTATGGCTGCATAGTATTCCATGGTGTATATGTGCCACATTTTCTTTATCCAGTTAATCATTGATGGGCATTTGGGTTGGTTCCAAGTCTTTGCTATTGTGAACAGTACTGCAATGAACATACATGTGTATGTGTCTTTATAATAGAATGAGTTATAATTCTATGGGTCTATACCTAGTAATGAGATTGCTGGGTCAAATGGTATTTCTGTTTCTAGATCCTTGAGGAATTGCCACATGGTCTTCCACAACGGTTGAACTAATTTCCACTCCCTCCAACAGTATAGAAGCATTCCTATTTCTCCACATCCTTTCTAGCATCTGTTGTCTCTTGATTATTTAATTATCACCTTTCTAACTGGAATGAGATGGTATCTCAAAGTGGTTTTGATTTGCATTTCTCTAACGACTAGTGATGATGAGCTTTTTTTTAATATCTTTGTTCGTGACATAAATGTTTTCTATTGGGAAGTGTCTGTTCATATACTTTGCCCACTTTTTGATGGAGCTGTTTGTTTTGTTCTTGTAAATTTGTTTAAGTTCGTTGTAGATTCTGGATATTAGCCCATTGTCAGATGGGTAGATTGCATAATTTTTTTTTCCATTCTCTTGGTTGCTGGTTCACTCTAATGATAGTTTCTTTTGCTGTGCAGAAGTTCTTCAGCTTAATTAAATTTCATCTGTCTATTTTGGTTCTTGTTGTCATTGCTTTTGGTGTTTTAGTCATGAAGTCCTTGCCCATGCTTATGTCCTGAATGGTATTGCCTAGGTTTTCTTCTAGGGTTTTTATGGTGTTAGCTTTTATGTTTAAATCTTGAAACCATCTGGAGTTAATTTTTATATAAGATGTAAGGAAGGGATCCAGTTTCAGCTTTCTGCATAGGGCTAGCCCGTTTTCCCAATACCGTTTATTAAATAGGGAATCCTTTCCCCATTGCTTATTTTTATAAGGTTTGGCAAATATCAAACTGTTGTAGATGTGTGGAATTATTTCTGAGGCCTCTGCTCTGTTCCATTGGTCTGTATCTCTGCTTTGGTACCAGGACCACACTGTTTTGATTACTGTAGACTTGCAGTATGAAGTCAGGTAGGATGATGCCTCCAGCTTTGTTCTTTTTGTTTAGGATTGCCTTGGCTATGTGGGCTCTTTTTTGGTTACATATGAAGTTTAAGCTTGTTTTTTTCGAATTCTGTGAAGAAAGTCAATGATAGCTTGATGGAGATAGCATTGAATCTATAAATTACTTTGAGAAGTATGGCCATTTTCACGATATTGATCCTTTCTAACCATGACCGTGGAATGTTTTCCCGTCTGTTTGTGTCCTCTCTTATTACCTTGAGCAGTGGTTTGTAGTTCTCCTTGAAGAGGTCCTTCACATCCTAGGTTGCATTCCTAGGCATTTTATTCTCTTTGTAGCAATTGTGAATGAGAGTTCACTCATGATTTGGCTCTCTTTTAGTCTGTTATTGGTGTCTAGGAATGCTTGTGATTTTTTACAGTCTCAGAATTTTTTATCCTAAGACTTTACTGAAGTTGCTTATCAGCTTAAGGAGATTTTGGGCTGAGACGATGGGGTCTTCTAAATATACAATCATGTCATCTGCAAATAGAGACATTTTGACTTCATCTTTTCCTAATTGAATATCATTTATTTCTTTCCTTGCCTGATTATCCTGGCCAGAACTTCTAATACTATGTTGAATAGGAGTGGTCAGAGAGGGTACCCTTGTCTTGTGCCAATTTTCAAAGGAAATGCTTCCAGTTTTTGCCCATTCAGTATGATATTGTCTATGGGTTTGTCATAAATAGCTCTTATTATTTTGAGATACATTCCATTGACACCTAGTTTATTGAGAGTTTTTAGCATAAAGGGCTGTTGATTTTTGTTAAAGGCCTTCTCTACATCTGTTGAGAAAATCATATGGCTTTTGTCTTTGGTTCTGTTTATGTGATGGATTACGTTTACAGATTTGCATATGAGCAGAACTGAAGGAGACAGAGACACAAAAAAAAAAACCCTTAAAAAAATCAATAAATCCAGGAGCTGGTTTTTTGAAAAGATCAATAAACTAGATAGACCGCTAGCCAGACTAATAAAGAAAAAAGAGAAGAATCAAATAGATGCAATAAAAAATAATAAAGGGGTTGTCACCACCAATTCCACAGAAATACAAACTACCATCAGAGATTACTACAAACACTTCCATGTACATAAACCAGTAAATCTAGAAGAAATGGATAAATTCCTGGACACTTATTTCCCAAGACTAAACCAGGAAGAAGTTAAATCCCTGAATAGACTAATAACAAGGTCGGAAAGTGAGGCACCAATTAATAGCCTACCAATGAAAAAAGTCCAGGATCAGATGGATACACAGCTGAATTCTACCAGAGGTACAAAGAGGAGCTGGTACCAATCCTTCTGAAACTATTCCAAACAATACAAAAAGAGGGAATCCTCCCTAACTCATTTTATGAGAACATCATCATCCTGATACCAAAACCTAGCAGAGACACAACTAAAAAAGACAATTTCAAGGCCAGGCACAGTGGCTCATGCCTGTAATCCCAGCACTTTAGGAGGCCCTGGTGGGTGGATCATGAGGCCAGGAGTTCAATAACAGCCTGGCTGATATGGTGAAACTGTGTCTCTGCTAAAAATACAAAAATTAGCTGGGCGTGATGGCACATGCCTGTAGTCCCAGCTGCTCGGGAGGATGAGGTAAGGCAATCACTTGAACTCAGGAGGCAGAGGTTGCAGTGAGCCGAGATTGCCTCACTGCATTCCAGCCTGGATGACAGAGCAAAACTCCATCTCAAAAAAAAAGAAAAAAAAAAAAGAAAAGAAAATTTCAGGACAGTATCCATGATGAACATTGATGTGAAAATTCTCAATAAAATACTGGTAAACCAAATCTAACAGCACATCAAAAAGCTTATCCATCATGATCAAGTTGGCTTCATCCCTGAGATGTAAAACTGTGACCCAATTCTTAAACATAATTGTCCCCACTCTCTAAGCTCCATTTATGGAAACTGCCATGGTCACGTAGAGTCAAGAATTTAGGACCTAATTCTTCTTCCACCTTCCAGTCTGGGGCCATAGTTTCACCCAGGAGGGTAGAATACCAATGTTTCTCCTCCCACCCAGGCCCATGTTACAGAAGTTCTATTTTAAACAGATAGGACCAACAGGACTGGTTCTTGTTCTCCACTCACCCACACTCATAGCACAGAAGCTCTGCTTCAGGCACAGTGGGCCAAGGATACTGGGAGCCTGATCTCCCTGTTTCAGCTTGTTCATAGGGTAGACTTGCCCTATGAACAATGAAAGACAAAGCCAAAAAGATCTGGGTAAGCTACCCACCCTGTCTCCAGCATGCACCAGAGTGCGGATGACACTCAGTAAACAGCAAATCCCTGCCTCCTGCACCAGTGCAGGGTATGGTGATTATGCCTGAGGGGAAAGGTAAGTTACAAGCTAAGGAGGTCTACAGCTTTACCTGAGGACCCTGACTTTATTTGGGACAGAGTAAGGGGTTCTCCATGCCTTAGGACTTTGTCAAAAACCATGGAGATATTGGTGGAGAGCAAGTGAAAGGAAGCTGATAGCTCCACGACACAAGTAAAACAGAGCAGCCAAAACTTTAATAGGGATTGCCATGGTAACAGCCAACTCTGCTGGTGAGAAGATTGTGCATATGTATTAGGCTACACTCACTCAGTGGCAATCAGAACAAACTTTGACAGCATTCTCAAAGCCACACTTGGATCCATCCACACCTAGTGGGCTTAAATACAAGAGACTTAAATACAACCTCTGACCAAACAACAAATTATATAAACAGTAAGCTACTTTGACCCAGGGATGACTTATAGCAAGCCAGGCTTAAAAATAAATTTACAGTCACCCTTCTCAATTTGTAATACCATGAGCATTTTCAAGGCTGAATCCTTTCAGGGGTGATCAAAGTATTAAACCATTAGTCCCCAGTTGAATATGAGGGGGGAAAACACTCCCTGATCTGTGGTATAGCTGTAAGCTAATATATATACAGTGACAAAGGGTGAAATTTAAGGGAGCTATTGGACCAATAAGTGGTTGTCCTTTCCCAGGGGTCACCTAAATGTAGCCAGATTAAAAGAAAAACTGAGAGAAATCTGAGCAGGGATAACAGAAGTTGTACACTGGGGGGAATAGACTTTGCAGAATTAGTTCAGCTGAGTCACTAAACAAATAAACTGATTAAGAAGCAAATAACAACTGGCCTGTCAATACCACCAGCTTGGATTAGTATGAAGATTTCCTACAATATCTAAAGTGTCCAGTTTTCAGTCAAAAATATAAATTATGAGACATACAACAAACATAAATTTGTGACACAAATACAAGGAAAAAGTATCAGGCAATAAAAACTGCCTCTGTTGGACCCCAAATGATACATTTAGAAACAGACTTCAAAGCAGCTATTAAAAATATGTTTAGAGACTTAAATGAACCAATGTTTAAAGAATAAAAGGAAGATGCTGACAATACTTCCTCAAATAAAAAATATAAATATAAAAAGAGAAGTTATTTTAAAAGAACCAAATGGAAAATCTGCAGATGAAAAGTACAAACACTGAAATAAAAATTCACTAGATGGGCTCAACAATAGATTTGAGCTGGCAGAAAAAAAAAGAATCAAGAAACTAGATGTACATGAAGATAGAACCTGTAACCTGAAGAACAAAAGGAAAAATAAATAAACAGGGCCCCAGAGAAATGTCAGAAACAATTTAGTACACCAACATACTCATAATAAAATAGTGGAAGGTGAGGAAAGAGAGAAAGGAACAGAAAAAATATTCAAAGACATAATACCTGAAAGCTTTCCTAATTTTATGGAAAACATTAATCGATACATCTAAGAAATGCAACAAACTCCATTAGGAATAATGTAAAGAGAACCACACTCAGACCTATAGTCAAAATGTTGAAAGCCAAAAGTAGAAAATCTTGAAAGCTCTAAGAAGGAAATAACATACCAGGTGAAAGTGACCCCAATAAAAATAATGGCTGACTTATTAAAATAGAGATCATTAGATAGTTTAATGACATATTCAAATGACTGAAAATTTAGACACTGTCAACAAACAACTTAAACTTAGCAAAAACTGACAGAAGGGAGAAACAGACAAACCAACAATAAAAGTTAGAGAACTTAATGAAATTCTCAAGAATGATAGAACAAGTAGGCAGCAGAGCCATAAGAAAGTAAAAGATATGAACAACATGATAAACCAAGTTATCTATAGGCCACTTCACCCAACAGCAGCAGAATAAGCATTCTTCTTAAGCACACATGGACCACTGTCCAGAACAGAACTATTTGCTAGTTCATAAAATAAGCCTTGATACATTTAAAAGGAATGAAACAATACAAAGCATATTCAAGGAAATTAAATTAGAAATTAATAACAGAGGAAATTTGGAAAACATGGAAATATAATAGAAAATGAATACACTCCTGAATAACCAATGCATCAGGAAGATATCACAAGTGAAATTAGAAAATACTTTGAGATGAATGAAAATGAAAACATAAACACCAAAACTTATGTAGCTAATGCAGTGCTTAGAGAGAATAGTTGTATATACCTATACAATATTTAAAAAGAGGAGAGATCTTAAATAAATAACTTACGCTTAACATCTAAAGACACAAGAAAATGATAATAAACTAAACTTAGAGTTAGCAGAAGGAAGGAAATCCTACAGACTACAATGGAAATTAATGAAAAAGAGAGAGGAAGATCAACAGAGCAAATAATGAAATCAAAATTTGGTTGTTTGAAATACATTGCAGTCAGCAAGTTTAACTTGAGCAAGGGGGGAAAAAAAGCAAAATGACTCAAATTATTAAAATCAAGAGTAAAGGAGGGGACATCACTACCCAACCTTACAGAAACAGAATTATTAGGGACCACCATGAACAACTAAATGTCAACAAATTAGATGAAATATAAAAATCCCTAGAAAGACACAGATTACCAAAACTGACTCAAGAAAACAAAATAAAACATCTGAACAGACTACAACACTAAAGAGTTTGAATTACTAATTTTTAATATTATACACAGAAAAGCCCAGATAGTTTGAAAGGTAAATTCTACTAAATATTTAAAGAAGAATTAATACCAGCTGTTTGCAAGCTGTTTTAAAAATAAGGAGAGAACATTGCCTAATTCATTCTATTAGGCAAGTATTACCTTGATTTCAAAACCAGATGGGATGTAATGTAACACTACATTAAAAGAATGCAACAGAAAAATATTCCTTATGAATATAGAGGCAGAAATCTCAACAAAATACTAGCAAACCAAAGCTATTGATGTACAACATAGATTATACACCAGGACCAAAAGGGATTCTAGAAATGTAAAGCTGGTTTAATATTTGAAAATTAGTGTTAATATTAATAGAATAAAGGTGAAAATATAATTTCAGTAGATACAGAAAAAGCATTTGAAAAATATCAGTACCCTTTCATTATGAAAATTCCTCAGTACATTTGGAGTAAAAGCAAACTTTATTATCTTAATAAAGGGTAACAAAACCTACAGGTGACAACATATTTGATAGTGAAAGACTTACTGCTTTTCTCCTAAAATCAGGAACAATAGAAGGATATCTGCTATCATCACTTGCAGTTAGCCTTGTACTAGTGGTTCTAGCCAGATCAGTTAGGTGAAAAAAATAAATAAAATGCATACAGATTTTTAAAGTAAAAATATCTCTACTTGCACGGGACATGACCTTATGTATATGGTAAATCTTGGGAAATCCTCAAACTACTTGAACTCACAGATGAGTTTAGAAAGCTGGTAGGACCCAAGATCAGCATACAAAAATCAATTGTATTTCTGCGTATTAGCAGTGAGCATTTTTTAAGTGAAATAAAAACTTAATTTATAATAGCAATTTAAAAATCAGATATTTTCTTGAATAAACCTAATAAAATATATAAGAAACACGTACTCTAAAAATGCACCATTCTAAGAAACTAAAGAAAACCTACAAATGGAACATTCCAGGTTCATGGATTGGAGACTTCATATTGTTTAAATAGAAATATCCCCAGTTGATCTATAGTTGCAATTCAATTCCTATCAAAATTTCAGTTGGCTTTCTGCAAAAATTAACAAGCAGATAATAAACATTTCTATAGCATTACAAGGGCTGTAGGGGAGAATCTGCTGCTAGTATCATGCCAAAATTATTTCTGTGTGGCTGTAAGATTGAGATCCATTTCGTTGCTGGCTGTCATCTGGAGGCCACCTTGCATTTCTGGAAGTCTTTCTCAGACATTATATGTAGCCTATTACATCTCAGAATCAGCAATGGTGTATAGAATCCCATGCCACCACATATATTCTGCCGTCACTTCTGCTACATCTCTCTGACTGACTTCCTCTTGAACTTTTGGGGGCTAATATGATTGCATTAACTCACCAGGATAATATAGGATAATCCTTCTATTTCATTTATTTCTTTATTTTGATATTTTTAGACAGTCTCTCTCTTGCTCAGGCTAGTGTGCAGTGGCACGATCACAGCTCACTGCAGCCTCAACCTCCTGGGCTCAAGTGATACTCCTAGCTTAGCCTCCTAAATAGCTGAGACTATGGGCACACAGCACCATGCCTGGCTAATTTTTTAAATTAGAATTTTGTAGAGACCAGTTCTTACTATGTTGCCCAGGCTGGTCTTGAACTCCTAGGTTCAAGTAGTGCTCTTGACTCAGCCTCTCAAAGTGCTGAACTACAGGCATGAGCCACCACATCCAGCCAGTTTCCCTATTTTAAAGTCAGCCTCTCAAAGGGCTGAACTACAGGCATGAGCCACCACATCCAGCCAGTTTCCCTATTTTAAAGTCAGATGAGAACCTTAATTGTTTCTGCAAAATCCCTTCACAATAGCACCTAGACTGGCATTTGATTGTATAACCAAAAGACAAGTGGTTTTATGGGATATCTTTAATATTCTGCATACCATATTTTATGTTTTCAGACTAAAAGTATCAATGCCCATAATGGAATCTCAAAGACTTTTTTAAAAGAAGTAGATCATTAACAAAATTAAAAATTGAGTCACTAAACGATTATCTTATTATTTGGAAGATTGTAATTTGTGCATATTTCCAGATTGTCTAATTTATACTGCACATGTATGTCAGTCATTTTATAAGATCCTGCCAAATATACAGTAATATCCCCAATTGTTCTGGCTAGCTTTTGATAATTAATTACCTTAGACTTTGTTGCAGCCCGTTAATTATTTTAAAATTAGATCTATTTCATTTTATTTTTTATTGTTGCTTTATATTATTGATGAGATAATGTCTTGTGAGATATTGTTCAATATCACAAGATATATGGACAATTAGTTATAAAGCGAGCCTTCTACTATAGCTCTAGAAAGGTAAGACTAAGATTTATTCATTAAAATGCTTAGCAAGCTCAGAGTAATATTTAGCAAGATGTTACAGTTCCACTGACATTTATTTTGAGAAACCTGTAATAGACACTGCCCAGACAGTAAATTTTTCTTTTATTTTCCTTCTTTGTATACTTTTCCCATTTCCTATCTTGAACTTGGATATTTACTTTTTAGATTGGTTAGTGAGAGTTGACTTATACACAGAAGAACCTCATCTGTGAAGAGGGAAGAATGATGCAAATGTGAACAGAGAAACAGAAGTAAAACACCAAAGGGCCTCAGACAGACTGATAGAGTGGTTGTCCACATTCATGGCCATTTTCATTGATATTAATAAGTCCTAATTATTCCACCATTTTACTTAATCCATTATCAATAGACTTCTGTCTCTTTCACCTAAGAAAACCTCAACCAATCATGTCCTTTGCCGCTATCCTTAGCAGACTAACACAGGAACAGAAAACCAAATAACGCATGTTGTCACTTATAAGTGGGAGCTGAATGATGATAACACAGGAACACAGTGAGGGGAACAACATACACTGGGGCCTGGTGGAGGGTGGAGGGTGGAAAGTAGGAGAGCATCAGGAAGAATAGTTAATGGATGCTGGGCTTAGTATCTAAGTGATGGCATGATCTTTACAGCACACCACCATGGCATGCATTTCCTATGTAACAAACTTGCATACATGTGCCCCTGAACTTAAAAGCTGGAAACATAAAAGAAAAAAGAAAACCTTAACCAAGATAAAAATTTCCTCCAAAAGTAATCAACCTAGAATTTAGTAACTTCTGGTTAAATGCATTCTATGTGAGTGTCATGGAAAGTTATTTGATATTTAATTATACATTAAAAAATGTACTGACTTGATTACTTGGGAGTGCCAGTAGAGAATACTATGTGTGTACTAAAAAGGGTAAATGTCTTTTAGTTATAAGTGAAAAATAGTGAAGTATTACTTTTTAATGGAAATTAAATTTTTAAGGGTATAATTGTTTTAAATGTGTCAGGAGGTAAAAATCTGGGCAGAAACCATCAGAGTTGCTGCCAGTTTGAGAGTCTGGCTGTTTATCATTGTACTCAACTTACTTGGAATGCCCAGTAATTATTCTCAAATATCCCTATAGTAATTTTTCTTCTGTATGGTAAGATTGAATGTGAATCAAGTGTGACATAAATGGCACCAGTGCATCAGTGGGACATGCTGAGAGATTCCTGATCAGCTGAGAGTTCATGGTTTAGGAAATGAATCAGTAATATAAATACCAAATCATTAATTCAAGGGGCATGAAATAATCTCCAATCTAATCTAGGTGGATATTAGTACATGAGTTCTGTAAGAGGGTATAGAGTTATACAGATGCTTAAAAGTTGTGGTTGGAGGCAGTTCTAAGAACCTCTCTAATAATCAAAGGAATTGAGAAATAATATACAAGATACTTGTTAGAGACTGGCAAATATCCATAGCCTGCCGGCAGAGTGTTACATCAATGTTTCTGTCTCTCCCTCTAGAACAGAGAGGGATGTAGACTCAAGAAAGCCAAAGCATCTCAGGACCTAAGCTGAACCTATGAGGAGTAGAAAAACATGTTAGATAATCAAAGAGGTGTTAGGACAGATGGAAGCAGATAAAATTAATAAAGTCACATACATGTGACAGGGTGGAAGATGTACATTATTCAACTCTCACATATGACTTAGTAAGACCCAGCAATTGAATAATGAGCCTCCATTAATAAGTTTTTAGCTTAGCATTAGATCATAAAAGAAGTTCTGCCACCTTTCATCTTTTGATTTGTCAAGGGAAAAGTTGGGTCTCAGGAGGTGAACAAAAACATTGACTTTGTGAAACTGCAAATGCATCACAGACACATGCAGAAGGAATCACTCACTGCAATACAATCAGAAAGCTATAAAAGAAATGAATTCAACCAGTAAACCTACTTAATTTGTTTAATATATGCTGAAACAAAGAAACTGTTTTGATGATTATCAAATGAAAAACACATAAAAAATTGTTAGTGACATCATATTCTAACATGAAAAAGCAGTGCATTAAAAAAAAGAAAGATGCTGATAATGTTGTTATGAATATGGTAACATCCAGAGGGTTTCTGTTGTTGTTTTGATGGGGAGATATTTTATAGCTTCTCTAAAATTTACCATATTTACCATTTCTAATAGTAAAAAATATACTCTTAGGTTTATAAAAAAAAAATACTGAGTGTTTCCCCTTGTGTATCCATATAATGACTTACTTCTTGAATCACTTTTGTGCACTATCCATGCAGTAATGAGAGCATTTTATAGCTTTATTTTGAGGGGACAGTATTAATGATGTCGGAAAGTGGTTCTCTTATTTTAGCCATTTATTTTAAAGTAAAACTAACTTTGAATATGGTAACAGTTTTTAATTATGGCTAATTTCAGAAACAACCAAACAAAGCTCACAAAAACAAAACAAAGTGAAAAAATCCACTACTTGAAAATAAAAATATTAAGTAAACATATTTTATATGTCAATATACATACATGTATACGAAACATTTATATTCAGCATTTGCTAACAGGTGCTGGAGAGTACCACTGTATTTCCACATTTTGCTATATTACAGTAACAATAAGAGATTGTTAAGTATTGATAATTTAATCAAGACAGCAATTTTTCTGTAAATCTTGAAGTTGTCTGACAGTATGATCAAATCTATAATTATAAACATCATATTCTTCTATTCTTGTCAAGCATGTATTAGCCATTTTGCCTTGTTTTTTTAGTCTGACCTTATTTTATTTTTTTGCTAAAATGAACTGATGACATAATGTTTATCATTATTCAATAATATGCTTATGCTTAAATTATTGTACTATAATACATTACATATTTCATTCAAGCTCACACATAAATATATGATATTCACATTCCCAAAGCTAAAAATCAAGTCAGATTATATTCTGTAAGATTTTAATGCCTGAGTTTCTTTTGGTTCAGAGTAAAGAATATTGAATAAAAATTTATGCACTAATAAAGATTTTTTTCATAAAATCTAATAAGAAAATAAAATATTTAAAAAGTTCTGTGTAAACCAGATTATTGTTTTTGTTTTAAACCTCACTACTTATGATCCACTGGGAAATCCAGCCTAAAAAGTAACATTCAACTACCTAAATAAATAACAGATGGAAAAAGCATTGACATGAAAGTACTTCACCTTCAAAATGAAATGTTCCGGTGACGATTAGAAGAAAACAAAGCCAAAGAAAAATCACTTTTTAGCTGGTCTTTTCCAGACTCAGTTTATGTTTCTAAACTGAATTTTTATAGAATATTTAGGTGGATCTATTCTTTCTTTGTCATTTAAAAGAAGCTTTGGTAGTATATTTTTTATGAGCCTAGAATAAGGATATGGGCCAAAATCAGGACACAATTATTTCATATACTTCAGAATACTCAAATTGAATGTCATTTTTCAAAAACCTATATTTCGTTTATAATTTTTATACTTATTTTATTTGAAAAATCAGCAGTACAATTTTGTATTCCTTTGATTTTCCAAGTAATTCAGGTTCATTGAAACCTCACTACAAATTTATCCCAAGGGCTACTTCCATTGGAATGTGCACTGAGTAAATTACTGAGAGATGTGTATATTATTTCAATATGTTTCTGATCTGGCTTTATACTGAACCCAGCCTATAGAACACAGTAGTAACAAAAATCAGTCAAATTTAGTGTTAATATGATCAGTGCTAGAATTAAGGAAATGAAAACTATGGGAGCATTTAAATTCATCATATCACTTAAAATTATAAAGTAATATAATACATAAAACATATTGTAATTATTTTTAATTTCACTTATCCAAAGTGCCTTTCAAATTTGAATGGGTAGTGTAATGAAGATTCAGGAAGCTTAGTTCCTTAAGAGTCACTTATCACAATGCAATCTCCTAAATGTTAAAAGTCCTTCAAAAGTTGCATGTCAGGGATGTAGTGATTTAAAAAGATGAAGGCTTTTAATAGTTAATTCTGTAAAACTTAGCTTCTACTGCTTCTTAAACTTGAGTGGTTATCAACCCCATTGGATAGAAATTGTGCCAATAGTTTTCCACAGACCTTTTAACTGAATCATATGTTTTAAATTTCAAAATAGTAGTGATATGTTTAAATTATTGATACTGAGACACACAGTTAAGTAAACCATTTTATTATATTTAGTATTCTTTCCTCAAAGAGCCAGAAGCATTTACATATTTATAAGGAAACTATTTGTGTATAGGGTTTTAGTTTATTTGTTTAACAGACAGGGAAAAAAGATAATCAAAATTATGAAAACAGTAGTATATTAAATATAATTTATAGATATATAATTAGTGTTTATTTTAAAGCATAGATTAATTCACAGAATAAGAATCCACAAAGTTTTGAAAGTTTTAATCTACTATAAGCACAGTGAGTTCTGGGGATACATGCAAAGGCAGCAGATATTTTTATTGTTACCACTTTACCAATGAAAGCCTGCTCTTTGATTTAATAGCTGCTTAGTTACCCAATAAACTTTCATCTATGGTAGCTAAGGTGAGTAGGCTTCCTTCACTGGAAAAGACAATGTAGAATATTTTGCGGGGTGGGTAGGGGTGGCTATTTTGGATCTTATGAAGTTTGACGTTTATAATCTTGATGCAGCAGCTTAGTCTCACGTCTCCTCCCAGTGGCTTTGGTTCCAGCCTGAGCCTGCTGTGAAGAATGATTATTATTGTTGCCAGTTAACTGCTCTCTCCATCTGTGCATCAATTGTGGGAGATATTTGCCCTAAAAAAAAAAAAAAAACCACTCTGACTGTTGCCTAGTGAGAGGGCAATTATAAACAGCTGCATTTCAGATAGGTACAGTATAGTCATGTACATCAGCCAATGCAATACCTGTACATAGTGCCCTACCACGGAGACAGTTGTCTGCCAGGAGGTAGTGGTTAGGGATAAGAGTCATTAAAGAGAACAAATTAATGAAATAGAAAAATTAAAACATACCTTCTCTCCTCTGACCCTTTTAAAACATCCTGTTTTCTCCTTCCCATTTCCCACTTTCATGAATTTCCTGTCATGAAAAGAAAGTAATCTAGAAGAATAATATCATTTCATCAACTGACTGTTTTTCCTCTAACAGATTTAATTCAATTACCAAGCACAATAATTCTCTCTTACTTCATATCTTTAACATTAAGCCTTGAGGTTGAGGAATTGGTAGAATGCCTCGACCTTGATCTCTTCACAGACTTTCTATACTATCAAGAATCCCTTGAATGATAGAAAAATAGCTTGGTATACTGAGACATAAAGAGTTTTTCAAACATGAAACACAGCAAGAAAAAAGAGATGGATGGAGAGTCAGGAAGGGAAGATGAAATCATTATCAACAAGTATATAGCATAAATGTCATGATTGATGTGATGAGAAAAGACATGTACATGAAGGTAAGGATGAACTTAAAAGTTACAGATAAAAGATGACCAAAACAGAGAATGTATATGTGTATATGTGCATGTGTGTATAATTTTTTTATGAAACTTCATTTTTCATTAGTCTTCTTATACTATTTGTTAAACAAAAATGAATCTGTACTTAAAAGTTTTCTTTTCTAAGTTTTCTAAAATATGTTAATGACTTAAACTAAAATCTATAGTAGATTTAAAGACAGAAGAACATCTGAGACAACATTCTTAAAAATTATGACTTATGATTTTGAATTGTGGTTGTCTTATTTTATTTTTCACATCTCCTCTTCTCTATTCAGTAAAAGTTTTCTGAAATTCAACCATTTTCAAGATTTAGCCTAAGGTTAGTACTATGGTGGATTCACACAGTGAAAAGTCATTATAATACTAAAAGATAACATTTAATGAGTGGTTTATGTCCAGCTCATTTGCCTTTTGTTATAACTGTATGTGACAAGTAATCTTGTTATTTTTATTTTGTAAATGAAAAAGTTGGGTCACTGAGTCATAATAAGATTATATCACTTTGCAAAAGTCATTCATTCATAAAAAACTGTTTCCTGACCATCTATATGTCAGGCCTTATTTTAGGTACTGTTTAATATAGTAATAAACACAACAAAATCTTTGTCTTCAGAAATACTACATTCCGGTAGCATGGTGTCTATCCTCAACAACCGAGAGAGACTCAAAGATGAATGACATTACATTCAATTGGGAAAAACTGAGGAAAGTCTTCAGAATAGAATGATATTTAATGTGAATCTTAAAAAGAAGATCATTTGTACATTCAGGGATAGAGAAAGTGCCTGCCTGGGAAAGGGAATTTCATAAGAAACAGCAGAGATGAGGTAAAAGTTCATAAGGCCTTCTCTATAAAAAATAATTTAATCTTAATCTTAGAATCAATGACAGGAAATATTATGAGATAAAGTTTGAAAGATTCTAATAGTAAGATATATCTGTTCTACATTATTATTAGCCCTTTAAGGAAATAGGTTAAATGTTATTTTCAAAAGCCCTATTTAGCTGAACTAAAAAATTCATTTTAATAAATATGAAAGAAGTAAATTTTTAAAGTGAATTTCTTTCAGTGTTAAAATATTAAAGCTCCAGAAGTGATATCAGCAAGATGGCAAAATAGGAAGTTCCAGCCCTTGTTCCTCCATGAAAACATCAGTTTAACAACATTGTATGAACCAAAAGCAACACTCTATGAAACAAAATACTGTTATGAAGTACTAAAATCCAGTTTCAAAGTTGTGGTATTTCAGAATACAAAGCCGAGAATAGCTACATTGAAAGACATAAGAAAAGCAGTTTAATTTTACCCATGTCGGTCCTTCCTTCAAGCTGGTGCAACTCGACACCGGGTTGGAACATCCTAATTTACTATCTTTCATGGGAAAGAGAATAGCGGACCAAGAACCCAACATTCTGCCTTTCCTGAGGACTGCCTGAGGGACCAGTTTCTGTTTCACCTCGTGAGCACTAATGAAACAAGTATAGTGTGTATTCCTGGGGGCCACTTAGAACAAAGAAGAGTAGCTGGCAGATTGGTGTGGCCAACATGGCTGGGCAAAATTCAGCTAATGTGCACAGCTTGAGAGTTCTCCTTCAGAAAGAAAGGAGGGAGTGGAGTGTGGCTGTAATGTTCTAGCTTCTTAGAGGGCTGTACAAGTGACCAGGATACGTCTCACCTGCCTTGGTATACTGAAAAGATGTTGGCATACTTCAGATGTTTCATGGCTGATAAGAACAAGGAAGAGCAGAGTGGCTTGCTGACACAGACAGACATCAGAAGGAGCAAAAACATGAGCTTTTGGTAAAGTAACTTCCAATTCTTTCTAACTAAGAAATTGCATTCACAGGTCCAGAAAAGTGTTATTTCTCCAAAAGATTTCAGAGGCCCCCAGAACCTCTAGTGGGGCTGATGGTGAAGGTCTTTCCCTGTACAAAGTCAATCCATAAAGACTGGAATATATGGCTGCATTTTCAAATGTTTATATCTCAACACAATGTTATAAGACACACGAGTCAAATGCTGTCTCATAGACAACAACACTATATAATTACAAAATGGTCAACTCATCAGCAAAACATAACAATTGTAAATGTATATGTGTCCAACATGAGAGCACTCAAATATTTGAGGTGAACAATGGCATAACTGAAGGGAGCAATAGTAACACAATAATAGCTTGGCATTTCCATACCCCACTTTCAATACTGAATGGATGTAGAGAAATTGAGAGCCTTGTGCACTGTAGGTAAGCATGTAAACTGTTTCAACTTCTATCTAAAACAGTATGGAAATTTGTGGAAAAATAAAAAAAGAATAGAGCTACCACATGATGCAGCAATATTTCAATACTTCTCTCGGTATTTCTTCAAAAGAATTAAAATCAGGATCTTCAAGAGATATTTGCACTCCCATGTTCATTGCAGCATAACCAAAAGGTAGAAGTAATTTAAATGTCTCCCAATGGTGAACATATAAAGAAAATGTGGTATATAACTATGATGGACTGTTTATCAGCTAAAAAGAAAGAAATTTTGTCATAAGCTACAACATAGATGCACCTTGAGGGCATTATGCTGAATGAAAGGATCTTAAGCCAGGTCACAGAAGGTCTTATTGAAACAGAAAGTAGAAAGGTTGTTGCCAGGGGATGGGAGGAAAGAGAGATAGGAAGTGGCTATTGAGTAGTTACAGAAATAGCCATGCCGGAAGAAAAAGTTTTAGAGATCTGCTGTACAACATTGTGATTACAGTTCACAAACCTGGACTATACATTTAATAATCTGTTAAAACAATAGGTCTGGAGAGGATGTGGAGAAATAAGAACACTTTTACACTTTTGGTGGGAGTGTAAATTAGTTCAACCATTGTGGAAGACAGTGTGATGATTCCTCAAGGACCTAGAAATAGAAATTCCATTTGAACCAGCAATCCCATTACTGTGTATATATCCAAAGGATTATGAATCGTTCTATTTTAAAGACACAGGCACACGTATGTTCATTGCAGCACAGTTTACAATAGCAAAGACCTGGAACCAACCCAAATGCCTATCTGGACAGGGAAAATGTGGCACATATATACCATGGAGTACTATGCAGCCATAAAAAACGATGAGTTCATGTCCTTTGTAGGGACATGTATGAATCTGGAAACCATCATTCTCAGCAAACTGACAAAAGAACAGAAAATCAAACATCACATGTTCTCACTCATAGGTGGATGTTGAACAGTGAGAACACATGGACACAGGGAGGGGAGCATCACACACCGGGGTCTGTTGTGGGGGACTAGTGGAGGGACATCGGTGGGTAGTGAGTTGGGGAGGGATAACATGGGGAGTAATGCCAGATATAGGTGATGGGGATGGAGGCAGCAAACCACATTGCCATTATATACCTATGCAACAATCTTGCATGTTCTTCACATGTACCCCAAAACCTAAAACGTAATAAAAAATCTCCTGATGGAGATGTAAACATAACAATGATAAAAATAATAGCTGTCTACTTTGGGAGGCTGAGGTGAGTGGATCATTTCAGGTCAGGAGTTCAAGAGCAGTCTGGCCAATATGGTGAAACCCCATCCCTACTAAAAATACAAATATTAGACTGGCAGTGGTGGCACAAGCCTGTAATCCCAACTACTCGGGATGTTGAGGCAGGAGAATTGCTGGAGCCTGGGAGGCAGAGGTTGTGGTGAGCCGAGATTGCGACACTGTACTCAAGTCTGGGCAACAGAGTGAGACCCTGTCTCTAAGAAAAAAAAAAAAAAAGGTAGCTGTAAAATATTGAGAATTTACTATGAGCTAAGAGTTGTGCTAAGCAGCTATGTCTTGCCTAAATCAATCCTCACAACAGTCTTATGAAAGAGATACTATTATTTTTGTCATTTTATGGATGAAAAATCATTATTAAGTAATTGGCCAAGACCATTTACGTTATGAGTGGTAGAACCAAAATCTTACCTCAGGCAACCTCATGTAATCTAGAGCCTTAAGTGCTCTACTCTGTCACTAGGAAAAAGCCTCACCTGGTGGATAAAGCTCCACATAGAATTTTCTGTACTGAAACGTACATTTTCACTGCATATATTGATCACATGGGTTGGATAATTGCCAATTATTCCCGTTTCTGTTGGTAACACAAACATTTCATTTAAAGTTTGTCTAATGTTAGGTCATTATCATCACTCTACTATTACAACATATTCAAAAGATGGGCAGTAGTCTGGAGATTAAACTGCAATTTTATGTATTCTTCAGGAGTTCTCAACCTTCCCTGCTTCTGTGATGTTAGTAAAAATCAATAACCTCTGAATTTAATGTTCGGAGTTTTAAGATGTTAATAGTTTTAGCACCTGGAGAACTTTATTACATTTCCTCATTCTTTGCAATGACACACTTCATTTTCTAAAATAAGAAAAAAATGATTCATGGGAGAGAACTGTTTAAAAGTAATCTTAAAAAAAAAACAACTGAAATGCATACATAATAAATATCATCTGCAACTATTTGGCCTCCTCTGATGCTTGTGAATTGCCCTTTTTGTAATACTTACGAAGAGAATCAAAGACTAACTTCTCTGAGCAAGTGGAGTAAGTAATAGGAGAAAAAGTAAAATAAAATAAAAGTTCATTAAAAAATAATCCCTTATGCTCTGACAAAAAATCAATTGTTATTTATGCCACCATTATAGTTCTGTAAAAACTACATTTTATTTGGGGTGGTCTAGCAAAATAGTAGATACATTTAGGACGGCCATTACTATCTCTCAATGGAGTGTTTTAGATTAGCTCTTCTCTTATAGGGACATGGATAACAGAAAAGTCATTTTTAATAAAAAATAAGGGGCAATATGAGAAAAGTCAAATGGAACAAAAGTAGACTAGGAATGAGTGTAGCTGTGAGAGGCTGTTCAGCTAAGGAGGGTTGTAAGCAGGAACACTATAGAGAAATATACTTCAATTTTATCAGATTTGTGAAACACCTGGGAGGCCCAGATATGTGCATACACATTAATTTAAATGCTCTGTATAACATTTAAGATTCTTTGGTTGCAAACCACAGAGACCAGTTTTGGTTATGACTACAACCACCACCACACAAAAAGACTATTATTTGGAGGAATATCAGATTGGTACTAAGAAAAGTTGCGTATTAAGACTCAGAAACAAGATAGAAAGTAAAGTAGTTATTGACATTGGTATCTAGACTTCAGAAAATACTTTCCCAAGTCTTTTCCTGCTTTTCACTGCTCAAGAAGTAAAGCCCTTTAAGAGGGAATCTTGTTTTCTTGTTTACTTGGCTTGGTTTGCATATCATGCCTGCACTTTGGGCAAGGGCTGTTGGAGATGATGTTGGGGAAATCAAAAATTAAATGTCCACTTTACAATGTCTTTTACTGCAGAAATAAAGTCTTCAAACAGTGTGTTAACACACTTGCCTCTTCTTTTGTAAGATCACAATAAGAGACACAGTACGGGGAGTAAAGCTTTAGTTGTGATTCTTTTTCTTTCTTTCTTTCTTTCTTTCTTTCTTTCTTTCTTTCTTTCTTTCTTTCTTTCTTTCTTTCTTTCTTTCTTTCTTTCTTTCTTCTTTCTCTTTCTTTCTTTCCTTCTTTCCTTTTTTCTTTTCTCCTTCCCTCTCTCCTTCCTTCTCTTCTTCCTTCCTTCTTTCCTTCCTTCCTCTTTTGCCTACCTACCTGCCTGCCTTCCTTCATTTCTTCCTTTTTCCATCCTTCCTTTCTCCTTCTCTCTTTCATTTCTATTTTCTTCCTTCTTTCCTCCCTCCCTTCCTCCCTCCCTCCTTTCCTCCCTTCCCTCCCTTCCTCCCTTCTTCTTTCTCTCCTTCCTTCCTTCCTTCCTCCTTTCCTCCCTTCCTCCCTTCTTCCCTTCTCTCCTCCCTCCCTCCCTCCCTTCCTTCCTTCCTTCCTCCCTCCCCTCCTCCCTCCCTCCCCTCCTCCCTCCCTCCCCCAATTCCTTCCTTTTTCCCTCCCTCCCTTTCTGGTCTCCCTCTGTCACCCAGGTTGGAGAGCAGTGGCACAATAACAGCCCAATGCAGCCTCAACTGCCCTGTGCTCAGATTATTCTCAGCCTCCCAAGTAGCTGTGATGACAGGCATGCACCACCATGCCTAGCTAATTTTTGTATTTTTTTGTACAGTAGTACAAAAACCCAGCTGGGGGTTTGCCTGCTTCTGCCTTCCAAAGTGCTGGGATTACAGGTGAAAGCCAGTACATGCAACCAATCCTGTATTTTTTCTATTGCCTATAACAAAATATCACAAATTTAATGATGTTTATTAAGATAATAAATACAGATATTATCTTGCAGTTCTTTAAGTCAGAAATCAAACAAAGTCTCCCAGGATTATGATGATGTTGGCTGGGTGGCATTCCTTTCTGGAGGCCCTATGGCAGAATTTGTTTCCTTGCCTTTTTCAGCTTCTAGAAGCCTCCCAGATTGCTTGGCTCATGGACTCATTCCTCCATCTGCAAAGTCATCAATGTCACATCTCGCTGACCATTATTCCATAGTCTCATCTGCCTCTGACTGCAGCTAATGTTCTCCATGTTTAAGGACTTGTGAAATCCAATCTGAATAATCCAGAGCAATCTCCTCATCTCGAAGTCCTTAATCTTTCTTTTTTTCCAGAGACAGTGTCTCACTCTGCTGCCCAGATGGAGTGCAGTGTTGCAACTGTAGCTCCCTGCAGCTTTGAACTCCTGGGCTCAAGCAATCCTCCCACCTCAGCCTCCCAAGTAGCTAAGACTATGGGTGTGCTCCACCATGTCTGGCTAATTTTAAAAAATTTTGTAGAGATGGGGTCTCATTGTGCTTTCCAGGCTAGTATTTCACTCCTAGCCTTAGGTCTTCTCCTTGCTTTGGCCTCACAAAGCATTGGAATTATGAGCATGAGCCACCATGGCTGGCCTCCAAGTTCTTAATCACATTTTTGGAGTCGTCTTTGCTGTATAGGGTAACTTATTTATATATTTCAGGATTTGGGCATGAATATCCATGGGGAGTCACTATTCTGTCTACCACACACCCTAGCTTATAATTGGAATTGTGTAATTTTGGGGGATTCAGGATTATCGTTTCCATCTGCATAAATTTTCCTCTTTGGTTACTCCCTTTTTAATTATTTTTGTTTTCCCCCATACATTTTTAGGAAAACTCCAGTAGGGTAGAATGAATAAAATATTTCTGGAAATATGTTGTATTGTACATTATATAAAGTGCACTTTGGAAAATGACACAAAGTACAAATAGAAACTTTTCTTGATTGTTTTTCTAGCTGTGTTGAGTACAGTACATACATGAAGTCTTGATAAAATATAATACTTGATTATGACAATTATATTGTTGAGAAGAAACACTTGATTTCTGTATTGATTATTTGGAAGACCTGGATGAGTATGTGCTTCTCCTTAAAAAGTTACCTTTGCATTTATCAAGAATAATTCTTTATATAAAATAAATTCCCACATAAGGCTCTTATGAACTAAAGAGAAACTGCAGGTGGGAAAAGAGCTCATTTGTATGAATTCTCTTTCCTACTGTGGAACCCTAGTGTGGAAATCTGATTAACTTAAGAAAATGACTTCATCAGGGCTTTAAGCTATAAAGTTTCTTTCAGAGGAAGAGGTCAGTCTGCCCTAGAATTAAAAGTCTTAATCTTGGACTGGATAAGAACTCCAAGTATTTATTTAACTCTGTTACCCAAAGCTGATAGTTTTGTAGTTTCTAAATAGTTACCTGTTGTGGCAAAACTGCCTGGTATTTTCTGATTAGCAGTAGGTGATCTGGGGCTAATTTAGCATAATAGAATGTAAATTTTAAAATAATGTCATAGTTCTTTCTATATTTCAAGGCAATCTGGGATGAGGTGCAGTAGTCAAGATCTTGTTCTATTTATATTCTGATTCAGAACCAAATTCTTCTTCAGAAATAAGTATTTTATTTATTTATTTTTATTATTATTATTATTATTTTTGAGACAGAGTTTCGCTTTTGTTACCCAGGCTGGAGTGCAATGGCGCGATCTCGGCTCACCGCATCCTCCGCCTCCTGGGTTCAGGCAATTCTCCTGCCTCGGCCTCCTGAGTAGCTGGGATTACAGGCATGCGCCACCATGCCCAGCTAATTTTTTGTATCTTTAGTAGAGACGGGGTTTCACCATTTTGACCAGGATGGTCTCGATCTCTTGACCTCGTGATCTAGCCGCCTCGGCCTCCCAAAGTGCTGGGATTACAGTCTTGAGCCACCGCGCCCGGCCAGAAATAAGTATTTAAAAAATTCTTATCACAGCATTCTGTTTATGCTTTTAACAAATCAATACATTCTAGCACTATTTTGCTCAGCTTATATTTTTTCTCTTGACATATTTAGAGTAATGTTTTGATCAGCAATGCTTTATATTCCATTATTTTTCTTGTCCCTGATAATAATCAATTTTTGACACTGGAAGTCAGAGGAAGTCAGATGAAAGCCGATTGAATTTGTTGGATCAACTGCCTTAGCAGTACAGAACACGCAGATACAGAGGCACACACATTTTCATGCACATAAACTATCAGAACAGCTATAAATGTTTAAAAGTAGCTAAAGTTTCATTTTTCATCCATCCAAGCAAGTCTGACACTGGCAAACATATCATTTTAAATTCCGTTTTCACACTAATTCTCATATATTTTGATGTAATGTCATGTTTCAGAGGGATGAATAGGTAAAGAGTTATTTTAAATTTCTGTTAAGAACCTTTTCTGTTTTTCTCTCTGAAAGATGTCTCCCCATGCTTTCCAAGCTTATATGAAATATAAAGAACAAATATTGGAGGTGTTTACACCTGACATCAATCTTTTCCCCATGTTTAAACAGTTGTTATGTTGCTTTGTTGAATTTTTAGATTACCTTTAAGTTTTCGGTAGCCTCATTATGTTTCAGTGATATGATAGACTGAAGATGCTAAGACTTAACCTATTATTTCTTATTTGAACTATGAGGGTTAAATATGATTCTGTTGGTGTCTGTATCTTTTGTGTTTTATCTTCTGTTCCCTTATCTAAGGTTCAATGATTTAAAAGAGTATTAAGTCTATCTTCTTAGGAATGGAGACTAAAACTGTAAACCTATAAAATTCAAATAAAGTAAAAATTTCAGCAAATTGTTAATAATTAAATATTCTTTAAGCAGGAAAATATGTATAGCCAGGAGAGTTAAAAAAAAATTAAAGGGCATTTTTAAGCACTTAGAATACCAAGTATAGGAGAACCATGCCTGAACTGAAATATATTATCATTGTGTTATACCTTAAATAATAGAAAGCTGTCATAGGAGGTAAAAGCCTAAAAAGTATTTCTAACTATAATGACTTAATTTGAGAGACAGAGGCCAAAACTGTTTATTATTGGTATCTTCTATTTTAAACATAAAAAAAATTCTCTTTGGGCCACATTAAAACTTATTATAAAGGAAATCATAATACAGGACAATTTTTTAAAAGTAAGAACTCAATAAAAAACACCATTGCTTGAAGATACACATAATGATCATGTTCTTGAATATATTTCCAGATGTAGAAATAGATAGCCATCATTTTGTGCATGCATGCACACATCCAGACACACATGATGATTTACATAGAAGTGGATAATTTTACAAAAATTGCATTAAACTATACATGATATTATATAACCTAATATTTTATTCAAGTTGTTGATGACATTGTCATCTTAATATAGCCCTAAATCATCTCTTTAAAACTGTATAAAATTTCCTTTTACAAGAGAACCATAGTTTAATCAGCATATTTCCTATTGCTGAATACTTTGGCAACTTTGTTTTATTTTATAAGCATTACAATGAAAATCCATGAAAATCCATTATTAACAATTCATTTAATGTTTCCTGTGAGATTGTGTCCTACAATGAGGATAGTATTAAAAAGACATGTAGGAATAAACTTGGCTCAATACATAAATAAGCTAAGGAATGTTCTTGGGTGTTGGAAGCCATATGACTTTATTTTGAAGTCTGCAATGAAGCACCTATAATATGATAGGTTGGTTTTAAATGATCTACAAGTCTGCTTATATATTTTTTCTCTCTTCTAGAATATATTTTTCACTAACTCTCCATAGGTCGTCTAGTCCAGCTAACTTTTCCTTTTCTACATAACTCAAATTCCTCTACAGTGAACTCAGTGCAGCTATGTTCTCTCTAATCATAATATCTAACTATGTATATTTTGTTTTTTCTTGCCAAACGTCCTCTCTTCTCAAGTTACTGTGTGGCTGCATCCTTCTTGTATTCTGCTAAAATATTACTTCCTCACATGCGCTATCCTTGACCACCCCAATTTAATAATACATCTCCCTCTCACATAATTATTTTTAATCTTAACACTGAGATTTGTATGACCTCATTACTATCTAAAATTATTTTATTCATTATTTGTTTGCATTGTTGGTTTGACTTGTAGAATGCAATTTTCATAACAGTAGGAACATTGTCTCTCTTTTATAGTACTCTATCCATAGATACTGAATATGGATGTACATATCTTGCACATAGTAGATACACTAAAATATTGGATGAATGAATAATTTTCAGGAGTGTGTTATGGGCCAGGGCTTTATACTCTGTGGAAGGAGAGGAGAAGGGAACTGTTTCTTATTGAACGTCTTTTACGTATGTACTAGAGCTTTACATAGATTATCTTAACTAAATCTCATAATAATTCTCTGATATTGGTTTTACATTTCTCATTTTGCTAATGAGAAAGCTCAAAATGAAAGCCCAAATAGAAAGCTCAAAATGTTATATAAAATGCCCATAGATACACAGGTGGGAAGTTAAGAGAGCCATGATTAAATCTAAATAAGCTTGTATGAAAAATCTGCAGTTTTTCACTGTGGATACTGTCACCAAATAAACTAATATGTTTTATTACAGATGAGTTAATGTAACTTATTATGTATCAGGGTTATTGCAGATATTAATATTATCCCATTTAATTTGGTACTCTGAATCACTTAAATGATAGTTATTAGTACACCATATTTTTGTTAAGGTAACTAATTCTTTGAGCGATTATTGACTCATTCAAGGCTATGATCCCAGTAAATGAAAGTCTGATTTTAAAACTCAGTATTGCACAGAATCCTATGTAGAGAAATATAACCAAACTTGCTATACTCTAGCTTCATTTATATTGTTATATATACTTAAGAAGATAAAGTCATTATTTGTGATCAAATACTTCTTTATAACAAACATAAATCTCATGGAAATACAAAATTGTGATAAATGAAGGTGATAGGAAAGAATAAATATAATTTGATATATTATTTATAAGTAAAATGACAAAAGAGAAAGACATGAAGGAGATGGCATGAAGATAGCAACTAATATTCAGAGTGAAATAAATCAGTGTTTAATAAAGTAACCCATTAGAGGTAAATAAACTAAAATGACTAAATTTATTTTGAGAATGAATTTACCAATAAAATACTTCATTTCATAAATATATAAAACCATAGATTTATTATTTCTTTGCACCTTGTTTTGTTACCTTGTTGACTATTTCTAGAGAAATATTTTCAGTTTTTACAGTAAATAAGGAACCATTTTTTTTTTTTTTTTTTTTTTTTTTTTTTTTTTTTTTTTTTTTTTTGGGAGTCAGTTGTGTTTATGCCTCTGGTAAAGTGCTGATGTCAGAAAGGTTGGTTTGGGTGTGGTGCTATCAGACAGGAAACAAACTGTCCATCTATTCCAAAGCCAGCCCACAAAAATGCCATCCTACAGGGGCCCGTGCCTGGCCTCATACTTGGCAAGTATGTTCTTGCATTTGCCCAGCTCCTTCCTCAAGTCAGCCACCTCCTGGCGGAGGGTCGAGTTCTCCTTCTCCAGGAACGAGGCCCGGATGGCGATCTGGTTCTCCTTCAGCCTCCGGGCGTCGCGGGAGCGCTTAGCTGCCTTGTTGTTCTTTCTGCGCCTTGCCCAGTACTTGTCATCCTTCAGATCATCAGGGATGAAGACTTTGCGAGCTTTCTTAATCATGGGCTGTGGCTTCAGTTCTTCCTCGGAGAACTTGCGTTTGCGAGGGTCAAACATTTCCTGGCCAGGGATGCTGGAGAGGGCAAGATCTGCTGGGTCTGGTTCATAACCCACTGGGACCTGGATGGTGTCAGGATCAATGGGACTTGGTGTATTGCGGTTTGCTGGCAACAGCTGACCTGGTCTGATGGGGCTCTGCATACAGTTCGGAGATGGGATGCCAGGGTGAAGGGGTGCAGAGGCCCGGCTGCTGAGGTCCATGACCGAGGGGGCAGCTGAGGAAGCTGGCTGCAGCCCGGGAGGGTGAGGGCTGTGGTCATGCTGAGATGGGCTGGGGGGAATGCCATTTTCCGACAAAAACTCCTCCAGGTCCATGTATTCCAACTGGAAAGTATCTCCGTCATAGGGAAGGGTTTTGTCCCATAAAGTAGGCCCCAGGAATGCTGACTGGGGGACCGTCGGGCTGTTACTCTCATCATCCAACTTCTACATAGTTTCTGACTACTTCTCAAGAAGCTATTCCTGGACCCATACATGTCTAAGAGCTCTTAAAATATTATTGAACCTAATTTCTTGCATTTTTAATGCAAGATCATTTAAATGAAATTTCTTAAGTTTGTGCAGATGTTAAGAAGTAAAACCAGGTATGAAGATTTATCCTGAAACTCAGGCTGATCCTCTTTTTGGATGCTAGAATGTGTGGCTAGTTATATGGATATTATATTCTGCCATTACTATGGATTTAACTTAGAAACTTTCTTGTGATATGCTTTCTATAATGGAGGTGGCTTTCTGAATTTTATAAAGTTTCTCTGGATATTAAGTGGGAACAACTTTAGTGTTTGTGTATTAAGTTGTTCTTACATTGTTATAAAGAAATACCTGAGGTTGAGTGATTTATAAACAAAAGAGGTTTATTTTATTGGTTCAAAGTTCTTATAGGATGCATAGTGCTGGCATCTGTTTGGTTTCTGGTGAAGCCTCGGAGAAGTTTCAATTATGGTAGAAGGTGAAGAGAGACCAAGCATGTCACATGGTGAAAGCAGGAGAAAGAGAGAGAGTGGTGGGGAATGTGCCACCGATTTTTAAACCACCAGATCCCATATGAGCTCAGAGGGAGTGCTCACTTACCGCCAAGGGAATTGCCCAAACCATTCATGAGGGATCTGCCTCTGTGATCCAAACACCTCCCACCAGGCCGCACCTCCAACATTGGGGATTACAATTCAACCTGAGATTTGGCAGGGACATACGTTCAAACTATATCAGCTTGATATTGAATAATAGCCTTGTTTTTGGCTTTTCCTTTTCTGTTTTTTGCTTGTTTGTGTACTATGAAGATCAGATGTGGAAAGGCAAGAAACATTTTCAATGTGCTTCACTGAGTTGAATTAAATACATCTTGATATTTTTATTATTTTATTGAGAATTACTAAACCAGTAAAGTAATGGGGAGCATTTCAATGTCAAAATGTACAGAATATGTTTAGAACCAAGAGTATCATCCCTCATCAAAAAAAAAAAAAAAGTATTAACAGCCCAAAAAAATGTGCTTCTTCTGGGAAAAACTAAAGCAGAAAATTTCACCTCATATTATCTATATATAATCAATTTTATTGGACTTTGTGGTACAGAAATATTGTAGATGTGATCCTCTTTGAAAAAGACATCTAAAAATGCCTTTAAAATGCTTTATTTAATCATGACTTGATTCTAGTAGGTATATTTCAAATGCAAAGATTTTGTACAATAGCTTTCTCTGAGAAAATCCATCATCAGAAGAGTTGATCTTGAAAGCTTACAGCACATATAAATATCTAAACAAATATTTAATACAAGTTATTCTACTTATTTATAAGGGGTACTTATAAATGTCACCCCTAAAATATGGTATAGACATGATCATTTAAACTACCTGTGGTGGAGGAGTAGCTAATTCCAAGCAAATTTACTACAACATGCCTGACATGACTGCAACTAATTTTTGCTACTATAATACTTTGAAAACTATTATAATTTAAGTACATTTAAATAGACATCTATAATATGTAAGATGGAGAGAGAGAGAGAGAGAGAGAGAGAGAGAGAGAGAGAGAGAGAGAGAGAGAGAGAGAGAGACCTTACACCTGGATTTGAGATTACAACTTTTATTGAATTAATTTCTGTAAATTTATTACATAGAAATATTTAAAAAGCTCTCCAATTTCATCTACAAGGACTAATAAATACATTACTGATTTTATTATGCCTAGGCTGTCTTTATGTCCCATTGCCTGAAATAGGACCAGTTTATGCCTGTTATCCCGACCTGATTTTAAGAGACTTCTTTCATTCTCAGAAGTGTTCTTGTTTGGATGATTAATTATATGATCATCCTATTTATTCTCCATATTACCTTTTTTCTATATATTCCTATACTGCCAAATTATAAAAATAACTTTTACTGTAGGCAAATAAGAAAGGCTTATAATTTCCTTTGACAAAAGACTTTCTGCATAGTGATTAGGAATAAAAACTTTGTGTCTCAAATTTCTCATTTGTAAATGGGAAAAAATAATACCTTCCTCATTGTTACAGGGATCAAATTAGTTTGTTACACAGATCTACTTGTAAAAAGGCTAATAAACAGAATGAAGCCTATTTCTTTGCTCTCTATTTTGTTAACCATACATCATCTTTGACATAATTTGTAAAAGGTCATTTTTGACAATAAAATAAATACATACAAATGTTACTGTACTCTTTAAGAAAGAGCTATGTTGTGGAGAATGTGAAAATGATAAAAACTAATATGAAAATCAACCATACAAAATACTTTTGACATAGTTATGTTTTACTATCATGTTATATCCATTTGCAGCAGGGAATTTAAATACTGGTTTTACCCCAAATTCTACATTTTTATATGTTTAGTTAAATAACCAAAAATAACAAGATTATATGCTTATATTCTATATGGTTAGGCTTCTTTTTATCTGCCCCACACCTGTTAGCAGTATTGTATCAGTAAAATGATAAAAAAAATAATCATTTTGTTAAGTACATATCTCTATGGTTTTCGTAGATAAATGACCAAGTGAAGTCACATTTTATTGATAATTTTGGCTCCTCCTCAAACAGAAATCTCTTTAATTTGTACCCAGACTATAAAATGTATAGTGAATGTCTAATTTGACTACTAAAGGTATTCTAGCAACCAACTAAATTACTATTTCCTTTTATATTACTCTTTCACTTAATATGTTATAAATTATGTGATTATGACTAAATTAATGCAGTTCTATAATAATGTCAATCATTTTAACACTGGAACTTCCTTAAAATCTGATTAATAATTGTTTTTTTAAAATGTACTATTTGCAAATGATATTCTCTATAACATTCTAACTTCTCAACTGTATTATTTACCCAAATTCTGGGAGTGATTACTTTGGCGGGTCCAAACAAGAAAAACTCACTATATAATTCTACTACTATAATAAATATGATTTTATAATAAATATGGATGATAAATACAAAATAAAGTCTTTCTATTCTTCATGTAAAAAGAAAACGATTCTCTATTTCAATCAAGTCTTCTGTCCAAAATGCAAGTTAGAAATAGGTGCTTCCATTTCTCATAGGTTTTATGCTAACCCAATCTCTTGCATTTTACTCATCATAGAAGCACTCAAAGAAGACTCGTAAGAACCCCATCCTAATCAGCTTGCTATGGCAGTACAAATATAATGATAGGAACTGATCATGTATTTAATTCTGCTTCAAATTATGCCACTATACATTCAGCATTATTTCCATTTGATGATAACCTAGAATATATTCAACCCAATGTATTTTTCTATTAGAATATCAGTGCAGACTTATTATTACATTTCTACACTCAGATTTATAATTGTAGAATAAGAGAAGGCAGCTCTGGCATATAACATGCCACTCCAAAGCTAAGAGCATAAAAACGCACATGTTAGATGCTTAGAACTTATTATTCTTTTTCCTCCTACATATTTTACTTCTCGTCCTGGCTACTTTCTTTCTTAAGATTATTATTCTGAGAATTAATGTAACTTCTGTGAATCTGTGAAATACCTTGAATTATGCATGGCGATTCAAAAGCAAGAAAAGAAAAAGAAAAAGAAAGAAAACTGATTTTACTTAAAATAACTATTGCCGTCTTCATCACATCAAGTAAAATTATAAATTATTGTTGAAATTTCAAACCAGATGCTTTATTGTGAAACCTAGACATAGGCCCACAGTATTGCATATTATTGATTGGGGCGTTGAACAATGAATTATCTATATGTTTGGGATGAAATAGGATTGTATTGACGAATAAATTGCCATATTTTTATCTTAACTTCGTATGACTTAATGACTTAGACACATCTGGAACCTTTTGATTTTCTTTTATGCAGTATCCACATTGTATAGATACCTCAAAATATTGTGTAGATACCAGAAAGAAGAATGCAAAAGAGAAAGAACGCCTCTCATTCCTTGGAAGCATTATGAAACTAATTGTATTTCCAGATGACGTGAGTGACCTTTAAGATGGAATCAGAAGTAGGGCAGCATAACTGTGATAACCTCAGGGGAGCAATTGGTAGAGATACTTGAAGTCAGTCTATACATAAATGTGAGATAAAATGAAGCCACACTGAAAAAATGAGTTTGGAATTACCTGAATTAGCTATGCTATAAAAACTCTTTACTTGAGCCTTTCATACTTAAAATATATTTTTATGACCATTACTGGAACTAGGGATTTTGAGGTAATCCAAAGTCGTTATTTTAACAGATTAGCACCTCCTAACAAGTTTTATAGTCAAAATATAACTGTTATCTAATTGAAGTAAATCTTATCCTAATGTTTTCCCAATGTTAAACAATTGTTTTGAACCTTAGCTAAAAATCACAAACTCCATTTACATATGAATAGAGTTGCTGAGAAAAGTGTAAGCTGATTTTAGCTTTCATCTGAAATTCAACCTCACCTAGATGAATGTTTAGAAAGTTCACATTCCTAAAACAGTTAATATTACATATCTCTATTTAGTTTTCGTAAACGTAAAGGGTTGAATTAAACAGAGGAAAATGAATTACAGGGTGGTTTTTTTTTATTTTGAAATTTTTAGATGTTCCTATTAAACCATGCAAAATAGAGAATGATAATTTTATCTTAAAATATTTTAAGCAACTGAGTCTGCTAAAACATTTGAGAAATAAACACTCTTAGGCTCACATTAGTTTAATGGATATTTTTTCCCCCAACTGATAGCAACAGTAGCTTATTTTTTCAGTTTTAACACAGGTTCTT